>CM032415.1:12062372-13271095 GCA_019049465.1 Dryas iulia moderata | reverse complement strand
TTACAGAGAAAATAAATATTACTAATAATTAGAAAGTTTAGGATCATCGAATGAAATGGTGACGAAGCAACACTTTAAGCAAGCAAGCGTTTATTGATTGAAATTATCATACTGTGCCATGTTATCCTCAAATCCACAATTTCTTTAACATTTAAAATAATGTGTTAATGTAAATCTGTAATTATTCTGTTCCAATAATCGGATTTATAGACCAACTACTGCATAAAAGCCTCAAAAATGATGTATTGCAATATTTACATGCCTTTACACATTAAAACAAACAAATTTAGTAGAGGGACTTTGGCGTCATGCTTATGTAATAAAATATACTATAGTATATAAAACTTTGTAATTACTTTAAAATAATGCTATTTAAAAACTTGCAACCTTTGAATATCATTAACATTGAACTTAGTAATCATATTACAAAAAGCTATGACTTGAAAAGAAAAGTTGCGAGACCACCTTGTATGTAAATGTAAAGAAGAAATTATTTTGAAAATCTTTATTTCCATTTTTACACATAGAGAAATGATTTCAATATTCCTTACATTAATACATTTATCATCTTATTTTAATTAAACATAATATCTACGATTATTCTCATTTAGGAGAAGTAGTATTTAGGTCATTCTAGTAAATATTAAAAAAACTAAAAATATCAAAATATTTACACAACAATGTCCTTTTAGAAATACTAAAATAAAATTTAAAATTATAAAATAACAATACAATTTAAAATTACGAAGCATTTTTATATTACCAGCAAAATAAAGTTTAAAAATTAAACTTAAAAAAAGTCATGTATCAGATAAAATTAAATAGTAATATTTGTTACTTTATTGCAAGGCCTGCTTTTTTCATAGATAACTCAAAATATTTCAAATATAATATTACTAAATCTATATTAAGAACAGAAGGTTCTACTTCATAATTAATAAGATAATTTAACACATATATGTTATATAGCCATTTATGATAGTGATTTTCTCACATAAGTAGAATGTTATAGGAAATTCCCTTCTTTCCTAATAAGTAATAATATTTACGATTAAACACAAGTGGTACTGTGTTCTGTCATCACAAACTAAAAATAAAAACTGTACAAGACACTTAATAATCATGCATTAATATTAAACTTGTCATGTCAAGAGTACCGCAGAAGTGCGACTTGTTATACAATATGAATATTGATAAATATTACACATACATAAATGCTATAAATCTACGAAGAACAGAAAAGTACACATTTTAATAACAATTGTCACATCGATTACATTGATAAAATGGGTGCCTCACGCTCACGCTGTCTGCGGAGTGAGGTGGAAGGTAATATTAGAGCCAGGAGGGCCTGTTGATGGAGTCGTAGGTCTGGCGCACGCCGAGCGGCGCGCTGTACGCGCCCGGGTACAGGCCCATGATCTGCGCGCCCGCCGTCTGGCGCTGCAGCTCCTCCTGGTAGCGCTGCCAGTACTGCTGGTACAGCGGCGACGACTGCTCCGCGGGCAGGTACCCGTACCCCGCGCGGACCTGGCTGTGACCTATAAAAGGAAAAGAGCCCGTGCTGTCATTTGCATTTGGATGCGCAGCTTTCGCTAACTTTCCAGTACTTGTTTCATTACTTCTGTGCTGGTGCGCCACCGCCGCCGCCATGTAGTTGGCGGCCATCAGCTGGTTCGTGCTGTTCCGGATGTCCTCGATGGTGAATCCGCCGTTGTCGCCGTACATGCCGCCCAGACTCATGGTCGACGCCGTGCCGAAGTTGAAGGGGCTCGCGGGGATCATGGTGGTCTTGGCAGAAGTCAACACGTCGCTCGCGGCCGCGTGGTACGGTTGTCCGATCTGTGCAGACGATTGCTTCACATCTGATGTCCTTTTCTTTTTACCTCGCTTGACATCTGTTGGTGTGCTCGCGACGTTTGCTGTACTCTTGTAAATGGTATTATCTTTGCTCATAGTAGCAATCGCAGGTTGAGAGTATAGGGGACTCACGGAGGTGCTGGCCGGATGCGCCTCTGACGCCATGTTCTTATTGAACATTTGGTAAGTTTTATCATGATACAATGATGGTGTTGTGTTTACAAAACTTGACAAGTATCTTTCATCGTTTGTGTACCTTTCCAGCATTTGTGGGATATTTTGTAAACTTCGTAACGTTTCAATAGGAATCGTAGAGTGTGTGCTGTATGGAGTCTTATAAGGTAATGATGATACCAGGGGGTGATTTTGCGCAAGCTTCTCCATTTTTTGTGATTTTGTGATCGATTCCATGTTCTTTGCAATTATATCAGAATCGTTTATAGATGTACTGGGACCCACAGAGTCATTTTTAATTAGTCCGCGAGGATTGGGTATCCGTAACTCAGCAGGGAGATTCTGTGGCAGATCTTGAGCTCTAGGAACGACCGGTCGTGGAGCGGTATTGTAATTGTTATATTGTTGATGTTGTATATTTTTATTGTAATTAATAGCCGCAGCGGGGGCCGTATCTATGGGTTTTAACTTGTCTTCACTGGCATAGCTAGTAGCGGAGTAATCCGACGGGATCATGTCAGACTTGCGAACAGAATTGACTTTCCAGTTGCCGTAGTCGATGGCGGAGGGGGTGGCGGTGGGCGCGGCGGCGCTGCACGCGTACAGCTTCTTGTTGGCCAGCTCGATGTCGTTCAAGGAGAAGGTGTTCAGCTGCGGCACGGCGTGGCTGGGCGGCATGGCGTCGTAGTGGTTGTGGTGCGCGTGCGGGATGGCCTGCGCGCCGTGCCGCGGGCTGAGCGCGGCGTGCGCGCGCTCCGGCGGGTGGCTGTGCGCCGGCGTCATGTTGCTGGTGATCACGCCCGACTTGCTCGACGGCTTGGTCACTTGTTGGTTGTTGATGCCCAGATTTATAGCGATGGCTTCGATTTCATATCCTTTTTGCTGTGGAATTAAATTGGGTCTGGTCTCCCTACTTATAAATTCGACGTCATGAGAATCGTTTGCTATTTTTCTATCTTCATTGTTCAAGTAGCCCATGTTAATCATATCTATGTTATCTTTCTTTGAGGCATTCACCGGCTTTGTGAGATCTATGTGGGTTATCATATCCTTTTGCTCACGAGATTCGTTATTTTCATAGGATATGGGTTCCCTGGTTTCTGAATTTCGTCTGTCAGAGTAATCAAGGGTGACATTTGTCTCACGTATGGTGTTCGATTTGAGTATTTCAGATTTTTCACTCAACGCCAACGCTATATCATCCACTGAAGTGGGAGCATGAACTGTAGATTGTATTGCTTGCGTTTTGCTGTAGTCATTTTTGACAGGCGACTTAATAATCTCTTTAACCTCGGGTTTATTTGGTGGCATTAAGTTTTCAGGTTCATTGTATGTTCGCTTCTTGACGGGGAATAGAGTAGGTTTCGGGTCGGGTAATATTGGTACAGTGGGGGGTTGCTGCGAAGTGGACGCCTCGGGTTGCGGAGACACCAACGGTTGCGAATAGTTGGTTTGCACTGGGGAATACTGTGACGGCGTCGGTGAAAACGGAGCGTTATATTGGGGTTGTTGGAAAGAGTCGGGACCTAAAGCAGTGTAGTCGTCGTGGACTCGGACAGGTTTGCTTACGACTGGGGCCTTGGAGGTATCATAGTAAGGAGGAGCATTTTGACCATATGTAGGCAGGGGACTTTTGCTATGGTCAACAAAGTAATTTGGAGTTGATGACCCTGTGGCATTGTTGGAAGCATAAACATGTGAGTTATACGGCGAATAAGGTGACTGAGGAGCATCTCTAGGGCTGCAGCTCTTGTCGGGACTACTCTTAAGCGATGTCGTGTCCTGATAGAATCCAGCTCGAACTGTACCATTGATGATAGGATACGTAATCTTTTGGAAATCATCGGTTCTCGGGGACGCCGGTGAGTGAATGAGTGGGGACGTAAGCGACATTTGGTGCCTAGGTGAATCTAAGTCTTGGCTAAATGAAGATCTCTCTGAGATGGTACTGCCCGTGCTGGTCCTCCTCTGCCGCGGCGTGGCGGTCACGTTGGGCAGAGGACTGTCCCCACCTTCAGGGAGCGGGGAATTAGAGGTGTTGGGAGATTCATACTTCGGTGCAGCAGTCTTAGGGCTCGTTTTAGTTTCAATGTGGGCGTTTAAGCTAGTCGCATCTGTGGTCTTCTCTTCTGTTTCTATTTTATCATCTTTCTTCTTAGCAATGTTAACAGTAGTGGTTTTGGGAGTCCCAAAAGCTTTAAACCAGGCGCTCAGATTTGGGGTAGCTTTCTCTTGACTTGGTTTTATTATCGTTTGTGGCTCTGTTTCGACCTCAGCGTCTTTCTTAGTAGGATATGTTGGCGTTTCTTCTAGTTTATTTTCAATGGCTGGTTCTGGCTTTTTAATATCTTTTGACTCGACAACTTTTTTAGTCTCTTTATTCTTATCACCTTTGGCATTGTTGTTGTTAAAGTTATGATCATTTCCGAGTGTAAACTCCACAGTATGTAAAACAGAGCCCAAACTGAGCTTGGGACTTGTAGCTTCTTTGTTTTTCCTTGAACTATGATTGCTTTTGGATGGCCCTGACGGAGCTTCTTCTTCAGTTTTATCTGAATTTTTATTACTCTTGTTAGTAAGCAAATTACCCTTGCTTTTGCCGGGCTGCAATCTGTCAATTGTTCTTTGTATTTCTCTCCTTTTTACTACCTTAGGTTCGCGTGAGGAAGGTCGCTTGCGACTTGTATCTCTTTTAGAAGTAATTGATTTTTCTCCTTGAGAAGATTCATCATCCATACGACTGCTGTCTTCTGTGGACACAGTTTGAGCAGGACTGTCACAAGGAGAAATCACTTTAGAGCTCTTAGGAGCATCACTGAGCCATTCGTTTATGTCTTTAACAGCTTCTTCTAGAGCTTCTGACGCACATGCATTTTTCACAGAGCTTCTCTTGCGTCTTTTGGGTCTTACTTTCACGCTTTCCACACTTTCGTCATCATCTTCATACATTTCGACGACATCGTCGTCGTCGTCGTCGTCATCATCGACGTCTTCTTCAGGCTCGTCTTCATCGTTATCGTCCTCTTCATCTTCATCATCATCAGATTCCTCGACGTCTCGCCTTACTTTTGCCCTTTCTTTATAGTTGGGTGCGGAGTTTGATCTTCCCGGTTTATAAATATTATTATACAGTGTGGTGTCCTTGTATTTTTCATTTTTGGCTTTTAATTTCTCAATTGTTTCCCGAAGTTTTCGGTTCTTTTCTTTCTCGGGTGCGTGAGAAGAATGTTTTTGTTTTTCTACCTTTTGTTTGTAATCAAAGAGTGAATCCCAAGCATCTTTAGCGGCATGGCGCCTTCTTTCTTTTATTTTATCATATTTGTCTTTCGTAAAGTCTGGATCGGGAAGTTGGTCGTTAGATTCAGATTTGTCTAGTTCGGTGGGTGAAGGCGATGGAGTATGTATGGAAGGAAGTGGACTCGCACTTCTGCTCCTATTAGAGCTCTCTATAGACTCTTGTGACTCACTTCTCTTCATGACCTCTGGTGGTTCCTCGTCATGATGCTTGCTCTTTTTCTTTTTAGATTTCTTGTCTTTATTCTTCCCATGTTTCTGTTTCCTATGTTTTCTTGACTCGTGAGACTTGTGCGAGTTCTTTTTGTGATTTTTGGAATGTTTCCCGTGTCGATGATGACCCTTACGCTTTTTCTTTCCTTTTTCATGTTTACTTTTGTGGGACTCCTTGCTTTTTTCGACCTCTTTTGGCGCGGCTTCCTGCTCTTCTTCCTCTTCCTCTTCTTCTTCTTGAGGTGGTTCCTTGGACTTCCGTTCCTTCCTTTCCTTTCTTTTTTCGCCATCACCTTCATCTGCTTCCCTCTGTACTTTTGATTGTTTACTTGTTGATGAACTTGACTTCGGCTCAGCTGCACCTAAAGAAAAATTATTGAATTCACTTAAAGATTACTTTCCTATATCACATTAAACGAAAGTATTTTTTTGAAAATATATTTTTCTTTATATAATCATTTTAGTATTTATATTATATACACATATATGTACCTGCTACAGAGTGAGATTTCCGTTTCTTCGCCTGATGTTGTGGCGGTGAATCGTTTCGTTTTATCTTATGTTTGCGTGAGGGTGTGGGAAGTTGGTACTCCACAGCAATCTCTTCATCAGAGGATGACAGCCGATGAATGTATTTTTCGGTAAGACGATCAAATGCATTTTGCAGGCTATCCACCATTATAGTGTACTCTAAAAAGTAATAAAATAAGACTGTTACACAGAACTGTTATAATATTATAAAAAATACTAATTACTTTTAACTGAACTGTTATAAAAAATACTAATTACTTTTATACTTACCATTTTCTTGTCCATTGTACAGTCGGCAATTATTAACAATGAGTTTAAAATCCGCTTTGAACATGGAAAAGTCTGAATAGTATCCATTATCCAGTCTCTCCTCCATTTTGTGCAAGTCCATGGGGCGCCGGATGACAGCATAATAGTTAGGAGCATATTCTTCCTCCACAGGATCCAAGAATGGCCACGCATCTTCATGTGCAGTAAGCTGTTCCAGCACTTTGTACATATCAGTTTGAATGTCTTCCTCGGTTTGGCCAAAGCTGAATGCAAAATTATTAATGTAACACATGTTTATAAAAAGATTTATTACTTTTATATTTTATTCTTCTTGTAACTTCAAAAGTGAATTATTATTTTATAGTATAAGTGTACTACTTATATTCGATTCAATTATGGATTGGTACATTAACAATATAAGTGTGTATCAAACATCAAAATAAAACAGTCGACACACATTTTATATCTTAATAATATTTAAGGATAAAATAATAACAACTACAATAATCCAAAGTAAAACATAATATTTTAATTGCTACCCTAAATACATTTTCATCTAGGGCACCGGACAAACTCTTAGGAGATTAAAACGAATGGGCAAAAGAATGTATCGTATAGGGGTCGGCGATGGAAGGCTTGTATGTAGCGATACCAGCCAGTCCTACGTAACATTCCTGCAACATTCCATCAGGCGCGGAATGTTAGGGCGTATTCGCGACGCGACGCGCACCAGTGCGTCTCCGTTGGTACGAGAAGTATAGACAAGTGCAGCGTTGGGGACCGCCACCCGACACGCCATGTCCGAGACGGTGGGAAGTGGAGGACGGAGCTACAAATAGTAGAGTGAAATGTAAGAGGAGGTAGGTACTAAATGTGATGGTATGATGATAGAGATCTGGATGTTATTTATGTTAATGATACCAAGAGAAAGGGCAGTAACACAACTGATTGGCCGGACAATCGTACTTTTGTGATCAGACCACAGTGAATGCAGGTGTCAAGATGCAGGTGTAATTGGTGAGTGCAATGGTAGAATGCAAGGTAATCAACTCGAGGCTCCTTTTGGCTCGCTCTAAGGTGGTGATAACAAGAATATTCTTGATAGCGGCGTATGCACCATGCGTATCCTCAATTCTATCAAGTCAACAGAGGAGTATGACAGTAGTGGACGCACGGCTTAACGGACAGAGCGCTTTGACGGTTTCCAAGAGAAGCGGGTTCGAATCCCGCAGCGTTCTAATTTTTATACGTTTTCAAAATGTATTTTTTAATTTCCTAAGTGTGTGAATAGCACTTTAAAAAGTTCTGGGAGTGTGAGGGAAGTTCTAAGTAGCATAATCGGGAGTGAAAAATTAGTAATTTAATACCGGACAATCGACTGTGTGGTGATTTGAGTAAATGTGTTAGATCCGAGCGGAGAGGGATTGAAGGAAGTATGGTGATAAAGTGTGAATGAATTGGAACTTTGTAAGGAGAAAAATTAGTTTGTGGCAAACATGATGTATGACCAAATTTTGCGAATAAGAATGTTAAGAAGTTGGAAGCTTCAAGACCCACCTATTAAAGAAGAATATGAAGAAAGGGTTTCCAAGAAGCTAGACAGTTGCGAAATACGAAATGAGAGGGTAGAACAATGCTAGCAGAATCTTAGTAATTGTATGATTGGAGTAGCAACAAAGGTGTGTGGTATTGGGAAATGAGGCTTTAAAAAAGCACAGTGGGCTGAAGATGTGAAATATGCTGCAAAAAGAAAGAAGAAAGCATGGCCAGACTGTAAGGGCTTGGGTAATGTAAAGTGACTTGATGGTAGATTACCTGTTGTACGCAGATGATGCAGTATTTGTTGCATCATCGGAATGCGAGTTACAGGCTTTTGTCACCATTCTGAGACCGGTGTGAAAATAATGGTTTAAGAATCAATGCAAGTAAAATTAATAATCAGGTATTTGCAAGAGAGGAAGAAAGAACACAATGTAAGGTTGATAGAAAGATATTAGAACAAGTGAATGAAGTGGTATATTTATTTGGGAAGTATGACTACTCATAAATAATCTGCTAACAGACATATGATGTGGATGTAGACAGACGTATTGATGCCGGTAACGGGGTTAAGACACACTGTATGGCGCACGTTTACTTGTTCCCTTTTGTGTTATACTTACGCTGTAGAGATGTGATCTCTTTAAAGGATGTGCGCAGTCAGATTAGCTAATCAAATCTGCAATTCCCGATTAGTTCCAATTTCTCTTTATTTTTTAACCACCTTAAAAAAAGGTGGAGGTAGTCCACTCGTTTAGTTTTTTTTTCTTTTATAGCGTCAAATTTAATTATTAAAAAAAAGGAATCAACTTCATTGAAGTTGACAACTATTATTATCGCTTTAACAACTTTTAATAGATACCGGACTGTTATTATTTTAAGCGATAGAGACGACGCTCTACGAAGTCGAAGCTAACCGATTGTTTCATTCGACGCTCTACGAAGTCGAAGCCAACCGATTGTTTCGATGTGCATTGTTTGTTGCAAGGTACTATACTTACATATGTATAAAATAATAACTAAAATATAATGCACTAGCGGCCCGCTCGCGAGCCTAATAGGTTCGTTATGTTGCAACCCTCGGGGGTGGATTTTTAATCGGTCAAGCGGTTTAGATTTTTCATATAAAATATCATCCCCTATTTCAACCCTTAAAAGTGAATTGATTTTTGAAAAAATAAACATTCTATGTTTGACCCTGGATTATTCACTACTTTCATTCTAAATTTCATCCAATTAAGACCAGTAGATTAGCCGTGAAACCGTGAGACACAAACAGACAGATTTTCGCATTTATAATATAAAAGTATGGATAATCGGTCGCATATAATCCAGAGTGTATCATTATACAACATGAAAAATACTCAGTACATGCGCTTTTCCTATTTTTTATACCTAATACACGTGGTTTAGCCTCAACAATGATAGTAAAAAATGAATTAAGAGTTCAAAGTTCGCGATTGAATGCATCTCGGACTCTGCTTGATGTGTCAATTAATGATATTACTGTCAATGACCAAATGTGATTTAAAGTACTTCTTGTTATGAATAAGTGTGTATTATATATCGTATCGTAACATATAGTTTCGCTTACATTTGAGATGTTTTAACCTTCCTCCGAGTGCTGTTGACCGGCTCATCATTGTCAGGAATTACTATTTGACCAGTAGCCGCGGCCAGCGAGTTGTTAGTTTTACGACCAGTTCGTACGACGGGCTCCGGTGGCGGTTCTCCCTTATGAGTGGATGAAGATTTCTTAGATTTTCTTTCCTTCGTCCGTGACTTTCGTGTAACCTTTTGAGGCATCACTTCTCGATCGCTTGAGCTGTCTGAGGAAGGATCGGATGACGGCGATGGTGACTTCGATCTGAAAGTATAATATTGGTAATCAATAAACGCTTTCTTGCTTGACAATGTTAAAGAGAACAGAAATCCTTAATAAAATATACAGAACATGCCTCTTCAATCATTTGTTCACATTAAGCATATTAAATGGCAACTAAAGAATAGATATAGTTATTACATGAGTAATAAACCACTATTTTAATCTAACTACGTTTAGGAAGCAAAAGGAAGGTTATTATTTTGGCTATTACATGTTTATGCATATAACGATTAACGGTCAGCGCTTCGTGTCTTCCTTAGTTACTTCCTAATTAATAAGTGTAAATACAGAATCGTCATGATCGCCTACTGATTATAGAATATGCGACATAAATCTGACGCTGTATGTAGACAAATCAAAAAAAATGTGGTGTCTGTTTGTAATATCAAAATATTATAAGCATATAAACAGCTTTTTACTAAATACTTATGTATAGTACCCGGCAAAAAATAATGCACATCGATGCTTAGAATGAAACAATCGGTTAATTTCGACTTCGTAGAGCGTTGTCTCCGTCGCTTAAAGTAATAATAGTAATAATGAAAATGAAAAATATACTTAACGAGTGGACTACCTCCACCTTTTTAAGGTGGTTAAAAAATAAAGAGAAATTGGAACTAATCGGGACCCATTATAATATTCATATTTATTTTATGTGTAAATGGATCTTAATTAATTCTGTTATTTGTAGGCTAAACAGCTTGTTTTTTGCATTGTACATAATTTCAAGTGACTGACCGTGCAAAATTTTTCCTTTTTTTGTCAAAGATGTAATTAAAAATAAAATTTTGGGGACAGTAACAACTCTATATATATATATATTTGAACCTGAAACCGACCGTACTCTACCGTATCTGTACAAAGACTGACGAAACGTCACATATCAACTGAGTGACAAAGACGGCGCTCTACGAAACCGAAACTGACCGACTGTTTCACTCTAAGCATCGATGTGCATTATTTATTGCCGGGTACTATATGTATGTCGAAATATCATTATTTACAATTTCTGTCTGTCTGTTTGATTGTTTCGATTCGGGACATGCACTGGCTAATATGAAGTAACATAGACTATTTTTATTTTAGAAATATATTTTTTTGTTACATTCCCCGCGGAAGTATTTGCAGGCACAGATACTAAAACATATAGAACACAAATGCACATAAAAATGGATTTATTTAACATTTTATTGTATATTTTTATTTTACATGTTTTTCAAGGCATGCATGCACAAATTATTGAAAAAAAAAATTAGAAACAAAAGCCTAAATTAATATCTTTTCGATTACCATCTAAATACTTACAAAAATAATATAAAACCCACCAATACTTGCAAAATTATGTGTAGTCCTTGTCCTGACTTTTGGCCAAACATGGGCACTTACACAGGAGAATATAAAAAGGAACTGTGTACGCCAAAATCAGATGTGAAGAGGTATAATAAACATTAAGCAGAACGATAGAATAAAACTTTATAAATAAAATCCATAATAAAAACTGAACAAGTTACACAAATAATGATATAACAAATAAAAGTTTTTTTTGGATGGAAAGACGATTCGAATATCGTAAGATAGAATATCATAATATTGTAAGATAGCTGATGGAATGTAGAGATCGTTGAGGGAAACAAACGTGAGAAGTAATGGAGAAGGTCGAGAAACAAGTTGTAAAGGCAACAATAGAATAATCAATTACTCAAATTATTTTAGTTTATAAGAGCTTTATATTTTCCATTTCAAAGACTATTTTTTTTTATAAGCGCAGGAAATATTTTTCCGAAATAGTCTTAGATCCAGGCAATCGACATCTATTACATAAGATCGACACAATTAAATAAGCGGCACTCGCTTGCAAAGTACAAATCTTATATATATATATTTTATAAAACAGTCCATCTTAATATAACACACTTCAATATAATGACTACCTTGATTTAACAAATTGTTCGTAGTCCCCTTGAATTGTCTATAAGAATTAACGTTAAATATACGTACATCTTACCATTACGATTTTTTTACGAGCAACCTATTCATAACGGATTCTCAAATATAAAAAAGTGTTAATACCTCTAATTAATAAATTTTGTCAACTAAAAACTTATATATAACGCTCCCACAAACATATGACCCTCAGTTCACACAGTATGCCATTCAGTCGCAACAGGTTTAGATGTCTTTAAATTTGTATTTTCAAAAGCAATTTGATGAAACCATGTTATCATTTATAAGTAGAAGGTGTTAGCTATTACAAGATGAGTATGTCATGTTGAGGTGAACAAAAGTATTTTTTAACTCTTTTAACAAATTTTAAACCAATCTTGCCTCAAAATAACAAACGAGCATTTAATCGTCCCCTTGCGATTTGTTATATCGAGGTTGCAGTGTACTTATATTATTATACATAATACTCAGGAGAGTACAGAGTATAGACTTATGCCACTTTGCCCTAAAGCAGCACCTGCACGTGAATTAGCCGAACCCGTGAACCCTTGGTCAGCAGTCACGTTTCTGACCATTCGACTAACGAGATAACAAAAGGGCACATTTTTTGTCTACCGTTATACATATTACTTTCTTGTACTATTTTTTTTAAATGCCAAAATGGTAATTGATAATGCCAGTTTGTAAGTGGTTCGCTATGGTTTTAAAATAATAGAACCTAAAGTCTATGACGCCTTACAACTAATAGGATGGTTAAATATACTTAAAAATTTTACGTAAATTACGTAAAGTATACATATTTGCTCAGATTACTATTTATGGAAATCAAAAAAAATAAAACATTTATCACTGTTACAGTGAAGGCATATAAAAACTACAATGCATTTCAAAACTTGTAAAAAAACATGCTTAGTGGGTCACTTACTTCAAAAAGCTAAGGGAAGCCGGTCATGGAAAACCAGTGGACTCTCGTTATTGAGTAGACTTCGAGATGCTGTCATAAATCAATTCAAGTAGGTGTATTTGCTATTAAATAAATGTTAAGTGAACGGGCGAGCAATGGACGTCGCTCGCGTAACAGCTTATATCGAAGGTCCACTGTAGCTTAACATGAATCTGAAGTTAATACTATAAAAGCACTACACATCAATATGTTACTTAAAGACAAAGATACGTTGAAAAATGCAAAAAAAAACAAAGCAACATTTTTTTATAGGCTAGAAATCTGACCCCAACTTTAATAAGCTGCGCTGGTCCTCATCACCTGTGCACCAACACCGTACTGGGACGGCTCCAGGATGAAGGGCCTAACCATGATATTTCAAAACTACCAAGTTTATTATTAATTAATTATCAATAGCCACGATAGAGGTATTTCAAAGAGAATAAACGACATATGGTTTATAAAAAGTATAAAAAAATATTAAATATATTAGAGACAGCCAGACGACGGCGTAGCAATTTCTCAATTGCAATTGCATTCAATTCAGCAATTTTGCATCGTTACTGTCGCGATACAGCGTTGGTACAGTTGTGCGTAGATAAGACTCACGTGCGACTTGCCTCGCAATTGTTGTGTTTATGTAATAAACAAAACCACATCAAAGTGTCTAAACTTCATTGAAACTTAGTTATTGGACACGTATAAATTTAGTAATAACTCCTTATCAGGAAAACATTAACAAATAAAAAATACAATAAGCATTATAACGCAAAGTTGAAATGTTAACTAAGCTTCTTTTTGCACAGGGCTAGATCTAGAGAGCTAACTAATCAATAGAGTGTCATTCTGATTTTGCCCTTTTCTTACGTACGTGAAATCGTAAGCAATAACTTACTAAATGCGTTTCATTTTATTTTTTACTATAGATATGGACAACCATGTTTTAAATATTCATTCTTCGGACACTTCACATGTCTGTATCGTACAAACATAAATATCTCTTCACTTACCATCAAAATACTTGCCTATAATAGAAATTTAGATATAATAGAAATTGCTATTAGCTTAATAGTAAATATTTTCAAGGCCTTAGGGACCTTATAATTCGTATAAAATATTATTATTAATATAATTAAATTTTAGTATTTAATTTAATTAATTAATTAAGTTAATGAAATCAATAGGGATTGAGCAAATCTGGAATGGCGTAATCTACTTGTAGAAAAAAAACGATGCCGAAGAGGTGACAATTTTACTTTCGAAACTTTGTTAACGATTGTATGCTTTAGTATCGACACAATCAGCTCTATGAAAACTTCTAAAAAACAACATTATCAACATACATATATACTAGGGGTAAAGTAAAATGAGATAGAGTGGATAGAGTCAAGTTTTCGATCATCGAAGAAAAAGTTTACATACACTTTTTGGGATAGATCAATTCAATTAGAGTAATTAGGCAATGACAGGCATAAAAAATGTACTACTATTATTTTTTATGAAAACTATCAATAAGGATTTTAAAGTGTATTACACGCTTAGCAAAGCTTGTTAAGCATCCTTAAGCACAAGTTTGTAAATATGGTTTTTGCATCAGCCGCGATACCTTGCAAGAGCTTGTTGCCGATTTGGGACCATTTTTAACACAAATCAAAGGAAATTTAGGGATATACTAATACGAGTACTCGTACACTCACCAACGTGTCAATGGCATTTGTAAGAACTTGGGGCTTGTGAACACTTGTCGGATCTTGCCAAGCTTGTAAATGCATCATAAAATTGCAATATAATACCTATAGTATTGAATTATGAGTATTTAAAGCCAGGTATATGCAATATTATGATAATATAAAAAGAATAAAATCATTTTTTTTATCCATACTTTTTTTTATGTAAATGCATAGATATCGCTGCATAAATTATTTTCCTTGCGTGCATGCACGACGAATTATATAAACATGTATTAAATATACGATCTACGGATACTAGAATCCATATGTTTGCATCTACAAGCACAAATGTGTCTTCCACCGCAATGACTAAATCAAGACAACAAATCAAATACAAGTCACAAGTACTTGTTCGCGACTATACTTCAGGAATGCAAGCCTGCACGTACAGTGCAGGGAGCGCAGGTGGTGCGGGAATAGCAAATGGTTTATTAAACCAATAGAATGCGTTTTTGCTCTACTTCCCGGTTTGCGCCCCACTCCTCCCGCTAAACAGACCCAAAAAAATAATAAAGCGCATAGAAAGCCAGGGCTCATAAGCCATTGCTTATAATTTGGCAATACTAATCAAAAAGTAGGTAATGTCACACCATAATTGCTTTTGGTGTCTTTTTTATTTATTTAAATTAGATTTCATATTAAAATATCATTTATAAACGAAACCTACTATTTATAAACAAAACGTTATATTTATTTGTATATAATATTTTAATAAACTTATTTGATTTAAAAGCATTGCCCCTCTCAAGACAATACAAGACATAATGATTTCTTTTATTTGGATGTATAATATTTTGTAATGTTTTTACTATCTAACTCTAATAATAAGTAAAAGTCATGTTAATACTGGTTAAGCATAATATGACCTTTGTTTTACTTATTTTGACATTTTTAAATAAAACTATTTTAATCTATACTATTACATAAAGAGGTAAAGTTTGTAACTTTGTTTGTAAGGGGTAATCTTCGGAGATACTGAACCGATCATGAAAATTCTTTCACATTCATAAAGCTATACTGTTCTGGAGTGCTATTTTGTGAAAAGAACTATAATTCAGTCATCTAATTTATGTGCTATTAACCAACACTATGTATCTATGTATATTCCATCTTTGAACTTGCCCTTCACGGAATATGTAGGTATATAGATGAATATCGATAGCAAAGAAGCGCATTAATCAATCTGTACATCGCTCCGTGTCATGAATAGGGTCAACAAAACAATTTGATCGCAGTGTCAATCTAAGCACCAAGTCTAGCTAACACTAATTTCCTGTTTAATTTATTTTTCTTTTCATTCCGAGAAAACCTTATATGATTAACATCACGAATACCGCAAAAAATCTGACTTTTCTCCACACGTTGACAATATCTTTCACATTAAAAAAATACAAACGAAAAATAAAAATCAAAAAGATACTTAGAAACTTAGAATTGTATCGTAATATAAGCATCAGATTGATGTGTAAGAACAAATTGTTAAGGAAACAGAAAATAATCATTCATTTTAAAAAATATATTACCAATGTACAGCATACAATATGGCTGTGTACTCTATATAGTGAATTTAATTTTTAAGATATTATTAAAGATATTAAACAGTTTTTCCCTTATTCCTACATTATAAATATAAAAGGTTAAATTTATTATGCATGGATAAGGGAGTTATATTATAAATAATATTGATTTAGCGGTACGTTTCTGTTCTGCAAGACGTAATTTAGTCATAAATCTGTGCAAACATGTGTGATAATTGAAGCTAGAGTAAATTTCAACTTACCCCACGTAGACTTCATCAACCAAACGCACCGAAGATAACATATAGATAAACGTACCGTCTCAAGCGGTCCCGGCGTCTGGCTCGGCTCTCGCGCGCTGCTTGCGGCGTCTCCTTACTGTCCTCGTCCCTTGAATCATATACACGGTTCTTGATTTCCTGCTTTTGTTTGACTTTTTGTAAAACGCGGCTAGATGTACGGCGCGGCGCTAGCTCTAGTAACCTTCAACGATATTAAGTTTCAATAAATTATGATAATTGGGATTGTATTTTTATATTAACTATCTTATCGACGCTAAAAGCGCAGCAAAACTCGACAAATAACTTAAAACGGTTTTTGCTGAATGTTCTGTTTTGGAACTTGGGAAGCTCGATTTTTTAAGCAAGTGTTGTTGAAGAATCAAAAGAATACTAAGTCGATTTTGATAGATGACAATGATTTCGCGCGGCGAAAAATATTTTGTATCATTAAGTGTGCAATAAAATCAAACTTGAATAATTTAGCATTAAAAAAATTTTTTTTTCATTATGATATTTGAAATAGAATTCATATTCATCTTATTTCTTTGAATATGCTTCATGTTGTATGAAGTATAAACAAAGGTGGTATCATTTCACACTGTTCCCCGTGTAGCAGGGTGGCCAGAGAGAACCTAGTGAAGACATAATGTTCTCCATTGCGTGTTGAGTTGCGTTTACAGTCAGACGCTGTTCCACTGCGGTACGATGACCTCACGGTGGAATCACTAGGGAGAAAAATTCTCAAAATGCATGTCTCATGAAGTAGTGATTTGGTTATCAACGCTTATTGACTTCGTCAACTGTTGTTGGTTTATTATTAGACTGAAATTCACAATAATTTCAATATTTTTTAAAATTATCAATCAAGTCGCTTTAGCAAAGTACAATAAAGTAAATAAATACATAAAAATTGTGATTATTAACAATATCTTTGAGATTTATATAAATGTAAGTAATTGAACCTATTTTGCATAATAAATAAAATAATCATTCGTTTAAATAAGAAATGGGTAAAATGGCTATGTGAAAAATTAATGTTTTTGGAACCACAAATCCAGTCACTAGTTTTTATGTATGTTTTTTCAAAGGTGACAGTTTCAAATTATTTTAAACATATTAAAAAAATGATAATTAAATTATTATAACATTTATAACATTAATAACATAAAAATACTATTATTCTATTGAATTGACATTTATATAGATAACCTCCTTTCATATTAAAGAAAATTATACCAGCGTAAATATACATCATAGTATTGGAGTATCTATTTGCAGTAATAAAATAACCAGTTGTTACAAAATGTTTATAAAAACCAAAACGTTCTTGTGTGTCAGTCTGTTTGTTATGGTTAAGCTCTGAAACTGCAGGTGTGATTTTGACAAGATATTAGCTGGCAGATGACTGATATGATAAAAAATAACTTAAGACATATATTCATTTTAAGACGCGGACGAAGTCGCGAGCATAGCTGGCTAATTAACATTCAACATATAAATTCGCAAGTTATTACATTATAATAGATAAATTCACATGCTTACACAATCTTTATAAGGAGGTATATATTGAGTATACCTACGAAATAAGTATACATTTATGAAAACATTGTTTAAGACAAAGTTTTGAAGTTAATGTTCTGTATTTAACATGAACACAAAAAAATTATATTTATTATAAATAAAGAAATTTATAAAACGTTAATATTCTACATATTTGAGCTTCTTAAAATTATTAGGCTTCACCTCTTTAATATCTTTTTTTATATAAGTTAAATGAATTAATATTAACCTTTTTCGTTGCAAGCGCTCTTTCTCTTGAAACAATCTTGGTATTTCTGGTAAGAAATTTTGTGACAGGGATCGGTAAAGTTCTTTTTCTATTTTACTTGTGGCGTTCTTAAACTTTTCTGTCAGGTGGGTCCAATCCTCTTCAGTAAAGCATACCACTTGCCACACTCTTTCTGAATCTTCGTCCTCAAGCCAGTCATCTCCGTAGAACCAACCTCTTTTCCTACTTTCCCTTTTTCTCTTCTTACTCCTTCCTCTCTTCTTTAACACATCTTCTCTGTAAAGTCTTGTGCCATAGAAATACCAGTAGGCTGAATCATTATCATCCCATCTGCAATAATATAATTATGTGTTTTTCAATCCATACAATACAATACAATACAATACAATACAATACAAATACTAAAGCCTTTATTACTGAATTTACAATTTTGTTTAGTTATATAGGTAGCACATCAGACTGGTTTCAATTCCATGTGTCTCCTCTAACATTTTCCATTCTATCCTATCTTTGGCTGTTCTAAATTTAAATCCATACTTATATTATAAATGCGAATGTCTGTCTGTTCGTCTTTCACACTTTCATGGCTAATCTACTGGACCGGTTTGGAAGAAATTTAGAATGTAAATAGTAAAAATTACTGGGTCAAACATAGGCTACTTATTTTTTCAAAATCTACCTTTAAAGGGTTCAACCCTTAGAGGTCTATTTTTGAATAGAGGATGAAAGTTTTTATGAAAAATCTAAACCGCTTGACCGACTGTAATGAGTTTGGGAATAAAAATAAATAATAAGCTAAGGTTAGAGATAAGATACTTTATTTTTCAAAAATTCACCTCTGAGGATTGCAATGTATGTAGGGCACGCGGCGAAGCCGCGAGTGGGCTGCTACTTATTACAGCTTAGATTTGAAAGAAATACTCTTTTAAAAGTTCTAGTTTATTGTTCATTTCTATTAATTTACTTTGCTCAATTACACACATTTTTTTTCTACTCTGTTTCTTATGAATCACATCAAGTAAATAGCCAATGATATAATATTATACACTTATCTACAAATCGCTTCATGGCTTCACCCCAAAAAAACACAGGACTAGCAGCTTGCTTTCTCGCTTAAATGACAAACTGTTAATTTTTTTAAATAAATAATTATAGGAATACCAGCAGACTTACGAAAAGATTTTCAATAGCTCTTTTTCCTGGATTACTGTAATATATAAATATTAATGGATCTGGCTGAAAATTAATTATTCCAAAACAAATATATGCCCTATAACAATTAGGGATAATGTAGCTTTTTAATTGTGAAATAATTCTTGAAATCAGTTGGGTAGTTTAGGAGATTACCTATCTCAAATACACACACAGATATACAAACTCACAATTGCTTACCTCTTTATAATTAGTGTAGATTTAAGTTTTTATCATTTTTTCATAATCACTTATCATTACATGTTGGTACCAACATTCTGCACAGTGCACCGAACATTAACTCCATATATTTTGTCTATTTCACTCTATCTACTCACCTTACTTTCATTAAGTATATCAGAATCTTTGTATTTTATTTCAATCTAAATTATAGATCCTCATCCCTCATTTAACATTTATTTTTCAGTAAAGTTATTATGCTTATATATCTCTCTTTATGAAGATCTGTTAGCTTCAAATCTAATAATTTGCTCTTTATATCATTATATATAAATATACACATACACTTTAAGTAGATTGAAATAGTACAGCCTTGTTTGATGTTACAGCTAATGTCACATAAAGACTATGTGCTAACTAGCTCTTTTGACATTCATGACAAAACCACAGCATATTTTAGAAATTTTCTAGTAATAGTACAAAAAGAAAAACCTTAGTCTTAATAGGCTGTGTCAATGATGGCTCTCAGCCTCGATCAAGTATCTAAGATATCTATTTTGATTTCTACTTTCTATTTAAGAAAGCCCTAATTATGATGTAAAAGACTGATGAAGTGAAGAATATTTTTAATATTTAACCAAATTTCATCGTTTTATTCATTTAATTATATTATTATTTATTATATTTATATTTCTAACAAGCAAGAGCATACAAAACTATAGTCTTAAATAGTGTATAAACATATACTTGTACTTCTTTTATTCATATGAGTTTAAGATAAAAGGAAAATTCCATACTATATATAATGTATAAATTCTGTCACTTACCCTAGTGGTTCTACTCGTAAGCTTTCTGCTTCAAGGTTTTTAAACAAATCATAAACATCATCAGCATCAAGCCGGAAATCACATAATGCATATAATATCTCAACTTTAGTGCGAAGAGGAAGAAACTGAAAATCAATGTCAGTATTGAAGGGGTTGTAGCGGTGTGTTTCCTGACATTTTTGCCTAAACAAACGCCTCAAGTACATCTGGAATAAAAATGTGAATGTAATGTATAAAATTCATCAAAATATCATAAATGCAATAAAACTTAGTAAGTTTTACCTGATAGTTGAAAGCCGAGATGTCATTGTTGCCCAAGCAACCATTCAAGAGCCGCACTATTAATTCCGTCAAGAGAGAACTGGCGGTCTCTTCCGATCCATCTGTTAGGAGGGCTTCCTCCAATTCCTGCAAATTTACCAATTTACCACATACTGCACAGTTTTGTATTTACGAAATAAAAATCATTGAAATAAAAATGTCTAATTACTCACTTCGATGTCAAAATCCAAAAGGTTGAAAGCAGTTCTGAATAAGGAACAAAAATATGCGATGCTCGGGACTTCCCACCATGACTGAATGTCTAAAAACCGTGAGAAATTCATTCAGACATTACTTCTATGTTAGCAAGCTCGGAGAAAAACGCCTACTAGAATCACTGTAACACACCTAAAGTTTCTGTAAAAGAAGAAACATAACCTAAAATGTGATATCTCTAAGAAAATTCATTTAATCTTAGTAAAAATATTGTACCCATGCTATTATTTATCCAAAAAACACAATTATTAGATTCACAGACGTTTCTTTTCATTTGAAAGGAAAAGACTAATATATGCGTTGTGTATCAGAACACAAACGCCATAACAGTTTACTAATTATACAAGGCAGCAACTTATAACTTTAATCAACTGTAAAATGTATCGCTCTTAAAAAAATAAGCTTGAAAAAAATATAGTTTGTTTTTAAAGGTAAGAAAATTGCACACTTACATTAATGCCTTTAATATAAACGATAAAGAGGAGTGAAACAGCACTCCCCTCAGCGGAAGCTTATTCTGTTAGAGTACTTCTTTTTTACTCTGAATTTCCACTGCGTTGCTCTATTTGTAATAATATATCAAGCCGATACACATAGATTATTAATCTTGCAAATATGTACGGACGTATCTGCGCTGGATTATATTTATTGATTTTTCCTGTGTATTTGACTTTATATTAACTAAAAACAATACTGTTATAATGAAAAGTATTAAATATATAAAACATAACATACAAATTCAAAGATTACTCGAAGATTTACCACAATATTGTAAACACTGAACTATTTTCTGCAATATTTCAATAATAAAGTAAGGAATCCTTCAGGAAAAATTTTTTCACCGATATATAACTGTTCTACGTAGTTCTACCGTAAGTGCATGAAAAGTGCATGCGCTATAGGGTTTAGGTACGACTGCAAAACGTCAATACATTAAATACTAAGCAGGACCTACATAGTAAATGCTGTTCGGTTTAATATCTACCTCCTTAAAAAAAATAAAAAATATACAATTTAATTTATTACTATATATATAGTCAAAATATTGTAAATTTAAGGAAATTTCTTAATTTTAAAATTATATTAAGTTAGTGTCTACGATCAAAATTTTCTGGTACCTACCATCATTTCAAATACAGTTATTAAATGGAAAACAATAATTAAATTTTCATAATATTTATTTTTTTCACAACTTTATGTGTACAAAATGTTTGTTATTATATTATATAAAAAACTTCAACAAGCTAGATTTTTTTTCATTTGTACTTTATTCTTAAATTATAAATTTGATTGCATATTGTAGTTTATATAATTTATTTAACTTTAATTATTATTTTGAAATGTTATAATTATTTATCTGATTATTTTTGAAAAAACTCTAGAATTTACGTTTCAATTTAAGAACGTATCATTTTAAAATATTTTTCCTTTATCTGTGGACTGAGGTTTAATATTTGCAATTGGTTATATATATATCTATATATTTGAATTAATTAATATTATTCAGTATGTAAATGTTAACTAGTAAAACCATATATTATTTGTTAATATAAGTTTGTTACAATTTTGTTTTTATCGATTATAATAAGTATCCATAAGTGCTAAATATAATTATAACAGTATATGTTGGTGTTAAAGTTCGATACTAATTTAATTAATAAAAAAATATTCTTATGACATTTAGAATGCTTAAAATCATTTCAATGAATACATGCTCATGTATTTAATCAAATTTGCTAATTTGTTATAAATACTCGCTTTACTGCCAATAAATATATAATTAGGATTTTACATTTTCTATTACATATTTAATTTATTTTTATTATTTTTTATTTTTAATTCATTTGCTTATATTTTTTGTTGAAAAATTTGTAAAATTTCACTGTTAGTAATGTAGCAGTGAATTGTGTGTTTAAAATTTAGTGAAATAATTATGCACCATAATTATCTCCGAAATGCCGCGGGACATATTAAGCGACAGCTTAGCTGTTCTTGGGATTGTAGAGGTAAAGAATCTATTTAATAACAGCTTTTTGTATTTAAGATTTTAAAGTTAGTAGCATAAAACTCCTTAATCTAGGCATAATTTTAAAAACATGAAGTGATATTTTTATTATCGTATTTGTTTATGATTTTTACTACAAACAAATTATTTTTGGTAAAAATTATATTCCAAACATGTCAGTTAATATACTGAAATATATATTATAGTGTAATTAATGTATACTTTTCCTGTATATACAATAAGAAGGAAGATTTGGAGTTACAAATTGCATTTATTATGAGTAATGAGACTGAAAATCGATATACAATTATTAAACTTAGATATTTAGACAAAAATACTTTACAAATTCCAAAAAAATATATGTTAACTTGAGTAAAATATTTTTACCTACACTTGATGCTTCCTTATAAAGTGTTACATATTTTAAGCTAAAGCTGACCAGGTTGAAATATATTTAAAATTACATTCAGAACAATAAAAATTTAGATCTTATTATTATTTTCATATAACATACAATCTAAATTTTATATTTATTTTAGCATGAAGATGAAGAAAATTGGCCATTGGAGAATAAGACTTCCTTTAAACAAAATAATAAAAAGAGTCCCAGAGCTCCTACAAACAATGGTCAAACTTATTCAAAAAATGATTGCGCATGCTATTATAATTATGCGTAAGTTCATGTTTATCATTAGAGTTTTCACATTATTTATATAGACACATAAAAATCTATAGTTTAATAAAAGTATTAACATAAGTATATTAAAGTAGTCATTAATGAATATTATAAAAAATAATAACTATTAATGAATGTTGTCTTTCCGAGTGTTAATACAGCCAAAAAGTAAAATTTCAGCTTGAATAGCCAAGTTGTTGATTCAGAAGAATACATGATCTTTTATTGCTTGTTTCGTAAATTTCTTATAAAATAAACCTACATTTGACTAAATTTGTAGAAAACGATTATAGCTGTATTAATATTTCATTTATTCAACTCTTAAAATTTCATATCTATAAAGTAGTATCCCAATTTAAGTAGGGGTAAATTAGATAAAAAAATTTATTTATTATAATTACTCCATAAAGTCATATTAATGGATTATAGACTTGGAGAGAGTGCTGCAAACCGTCAAAATGATCCCATATATCAATACAAAACAAGTAGTCTACCTGCAGCAGCTTCTATGAATCAGTCTTGGGACAATATGGTGTGTTCAGCTATGCAAATAGCCCCAGAAGATATTGCCAATCAGCTATCTCTTCTTGACTTACCTTGTTTCAAATCAATTCGGCCCGAAGAGCTAACCTCTTGTGGTTGGATGAAAGCAAATAAATTGACTGAGGCACCAAATGTAGTAGCGTTTACTAAAAGATTTAATAGGGTAATTATTTTATATTTATACATTATAAAATTAATTGTATGAGTGAAACACATACATACTAAAGTAAACAATAATTTTTTTAGGTGAGTTTCTGGACGGTACAAGAAATACTTAATGGACAATCTCCCAAAGCAAGGGCTGAGATATTAGCTCACTTTATTAAAGTGGCTAAGAAATTATATGATCTTAACAATCTTCACTCTCTTTTTGCTATAATTTCTGCTTTGCACAGTGCTAGTATATACAGGTAAGAGACAATGTTTAACATATCTACATTAGTTAATTTAGTGGTAAGCTTGAAAATTAGTTATAAAGTTGCTTTAAAAATAAAAAAGAGTTACTTAAATAATATTTCGTTTTACAAAATGATGCAATCATCTTCCAAATATTTCAAATGTTATTTTGGCGAATATTTTAAAAACTTATTTTTATACTAATTATTCTAAATTTAGTTTTATTTTGAGTTTTCGCTATTCATGATAGAATTTAAAAGTTTAATATTGTAAGTGGTGGGCAAGCTTTAAATTCTATATATAGACTAGGGCTCATTCTGGCGCTTGGAGCTCTCGAGGCCGACACGGCCGCTATTTAGTTCAATAACATAAACGATTGTTAGTCTCTTTGGTTGAGACTTGTTCATATTTGTACGTGAACTAACTTAAGCATACATTTCAGATTGACTAAAACATGGGGTTGCTTATCAAAGAAGGACAAACAGCAATTTGACAAGCTGGCAGAGTTATTCGGAGAGAAGGACAATTGGACAGCGCTGCGGGAATATATGCGATCCATTTCGCTCCCGTGCATACCTCACTTAGGTGATTACATTAAGTGGTTTTTATTTTTAACTAAAAGTTGGTGCTGGGTTTGTGAATGGATGCCCCACGTTACCCAGTTTTGATATTTTAATATTTATAGAAAATAAATATTTTATATACTAGGATTAGAATAAATGATACATTTTTAGATCACGTTGTACGCTAAATACATTAATTTGCCTCTTAATGATCCATGTCTGAAACAATATAAATAAATACTGTCCAATGATCAGTAACGGAAGCGATAAACAAAGTAGTTATTGTAATTATGTTGGTTTGTTCACTTATTTACACAAAGCATTTATCACTAATAGTCTCCTTTATCAGATTCTTTTCATTTACGCATATCCGTCTAAAATGTTACAGCTCATTATTCATACAAATTTTAAAATTCTGACAGTTTTATATAACGTTTGGTTTATTTTAAAAATTAAAATATTTCTTTGTTTATGATGCATAAATAAAGAAATGTTTTAAGTGGATCATTGTTTATCATTTTAACAATTAGTAAAACGTTGTACGCAACACTCGTTATCAAATGATCACGAATACGAAAAAGTCACCAATGTATCGAATATTAATTTATTTGTATTTTTGCTCTATATTTAAATTATAATGTAAACAAACGAAGACTTTACTGGTATCACTTTATGAAGGGAATTATTGTCCATATCAATTATTGTCCACAATAGTTAAGTACATTATAAGGTAGAATCTCAATAACTCGAATGTCAAAGAAAACACTAAAATGTAAAATCGAGATTATGACTTTTTGACTTTCGAGACAAGAATTTCGATATATGAAAAGTTAAATTGATCAAGTGGGGAACGGAGTGTCTTAACACTAGCTATGTTCCCTCTGCCTACCCTGCTGTGTGCGGGATATAGCGTGAAGCTATTTAATTTTTAATTTTTTTTTAAATTGATCAAATTTGGACATAAAAATACCCGATTTTTATTAAATCAATTTAACTGCATAAATATGAGTAAAGTATTATATAATATTAGGAATTATCAAATGATTACATTGAAATCAAGCAATAGTAAATAAACCCAAAAATTGACCACACACGAAACAAGAACACATGTTACAATGTTTATAGAATGTATTTATTCGTTGCACTTGTGCAAGTGATAAACAATAGATGAGAGGCCCCGATAATTCCGTTTGGATGTTATTGCGATGACTTCGGGGAATGCCAAGAAGTTATTATATTAGATAAACTTCCGCTTGCGAAGTTTGCTTTTTTTAATTGGAGTTATAGAGTATTAGCGGTGAGCTACGTAACTGTTTCGTTATGTTCCAACCCTCAGTGGTGAATTTTTAAAAAATAAGGTAGTCTATGGTTAACCTTGGATTACCGACTAGATATATACCAAAATTCATTAAAATCAATCAAGCGGTTTAGATTTTTCATATAAACGTTCATCCCCTACTTTAACCCCTTAGAGGATGATTTTTGAAAAAATAAGTACCGTCCATTCTGAATTTCATCCAAACCAGACCAGATTAGCCGTGAAAGCGTGACAGACAAACAAACAACAAACACAAATTTTCGCATTTATGATATAAGTATGGATTAAAATGTACCATTTAGGATATAACATAGTGTTCAAGTTACTACGTCTAACTAATTCGAGATACTGCGTAATAACTTAAGTTGAAAATTCAACACGCAATAAGATACAAAATGGAGAACGTCAAGAACGTGTTCACATTTTTATATGACATTGTTAGCCTTTTGACGATGCTTACGAATGAGCGACCTATTTAATATTAATAAGAGTTTTTTGTAATTTCTTGTAATTAGTATACTTAGGTTTTCGTCACCATTACATAGCAAAATTACAAATTGATTACATAATTTTCCAGGGTTATTCTTAACCGACCTGGTGTACATAAACATAGCGAACCCAGCTCCAGGCTCGCCACACCGCGACGCCAAAATGGCGGTGGTGTTGAAAGCACTAGAATGCTATCAAAAATCCGAATACGATATCGCTCCACTGCCACACGTCGCAAATTATCTCAACAGTGTACGGTACATAGAGGAACTCCAGAAGTTTCTAGAAGATGATCAATATAAGTAAGTTTTCATGTACCGACATATTATTTTATTTTTTTCAGCTCACGTTTTTTACCGCATAGAAGGGTAGCCAGAGAAAATACAGTGTCAAGACACTCTGCTTTCCGTCTGAAACTGAGATATTGCTTATTAAATGGCGGGATATGACGCCGCGATTTGTTTTAGGACCAGATCGAAGCAAATGAAAATAATATTTAATGATTGACCAGAGTGGAAATCAAAATCATAATCATAGCGTTTACAATCAGTCATTGTCGAACAGCGTCATGTTGGATTCTTAGTTATATTTTATATGCTTTGCTATATTTAAGGAAATTTAGTAGCAAACGTGATTAATTATTAATACAGTTTGCCTTTATATGTAGATGAGGGAATTCGTCTGAACTGTTTTTTAAAATTATATTTACTTTTTTGGGGCCAGTCATGGCGCAAAGGCACAGTGTGAGTGTAAAGCGGCTGGTTGTGGGTTCGATTGCCGCTCGAAGGTTGGAAATATTTAATATTTCCATTTTCATTGCCCTGGTGGCGAGGCTAAGCGCGGCGTTAAGTTACGCGAGATACAGCATTACATTTTTCAACATTTTCTGTTTATGAGTTTTGTGGTAAAATGTGTTAATATGCTTTTAACTTTTAATTCATGGCTTCAACCCCACTCGGAGAAATAATTATTACATTTAAATTAATTTCATGTCTACGCTCTGATAGAGAAGACAAAGTGTGGCGTTGAGTTATGCAATGTCTCGATTTGGGGCGGAAAGTGGAGGAAGAAATATTTTAAAAATCTATGTTGTTGAAGTCAATAAGTCAGGTCGAAATTGCTAGTTCATTAAAAAAAATTCCAGATTATCACAGAAGTTAGAACCTCAATCGCCGGTGGGCAGCTGTGGTGGGTCCAAGGAGTCTGTGAAGGAGATGCAGATGCAGGGTGGTTCTACACCTTTCTCCTTGTCTCCCTCCCACCGACTCGGCTCAGGCTCTCTGAGGCTACAGGGCTCCCACACTCAGACAAAGTTTATACCGACACATAGGAAGTGCCGGTCACTGGGATCTAAGTAAGTTATATATTTTCTATGCGTTGCATTATATTAAACATGACAACTGAACTTAACTAGTATGTGTATAACATTTTGACCTTTTAATATTCCTGGACTATAATGGGAATTTAATAAAAGATATATTTTTTGTCAAACTATTTTCTTATAATTGTTATTAATAATTGCGATATTCTTTTCTTTATATGTGTAAATTACACAGGTCAACAAAACAAATATTTTTTTTTATATGATTTACATAAGTAATATGTGTCTTTGGGTGCGAAAATATAAAGTGTACCATATCACCACATCATAGGTATATCCATTAAAATTTAAAAATTAAAGAAATACATTTCAAGCTTTGTATTTGGTATTGGTATAAGATATTGTTTTTAGGATATTTACATAAAATCCAAGTTATCTTTTTCTTTTTGTTACTTAGAAATTTCTTTTTTTATAAACTTATATTGGAGATTTATAAACATTATAACGAGTGTAACGAAATAAACGAATAAAACGATATTTTAAAAGCATATTAAGTAATATTTTTTAAATAAAAAGCTTATAATACCTATTAATTTTATAAACAATTTATTTATTATAAAGCAAAAGAGGCTGGCGTCAAGGTGCTGCCTCTTCTTTTAGAAAAGAAAAGTAAAAAAAATTGGTCTAAAAAGTTTATTACTTTTGTGTACACTGCACCAACAGAACATATAATTTTTAATAATTATTAAAAAATAGCTTGTCTTTTGCTGTCCTGTGTCAAAACAGTCGTGGTTAGTAGTCGTGGATTGGTGATAATTGAGTATATTTAGTATTTTATAATAAATGTCGTGTCTTTTTCTATACCCGTACATTTACATATTTTCAACAAATATGGTTGTTTACCTACATACCAAATTTGTTTAGATGTTTGCTGTCTCCAAAGTCCTCGTTCTAGTTTGAAGTGATATCGCGTACTGCTCTTGACAAAACTCATTCTTATTTTGTTAATTATTTAAAAATATTACACTTACACGTCATAGCTTTTATTATAATTTTTGTGATTTAAGACTTATAGTAATAAATTTTCTCATAAAAAGTTTTCATATATTTATTTCTTAAAATGATATGTCAGTGTACTATTTAATGACTTTTGTCATCGGCAGTACATAAATGTATTCGGTCATTGGTATTAGTTATCTTGGTGTACAGTGGACTACTTTGGATTTAACAAGCATTTCTTTGTCTGTTTCAATTTAGTTTGCAATTATATGGTATTGAAGTCCGTATCGATTTTAAACCTGAAGTAGTTTTCACTTCTTACGAAAACGCACAAATTATTAATATTGGCAAGTCAATTTAAAAAGAATTATCACAAATTATGATGAATAATAAGTGCAATGTAAGTTATAATTATGTTTAAGAGTAGTCAACTGTACTTTCTGCTTTTACGAGTACATTCCAGTTCTATTCCTTTCGAATACTTTATGGTGTTAGCGAAGGGTCGAGATGGCTTGCCCATTAATTTTTCAAGGCGTCGCATGAATTCCGTCTTTCAGTGGTCGTGGGACCGAGACATAATCATGATTGCGCGGTACTTCGGGGAAGCGATGTTTAATGTAATATGACTAACAGCACATAGTGACTTATATGTATACTGTTATATTAAAATGCTTACAGTGTGTGCGTTTTTGAACAACATAATAATGCAAATGTCCTCCTGTTAAACTTTACATTCACATTAATGTTCTACATCCTTTAATCATTCAAAAGTAAATTTTGTGAAACATATTAATGGGATGACATTAGTTCACAAAAATCGTACACATATATAGATATTTTCACACATATGCAATCGAAATATAGGTTTCGAAGCGCGAGCTTACCAAGAAATTTTCACAAGGTCAATTTCGGTGTGGGGTGAGTGTATTAAATTCCTAACGGTGAAATGGATAACGGCTTGCATTTTGGTGTAATGTAGATAATATTTAAGTTAATGCATGCTTAACGCGCGTCACGTGATTTGAAGAAGGTTCCAGAACAATTTGATATGTGTACAACTGTTGCATGTTGTTACCCACAGCGCACATTTAGATAGTCATCAAAAGGACCGGTAGCGCCTGTTTTAAATACAATACTTACTATTATCAAAGTATTGCTTAGAATGGAGTTGAGGTCAACGGAATTATTTATTGCATAGTAACATTTAGAACAGGAGGTATAATAATAAAACATTTCAGTAAATAAGCTGCAGCGCAACTTGTAGTTTTCTTTTATATTTGTTTGCATTACTTATGCTTTAAGTCTTATAAATATAACTAGTTAGTATATTAATACAAAATATGTTTGATAATTACAACGTGACCGCTACCGGCTCTTTTGGGAGTCATTGAAATTAATTGATCAACGTACCTTCTTCACGACTTTATCAGCGTAGTTACAGAAAATTAAACATAAATTGGCGAAGTAACTTTAAATATTATTTGTGCTTATCTAACTGCAAAATTGATTGGTTGTTAAAGTTTTTAATATGAAAATTCTAGAAGTAACCATTTTGCTTTTTCGAAATTTTGTTATTTTGCTTTAGCATTCAAGTTTTGTTAATCGTTCAGGCATTTATAGTAATTCGTAAAAAATATTTACCACGTTAACAATCATAATACAATAGAAGCATATACAATAGAAGATGTATAAAGTAAAATTGAAAGGCAGAAAAGGCTTTCGTAGGGCGAGTATTTTAATATGATTTTTTTACATAGAGAATGATTATGTCTTGTGAGAAAGACCATTTCCATATTCTGTGCTTCTCTCTCCCCATCGTATATTTTCCTAATCTTGCTTAATTCCTGGAATTCCTTTATTATTAACAATGAATGTGTAACGAAATTGTGACATTTGAAGCTTCCCAATGAAAAGTCTTGTTTTAACATGGGAATTCTATAATTATACGATAATACATAATTAATATGGGAATTCTAAAATTCATTATAATCTGTTAACGACTCTAACCATTTATATAAAATACTATTGTCATACACGGTAAAGTACACTCACTAAAAGCTTAGCTCTTTAGTTGCTTTGTGTGTGCAAATGTTTCACTGCTTACTAATTGATTTGCATGTTCTTGTAGAGTTTTTGTTCACCCGCATTCAGTAATAGATAGCCACGTTGTGTTGTACAAGTGAAGGACTGGGCATGTTGTCCGATCAACATTTTTTAGATTTTATCACTGTGCTCACCGCAAATTTTCTTTTATTTATTTAAGTTCTACATATCTGATTCTTTATTTATTTTTTTATCGGCTTTGGTTTCTTGCTAAAATGACTATATATTATAATTTTATTTTATAATAGTGACAACTTATATGAGTTTACCAGGGGTCTGACAATCTCAAAATTATAGTTTCCCTATGGTCCGGTAATTTTTAATTCTGTGCAATTGATTTTTATTAAATATTTGAGTATTTGTTATTTGAGACAGAATTGCTTAAACTTACTCATCATTTTTTTGTTTCTTACGAGATTCACCACAAAGCTATTTCATTACTCATGTTTCATTTATTCATAAACACTTGAAGCATTTAAAGGCAAAATAATCTATTAATAATGATAAATGATGAAAGGCCTATGATTAGAGAATTGAATGTTTTTGATCTTAAACTGATCTGTGTCTGTGAATTGTGCAAAAATAAAAAAAATATTGTGTTGCATTTGTAGTATATTTGGCAAGAGCCATAGTGAAGACAAAGATGAGAAAACTCCTGCGGGATCGGTGAACTTGCTGGATGACACGTTACTAGAGTCCCCGAGCTCTGTGTCTGGTACTAAAATATCACAGTCCTTGCCCTATAGGTAATCATTTACTTTAATATTACAAACGTAATGTGCTAAATAAGTGCAATAATTTCATTCAAAAATAACTATAATTTTTCTAAGAATTGGAATCTGCCCACTACACTTGTACGTATTAACTTTGGGATTAATTCTGCCTTTCATTCTTCGTCATGTCACATTGTACAAAAATCGTTATGTGTTTTTGTTGGCTTTTAATGCTGTTTTAATTTTTTTTAAGAGCTTATTATTTTTATCATTCACCTAATTGTATTCTTAAACTATCGAAATACTTATGTGTAATAAAGAGTGCTACTAAATTGTTTGAATAAAAAAAAACTTATTACCTTATTTCCTGTGAACCCTGTGAGTCTATCTAAAACACATATCGATTTGAAGTGATAATGTTTTGACACTATTCGTTAGTGGGCGGGATGACATGTCGTCGTTACGCGTGCAATACCGTTGAGGAGCAGTTTGTAAATATGTGTAGCCTATTTATATTTTTAGAATTTTACAACAAGAAGGAAATCTCAATAATTTGGTAAACCAACTTATGTTCAGAGCTATAGCTTTGATCGAAATAAGATTATTTTTTCTTTCTTATTGACTTAATCCAAATAAAGTAATCAGTGACATAAGTGAATGAGCACTTAGAATTAGTACCCACAACATTATAACTTTGCACGTTTTCTTTTACGCTGTATTTACAACCTTCTCTTCCGCGGCATTACACGCGCTACAAGGATATGTACTTACAACATTAACTTTGTGATTTGTCCTGAAGTACAAATTCGTTTCTTTTAGTGTAATATAAAATGATGTATATAATTGTATTCGTCTTGTAAACATAATTTGTAAGAATGTAATTTATTATGGATGATGTAATTATGTAAAGTGTTGTGTGCAGATGACAACAATTATATTTTTAGAAAAGCTAATATTAATTTGAACGCAGCTGTATTCGAACCCTCTGCCGGCGCCTCTTGGAAACAGTATAAGCGCTCTGAAGCCGCTCCCAACCACTAAGCCATGCGCTTTACATTCAGCTGTATTGAAGTTATTATACTAGCTATTTTTGTTATTATATTATCTCTGTACAGAGATTTTTATCAATCTCTGCTACCCAAGGAATACTACGAACAATCTAGTTCGAGTATCGATACGTTCAAATTTTCTAACATTTGACACAAAAATTTTCATATTCTAAGTATGTTAATAACACATTTAAAAATTAAAATGATTATAATTTTCTGTAACAAAATCTTCGTTATATTTGAAATCTACTTATACTAATTGTTTGTTACAAAACAAAATTATAGACGTATATCAATGAAGAGAAGGTGATTAGACATAATATATATAAAAATATAATATGTAAATATGTCTAGAAATTTACAATTTAGCAAACTATATAATACAAACATTTATAAAAACGAACAAAACATATATGAAAAAGGACGTATAATTTGAACGATTTGAACATGGCAGGATTTGAACCCGCGCTTTTTAAAAACCGCCCCAGCTTTCGGACCGCTAAGTCATAATATTTTATATTGACCGTGTTAATATAGTGTTACTTTATTTTTAGCGATGTACTATCAGTCATAGACCCGGTGGAGTGTGACTTCCAAAGTTTTGTCCGACGAAAAACAATATTGAAGGAAGGAAGGAAGATATCGCTGTCGTCGTGGCAGCGCTACTGGTTGCAAATATCTAGCAACATACTCATTTTTTACGCTTCCAAAACGTTTAAGGGGTGAGAATAAACTTAAATTTTATATAATATTTACATTTATTATTTACTTATAATTTAATATTTATTTCGTAGAGCACGATAGATAGACGGGAATCGGTAAACCAAGGGCGTTAAAACAATGTAAAAAATGCACCCAAGCTGAGAAAAGAAAATTTAAATATAATATCACTGAGTGGAAATCGAACCCACGCACTATGACGTATCAATACGTCATATTTCACTTTGAAATAAAAGTATTTTTAATCGTATTACCCAGTAAAGTCAGTAGACACGGATTACTGTAAAGTGTTCGAAACGTCAGGTTTTTAGTTTTTTTTATAAATGTACGCGATTATTCCGGTTAAAAATAGTTTTATTTTAAAGGAAAATATATTCAATTTATTTAGGAATGTGTAATAAACCTGCGACTTCGTCCACTTGTATTTTAGGTGTCAGGAGGCCGTATTTCCATGCAAAGAATATCCCTTTAGGGGAACATTTAGTCCATTTCATTTAAATAGTTCATTTTTATTTCTAATCATGACCCTGTATGCCAATTTTTATACTGTTAAGTCTAGAAAGGAGGAATTCTTATGCCAATTTAACCCCTTCATTTTGCTCCTTTAGAGGGAAATTTTTGTGCGTTTCGTCTATACGAATCATTTGTAATTGCTATCCTAAACTTATACACCTGTTTTCATATATTTAAGTCTAAAAATGAGAAAATTACATATAAACTTTATACCCCTCTTTGTGGTTGAATTTGTATAAATCGTTTCTTAGTGCTCATTTATATAATGAAGGGCAGGGAAGGGAAATTATAAGTCAATGAGTCAGTCAGGTTTGTCTTTTAAAAATATAGATATGTTTGTTTATACAAATATTTGTGAGCAGGACGAGCAGGAGCGACTTCAGCCGGCAGCGCTGCAAGGTGCTCCCGCTGCACGCGGGCTGGCGGGCGGTGGGGGCGGACGGCGACGGCGACGCCTTCCAGCTGGTGGACCACCACGCCACCACCGTCTATAAGTTTAAGTGGGGTTTTGTTTATTGTTTTTGCAACTTTATTCTTTATCTTGTAGGATAGTCAGACAATCTAGTGTCATCACACTACATTCCATACTTATTACCTGAAATTGAGACATTGCGTGGTGACTTGCGAAACTCACTTGTTTATAAGAGTCCAACGTAATGTGAAATAATTAAAACAAAATAATTAAATATTATATTTATTTTCTGCTTTGACGTAATTGCTTTTGATTCATGAATTAGTCTTGTGAGTATTTGCCGTATTTTGTTATATCAATGTTAATGTTTTTGCCCACAATAGTTGAAATAAACAGCATCACGCTTTATCGTTTTCGATTTCCCCACTTTCCGGCACATACATACATACTATTATTAGATAATTGATTTACATACAATTTTGTAAGATAAAAATGAATTCGATATTTTTTCTTTTAATTAATTAATTCATGTGAATTATGAATCAGCTGTTCAGTTTAATGGTCCATCAATTTATATTTCTGAATTAATTATCTTTATACGATTATATTAAAAGCATTTATCTATAATATTTTAGACATTGCATATTATGCATTTGTGTACTTTGTATCTATTTCAGGACTGGCAGCGAGTCAACAGCCAAGCAGTGGGTGACGACAATAAACGACGTCACTGACAAAATGGTGAAGCCGCTTCCTGCCAACCTCATGTCGTTCGAATAATCATCGAATCCATACAATGATTATATAATATACCTATATAATACATACATATTGAGTGATCTGATTTTAACTAACATATATAAAATATCGTCGAGAAATAACTCAGTCATAGGCGACGCGACGAATAACTCTTCCGTCGCTTTAAACCAATAATTTGAATCTTTTAAAATATATCTTTTAAAACAATAAAAGTATCACTATATATGAAAGTTTTTGAAATAAGTATTGTCGTCTTTATTATAATACATAAATTATGTACCCTATTTATATTATATACCTTTCATTCTTGGTATGAATGAAAACGTTTTGAATTTGAGTGGCGCTTTTTGGTGCACGGCAGACTTTTGGCCCTTATATTTATATAATCGGGTGTTCTAGGCTATGATCCTGTGTTCTTTTTAAGTACTCAATAATATTTTAGATGTAAGAAGTTGGAGAACAAATGTCTATTTGATTTCTCTCATCAAAAGTCAACGTTTTTTTAACAAAATTGCTTATTTTTATTGGTTTGATTGTTTTAATTTATAAACGATTTGGTAATATCCCCCTTTGTTCAACAACTCTCTGTGTTACAAACAAGTGATCTGATATCCTATAGTGTAAATATTTAAGTCTTATTGTAATTGGTTCCGCAGCACTTGCTTACAAAATATTTATATATGTATATGCTAATAATTCACAGTTGATAAATGTTCGAGTTGTCTATTCAAAGTAATTAATATATTGGTATAAACTCTTGCCACTGTTACGCTGAGACGATTGTCTTGTATCCTATATGTAGTCACAAGTAGCTTGTTATATTTTTGAACAAATTAGCATAAATAAAATGCTCGGATCCACCGAAAAATAACAATATTTTATCGTGATATTCATATTACAAATAAATGTTTAAGCGATTTTTTTTTATTTTAAGATCTTTTTGTTTCATTTGTATTCTTCAAATTATACTCAATAAAATATATTTTAAACAATATAATTATGTATATTTCATTGAAATCTCTAAAGTTTTAAATTAAACCGCTATGCTTGTATTTTGGAATTTTAAATAAATACGATATTATGAATTAAAATAATTCAGCTAATTTTATTATTTATATTACTAAACAAAATAAGCTCAATATGCAAAAATTTTGTTGTTGACAATAATATTTCTTATTTATGATCATAATTTCAACTGTTTAATTGTGCTACAGTTTAAAACGTTGTTTTTATATTTTTATGAGCGGTTTTACTTGCCAGATTTTAAATTTAGTATTTCATTAACTTAATTTTTAATGTTAATGACAACACGTATACGTATCAGTACTATAGTAAATCTAAAAAACCGCTATTACAAAGTATTAGGTATTATGTATTGTTTTCACAAATCCCCTGTTTGTTGTATGTTTAGCAAATAAAATAATTGGGACACTTTCAAATTAGGCAGAGGCAGTGGCGCGACTAGGGATGGAAAATCAATCCCAATTCTATCCGAGAATCGATTCTGTAGTCAAAAACTCGATTATTCTCTCTCTCTAGACTCGATTATTTATTAGAATCGACTAAGAATCGAATCTACATATATAACGTAAAAGACGTTTAAAGATAAAGGAGTGCTGTTCAACGCCGGAACATCTCCACAGTGAGTGTGACATGGTGCACAGCTTTCCTACTATTTATAGTTCTCATTATAGCTGCTTACTAGAAATCGATTTCATTAACATGAAATGGTTTTAGAGATGGATTAATCGATTCCGAGAAACGACATTTACAAAATGAATTAATCGGATTCAATTTGTAGATGTCGCTACAATTTGTACCTAAAACACTGTGTAAGATATCTTATAGTAGTATAAACTACATTTTTCTTTCATAAGCCTTTACAATATATACTACATTCTTTGGTCGCAAGACTTGTAATGAAGGTTCGATTCGATTCTCGGAATCGATTAATCCTTTTGTTTTCTTTTTGATCGCCTATTACGCGTGTGCATGTGTGTACACGCGTATGTGTGTTTTTGATCGTTTGCAAGTACATGTTTGCGTGCCCGAAGGCAAGTATTGAAATATACGAGAGATTTTTTAAAGTATTTGCGAAAGCTTTGATTACCATAATTTATGGAAAATTATGGGAAATTTCGGCCTTGCTCCATGAAATATCCCTCATTATACTTCAAAGAACAGCCCCAGTGTCAAAAATTTTTGTCCCGTCATTTTTCGGAAAAGCCCTCAAACCGCATTTTGCCTGCCTAATAATGCCAAACTATTTTGTTTGCACCAAGGCTGCTGCCAGCCCAATTTCTCAAAATTATTCTGATTTCAATGCCAAACTAAATGTGCTTGCACTTGCCTGGGTGCGAGTGCGACTGATTTACGTACCAATGTGCTAATTTGGGAAAAATACAACTCGAGTTGAAACTCGCGTAACTCGAGTTGAACTCGAGTTAATTGGAAAAAGTTAAAACTGAATAAATTATTTGTTTTGTTTTTCCTATATAAAGATTCGAACTACATTCTATTAATACTATTCGTTTATCTTCAATACATTTTTTTTTATTTGCATTTAACACTTTTATAACATGTTGTTGAAAATTAAGTTCAATCAAATCATGTATAAGTTCATTTTGTGTAATTTTCTGCACCATCAGGCGTCGTTTTGCATCATTTTATTAATTTATAACTTTCTTTACTTTTTAGATTACTTTTTATAACTATATATACGTACTCAAATCTACGACAATATGTTGTTGTTGTCACATTTACAGCTAATAAATATAATCACAAATAATCGGCAAACTATGTGCTGTCAGTTTCAATTGGCTTATGTGGTACGGCGCGGCAATGGCGTTTGGTTTCGAGTTAGAGAAAAAAAATCTTTAACTATCTAATAACTATCTTAATCTATCTTTTTAGTTAACCCCAAATCGAGTTAGCTCGAATTTTGCCTACATCTCACTGATGCGATGGATTCCGACAAACAACTGTTGTTAATTATTTTTAAAAAAAATAAGAAATTCATTAAAGAATAATTTGAATTTGAACATATATTGAATTTTCATTTAGCATCATGGCCATTAAAAAAACTATATAAATCAGTCAATGTCAATATTATATTCGAGAAATATCTTATTGGTATGTAAGTATAAAAATAAGTAACTAATTTCGAAAATTTCCATATTCTTTTTAACATCAAGTTGATCTGCTTTCACTTTGGGATTTGATATTAATAGTTAAGTCACTCATATTCCTACTCAAAATTGGCGTGAACGTGTAAGAGTAGTGCTGCCGCTGAGCTTTTAGAAATAGTAAGAAACCTTGTAGAAGCCACTGTACCTCTCCCCACTCATTTAATCTGAACAAAAGATAAGACTTTTTTCGTAGAAATATAATTATTGTGATCTTGTGATGTGTTTACCCTTTAACTATTATTATTTATTCATTTTTCGTATTCTTAATTTATTTTGCTTTTACTTAATTTTCACATTTCACCTTGTTTTGTTTATTCGAATAGATGTATGGTTCAGATTATAATTAAAGAAAATTATGTAATACAAATTAAGTATAACTTGGCAATTAATCCTAATAACTATTATTATTTAAATTAATGATAATATTATTTATTTTTTAAAGTTCGTCAGAGATTACAGCACCTCAAATATACACCTTATTTATTAAAAGCGATACCTGTAATATTTATAAATTATTTAGTAAAAGGAGAAACACTTTAGTAAAAGGAGAAATAAAACATAGTTTTAAATCGTCATTTATTATAATCAACAAGAAAAAAATAATACATATTAATCTTAATCTAAAAGTAAAAAGAAAACGCGAATGTAAATGTGACCATAAAGTTATTGTGACATGTTAAAGCTATGGGAAGCAAATCTCATAATAAACACAAATGTATAGAAAAAAAGCAGTCGAAGGAAACAGGAAGGAGACAAATAGTTAATAGCATGTAATGATAAAACGCACACACTAACTCTAATTAGGAGGATAATATACATACTAAAAACATAACTTATGTCGGCATAGTTTTGCTATTTTAATTTATAATATTGTAGTTTTTTTAATATAATTTCTTATTTTTTATGTTGAATTTTTGAGTAACTAGTTATTTTACTAAATAGTACAATAATTGCCATGGAACACAGATTTTGAGTAAAATATACTTAATAGTATAATACATATCATGCGATATATGTATAAAATATGATCAAAAATTATAAAAAACGTATGGCGATACATATAATAGTGATGCAAATTAGCTTGTGAGGAAAGTGTCAAGACACTCCATTATTTCAATGTTGAAACTTTGCCTATTGAGTGGTGGAAGGCCCCGCTGTCTGTCTGTAATTTAAATATAATCACAGCTCCGGGTGGGAATCAAACCCACAACGAATCTAGTTTACAGCCACTGTGCCAGGATGGGCCTAAAATAATCATAAAAATAATTTAGATTTTATATTCTAATACAGGTTACAATAATTTGGTCCACGTTGGAATGTAATGTATTTTAACATAAACTATAACAAATGGAAAATAAAATATGTTTATAAATACTGATTTGTGCACTCTCTTAATTCGCATTTATAATACGAAAATAAACAATTATTTTGTTTATATCTATAAACTACAAATTGTATATATAAACAAAATAATCATGTGTCACTCTTTCTTGGTAGGATATACTGGTAGTATATCCTATCTTATAAGAATCCTGTCTTAATCTCTGCAAATAAAGTAATTTAGTTGCATTTCATGTGTAATCTAGATTTGTGTATAAATTTGTGATTAAACTGATAGTGAGCATAGAATAATAATATTTATTATTATTATTATAATACTAAAAACAATCAAGTTTTAAAAAAATCATATTATGTTGTTCTTAAAATACAATACTGATTGAATAATCAATATAAATGTATAATTTCAATATAAGTACATCATATCGATGTAAAAAAATCGATTTATTTTTAAAAAAGATAATTTATAACAATAAAAATTAATGGAATGACAAGTTTACTCTCAATAAAAAACAATAATATACAGATGTCACTGATTAATAAATCTCTAAATTTTTCTGTGATATTAGTAAAATTTTTGAACGTTGAAACTTAATCAACACAACGAAAATGACCTATTAAACAATAATGTATATTAAACCAAGATTATTTCTAATCAGTGGATAGTCTTATCTTCAAAAGATGTTTACATTACAATAACAAATTAATGGATATATAAGTAATAGTAGAAAAACAATAATTTTACTGTTAAATAACTATAGTTACTAGCTTATTTTGATAATGTTAGGCCATTTTAAGTGCAACATTTAAATTATTTGTTAAATTTAACTGTGCGAGCCTCGTTGCTGTCTCCACGCGGAATGGAAGCCGGCGGCCGAGTCTGAGTCAGAATCTCCTTCTTCACTAACTCCGATTTGAGCTCGAGGCTGCCGTATAAAAACATGCATTAAGGAAAAGTAATTATTTCATCCTTACATAGTATAAAGCAAATTCGCTTCCCGCGTCTGTCTGTATGTATATATGCCTAGATCTTCGAAACTACGCAACAGATTTTGATGCGGTTTCTTTTAATAGATAAAATGATTTAAAAGGAAGGTTTATATGTATATACATGCATAATATAGTAGAGAAACACTGATAATTTTAGAGGTTTTTTATGTGATGTCAGCGCGGCGGCGCGTGCTTGTAGTGAAATAGTTACGTAGCTGACGCAGGCGAAGTTGCGACACTAGTTAGACAATAAATAAGTAGCTTCATTCTTCATTCACATTCGTGATGTTGCTTGGTGAGTGGCGGGACTGAATGTCGCACTCAGTCTTGCCACCAGCGCGGAGAAATGAATATAACTTTTAAATACAATAATTTCTCTGACAGTGTATCGATCTCGCTTTAATCTAATAAATTAATAACGACATTAAATATCTTAAGATTTTAATAACTTCCTTATCATATTTTTGACAGCTTTACACTTATTTCAGTATAACGCAGAGTGGGCACAGTGAAAATTGTATCTAGATTCTAGATACAGGTTTCACAAGTTCTAGATTCTAGAACTGTCTACTTTCCACCCGAAACAGTTTGGATGGCAAAATCTCAATGCCTGTTTTATAGAATATTCCTTAATTTTGATATTTTATTGAATATTTGAATATTCCTTGAAGTACGAAGATGGTTCTTACGGACAGAAAAATTATAAAAATTGCCTAAAAAAGTCTAAAAACAACATTTTTCATTATATATATACAAAATATTCCTAAAAACACTGATCCGAAACTAGCGTAGATGCTCAGTAAGAAAGGGTTTTTGGAAATTCAATCCTTAAAGAGATTCGCAAAGCGATTATAATTTTGACTCCAAATTTCAATGCAACGTAGCAATAAATGTAGTAGGTATATCATAGTCATAAAGTCCACGCAAACGAAGTTGCGGGCAGAAGCTAGTTATTAATAATAATAAATGTTTACTTGATCCGGTGTAGACGGAGTACTTCTGCTGTGGGTGCCCACGCCGCGTCTGCCGTTCGCCGCTCGCCTCCTCACTTTGCTACTCATTGGAGGTGGCATTAGTTTATCGTCCTTCTAGAAACCAAAGGAACGAAATTTAAATAAAATTATTACAAGAACAATTATTGTATTACAAGAATAAATCACTTCTTGAGTGAACAGAATATATTTCCATATGTTTGTTTTTAGAGATACGACGTAGCGTAAAAAAAACATAATAACTAAGTACATATGTACATCAATGCAACTAAGAGTATTTAGTATTTAACATAATGGATTTGAATTCCAATCGGAGTCGGATTTTATGTGGTTTGTGGAAAAAAGCGGGAATTTGTGAAATATATTAAGTATAGTTTCTGGTCTGATAGACGGAAGTGTAATACGCGCAAAAAGTACGACACAAGAAAAACAACAATTAAAAAAAACGTATGTAAATGTAATTATAATATAGTATTAGTAAGACAATGGCTTGGATGTTGTACAAGGCTATTAACATACCTATATGCGTACATAAATGATATATAACATCATTACCTATATTATACAAGCACTTTATATGAATGAATTAATGAATATATTAAATAAATATCTCTCTTTAAAAAATATTATATTTAAGTAACAATTAATACGCCAGTATTATACAAAAATAAAAAAAAAACATATTCCTGCATACATACTATAGCGCACCTCACACACCTTACTTTGACGCTATTAACATAATACCTGGGAAACGGAGTGTCCAACACTAGGTTGCCTCTGCCTACACTGCAGTGTGCGGGATATGGCGTAAAGCTAAAACAAGAACAAAAACAACGTAATACCTGTATATTATCTGCTGACCCCCACGACTTCAGCTGATCTCCGTCATCAGACCGCCTGTCCAGGTCTCTGTCCCTGGACTTGGGCACATACGCTGACGACCGAGTCGCACCTACGCCTAGAAAGTTGCTGAACGCCTCCGTGGTCTTCTTAACTCGCACGTTTAACGATCCTATGCGCAGAAATCCTTCTTTTTCTGTAATTTATATTGAAGTTATTTAAAATTTGTGTGTATTTGATTATTGATACTTGTGGCACATGTGCTCCCAGCGACCCGTCCTTCATCTGCTAACCGTGTAGATTATTAAGTTATAAAATATTTCGTTTACGCCAGCCCGAAAAATATATTTAAGCTGTTATAACTTTTAATTTATGAACCGATTGAAATAAATAAACACGAATGTTAAAGGAAGCTTACCTAAACGTAATAGTCAAAAGTTCATTTAAAATGTTTAAGTCGTTTCTGAGATAATTACACTAACATACAGACAAACAGATAAAAAATAAAAATAAATGTTTTCGGTTCTCTTATATTTCTAGGGTTTGGATGTCCGACGAAAGGGATGGATATTTATCACAAAACCGTTTTTATAGAATGGACACGGGCAAACGAGCGTTCGGGTCACTTGGTGTTAGGTGAGCTTAATCTTATCTCAGAATATCTTAATTCGATTACTATGGCAATAAATAGACAGCATTAAAAATCTTATTGTAAGGAAACTCGGTGTTTCTAGTTAATAATAATTTCATTTACGATCCATGTGGCATATTTTAAAAAATAAAAGAAAACACTATAATAATCCACCGTTACAAACACAAATAAGCCGTATTAGATTAATTAAATTAAACAGCACAGCGTTAAAGAACACTTACAAATCACAATTAATTGACACAATATTGATAGCCATAGATTAATACACCATTGACATGTAAAACAGAATAAATTAACATTTTTTGTGTTCGAGATTCTTACAAATTTTGAAATAAAACAATTTTAACCGATTATTGGCGCACATTTTGTCTACTAGATTTTTTTAAAAAAATTTCTAGCAGTAGTCATAGGTAGATTGTAATTCAAAATTAAAATATAACGAATATACGCGATTAATCCGGTTGAAATAGTTTTATTTCAAATAAAGTAGTCACAGTAAGTATGACATTCATTGAAAATTGTTAAGACACAACACAAAAATTAGCCAGTGGACACGAAACATTTATCTACTCCCATTTGTGGATATTTTAGAGACATGCACAACACCATATCACCTATAAGCAAACAGGATACATTTGCAATTTGTTTGGGTTATACCGTTTTTGACTGAAAGATGTATATTTCGGGGTACCGTTTCAACGGGAGAGGGAACAACGTGATGTACAATATTATTGTTATTATTTGAAGAATCTGAAATAGATTAATAGATTTTTGGTTGAAATAATTACCTTCTTGATCCTTAGTAAAGTCAAATTTATAATTGTAAGTGTATTATAGAAAAGTTACAATTTATATTTTATAATTATTTTAATTTCAACATAAGCAAATATTGGTACCGTAAATGATAACAAATAAGTTTTTCACATATTATTTATAATTAAATGTTTCCCAAAATCTAACAAGATGCTGATGAAAACACTTAGTAAGGAAAAACTAAGTTACTTACCTAAAGTAACATAGTGCGTGAGTGCACAATATCTATAAAATGTAACATGTAAGTTAGCAAATTAGTAAATCTTGCAGTTGAAATATTTATGTATTTTTTTGAGTAGCCCTGGACCTTGGACGCGTTAAATAGCGTTGATTGGCTACGTAATATGTCATGTTGTGTATTCTATATTCAACATCTAATTGTGTTCTCAATAAATTATTATAAAAAATATTAGCCTATGTAATTTAGCAATGCAAAATTATATACACTTCCAACTTCACAATTTTCTTAAAAAGGGGCCTAAATATTTTGCCCTTACTTTAATAGCTTTTGACAAAACAAAGTATAAGAAAACAAGTATAAAAAATATTTTTATTTATGTTGTAAAGTTAGAACTTTAATATCACCGTCTCATAATTTTGTATTTTTATAATTTATATAAATAATGCTATATCAAAAACATGTATATTGAAGTAATACCAACTTCTATAAGAGCCGGGGGATAGAGACGTGTCCATATGCACTAAATACTGTCTCGGCTTTTTACCGGACCAATCACGGACGTTTGCATCTGCATCTGAAAGTTGGAAAAATAGTATAAATTATTAAAAACTAAAAATAGTATAATATATCAAATGGAGTTTCAATTTGTATAAGAAAAAACTAAGAGACATATCTGCTTTAAATTCAATATTAAGAGATATATGCAAATGTATCCATGCTGATATACATAATTATAAGGTTTAAATTTGTTTTGTTACTTATAACAAAGAAGATTTATGTACCTATATAAAATTATTTTTTTACTGAATGGAACTGGGAAATTTCAAGGGAGCGCTAAGAAGCTTTCCTAATTTTGTATGACATAAGTAGAGATAAGTAAAAACTTTTGGGGGGATTTTGCGTTTTTGTAGTATACACTCTTCCACGAAATTGGGTGTGTTATTAATATTTTTTCGACTTTAGATTGTTTCGAGTTTTACTTCTCTACATATAGCTACAGAAGTCACTATATGACATATTTTATATTTATTAATAAGTAATAGCACATTGTAAATAAACTTGTTTTAGTATGACTTGACTTAAAGCTAAAATGCAAATCTTTCTAGTAAAAGTTAAAGTAAGTCACCAGCGCCATCTGTTAAAACATCCTGACACATTTTTAGGCAGGCTGGCAAACTCTCATAGATGGCATGGACGTCTTTAAATAACTTTCCTTATCCTTTCGCTAGATGCTGACATTTTATGTTTAAAATTATATTTATATAGGACACGGGAATAATAAAACATTGAGTCTTATAATTTTGTAACTAGAGAAAGATAACATAAAATGACTAATAAATGCAAACCCAACATAATTATAAACTACCTACTTAATCCAATTGAATTATTCGCATGTTAATATTAATATTCAATCAGACAACATTAGCAAAAAAGCAAAACAAAAAAAAACACACAGGTCCTTAATTTTTCGAATAATTTATGGTCGTTTATATGGACTAGTATGCCCGGTATCACGTAGAATACGCGTTACCTTAGCAACGTTTATAACATTATACACAAGTGTACGTTGAGCATATAATAATACTATGTGGCACATATATGTATCTATTTTAATGGAAGATATCGGTTTTTTGTACTTCTTCTACATGAAAAAAATATATATGCCACATTTCGTACTTCTTCAAGAGCTTTAAGATTTAACCTTCTCGTAATATAATACGCATATACTTTGATTAACAATAAATGTGAGCTTTATAACTGGATAGAAAAAATACTCGTCGTATTTTTTTTATAGACCATTTTTTATTGACGATTTTCTTTGTTAGTATGCCAGTCTAGACTGGTAGACAAGTGAAATCATCCTAAAGCAGAATCAGACGGATTTATACGTATATGGATATTCACAGACTGCTACATAGAGAGAGAAACACTAGTCCTATAGTTCCATGAAACTAATAAGAGGCTCTATATTAAATCTATTCACCACGCAAATAGAGTAGGGGGCGAGAGTTAGTTAATTAAAACAGGAATCAAACACTGCCGTATGGGGCGGTAGAGATACGAATGGATATTTGTATAAAATAATAAGTAAAAAATCTAATTTACTGTATAATTAAAACATGCTTCATTACAAATCTAAAACTTTAGTAGAATAAACAGGCAGAAGGACCACCCGATGATGTTACCTTCGTCCATTTCTATCGACAACATTAGAGGAGCTGTGGATGTGTTGCCGACATTGAGGGTGAAGAAGCGGAAAGATGGGAGAGAATAGTGAGAGCTGGCTTATATGTCATGGAACCGGAACACATTATCTGATTTGGCGGTTCGTTTTTGACATGATTATGGTGGCGAGCCAGTCGGAGAACGAATCTCCTACCACCAATTTACTATGTTTCTTGCCTTTTACAGGACGCTACGCAGCAGCGGAGGGGAATTGTGTTCTAAAAACGTCCTCCTACGAGTGTAGGAGGACGTAACCTAATTTTTTATTTAATTTAATTTATTTATTTTAACCTTACATTAAATGTACGTATATTTAATTTTAAATATAAGTAGTCCTCTGAAAAAGAATGTATAACTACCGTGTGTGCTGAATATAATAATAGATGTATGAATAAAAAAATAAAGTACATACGTGATAATTAATTGATTGTACAATTCTCAATTTTTCATTTATTATGTTTCAAAATTTAGATATTGCGATCATTTACCTTCAACCACATATGCCAGACATATATTATGCTTTTATATGAGAAACGTTAATATAATTGTAAGTGTAATATGTAGGTTTATGGAGAATAATACTTACTGTATACGTCCACTAGTAACTTATAAACATTTTCATGGCGGAATTGCATTGCGATATGTAACGGAGTGTATCCCTGTAAGTAGATATGGACAATAAATGCAATTGTTTAGACATACATAAAGATACTGACATTTCTAAACATTAAAGCTTACATTATAATTTTCAACAAGCATTTATTTGTGTGTGTGCTTACGACTTTTATTATTAGTTATAACTAATAACTAACAAAAAAAGCTAAACAGCTATACTAGTTATACATATAACTCTTATTCTTAATTATATAAAAAGATTGCCAAAAACACAAAATTAAAAGTAAATTGAAGTTTTTAAATACGACTATTTCTGTATATATTTTATGTTGTCTACTAATTCCATTTAGGAAATAGGTATACGGAAATACGAACTGTATTTCCATTTAACTTTTTCCTTAAATGATAGAAGATATTCCCTATTACGTATATATTGATATGCGCAGCAGACCTCCCATATCATAGCGCTTATATTTGTTTAATAACGGGTTGATATTAAATTTGAGTGAATATTACAACGTAACAGCTGTAAAGGGAGAGACTTGAAGGAAGAAATATTGTTTGAAAACTATCCAAATCAAAAAGTTGATCATATATTTTTAACTTAACATAAAAATATTTTTAGAAAGTATAGATTGTGGGATCTACTGTATATTTTTCCTTTCTCAATTAGCGAATATATAATGTTCCTACTTCAATAACTAATTATGACGCTATGGGAGTTAACCAAAAGGATTACTAGGTATTACAAACAATACAATAATTCAAAATTTGTTTTGGAATTGACATGTTTAGATGTATTCTCTGCATACCTATATCTTTATATAATAATAGGCACTGATAGGCAAAAGGTACGGTTGAGGGAGATTGACTGTTATGACTAAAGTCGGCCACGTAATATTCTATATCTTCTTTTATTTGCAAACCATTATCGTGTTTTAACTACTATCGTGTACACTGCTTACTGGTATAGCGGGCACGTGGCACTATAAAAAGAAACATAGCCGTTCTTTTCACTAAATTAAACTTAGACTCTACAGGTTGTCGTAAAACTTACCCCATTCTGCTCGACGATGGCACATGAAAAAGAAAGTAAAAGCGTTTAATGATATTGTAAAACAGACGAATTGAATTTGAATGATTGTTAACTTCAGATATATTACTTTATACGTTTGTTCCTATATAAAAGTGTGATTTTTATATCTTTAAAGTCTAATAAAGAGCACAAAAAATAAATAAAATTTGCTGTGATATAGCAACAATCACAGATTAGGATATTATGATATTTGGTATATTTTTACAGTACAATTAACTGAAGATGACAAAACAGTAATTTAAAGCAGTACTGTTTAAAGTTTTTTTTGTAATAATGGTCCTGTATCTCATCTACGTTCATTTAGGTTACGTTTACAGCATTATATAAATTTATATCTTCTAAATAATAAAATAATTAATTTCATATTCATGTTACATCCAATTAGATGTCACCACGGCTCATTTTTATCAACATAAATAGAAACTTAATACTATAGAACATTTATAGTCCGTCTATTATTACTTTTTATTAAAATAAAGTAGTTATTTCTTTGTAATGAATACAATATGAAATGCAGTCGACAAGTAACTCACCGATCGTTCATTGACGATGTGCCGATGGATTCCAGCTAGAAGCTTTACCAGATTCTCATCACCACGCTTACACGCCCAATGCATTGCTGTCTGTGAACAGAAAAATAACCAAATAACACACTGAGAGGATGTTTAAAGTAGATTGTCAGTTATTTTATTTCATAGTACACTATATTAATATATATGTAGTTATGTATATATATATATATACAAATTGATGTAATACAGAAAAAAATGTTGTAGACAACGTCAAGTAGACAACGTTACAGAAAAAAATGTAAACAACGTACGAGATAAAAGATATGTAAAAAAACTATACTAAGATATAACTATAAGCCATATTCAGTTTGCATGAAGGGAGCTCACAAAGCATATCTGTAAGTGAATATGTACATGTGACAATTTAAGTTACAGTTAAGATAATGACGTTGATTTGTGTTCATAACACGGTGACGATGCACCTTTGCATTGTTACTGTACGAGTCCAAAGTTTAAAACATTGCCAAAATAAGAAATTATATGATAAGTATTGCCCTCTCTTTGCAGTAACTGTTAAATGATGTCTCTCTGTTTGATTGATTACATAGTAGTCGTAGCCCTAATTCACTTATTTTACATACCACACTTTTTTGTGATTTTGGTATACATGAAAACATTTATAATAATAAGTTTTATTAGTAACTAATTGTGTTTTACTAACTTTTATATATTCTATAAGTAATTTAATGGATATGTGGCTCTTAGTAGAATGAACACACACACACACATACAAATACACACTCATTCCAACACCGACTAACAAAACAACTGGACGCTAAACGAGCCCCATTCATATTCGTATCTGATGCATTCAAAATTCGCACGGAAGCGTTACACCGTTCACGACGATAATGACCAAATAACATCAAATTACATATATAAATATCTAAGCCTAACTTCGAAACAGGATAGTAGGTAGAAACAAATTGCTTGATTGCTAGCCTTTTATTTTGTATGTAAAACGCTGACGGACGCTATAATGTCGAAATTACAGGCTCATGATAAACGAATCGTATTAGGACGATTTGCATCCAGATTAAAGATTATATTTTGTTCGAAGGGGCTATTAGCATAGTTATAGGAATTAACTTACCCATCATCGGTGTTCATTTTAATTTTTAACCGAGCGGTATCGACCGGTGTCGATACTTGTTATCTCTAATACCACCGTTTAGATTGGGGTCCTATTCACCTTACTTCGAAAATTTATCTGTAGAGACAGTATTTTTTATCATTCTATTAACTAATACTGTTTTTTGTTTTATTATACAGCGGTTTAGATTGAGATCCAATGATAATTAGAATTGCGGAAGTTGATGTTATGGATATAATAATTACAAATAATTACTAAAGAAAGTATAAAAAATATAGGTATTCTATTCTTTGCAATTGGTAGTCATAAGTTAATTTTCAAATGTTATCGACCTTACTGAGTTACTACTTATCAAAACTACTAGATTATCAAAACTCAATTTTTTGCTTATTTTTGAAACCTGCGAGTAAGAAATGTGCTAAGAAAAAATATTATATAATCTGTCGAAAGCTTGTGAGAAAAGTTGAACAACTCTAAATAAATTCGAAAATGTATACGTTTGTGCTACCCGCAGCGAAGCAGCAGGACAGGTTAATTTAATAAAGGCCCACAAATAATTTTAATACTCAGTATAATTGAAAGTTTCGTAAATATTTTCTTATAACACAGTTGAATCAATATATATTTGATTTTTATATAAAAAAATTATTCGGGCATTTTGTTTCCGCAATGATGAATTAAGTTACTAAAAAGGTGTGATGAACCTTTTTTATACAAAAAAAAAACAGGTTTAGAGATCAATATCGGGTGTTTTAAAGTTCTGATTTCGTCTATACCGGTTTCCCGAGTAAACAGAGCGTCGCTTTATCGGGGGGCAGGTCACCAATCGCACGTACAAGTTGTAGGCGTGATCGTAGCTGATTCAGTGGTATAGCAGCCTGTACCTAGGTTCGGTGCTGGGAGAAATATGGGACTCGAGGGAGGCGGTGTTAATTTACAGCGACGATTTCAAAACGAGGACCAAAATTGGCGGCCATTTTCGTGTATTAACTGTCGCCAATATTCTGTGGCACGCAATTTTCGGTAACAGTGAATTTTGTGTCGACTGAACCTTGCTATTTTTGAAGTTTCTTTTATTTTACAGCGAGTATATGCCTTTTAAATTAAAGATTTTTTATTGAATTTTGAAATGAAAGCTACTAAGCTAGTCACAGTTCTTTTCTCTAGTTAATTTGTATTGTATTATATAAATAATGAAATAAATAAATAAAAAAAAAATACTAAGGAGCAAAATGTTTAAAACTAAGGACATTTTTTATACAGGTATGAGGTGGATGTAATTAACGATGAATTATTCAATTTTATTTTTTATTTATTTACACTTAAATTTAATAAACACTTTAGGTATATTGCAGACATATCTGTACTTTTTGCGAAATATATGAAATTTGTATGCGCGTTTATTGTTAATAACGAGTAAACTGCGGTTATGACAGACTCGAGAATCACATGAAAAACTATAATCTTAAAGCTATGTACACTTAATTAACAAAATAATATAAAACTTAGCTTATATAATTACTAAGTTACCTGTCGAATATAAAGTTTTTAAGGTCCGGTGAGCTTTACGAGCGAGCAACTTATAATTATTTTTGAACTTTCAACACATTTGAACACTTGACGTGAAACAATGATTTTATTTGTATAAACCGAAATTAAATGAGGTACGAGCGGGGGTGTGGCTTCATTTACATTGAAAATGTAGGGTAGCTTGTATTTATATCGATTGAAACAAGTGATATGTAGAAACGTCTCTGAACAACGATGGAGATAGAAAGATGGTAAAATCGTAATATATTTATATAAAGTTTCACACTTTTTCCCTTATATCAGAGCAAGTAGTTAAAGAGAACCTAGTTTCAAGACATCGATATTTTGTGTTAAGGAACGAAACTCAACACTTCATGTATATATTTGTTCATATTTGGTAATAAAATTACACTTCCTTTTTAGTTGTTGCTAAATAATACCACCAATGTACATGTGGCCTTCAAAGTTATACTTAGTATAATAAATTGGTATTTAATCAGAAATATCAAAATTAAGTAAAAAGTTAAAAAAAAATATAAAAATAAAAAAAATATATGGGATTTGATTTCTCCTTACAAAAAAGACAGAAATCTCTCACTAATAGATTTTTGTATGAATTTAAAATATTTAGGCTTAATTTTGGTTATTATTTTGGTACCAGCCTCCTTAGGAACACGTAAATGTAAAAACATCATGATTGTACATAAAAACGTATAATAAAATCTCTATCACGGTTTAACTGAAGAATGAAAAATATATATTTATAATTTTATTTGGCACTTAGTGAGTTTTACTCTTATATTACAGAAGAGAAGCGTCATTTCGAAATACAATATAAGCTTTGTAAGATATGAACACAATAAAAAGGTTGTTCGCGTCTGCCGGAACCTCTCGAGACATTTCCTAAACAAGGCAACACAATGTTCCCTTTTCAACTGCCTTTCGCTGCCTTTTCTTTTATTAAACGCGTTCAATTTTTCCACAATATTTCTAACTTACGTTCAGCCCGTGTAATAAGAATTTAAATATATTTTTGTACCTGTTAAAGACTTGTAGGTGTTTCATTTATATTCATTTAGAACAGTAGGGAACAACATTTTTTAGCAATCGATCTATTCCATTTTGAACATTTTTGAATGTACGAAAAATGTAGCCTATGTTTTCAAGTATTTTCATTCCGAATTTTATTAAAATCGGATCGGTTTTTGAGCCGTAAAAGCCAAACAGAGAGACTGACGCTTTTATAATAGTTATTTTATAGTTTAGTCTAAATATATACTTTAACCAGTTCCAGTTCAACATCTTAGAACCGCAGTACTGATGTTGTTCTAGCAAGGAAGCTCAACCGTCTAACGGTCTAACCTTAGAAGCTCAAATTATCTCATGTGCCCCAGAGGAGAACGAAGAACTGTTGCCACTCTCATATGACTGATACGGCAGAGGTACTCGTGGTACACGGACACGGTTAATAGATCATTTCCACTTACAATAAAAAGAAAATAATAAAGAAGAGACTTCTGTTTTCCATCACTTTAAATAACAACATTAAATTATTATACTAATTTGATCTTATTATAGCAAAGTTAAGGTTATATAAGAAATATAGAAGATAACTTTACATCAGTTAACAGTATAACAAAACTGATGGCAAGATAGCACCAGATTTATGCATAGGCAGTTACTTAATTGGTTTTCGTACTAATTAGAAAGTACTGCAGGGGGCGAATACAATGCAGCGGTGTAGCGTTTAGCATAATTTAAAAAAGTAATAAATTGGTATACTCACGTACTGTTGTTCACACCGGCGTCGCGACATAGGGAACATAAAATGATTAGGTTATAAACACGATAACATTGGTATAAAAATAAATTAAACAATATTGTGTATTTTGTATAGTTTATATCGTCACGCTTGTTCCTAAGGTATACGGACACTAGGAAAAGAAAATATTGTCATGGCAGTGATGCATGTTGATGCATGTGATGGCAGTTTAGCTTGAGAGGGCTTAGTGTCAAGAAACTCCGTTTTCCACTTTCCACCCAAACAAGTAACGTTGCGTATTGAGTTGCGAAACTCAGCGCTGCGTTTTATCCTTGTTTATCAAAACGGACAAATGAAAAAGTGAGATGTGGTACCTGACAAACACTGGTTTCAAATCTTAAATATTCTGGTTAGAGTTGTATCGCATGCATGTTCCAGAAAATAACCATACATTTTTAAATAGTCCAAAAATAAGGACAAAATTAAATGATGACGATATATTTCAAATGTAATTTTAACATGCTTCATAAGTTTTCATGCAATTTAAAATAATAATATAATATTTAGTTCTATGTTTTTATTGGTTGTATTGTAAAATTACACAACGATTTAAATGTATGTTTAAGTTGTTTAATTTTATGTTATGTTTAATTTTATAAACATCAGCTTTATTTATACAGATAACTAGCGACCTGTTCGCGGTTTCGCACGCGTGAAATACATAACTGAAGCTATTTAGATTTTGCACACAAAGTTTCATCCTCTATCCGCAAGCCGTTAGAAGCGTATGTTTGACCCTGGACCTATAACTATTTTTATTTCAAATTCCATACAAATCGGGTCAGTTGATTATCTGTGAAAGCGTGAAAGACAAACTTTCGCATTTATAATATTAGTATAGTATGGGCTAGTATGGATATATAATTACTATATAGGACGTCGGTTAATTACAGTTTCAAAGGCGTTCGATATGAACAATCTTTATCTATACCAATGTAACATAATACCATCTTTTCCTTACGCATTCGCATTTTATCGTTATACGTGTCAAGTTCCGAGCACCTGCCAACAAGTTCACCCTAGCGATACGAATCTCTAACCTAAACTTTAACGCCTATATTATAATATTTTAGTGCGCGAATATTATTTATATCGATACGACATCTGCTTTCTATGTAACTAATTATATACTTGTTACCAAAAACAAAAACCATTAATCTATTTGTAATTGTGTTTAAAATAAAACATATTACACGATTTTACGTATACATACAAATTATGTACTATTATTTATTATTTTTCATTTCCAAATAAATTTGTACACTGTAGAGAAAAGAAAAAGAACTTATATTTTGTTTATTAAATTTGAATGACCTGTTCACTGGTGGACCAGTTATTATCGTTTACATTTCAATCTATTACTATTTCCTGTGTAAATTATAATTGTAAATTTGTAAAGCATTTCTGGTTATATTATAATTTACATTGACAACTTCATTTTAATATCTTATTCGCTAAGCAGGGTTTATATTTCATAGTTATAATATAGATACGTATTAACTATATAAATAGATACTCTCTTTAGAAATAAAACAAAGAAAGTAACCGTAACTTAATGTAAAACAACACATTTATAGATAACGTTCTATCGTAAGCCAAAAGCTAAAGTCGCGTCAAGCGAACTTTAGAAGTCACTAAAAACCTGTTCTACGACATCGTAATCCTTAAAGTCCTTAAAAATCTCAGTCCGACACCGTTTCCGGGTCGAATTTACTAATTTATCGCCCTGAGAGCTAATAAATTTACAAGATTACTCGGTTCGTGCATAAAACAACGCTTTATAATTTACCCAATATAAATCTCTTTTGACTTAGAGTTTAGACTCATTTCAGAGTAGATGCTATCCTAAATAATTACACTATTGATAATTATTCGGGCTGTAGCAAAATATTTATCTTTTGTTAAAATGTTATAATTAGAAATTATATCTAGGTACAATTGGGGTGGACCTTCAATTTGCAATTTTCATCAATATTTTTGTAGCAGTGTCAAGTTAGATTGATTAGAAATGAGAAAAAATAATTTAATATATAATTTTCAATAGTTTATAATCTATATACATACGTAAATATGTGTTATCATAAACTATGCATTAGTTGCATTAGGAAAATATCTAAAAAGATAAACACAGTCATCATAAGAAAGCCATAGCTGAGATACAAATTTATAATTCGGCTACCAGTTTTAGTGTCAATAAAATCATTCGACTTCCGTTCATTTTAAAGTGTAAATTGTTTGTTATTTTATTTTAGTTTCTTAAAAAGCAATGTTGTGTTCTGACCGGGCGGGGAATTTCTGTGTTAACTTGGGCTGAGACTCTTTTGGAAATTCGTTAAAGAATACAATTTAAAGCGTCATTTCTGGATTGCGTCCGTTTCACATCTCTCCTAAATAACGGTTAGATTAATCATTTTCCTATTTTATTTAGTTATTTAATTGTAAAGTTTTTTAAAATGTTAATTTTATTTGATTTTAAGTTTAATACATAATGATTGCGTAACTCTCAATCAACACCATGGATAAGTTAATTTTTTTATTGGAACTTTATTGACATTGTACTATTATCTATTAACCATCTCCCCAATCTAACATGATACCAAATTTGTATGTAAATTATGGTAAATAATGTGACTACACTTTAATATACATACATATTACATACCAGTTGCATAAGCCTGTTGTGTGTCACCTCATACAAAAGTGTATGTCAAACATATGGCAATTCTAATGTGTGGAAAATAAGGCTTTATGCATTTCTTTTCTATATCAACTTTAAGTGTGCTCAATTCCATACTTCTCCGTCCGCATAATTACCGTATAATTATTACAAACTTTTTCTTTCACGTATAATGTATACTAAGTTTTTTCTTTAAAAAATGACCTATTCCATGAGCATTTACTACCTCTCTATGTATTACTTAATTTTATGTGAATTCTCTTTTTCTTTATGCATGCATATGTGTAGCTACAATACACAGGATTATCCAATAATTACGTAATACCTAGTACCTGGTTATAGTGTGAGCGTTCAAGCAAGGTATATTGATTGCATTAACTTGTACGTCAATTAGTATAAACGGACCAATGCGTCTTCAGCTAATTATCATCTTGTCACTATAGTTGTGTTGTTTGACAGCCAATTGATATGCGTATCGGATTTGGCGAGAAATTGCCGAATAAGCCGTTATTATATATTTAAATGAGAAAAATATTCATTTAATAACTATGATTATGTGTTATGAAACTTAATTTTTTTTATCGACCAGAAATTTGCTCGCGGCTTCGCCTGTGTAAATTCAAGTTACAGTCAATTTTACAACACAATTATTTACATTTATAGCAAGTTTGCCGAAATTTAAATTGTCAAAATTTAATTTTGTTGTTATATTTTATTTATGAGCCGATTGTAATAAGCACTAAAGATTAAGGATATATTACCAAAATACAATGGTCAAAACAGCATTTAAATTGGTTAAGTCGTTTCTGAGTCATATTATTAAGATTTAAATGTAATTTGTTTATTATGTAAGTCATTCAATTCTGAACATATATTTTTTATCTGTATTATAAATAATGTTACAGATAAAAATACGCAACCTAACAAGATTTTGTAATTGTTTTTAACTTTATCTACATGTTATATTTTTTAATCTACATGTCAAATATGATTTTCAAAAGTGAAATATTTATTTAGGCAAAAGAAAATAATATAAAATGTACAGATTAAATGTTATTTTTTATACCTACTTAAGATTTCAGAAAAACATCGTCATCGTTTAATTTTGTTTAAGTATATTATGTACTAATTATTAGATATATAAAAAAATACTTACACCCTGTTGCAGAACGGCCATGACGAATTTATGAAAACAAAATAACAGATTAATTTTAGGATACGATCACTTATTAGTGTAAAACTTCTACTTCTCTAGAATGTTTATTTAGTAATAATAAAAAAGCTACTTAATGCCTTATCTTGAATAGTAGGGTAGGCACGGGGAACCTAGTTACATCACTTTGCGAAGCATCTTCCGCAGGAATTTTATATTATGTCATTAGAACAACAATTTAAATATTATTTCCTCGAAAGAATCCGTAGCCATCGCGTTAGAAGTTGATTGAGTTGCTTTTACCTATTGGCGTGTCTAGTGGTAACTTTACTTGATAAATTTGAAATTTAATGATTTGGTAGATATTATTTAATTATAACAATTAAATTCATAATATTTTGTAAAAAAGACTTGCTGCTTACCACAATTATTAACTCTACATCTAATAGTAGATTTGAAACCTTACCGTAAAAGGATCCTGAAACAAAAACATATTAATTAGAACAACAATTAAAAAATAAAAACTTAAGAGTGTCGTAAGTTGCCTATTTAATGCCATTGATTTCTAGATTTATTTCATAAGCATTCGTTAAGAGGAGGGCCACATAAAGAAACATAAGGTATGATACATCTAATAAAGGTATCATACCTTATTCAAGTAAACAAAGAATTTGTTTTAATTATATTTTAATGAGGACGGAAACACAAAACCAATTTTTTTTCCAGATAAATGTATAAGCTTTTATAAAATTCTTGAATGAATTCATTCATGGTTGGGATTCACTTTACAAAATGATTACAACGATTATTATAATAAAAGCGATGTTATTACAGAATTACGGTCGGTAATTTCAAAAATATTCAATAAAAAATCATCAAACAGCATGAACGGATAGCAAAACTCCAAAATAATAGCTACATTAGCAATTTACCCTCCCTACAAAATAAAAGCAAAAATCGCCCATTAACTCGGCCCATAACGTACCGAGCTCTCACCGAATCGCGCAAACTGTAAAAGAAGTAAAAAAAATATTTTCCCATGGTCCACGTATTCATGTTATAATTTTGTTGAATATAATGGTGTTTTACCTTTTAATGTCCTTGATACGCAGATTATATATAATATATTACAATTTTATTGCATAAGTAAGTATGTAAATAATTCGGCGACTGACTGGTGACTTGTAGTTAGGCCATATTATTTGGTCAGGGTTATTTTGATGACTAGATACCCACTGAAGACGGATTTTTAGAAATGTAGCCACCAAGGATGTAGGTTGGTTCTATACCAACCTGAGGGGCTCTAGCCCCTCATAGTTGATAGTAGAGACAAACCTTTCCTGGTTATTTTTAGCCGAATAATTAATATTTTGCGAACGTCTATTTTTGCTAATGGCGTGAAATAGTCCGTCATTATTTAAGTTACAAATACGAAACTTGGATTTGGGCTATTGATTAAAAGTTAGTAAAATAATGTTTCAATTTTTATGCAAATTCGACCCCCAAGGGTGTAAAATAGTTTCTAAGTCCGTCATTTCTGCATTTAGAAGCTTGAATTTTCACTAAGTGTTAGGAAAATTCTGCACTGCACATTTTATTCGTATGTTTTTCTTGATGTGTTGAATCAACAAATCGAACCATAAATGGGGTATACTAAGAGGTCGTAAATTAACGTACCTAATATTTTCCATTAGATAGGTACATTGTGTTTAACCTCTTTGTAAATATAAACTACACTCAGTGCAAGCAAAGATGGCAGACAACAGCTTATATTTCATCTATTTGTTACCTACATACATAGGTATGTATAAATAAATATTCTATATATAAGAATAATAAGAATATCCAAAGATAGGAAAGAATTTAATCTTTCCTATCTTTGAAACATTATTGTTACCTTAGTTTAAAAAAGTTAATTTTTTTAGTTTTCCATTGCTTATATATATTATATTTCGTCAAAATTTAGAAATATTAAAATAATAATGAAGTGTATACGGGTTTGTAATTAATAGATTCCATTCTTTATTGTAAGATTGGAATGGTAGTGATCTGTCTCATAAAACTTCTCATTAAATGCAAAGAGACGGCCGCAAGACAAAGGAGTCATTCTAGCGCAGTTGGAAAATGTTACTTTACGCGATGTCTGTATGTTCGATCCTTCATTATGAAATATTTATATTATTTTCGTTACTGGTATTTTCAAAGTGTGCTGTCGCGTTTCGCTACCCAATGTGTAATATCCTTATTGTAAAAGCTTATCTGGTTTCTCTGTTAGAAATACAGTCTACAAAGTTTTAAATTTGGCCAGAGATAATTTGCTTAAGCTTGTCTTGTTTACTTATACGTATATATTTTTGATCACAGTTTTTCACTAGCAAGTTAGTTAGTTGATATGGATAGATACGTATATCGTTATCATAAGAAATGACGACAAGTTATGTTTCGTTAATATATTTGTAAAAAAGTAGAAGATAACATAAATTTAAATAATTTTATTTTTTTAATTAAAATTTGACACAATAATTTATGTTCAGATGTAAACATGTGCATTTAAGGCGTAATTTCTTAATGTCCTAGTGAATATTCTTATGCCATTAATTAATTATTGGCATTGAGACAAGTCAACTGGTCAAGTTTATTTGTAAAATATAAGTATATGTAATATTCAAGCAGAAACCACTATAAAGTGCATGTACACAATACAAGTATAGTTAATAGGTCGGAGAGCTTCCTCAGCGGTTAGAGCAATTTTCTAGGTAATAACCATAATAGAACCATTACATGCATGTGTAAAGACGCATGATTGCCCCACAACCGTTACTTTATGGGCTTCAATTCAATAATAAATTTATTGTTTTGTAGGCAACCAATCGATAAACTAGAATGTCGTGCTGTCGTATCTGGGTCCATAGGCAAATAGACATTTTGTTAGAAATACGAGTACATTTAGTTCAGCAGTTAAAGTTACGAATAAAAATATATTACATACCTTCTCATTCATGTGTTCTCGATACAACGGTAAAGTGACAATGGTAAAGTGGCATCTCTGTTGGCACTTTGGAAGCGCCATAATTATACAATTAAACTACATTAGATCTTATATATTTAGGTTATCTTTTAATGAATCTATCATTTATTATTACCTGGATAGTTCATGTCATTCAACTGCATTTTATCGTAAAATTTAACATGATGTTACACCTATGCTTGTTGGCTACATTTTATACACATCTTTGGTACCAATCAATTACTACTTGTATCGTAACATTTAATGGTATGATTATGAAAATTTAGTATCTTGAGTTTTCCTATATATTAAAGTAAAATACAATCTTGTGTGTTCATTATTTTTTGGTTTTATTATTATTATAGTTACTGCAGAAACTATTTGCAAATTTTAAATTAAACGCACAAAGAGATAAAAAGGACTCGCAACCGATTAATCTCAATCACACAGCGAGGAACACTGAATAATTAGTCATAGAGCGTCATTGCCGCGGTGTAAATGATACTTTCATATGTGAATGAGCATTTCTAAAAATAAGATATAATTTATTATAGAGTGGTAAAGGCAGTGACGCAAACATTCGTCGACAGATATTAAGCGTTAGGACACTGCATCTGAATACGATACGCGATAACTTTGCATTTCGAAACTACTGCACACCGTTGACAAATATGTTCACATTATTCTTTCCCTCTGGTAGTAGCTATACAATAACTTTGTAGAGGTTTAATTATTTATCCTGGGTTTGAACTATCGATCATTTTGTTATAGTAAAAATTATTTGTAGCTATCACTTTAATTTGCACTTTAGCGTTTATTAATATTTAACTATTTGTTTTACTGATCTTGAATTTACAAATTAGGTTTAAAAATTAGTGCGATGGCAACACTTAATAGCAAAGAGGCCTGATATTAAATATGCCGTTTTTTGCTGAGTTTCGAATTTAATTGCGAGCCTGTTAGCGCCCTGAGGACGTGTCGTTAATAGTGCGTTGTCTCTTCATTTTGTTTGAACGTTCACTGACTCAGTTATTTCGGAGCGGCTAATAAATTGCGCGATGACAGGTGTCAGCTGGTCTAACGCCTTTGCACTCTTGCGTCGATGTCTCATTCCTCACGTTCTGCTTCCAAATTCTCTTATTTTATCAACGCTACGTTCAATTTTCGTATCGTTCTCTCGTAGTTCTATTTGTTTGCTTTAGCTTTATGGTTTAACTCAAGTAGATCTTGTTCTTGAAATGAAATTCAACGTGTTTTTGTTTGAGCACACACGCGTTATGCTTTTGGTAGCATTGGGGTGTATCCGGATGTTGTTAGTATTTTTATATTTTTCTTTGGCTATTTTAATGATTTTTATTATGATTAATGACTTCGACATTACCATAAAAAATCTTTATATAACGGTTTAAAGTAAATAAAAAAAAACTACGAAGATCTACTTAAATAAGCTAATTATTTAATATTAAATTTATAATAATTACAAAAAAGGTAATAAAAAAATTTTATAAGACTGGATTTTACTTATTAAAAATCTATGATAAACCTCATCAAATATTAAACTGATTGGTACTGATAATATTAAATAAAGAAATGTGGGAAACACATTCCTAGTTTTTTTGCGAAACACGATATTTACGTCATCGTTGGCATTTTATGATTCCAAACAACTCTTACGATAAATCTATTTTTATTTTTTACTTGTTATACTTTTGGAAAATTAATAGGCTCAATTAGCAGGTGTTGTTTATTGCAATCGTATTATTTATTTTGTGCCGAACTTTCTTATGTTCTATTACAAAATGTCGTGTTAGGCCATAGATTTAGTGAATAAAATCTTTAATTCTCAAAGTGAATTGTTGAAGATTGAAAAGAGTGAAAACAATATATATTTCTTATTATTTTGTACGGTGATAAATTAAATTCTACAAAACTAAAACAAAGTCCCCGACAACGATACGCTTTTTGATTTACCCAAAAAAGTCACATTTTTTACTGAAGTCGGAAACATTTATATGATTAGGCAAATCAGCGTAACAACATTTTAAGCAGTAATTTAGACATTTATTCGTTGCTTAAATCTAAATCACATTATTTTATGAAACAACGATTAAAAGGTCTATCTAACTTTTTTCATTTTTACCACAGAACCTTTAAGGTGCACGTTATAAAAAATCAATAATATCTAATATGTAAAGTCAATATAGACCGTTAAGTCGATGAACTGAAGATAACAAATCTCTATAAAGCGACCAAAAAACCGATATAAATCAGAGATATGTATTTCTTTTTACTATCGTTAATTACAGAAAGGTATATATAAATAAAGGACGCCCATTGAAGGCTCGAGGCGATCGCCGCGGTGCGCCGAAACAAACAAGAAAATGCACTTATGTAGTGGACTCTGAAAAACTGTTGGCCGCTGTCGTTGGTCAGTTGCGCCAAACTTACACTCATCCTTAGAACTTAACCTGAGTAAGCGATAAAAAATTCTACTTAAATATAATTTAACAATATTTTACTAACTGAAATATGTATAATATGTAAAAACTTATTAAAATTAATTATCTTAAACCACACAAATATATACAAATAAATGTGTAATAATTAATTGCAACTATATTTATTTTAGGTAGCAGAGAGAGTCTAGTTTCAAGACACTCCGCTCTCCGCTTACAGCTCGAAATCCAAACACTGCGTGTTGAGCGGCAGTACTCAACGCCTCACTTTGCCTTTGGTGAATATTATCCCCCGAGTGAGGATTATTATTCCCCCCAGTGGAGATCGTAATGTAATAATAATACTATTGACATGTTATGTATGTAAACATATACACACATAATAACACAATAAGCTTACGTAGTGTAGGATAGCATTCAAATGCCAGTCATTTGCACTAATCTTTTTTCTTTTTCTAAGTTAATACTTAGAACTCAATGCAACTAAGCATAAACCATTCAATAAATTATTTCCTTTAATTATACCTATTTTTCAACGTTCAAACTTCACGAGGAAGTGTGAAGGTTTTAAGTGTATTAATTAAATAGAATGTCAGCTGGGAATAGTATGTGTAATTTTAATTCTACAATAAAATAGTATTCTATAATAATTAGCATTTTAATGATTCATGCTTCACGCTTTTACAGTACGAATAATGTCAAGACTCTTAATTCTCCACTTTCCGTCCAAAATGGTGACATGGCATCACAATAATAATAAAAACGAGATCCTATAGTGACTATCGATGACATTTATGATTAGTTATAATTTATCATAATAATAACACATTATTAAATAATAAAAATGAAAATAAAATAGACAAAAAGAGAATATACTAAACGTGATTCTAATATGTAATTTATATAAATATAAATTAAATATTAGAAACACTTTTTATTATATGTCATTATTTAATTTGTATTAAAAAATACAAATTTAATAATGAGAGAGGGTGTTAAAAATAAATATAATATAAAAATAATAGTAATATCGTAATTACAAATACATATGCAAAAATATATATTTTTTTTATATTATAATTCTAAGCTTCAGAATAGCTTTAACATTATTAAGTTAGAGGTGGCATTTTTCATTGTCTTCGTCAATGCCTTGGTTTACCGCTCGATTCGGTTTAATGGTTGGTTGGTTTAGGTTGATCGTGGATTACGCAACGTATTAGCGAAATTATCTTATAATCTACTTTGAGCAACAATAAATCCTTATATAGAAATATGCATAAAATACTTATATGATTAGAAAGTAACTGTTTATTTACACATAATAAAAAGACTTTCGTGAAAAAATATGTGTTCAGATTATTCAAGTAAGACTGAAATAATATGATGATGCGTGACAAATAATTCTAATAATGTGACAATTTTATAGAAATATTCGTATGATTTGGGATATTATTAATTATGTTTTTTCTTAAAATATATTTGTTAACTTCTAAAATGTTTTATTTCTAATTCAACATAAACAATACCGTACAAAACTACAACATTATCCCACAATATCCACTCCAAAGTTTGAAACATCAATATATCATCATAATTTGGCTCATAAACCCATCATCGCATAAAAACAAACAGAAGTCGGATGGTTAATACAAATAAATTGTATGGACAGGAATGAATATCGATAAATTGAAAAGGTAAAACATATCGATTATAAGCAGCTGGCGGGCATTATGCAAAACGGGACAATCCAATGGCGGTAGCGGGTATGTAATTGAAAACTATCGCGGAACCCTCGAGTTGGTACCCCTTTTTATTTTCTTGTTATTGATGATATAGACTTTAGTATATAATTCATCTTAAATGTTTCTGAACATATCTTAAATTATAAATAAGACCAATAAATTATGTCAAAGGTAAACTTCCATATTTATATTATAAATACGAATGTCTGTCTATTTGTCTGTCACGCTTTCACGGCTAATCCGATTTGGTTGAAATTTAGAATGAAAGTAGTAAAAATTACTGTGTCAAACATAGGCTACTTATTTTTTCAAAAATAAACCTCTTAGCCGCTTGACCGATTGTAATGAATTTTGGAATATATATATATATATATATATATATATATATATATATATATATATATATATATATATATATATATATATATATATATATATATATATATATATATATATATATATATATATATATATATATATATATATAATCCAAGGTTAAACATAGGCTATTTCATTTTTCAAAAATCCAACCCCGAGGGTTGCAACAAAACGAAATAGTTATGTAGTTCACGTGGCGATGCCGCGGGCGGGCTAGTTAAATATAAATTATAATATAATACATATTCTTCATCGTATTAGTCAATGTACCTGAGTTCATTCGCCAATTAGCAACACAACACCATACATGACAAGACAGTTCAGAAACTTTGCTCAAACTTTCTAATTTACATAAATCCGTAACTTCTTGACAAAGGCCTTATTAAAATCTTCAAAAGAACTTTAATCTTAGTTGGCAGCCTGATCATCAATCTTAACGAAATTTCTAACTTATAACTAATGTCCTAAAATATGATGAGGAATTTAATAGAATACTTGATCCCAAAATTAATATCAGCTGGGAATAAGCTCACAACAATTTACGACAAAAATTTGTAATAAAATAAGTTATGTGTGTTATAACAAGACAACAACCTGGAATAAAAATATAAATAAAATAATTCTTTCGAGTGGGGATCGAACACACAAATATCACGTGTATAGTGATATTGTTTCAATGAGGCACGATGGTCTCTTTCATATATATAATTTATATTCATATACATATATAATAATAAGAAATAATTCAATTTAAGTAATTTATAACTTTTTATATATTTTATGAAAAAGAAATAGGCATTTTTAAATAAATACTCGTAAATATTTAATACAAATCTGTTGATAATGTATTTAAGATATCAAGTGAATCCTTATTATGTTGACAACAGAATATTCACCGTCTTAAAGCTTTATTCGACGAAAGTGTCGTGGCTAATTAATGCAAATAAACACATTCGAATAGACGAGACAATTGTTTTGTTTACCCCATCTGTAGTTAATTTTATTTAATCAATTGATTGTCGCACTTAACCCGTCCCCGAGTGGTAGAGCGTAAATCTTAATAAGGGGGTAGATACAAAGATGGGCTTTCCTGTAAAGTTTGGTAACATTAGATGCTTAATTATTGCTATATAAACTTCTTAATATAACTACAATAATATTATAAAGAGAGTATTTGTATATTAATAAGCTACATTGCCTATCTTTAAAAATAATTAGTATTCTGCTAAATCTATTAACGATTAAAAAGTAAATCGAGAAAAAAGCACTATGGAAGCATTTTTCACATATGGTATTTTTTTTAATTCTATAAAATATACAATATAATTCGACAAAATTATAAATTTGAGCAGCTTTTTGTTTAAGAGACATAGCGGCCAGCTGAAAATATAAAATAGTTTAGGCAGATAAAGCCACGAATGGTACGTTTATAATATAAAAGTTTGCAATAAATTATATAAATATATTTAATAAATAAATTATTGTATTGCAACTTATACGTTTGTTTATTGTTTCGATTATTCAACATGTAGTTAAACATTAAACAATTACATTTAATATTATTTTTTGTGTATTATAATTTTTATACAATAAAGGTATATTTTTTAGATATTAATAACCACCAGCAGCGTCAATACAAACTGTTGTGCACCTACCATTATCTTTTATTAGCTCGCCTCGCAAATAAAACTTCGATTCGAGTTTTCGTGATAGCGGTTATCTCTCATCTCGCTTGTCTTTGCATTTGCTTAAACAAATAGAGGCCTCGTCGGGTAGGCAGGTCCTAATTAAAAACTATATTCAACCGTCGTATATTACACAGATGGTGGCCTGAGGCCCTTACTCACTGACCACCTCCCAGTCGTTTACTCTTTATAGCCACTATATACCTTGGAAAGGGTTAATAATGAATAAGTTTTGTATTTTTAATAGATTGCTATATTTCGCAATTAAAAAGCATAAATAAGAGTAAATTGAAATAAAAGTAAAACTTCCATCACCTAATAAAACAAATCATCAATAACGCGGCCGTACGAGATATTTCATTCATAATAGGGAGCCAATTAAATAACAAATTACAAATAAAATTAAACAACCGAAAAATAATTACAAGTAATACAGAATTGAATGTTCGTTTGGATAATTAGAAACAATTGGATATAAAGAAATTATGAGATGGTAGATGCGAGGGGCATCTTGTTTATACGGCCCGGCCCACTTCTTACTAAAAATGTGATCTTATCTCTCATATTTTAATAGGTTTCCATGGCGGCACCTCACCGGTAATTGTGTACTAGTTACGCGCAACTTCGTCAGCGTATTTGAATGACTTGTGTTTTGATTGAACACTTTTAATAACATATTTACTTTGTTGCTTCTTAAACTATAGTGGTGATTGTCAAACAATCAATAAATAAATTTACTTTTGATCAATGACAATAAGTTTGAGTTTGAGTATGTATGTATCAGATATTTTGAAATGTTATTTTTAATTAAAATAGAAATGAAATTAAAGATACGTATAATACACGTTTCTGCTTAAAACAGTCACAAATGCAATAAATATATATGTTTACTAGTCTGAAATCGTATTTTCTAGTAGTAGTCTAACAATTATATATAACTACTTGGCATTAGAAAGTTTCACGTAGTGCTTCATAATGGCTCTAGTTAAGCAATTTTACTATTAGATAGGCATTCAATATAGAGGAGATAAAGCTTATATAAACACACAAAGCAATTACAAGGAGACGCTTTAAATGCGAATAGTGATTAACGTTGGGATCCACGACACACCCATACAGTGTGATTGGAAATGATTTCGGGAACGGGTTTATTTTATTTACGTTTGTACCGTTGTTGTTGATACCCAGTTATGTTATTAAATGGGATTCAAATTTAGCGATAGATTTAAAATATAACTATAGTAATTAGTAGATACATAAGTTGTATAGATATTGTTTAAAATTATTGTTTTGGCTTTATAATATAATATATGTGTATATGTCCGTCTATTTTGTAAATGTTTTTATAATTAACAATCAATATTATTATATTGATTGACAGATTCTTATATTATATAGAGAATCATAGAAAATGTATGGTGAGTATAAATCATTTCGGTAATGTCCACAGCTTGTTATAGTTACAATTTACAAATACCTAAGATAAATAAAAATTGAAGGCACCGTATATATTTAATACTCTAACCAATAATCGTGATTGGAACACCTCAGACTATTGTTATTGATGAATTGACAAGACAGTTGAATTGATATTTGACAAGAACTGACAGGGGCATGTCAAACGACGCACAGAGAATAAACTTTACAGAAGAAGTGCCCCATTCAATATGTTGGTTTGTATGACTGATATTGTGGTTTGGTGCTTAGTGTCTTTTACTGAATCTAGACGTATAGGACTATGTGATACATGGTAGGTAGATACATATGTTTATCGTGAAATGACCAGACATAATATATAACTATTTATTTTTTATACGTGTCGATCTGCCAAAACACAATCCAAGTTCAGTTGGATAAAAGTGTACGAGTAGATCAAAAATAAAATAAGTTAATAGAATATTGTACCGGTTACTTAAAAGTTTTAATTTTTTTTAATTTTTTAAAAGTTAAAATAGTAAAAAGTAAAAAAAAAAAATTAAATTTATCTGATAATTTGTTATCGATTCTCAAAATAGTAACCAAATCATATGGGAAGCAGCTCCACGCGTTTCCCGTGTAATATGGAAATCAGAGCGAACCTAGTGTCAACACACTCCATTTTCCACTTTACGCCCGGTTCCTCGGAAATACCACCAGCGGAAAAAAATATATATTACATATAATTCCGCCCAGAGTGGAAATCGAAGCCACAATCATGGTGTTTACAGTTAGACGCTGAACCATTACAACGGCCTCAAGACCAGACAGCGCAGACTATTTAAAGAGTTTTAATACAGATGTAGTTAACCAAAGTTATTTATTATTTTTAAAAATCTAACTATCGATGTTTCTGTACAAAATATCAGTAAAACAAACTCCAATGCGACGAAGTTTTGTCCAAGACAATGTTTTTGATTAATTAAAAGTTTTACAAAAAGATTTAAGCAAGGGTTGAACTTCTTTGTATTTTATCCTTTAAAGTTTTTCACTGAAACAATGTTAAATTTCGCTGCAAAATATAAAAGTTCTACGATAACGTGCACGCCCGCGGCGGCGGGACCATAAAAACATCTATTTACTAGACTAAAGAATTATATTCTAACCCTTTATAATCGAATAAATGATTACGAAGAAAATTTTGAAGTAAAACATGTAGCAAATTGTCTTTATTATTTCGTAATATTGCAAATGAAAGATTTATATTAACGCACAGTAGGTATTAAGCCTGAAGGCACGAAGGCACAAAGAAACCGTTTTGATATTATTAATAAGACATTTATGTTTGACCATGCGGCCCGTATTTAAATTTCGATCTTAAAGCCCAAGTTTGTGTAAAACTTTGCCTTTACGTAGATACATTAGATACATTTTAAGTATATATTTTTAAAACATATGCTGTTTACATATATTTAATAAGACTTTTGCGACCCTCTGTTAATTTTTGTCTTATAGTACGTATGTACATGTATGTAATAACCATATCTCTATTAATATTTACTTTATATATTATTTATTATTCAATGTCCATTAGTGCTTAAAAGCCTATAATTTATTATAATATAAATAGTTTAATCTAGAATATACAATTAATATATTATGAAAGTAGCAAATATCTCTACAATACGAAACACAGCAATCTCGTAACCAAACTCTCAAGGGATTAGCCGCCGCCGGAACAATGGGTTAACATGACAAAACAATGGATCGCCTTGTTGAATTATTAAAACAGAATATAACTTATATTATACTATGCTATAGTTACATTATTAATTAATATAATAGAATAGAAAAGAATTACTATAAAATTTTGATTATTAGAATATGTAAATATTGAAGTCTAAAAGTATATAGTGGATTGATCTGGTTCTTATCTTAATATTTGAATTATAATATTGTATTTTAACTGGATGTTCACAGTTAATAAGTATTAATTGTCCGCAGTAAGGATTTGTGTCTCTATTTCAAGTTTTGTATCGTATTCAAGTAATGGAAAGTTAGGGAAATATCTTTATTTATAATTTCATTTCTTCTAGTGCTTATTTTAAAAATAATAATACATACATAGATACATATACACACTTATTCCATGTTTCACTCATTCATTAAAGAAATTTTAAAATCAAAATTAAATTTAGTTCAAACGTGTAGTACTTGGAGTATTTCACCAGGTCACTATCCGTAAGTGATAATGAATCTTATCATAGATTACAATCAACACAGCTATCTCGACCGTATATTTGCCTACGACATAACAATATTCACGTTAACACTTAGAGACTAAGTACTTGTACCTACTTATGCTTAATGCAGAAACGATGTCTATAGGTATATGTTCACCTAGCCCCAAAACAGACGACTCCAATAGAGATCGCGCGTTAGAATTTCATTTTGAATCACGCCATTTTAGTTAAATTTAGATTTATTAAATAGAATCACGTATGAAACAAAATGTATTGAAATATATATATGTGTATATAAAAGCTAGACTGTTTATCTCTTAGAGTTTCCGTAAAATTAAATAACTCTCAACTATTTCGTAGCCATAACTAACTGCTTTAATTCTTTCAAAACTTGATTTATTGGTATAAAAACGTTTGTTTACATCAGTACAAAAAAAAACATAGTAAACAAAACTTAATCTAAATGATGGTACATAGAGAAAAAGTAAGCACCTAAGCGGTAGTTGGAGCAAAAAGTAAAAAATTGGACAAGATGTAAAAAGGATAAATATTTAAAACCCAAACTTATATTATGCACTTGAAGGAAAACAAACAGCTAAATTATAGAAAAATAATCATTAAAGTAATAAGAACTGCAGGGTAGATAGAGAAAACCTAGTGTTAATTCACTCTGTTCCCCAGGTTCGTGTTAAGTGGAGGAACTTAATGCCGCGCTTTGCATCTTGCACCAGATAGAAGAAAATTGAAATATTAAATATTCCCATCCTTTGAGTGGAAATCGAACCCACAACTAGTCGCTTTTACAGTCACTCTTTGTGCCCCGGCGCCACGATTCGCCTTACCTATATATATAAACCACATATTTATACTATATGTATGTACATATATTTAACAGACACACCATTTCCATTATTAAATTTTAGTTTTTAAGGTAATGAGGCCGCAACACCGCGAATTCGGTACTGCCGAAGGCGAACTCGGAATGCTCTCAGCAAACTGCGAGCGGCCTTTGCCAATTAGCTTTAAAATAATGAACATGCTTATTATTTCCACCCAACATGTTCATCCCTTTGCCAGAGGTCATGACCAAGTATCCTCGAGTACGTAATTATAAAGAGACGCTTGAACTTCGCTTACCGGTATACCGTTTGTGTGTTATGAACCCCATAATGTTATAGTTCATTAGCGTGTAGTATTGTCCCGGTCCGCATTGTTGGTGTAATAACCTCGGGATGCTTCCAACTATTGTGGCTAGTTTGAGTACTTTATTAAAATGTTTCAATGCTTTATGAATTTCGTAATTGGTAATATATAAAACAGTAACTTATTTTTTTTCTGAAATGATTTTTGTATGTTTTTCATATTGAAAATTAAAGCAATTATAACAACATAAATATCATAGTTTTAAACTATCTAGTTTCAGATAAAATAGTTAGGAATTATTTAAGGAAATACTCACTCAACAGATCGTGTACCAAATAAACTTAACGAAATAATCTTTGATGTCAAAAGTGACAGTTATAACATCACAATATTAAAAGTAATAAAATGTTAACTGGGCCAACTTTGAATGCCGCATAAATATATAATACGAACAACATTTTCAGTGCTCATTAAATAGTAAACACGTCACATTACACTAAGCACTCGTAGCTTATTTAGACTACAAATAACGTAACCAGCGAAGATTTAACTGAGCTCAAATAAATAATCAATTTGGCCGGTCCCGCGCCGCTGATCGATAGCCGCAATACCGAGAGGATGATATATTCAGCGTGCCGCTATAATAAATATTCCCAGACAAATGCTACCGTCTCCGGAGAGTTGTGGTGACACTAAATTTAAAAGCTTCAATTGTACAGAAATAACCGAAACACGGTTAAGATCTTTCGAAAACAAATCGCGTATCGGCCGCCCGACGACATTGTTGATTGACTGCGCAAGTGAGTCTATCTAATATAAACAAATTAATAGGGTGCTCGTCTACCCGTAGAAGCGGCATAATTTAACTTTCAGGAGATGAGGGATGGAAGGGCTTACGGAAAAATATTTCACTTGTACACACATTTCCTGCCCGTGCATTCTACAGGAAGTATTAATATAATTGAGTGATTATTTTTACGTTTCATTTTAATTTGATGATATTATATTAATTTATAACATAAAGTATCGGTTTTTAGAGCTATTAGCGATTATCTGCACCCATTAAAGTGCTACATGTGTTGAACGTGCCTCTAAGCGTCTTATCAAAACGAGGACAATTTTAAGAATGAGTGCGGCTATAAATAAAGGAGTCTTTACATTAATTATTAGCTTAATTATGTTAAAATCCCTTTGATTTACATTGCCGCCGCAAACGAATTGTAGTGGCTTAGCGGAGTGCCTACGCAGGGTAATTATTTTTGTCTTGACGCTACTGTAACAACGGATATAGACCGAGATGAAAGTGAATTCAGACGTGACGACGCTTGTATCATATGCGAGGATTAACTTGGTCGGGTCCTAAAACGTGTGTAAGATTTTATTCTACTAGTATCATGTCAGCTTTTGTATTTCATATTTAGGTATCTTTTTATAATCCAGGTAAGTAAGTACACTTAGCTTCTAGCCCATTTAAATTCTGTTTACATTGTAATATAATTGTTTTTTGTATTAATAAGTAAATTGATTTTACTGTCACACATAAAAAGTAAATTAAAAGTCAATTTTAATTTGTAAGTTTATTAGAAAATCGATATTAAAAATAATAAATAACCTCACACATACAGCTCCTAGATTTAAGTTAGTACAGAATTGTCTTCTAATAATTTATGTTGTTATATCCAGTTTCTGCGTTCATGATAATGTTTTACGATTTACAGACATTAAAATATATCGGAAACAGAACGCGGGCTGTTGTCGCCCGCGGGAGTCTCGTGTACGCCGCGAGTGACACATATGATACGCAATACCGCATTGCAAAATATAAAAACCACCCTCCACACTAAAATTCAGTTTGAAACTCTGAAAGGGCACATTGATTATTGCCTGAAACCATGACTGTCATTCTCTATCAAATTAGCACGTCGCTAGATACATACATATGTTGCGCATATATATTATGTATAATGTTTCAATTTTGTTTAATTAAAGGTGGTGTGCGTGATACAGCTGTTATATATTTTCGTGCAAAAATTATGTTCGTCAAGATGAGATGATGTGATAATTGAACTTTATTTCAGGTAATATTTGATGTATAATGGTATTTTATACTTTTCTATTAAAGTTGTATAAACCAAAGAAAATGAATTTGTTAATTTATTAGCAACATTGTAGTCTGTACAATGTAAATTTTCAGAATTAATAAATTCATTTTCACTATTATAACATATAAGAAAGACGGCTTCAAATAAAAGTGACACACAAATATTTTAGGTGAAACTTATAGGATTCCTTATAGTGTAACAGAAATTATGTCATTCATTTATCTATTATTATTTATTACAACTTACTGCCTCTGAATCTAGTTAGACAAAATGCAAATCTAGCACATGACTTCATCAAGTGAAGATTACGTACTCGAATGTTCCTACGACACCGGGTTTTAAAATAATATTATTCTAACAAATTCTAGATCCATTTGAATATAAATGTTCCTAAAACAAAAGAACCAAAACATCAAGTGAGTACTATTCATCAGTTTTGAAAGCCAAACAGACTCAGAGGCCATCGATAATATAAATCCTGGTGGCTAGTACCATTCCGGGCTTTAGTTTAGAAACAATAGCACTGCAATTAGTTTATCGTCTAGCTGGCTCGTAAATCTGCTGGCCAGGCAGTATGGGCCGTATGAGCCTCGGTTAATTAATGCGCGGTGTGGGATCTGCTTTGCGTAAATTGTGCACCCATCTCCCCGGTGTATGGTACGATTTCGCCAAATTAAAACTCGACGCCTAAACACGGTATATTTTGGCTTGTTAATTGGATTGGCTTTGGGGTTCCGCACCTAAAGGGTGCTAGCAGGACCCTATTATCAAGTATATTCGTTGACCATCCACTTGCTTATTTGTTTGTTAAATGACTGTATTTTTCAACTTTAGATAGTAAATTCTTAACAGATAAGTTGAACTCGTCGCTGTATTTTTTTTACCATGAATTTTTATTAACAATGAAACACGTTTGTTAACAAATAAATAAACTACTATATTTGCCTTCAAAGAAATTTAGTATTAGCGTAAAGAATTTTAATATATTTTTTAACTTTTGAGCGTTTATAATTGATATAAACGGGCACAATAAAAATATAAGTTAAATCACATCATTACATTAATTAACATAATTTGAGTGCTCATAAGTATTTTGTTGAAATATGTATAAATAGGCCATTTCTATACGTGTGGATTTCCCTAATGTCGCCATAGTCGCAATGGTAAATATGTACATACATACAATATATTGTGCATACAAATACTATTTAAAACTATATTGAAAATTATTCGAAGAATTTAGTGACACTTAAAGGTTTGAACACCAACAAATTTAGCTGGATTTTCTCAGGTAGACAGTTGACGCAAAGTCAAACATAGGTTACCTACTTCTTTTAAAAACCAACCTTAAAATAAGAGATGAAAATTTGCAGTTTAAGAGAGAACGCGTGTCGTTAAAAATACGATACAAGTATAGTTGTGTAGATCACGCGGGAGAAGTTGCGAACAAGTAGCTAGTTGGTAATATGTGGCATACGTGAAATCTTACAAGATTTATACAATACTGCGTTTTGATATATTTTCAAAAAAACTTTCGTTTTTATTTTACAATTCACTTAGTAAAAAGAAGCTAATTGTAAAAAAAATACATTGATATCATACATTTTCAAAAAATTATCATAAATATTTGCATTTTAAGTTATTATTATACGATACATATAAGGTTAAGGGTCAGTAGTTCTGACCCAAATAGCTAGGTTGAGGTTAGCGTGTATTAGTCAACAGTAGTTTGTCATGCGATCTCCGATCGTTTGAGTGACGGCTTGCCCGCCCTGATTATCCCTTTCTTGGTGAATTTAAAGCAGTTCGTGCTTATAACAAATAAATATAGGAAATTGTCTCATATTTGGATGATGCTGAGAATCCGGCGACCAGGTCTTAAAGAAATGCTTTTATTTAAATAAAAAAAATGTTTAATAAATTAACCAAACCGTCCATATACTAGAAATAGTACCACATTTTAAATTGGAAAGGCTACAATTTCTAGATTTTAACGGCTAATTTGCACGAAACACAAATCTAAAGTCGAGTCGAACACTATTTATCCCCCATTCCGAAGTGACAAGCAAGCACCGAAGGCCGAGCTACACCCACATGGAAATCCTTCGGAAAGAACATAAATCGGACAATACAGGCGTATTCCTTTTTTGTCCTGGATAAAAATTGGAAATGCAAACATTTAAAAAGAGAAACGTTTTACTTTGATAACAATATAAAGTGAATAAGTACACTCAATACTGACAGTCATGGGTCTGTATGTAAGCATCAATAAATCTATAATAGCTTGTTCTGAGGTTATCAAGATGCTCCTTTATAATTTCGATGTCAATCGAGTACCAAAAATATACAGGGTTGGTGGCATATTTAGTACAAACGTTCATAACATTCAGAATAAATAATGTCAAAGTATATAGTCAGTTATAAAATAAATTGAAGTCATATAAGAATTATACAAACAGAAAACAAGTATATATTTCTTTTTACAAACACTATATATCCACAAAGACTTGAGATCAAAAAGGAAGAGAGCCTTCACAAAAAAGACCAACAAATTGTATTACGAACGGGACGTCTAAACAAATACAAGAGTCGGAGACTATTAAACGGTCATAATAAAAGAAACAATACGTTCCAATAAATAAGTTTGAATCGGGCTGTGCCAACACCTCAGCGGCGCCAGGTTCAAAATTACGTAGGCAACGAGACCTGTCTTTCAAATTTGATTGTAGCCTCACACACCCAGCTATAATAAAAGTTGATATAAAAACAAAACTCAGCATATATGATTAGGTCGATACACGAGTAAGGTAGAGTCTAAACAAACAGCTATTACAATATCGCATAGTCACGGTGTTGGAAATCACTTATTGAGTGACTTGCATGCGAGTGTCTTATGCTACGCCTAGTTCCAGACCCCCCGTTTAAACGATACATAGGTTATTTTGATTATTTTATAGATGTGTACTTTTTCTCTTCGTACTTTAGAAGAATATTAGTCTATAATGTTAGTATTTCTTTATGATAATTTAATTTTTTAGACACAATCTGGTTAAAAAATCCTTAACTCACGATGGTTCCGAGATAAAATTCAGCAAATGTGGTAGGGTTAGACTCAATGTGCTCGGGAATGCGTTAGGTTGTATAAGCTAAAGCAATGCTCTAATAGGAACAGACAAAGAAGTAAAATATCGTTATGTAGTTATCCATACTTATATTATAAATGCGAAAGTCTGTGTGTTTGTCTGTCACGCTTTCACGGCTAATCTACCGGTCCGATTTGGATGAAATTTAGAATGAAAGTAGTAAAAATGACTGGGTCTAACATAGGCTACTCAGTTTTTCAAAAATTAACTTCTAAAGTGTTCAAATTTGGGATGAATGTTTACATGAAAAATCTACACCGCTTGACCAATTGTAATGAATTTTGGCATAAATGTAGTTGATAATCTAAGCTTAAACATAGACTACTTTATATTTTAAAAATGCGCTTCCGAGGGTTGCCATATAACGAAATAGTTAATACGGCGAAGCCGCGAGCGGGCGGCTAGTGTACATATATGTATTTGATACGAACACAGTGTAAAATATCCGAATAACGTCTATCCATCCCTCGATTTTATTTCGATATATTACTGTGAGCTTTGATTCAAATTCGATTTATTAGTTCTAGAGAAAAGATACGTTTTGATTAAACCAATCATATTATAATAATAGTAAAGGTGAATTTGATAAAAAAAATAGTTCCCTCATGCGTGATACTAATAAGAAAACAGGTTTATTGGCTTGCAGTGTTAGCTCCATACAATATCGTAAATTAAAGGAGTTTAATTGTGGTAATTTAGTTGTTTTATTAATTAATTAGTACGTCTGCGATAGGAGTTTCACTTTTCATGTAGTAAACTGGTCAGTTATGTACGGGGAAAATCATAGAATTATTATATAGTGTCTTATCGAAAAAAAAAGAAACCCCCGTTAGTCCATTTTAATATTATTTTTTTCATATTCACGCGTTTATGCGCATAGTACGGTAATGAGAAACAACTTCGATTTTCACTTTCCGCTCAAATTTGATATTGTGTGTCTAGGTGGCGGACTTCAACTCATTCAAGGCGTTCATCGGAACACAGAATTAAAATCAAGTAAATCATGGTCATTCCTTTCAGTGAGAATCGAACCTACAATCAATCGTGATTACAGTCAGACACGGTCCCACTGCGCCACGATGGCTTTGTAATAAGAATACTTTCTCTTCAAATATTAGCAAATTACATAGTATGCAGGAGCAGTTGAGGCCACACGTTAGTTTGAAAGCAATAAATGATAAATCCTTAGTTTTAAACCATACTGTAAATGTCAAAAATGGCTCAAATGAGGCATAGATCTCGTATTGCACCATATTGGCGCCGCCATGGGACCAAAAAAATTAACAATACACAGTTCGGGTCGCTTCGCAGGGGTAACAAAAGGACTTTTATTCGTTTTTACGTCTTTGTTTTCTGATTAGTAGAAGGAATAAATAATTACTAACATTCTATGAGTAAATAAATATGTGGACAGTAAATATGAAGGTTATTGTTTAATATATGTACATATCTATACAATCTATACATATATTTGCTAATGTACATTTTTCACAAAATTTTATTAATTTATATTATATTAATGTGCAAATAAAAAATATGTACCAAAAACAAAACATTTGAATTTTTTTAATTTCAATTGAGGAATTAAGAATGAACTACAATTGGTAAAGACAACATGCACGTCGTTTGATTAATACCTATCCAGTAAAAACATGTTCACAACGTATATAAATTTGCGAAATTGTAATAACAATCATTAAAAAAATATGAATTTTATTATTTTTATTATATTTATTCTCAAAATCAGTAAAATTTTATATATGATTGATTTTAAAAGTTATAGTAAGGATGGTAACATAGTACATTTTTCTCCTATGAACGAAGAAATTAGGGCATTTGAAAAAACAACAAGATCCTGTAAACCGTAAAGTATTTTACTTAGGTTTGTTCGTAAGTACAAATAAATCTCTAAGCAAAGCAGTGTCTTAATTAGACAAACGACGTCAACGATGGTATATAAATCAGTTAAGAAATTGCTTTCCGCAGGGACACACCCACTCGACTGAGCGTTAATAGCGCGTGCAACAGAAATATTAGATGCGTGTTTGGGGATATTTTTTGCTTCGAAACCGAATACTGGCGTCTAGACACGTGTAGAAATGGGGTTTAAATTGACGCGAGCATAGGCAGAAATTAATTGGTTTAACTCGATATTTTTAAGAAGCGTGAGGTTCCCAGCTTAAAAAGCATTATAGAAGTTATCAATATTATTTAAGCAAAGCAAACACGGGCATTTTAAGAACTTTTGCATATTTTGGTATTATGAAACTGGCTCCTTATTAATCCGCTTCATATATATGTATATATCTAAATTAAAATAGATGATGACTGACTTTCCTAATTTTAAGTATGGTATGGTTGTCTACAACTCTCATTATATTTACACCCTAGGAAAAAGTTTCACGTAAGAGATACTGTTTTGTAATAGCAGGCAGCCCTACTAAATGGGCAGTCGTAAATCACATATAATAACAATACCTTTACCATTCACTAAACAAACCTTTATCAACACAATTACACGGCCGTTAAGGAGTAATTAAATTGATTCGGCCCTTACATCCGAATATAATAAATATTTTGCACGAATTGCTAACTATAAAAACGACGTTGGTCATTAAGTTGCAAAACGAAAAAAGGTTTTTATCTGGAATCACGTTATCTTATTTGTAATACGAGAATGGTATTTTGTTCCTAAGCCCATGGGATCAGTTGTGGAAAAAATTGCAATTCTTATCTACAATGGATAAATTTCACATTTTTGTTGTTTTTCTGTAGATGATTGTCTAGTGATATGACGAATAGATGGCGTCGGCTCATTGTTTATAATTTACAATTGTTTGCAAATTTAAGTTAAATTTTAGATACATATCTAATTTTCTTTTCTAGTCTTATAATTTATACAATTTTAAATAGGTATTTAATTTCTTAAAATAGTTGTATATATACGTAAAGCAAGGTTTTGTTAATTTTGATTGTATTATTATAATAATAAGGAGATAGTGAATGAATGTAAGAGAAATGAATAAAGAGATAATGAATTGATCAATATCTAATGTTATTATACACTTTTAACATTAACAATATTTCAGTTTAGGTCAAGAATCTGCGTTATGTTCGATGATATGTAAAAAAATTACTATCTTACGATCGAAGATTTACAATTTTCAAGAAAATATAAAATTAGTTGATGTTGCTTGTCTAGAGATCGAAAGTAGTGTATAATAAATATCACCAAGTCACCAAGTTTCATTGTTTTTCTTCCAAACGATGGTATTTGTCAACTACGTAATGTTAATTGCAAGTATTTTTCAATAACAAGCAGACATTCACAAAAATACAAATATATCATAAATAAGCCTTGAAGCACATTCCAAATAAAAAAGTATCTAAACATATTATTAGATCAAAGGAATAATCGATCAATACGGAAAGTCAAACATCGATTTGAGCAATTTCCAAGACTCGGAAATGGTACCGTCCGTCCCCGCGGGCGGTCTTTAGTCAATTAATAAACGATCTCTTTACGTAGGAAGCTGCGATGACATATTTAAGTTTCTCAATTTTAAGACGGCGTCACGTTATAGAGAACAATTTATTGTACTACGATGCCGTCCATTTTTAATACAAACTAATCCCCCTCAAAGCTTAAGAGATACTTTTAAAAATAAAAGAAGCCTATGTTTGACCCTGGAAAATTTCATCCAAACTGGACAGGTGGAATAGCCGTGAAAGCGTAACAGATAAACAGACAGACCAATAGTAAGTAAGTGTTAGCTCGATTTCAAGATCATTCAAAGTAGTGGAATCTAAGCAAATTTGATTATACAAGTTTTTATTCACATAATACAGTTTACAGTTTGTTTATTGTAAGTACGCGCGGAAAGAGAGTTGTTTTGTCCTTTTTATTTATTTCGCAAAAGACAGTCGTTAAAGTGAAATAAATGTAATAATGCTAATAAAACGAAAATATAAATATAAAAGGACTTCGGTTCCACAAACCGATAATTCCATCGGCACTCGGAGTATTTACTAAAATAATCATCAAAGTGTTTTTTATTGGTGGGACGACAAATGTCAACCAGCGTGGCTGAGTAGCAAACACGTGTTTCATACCGTCTAACAATATTTAGTGTTGCTTTATTAGTCGCGTAGAAAATGAAAACAACCGTTTCAAAGCAGATGTTATAAGCAATAGACTCAGTGACGGACTAATTGGAGACAAATTCGAAATAATAAGGCGAATAATTAACTGGCACGACTCTTTTGAACTTTCAGTTAAAATGTATGTTTTTTTGACACACCTTAACGTTAGTATTAAGAAGCAGCTTCACGCTTTTCCCGAATGGGTCAGAGAAAAGGAAGCCTAGAGTGAAGATACTTCGCTTTCCACCTTCCACAAAAAATCGGGGCATTGTGCGTTAAATGGCGGAATTCATTGCCGCGCTTTGTCTTATGTACAAACAAGAACGGAGAAATGAAAATAACCATCGAATTTACAGTCAGACTCAATTTTAGTATTACTTTATATATAAGTTGAGGTTGCTATTACAATAACACAGAGAGTAAATATATTTTTATTATCGAGGGATTCCTTTCAAATCGATCGATAAACATATCTTTAAAACTACACCGATACGTATAAAAGAATTAGAATTACCTAGATATTTTCTACAAAAAATATAAAATAAATTATGTAGCTCAATTGTATACTGACAAAGTAAAACACCGACGCAAATGTAAACAAATTTGTATCATGATTTCTTTAAACTGCCGTGTAATTAGGAGAAATTTTTTGACGTGTTGTGAAACGAATCTTTTTAACGAATATATTCACTTACTTGGTTAGTTAGCCTTGTGATTTGCATTTGAAATTTAATAATTAAAATCGTCTTTTCTCACATGTGGTTAAATTAATTAGAGACGTAATTTAAATAATTAACATTTATAACGATAACTGTGGAGCTCAGTGGCACCGTATGCAAAGTCTACTGCATCACGCCTAGTGCAGGGACAAAATATATTAGATACCTAAGTAAAAACGAAGTTTTCTAAAACAAATTTATTTTAAAATATACTTAAACAAAAGGTATAATTAAGAATAAACGTTTCTAAGTAAAAGAGGCTTGGAGGATAATAAATCTGAACGAAAAACGACTAAGAGACAACCCGACCGACTCTCATTAACTTCACTTAACAAGTATTCACATATCGACGATGCTAATAAAACTCAAATCCAATTGGCGTCGTCGTTTGATTTACAACGTATCAATAAAAGAGAAGGCTATCATTACGTTTTATTTCTACAATAAAAGTAATGTACTCGTATCCTGGGTTAAATGCTCAAATAAAGACCTAAAGCAAACTTATTATAGTGGATAGGAGAGTCGAGTGGTCATCTTAGATTGCTTAGAGAATGACTACGCTTAATTACGCCGATCATAAAACATAACGTCTATGTAAAAGTTATAATTAGATTTCAAGCCAAGTGCCCATAGCAGTTAGTATCTGTGTAATTGCTTTGAAATAAAATTTTCTAGAATTTTTAAGTTTTTTAAAATAAACGGATTCTTTTCTTATACAGTTAACAACAACTGTATAAGTATTTAAGTGATTAAGTATTAGTTAGTAAGGGCTCAAATTTTGGATAAAATATCCAATTCCCAAAGACAGTGTGCAATAAATATTTGTAACAATTGGCAGAATTAGCGGTTATATGACATCTATATTTCAAGTGGTAGAACATAAACAATAGTTAAAAAAAAGAGATCGTAAAATAAAACAAGGGAAGAGATATGTCAAGATAGTTCGCGGGGGGCGACGGCGCCGACCTTCCAATTAAAAACACACCTTTTGGACACATGCTCGCTCTAACTAACGCCAAAAAAAATCGAGGACCACATCCGTTACCGTTTATCACCTTTTTTATAGAATCAGTGTACTTTTTGTGTCACTGCAAATTTAAAGACGCTACTTCGTTTGTTTAGACTTCAGAATAATTGTCAAGTCCGGGACAAGTTATATTTATCTTCCCATTTCATTAGCTCAACATTTATGGTGCATTTGTAACACGGGATGATTACTTTGCTACAAACAGATGCTTATATGAATAAAGTACAAGTTATTTCGGATACTTAACTTTCTTCAAAATTAATTTTATAAATCGTAATATTAACTGACGTATGTCGCTTTCGAATATTATAGTGAAATGTATCAGTATATTTCAAAAAAACTTTAAAGTTAATATTAATGGTGTAAGGAAATCGTTTGTATCATTTTAAGCAAAATATTGTATTTATAACAAAAACTTAATGCGTTTCATATTTAATATACGCGCATAGATGCTGTGGTTAATTCATTTTATTTTTAACTATAATTTCGTAAACTTTTCGTATACTTGATACTTCTACAGAGAAAGTTGAATGGCCAAAGTTAAAATTACAAAATTACAATTTATCACTGCTGTCAGTCGTGGCGCAGTGGCACATACGTGTGACTGCGAACGACTGGTAGTGGGTTCGATTCCCACTCTAGGGGTGTAAATATTTAATATTGCAATTTTTTTCGCTCTGGTATCGAGGCAAAGCGCGACGTTAAGCTCAGCCACTTAACACGCAATGCCTCCGAATTTCGGCGGAAAGTGGGGAACGGAGTGTCATAACACTAAGTTCCTTCTGCCTACCTTGCTGTGTGCGGGAGACTGCGAAGTTAAAAAAAATCATCATTTTGCTCCATTTTAATCATCATTTTGGAGACTAATTAATTTTTTTAGATATTCATTTTACAGGTTATTTATAATTAAATAATAAATGGTGTTAGTTTTAGAATATTACATTACAATAATTTTAATGCTTACTAAACACCAAAAAAAAAACGATTATACATATATTTAAATAGTAAAAAAATAGCACATATGTACATTGTCTATATACATACCTTAGTCCGAACAAGCTTTGCATTCTCTTTGCACATTTTGGCTAACGAGTGATATTCCCCGCGCGCTGCACACAATATCCACTGCTTTTGCTTTGAGTCCAGTGGGTCTGTCTCCTTGTGATCTAGCTGTAAGATTGTGTTGATTTAATACTAAGTTATATAACATTTTCATTTTAATAAATAAGGATAAACGTGTGTAATGCTTATGTATTATGTAACAGTACGTTTGAAATGTCTATTGTATGGTTATCTTACATAGGTTAAAACACAGATAGATACGTCAACGGGATAGTTTTCCCGATATTGAATTCTATTCTAGGTATGTTAGTGGCGCTAGTGCTTTATAAATCATCAGGACCTCTCCCGCAGACATTGGTGTCATTTAAATGGTCAAAATAAACGTACACATTTCGCTTTTGGAAGCGAAACCTCGACAGGAGTTGACTTATATTATAAGTAAACAAGTATTTTTTTTAATATTTACAGTAGTTTCACACCAATTGTCTTTTCTTGCATACGTTATAGTTTAAATTGAACAATTTAAAAAGCTTCATTGTTGAATAGCTATTATTTATTTTCAAAGAAAGGACAAGTATCAGTTTTTAAAAGATAATCGTTCTAGGGGCAACATCGATCTATATTTGTAGGTTGGATTTACCGAAAATTTGCGATTAAAGCAAAATTTTAACAATAAAACTACAGTGGTTAAAAAGCTTTATGAAAGTAATCTGGAAATAATTTTGAGATACACAACAATAAAAAATTATGAGATACGCGTTTATCAATTGCCTTTCAATTGATAAGCCAGACTCTCAAAGACACTATGATTAGTACTTTATAAAAGATTGTATTAAATGATGAAGACTGATTAGTTAAAGTTATATAAATTGGTTTTTAACGTCACGCCACTATCCGTTAGAGGAGGCAAATATCCATTCTTTTACAGATAAAATAATAGGCTAATATAATAGGTTAAAGACCTGTGGTTTCGTGTATGTTTGTATTACTGTTATTAAGTACATTTATATTTTTATAATAAAACATTTTTTAAAAGTGTCATTTAAGTCGAATGTTGCAAAACGATCAATGAGAAAATATCGTGTCAACAAAACTGGACCAGAATTTGTTTCTAATAAGACGCAAAGAGATGTACATATATGCAACTGATAAATAAAAAATATATTTTGTAAGAAATAATCAGTATAGAAAACAACAAAGAATAATATTATAATTTTAAAAACTAAGACATGATTAGTAAACTAATCAATGGTCAAAACCTTTAAATAAAGGAAACACGCTAATAGAAGAATTATTTTTGATATCTCAGTAAGTTGTTATATCATGCATATTAGTACGTTAGTTAATTATCATGTACGTTAGTAAAAAAACATGAGTGTAAAAAGTACTCAGCAGTAACGGGAACATTTAATCTTAATAACAAGTTTATTTATAAAAAAGTTAATAAGTTAATCGAACCAAGCTAATAATGTTAATAAGATAGCCATTTATAGGTTATTTCACAGAGTTCCTGAGAGGTTGTATTTTGTAGGTTGTTTTTTTAGTACTGAGGTATAATGTCGGCAAAACTAAATGTACAAATGACTTTCTGATTCTTATTACTTTTAAGAAGTAGACAAAAGATATAGGTGTTATATGTACATATCAAAAGTTAAAAGACACTAGCTAAATAATAATCACTTGAAGTATTGCGTGAATATATTCAGCTTTATAGTTTACTTAAAATATTATAACATCTAATTTAAAACAAAAAAATCATAATTATAGCGTGAGGCGATAAAATTAATTCCGTCTGCTGTGTAACTGAAAGAAAAGAACAATTTTACATGAATACTAATGTTCGCTGTTTATTTAACGCGCCAGAAACTTGTTTGAAATATTAATCTATGTATTTGTAAATATAAAACATACAACCACTTGTTTTTGCTTGTTTTTAGTAAGTTTTTTGTTTAAAACTCAGTCAGAACTCAAAATGTAGTGTCGAACGTATATTTTTTATTTTTGTACAGGGGCCAGTCGTGGCGCAGTGGCATGCACGTGAGGCTGTAAACGACTGGTTGTGGGTTCGATTCCCACTCGAGGAGTGGAATATTTAATATTTCCATTCCCTTCACTCTGGTATCAGAGGCAAAGCGCGGCGTCAAGTTCCGCCACTTAACACGCAATGCCTCCGAATTCGAAAAAGTGGGGAACGGAGTGTCTCAACACTAGGTTCCCTCTGCCTATTATCAATGCAACTCTATTCAACGTTTGAATCATCAACTAATATCATATGATAATAAGCATAGATTCTTTTACGTTTAAGAATCAATTTATATACTAGGAAATACCTTCGTACTACTTTGTCTTCATTTCGAAAGTTTAGTATTTCTAGTGACATTTTAGCAAAAATAAAAATATGGTGTTAGTAAAAACAAAAGAAGCATCTATTTCAGCAAATGTATCATTTTTACACTTTCCTTTTTTTATAAAAAGTGTTAATAAAAATAAACATGAATAAATACTGAAAACTTACCGATGCTCTATCATCTTCATCGACGTTCTGTAAAAAAAGCATATAGGTATGAAAAAATATATATATCGGATGATGAAAATATTTTGAAAAAATACCAAGTATGTTTCTTACTATACAAGCAAAGTAAAAATACGCTATTAAAATGTATTTTGTCAAATTATTACAATTTTTGACTGTGTCGAGTTGAGTTAATGCGAAGCATAGTTTAGACAACTGTTGATTGATGTATTTAATTATATTCACTCAATCAAAAAAGTATCAATCAGTATAAAACGATATAATACAGCATTTATAACATAGATTTCATCTGAGAAGCAGTCACAATGAAATATGAAATAAAGGTATTGCGCTGAAAACAAAAGATTAGTATTATAAATAAAAACAATATTTACATACATAATAAATATCTTAAAGACACATATAAATTAATCGGAACCTAATATTTCAAAATTAATAAATGAGTACTTATATTGTGAAAATAATATTTTGAATTAATGGTCAATAAATTCGAATCCTCCCGTCTTCAGGCTTGCGTTGCGATTGAAAAAGTTAACGAACAGTACTATAGACCTTATTTTATAAATAGCTAATAGAGATCCTATTTAACATGAGTTAAAGTTAAATTTTGAATAAGAGTTGAATGATATAAGTGGTTTTGGTGATAGAGGCCCGGGCGTGCGTTGCTCAGCATGGCCACTTTACCACCTGTCGTTACATATTTATGTCTACACTATTGCCCTCACTGTTAGGGACTTCAATATTGACAAGATAACATCCTTAATGTGATGTGTTTGATTTAATAAGAAGATTAAGTTTGTACGTTGCCGGTTTTTTTTGGTTCTGCGATTACGGCAATTAACGATTGTAGTAACTTTAAAATTGACACAAATGATTTGCTTAAATTGACAAATTAATAAACGAGAGTATAGTAGCTTCAGGTTTTCGACTATTTTTTTATTAATAATAAATAATCCCAAAACATACTGAAATTGCACTGAGAATTGAATTAATATAATTGTAACATTTAATGAATGTACATAAATTGTGATTGCTCCAATAAATGGCTAGAGGGTTGATTTGTAACATTCACGTAACTGTATATCCGATATGCTTTCAACTAACAGATACGTTAGACTCTGAAGTTACAACAGACTAGAACAACATAGCAGCCGTAATTAAAGTCGATTATTAGTTTATCGAACGTAAATTAACGCAGGAGAGTATATACGATATTGTATAAATGCTTAGTACGTTCTACATCAAATGATTACAAAATTTACTTTAGAGTACATATATATTATTGTAACACACACGTATAAGTGGGTAATGTTTCAAGGACTCATTTTAGAGTCATGATAAGGATGTTGTATTGATCATATTACAATACTATTTTATAAAGCACTAACTTATTTTTAGAATAAATATATGTTAAAGTATGTTCATAGGTTTATAAGGTGAGAATTAGATCTGAATTGTAAATACAATGGGAGACAGAGTGTCTTAAAATTTACGATAGGAAGAAACTTGAATATTGAAAGACGCCAGTGCGTCGCCTTAGGGTCCCGTCGTGCGTGCCTCACCGCAGGACGCCGCTTGTAGGCATTATGGTGGCGACGGCACGCTACGATCGATACATATCATGCCAGCCAGCGTTGCTCGTTACATGCTGCATATTGAAAGCATTTAATTTTCTATTTCATAGAAAAATGCAAATCTTAAAACAATAAATACGTAGTAATTAGTCTCATTCGTAATGGCAATTAAAATTGCATACGTAGGTTTGGTCGACAATAATCAGTGACATTTATTCGTACATAACGCATTGAAATGTTTTACTTGATGGTCATTAAGGTATAGATACTCATGAAATCAGACATATTATTGTAATATAATTTTATAAACTGGCAATGCTACAATGCTTGAATAAATTATAATTATTAATAGTTATTACCAATAATATAATAAATTAAATGTAGTATATGACAAATACCTGACTTGAATAAAAATGTTATTTTTGATTTTAAGTTGTTGGCCGATTAAATGCAATTACAGTTAATTGCAATCTAAATATAATGATTCGATATTTTAAGAAATATATTCTGCTGTTAAAGTTTCCATATCATTTACTTAATAGAGGGTGTGTAAATTAAAACTCTTTTCACTCTGTTGGCGCTATGTAAAAACAAGATAAGCGAGCCATTTAACCCTGTTACTTAGAAACGCTTAATTTTAAATTTTAAACACCATTCACAAGTAGATAAATTTGTCTCATATTTAATTGAACTGCATAGTAATGATATTATTACAGTATATTTTTATACTTTGAAATACTTCAAGTAATCATTTTCGTAAACGTTATAGAGGGTAGACATGAAGACAAATGATAATTGAAATTAAGAATAATTTTATAATGACATGAAACTACATACGTATATAATAAATAACGAACAGAATTTATTAAAACATTGGCTACATATCTGCAGTTGCAAAAAGACTTAAAAACCTTTATCACATCATCACGCGTGTCTGACGAAACATATTTCCCGATCTGTTAGAATTCAATTGTGCTATTATCATTCAATAGAGGCTAATTCTACATCGACAAGCCTCGTTAATTGTGGCAAGTGATTCTCAGAGCCAGCCAACGGAGAACAATGAAATCGGTCATATTTTCCTGCCAGCCGACCGTGCTTATCTCCCATCATGAATATAAAATAGTACGAGTTTGTTCAAATGACGGCGACTTGAAATGTTTTCGCCAACTTTATGGATATGGAGTGTTAATTAATTAAATAATAGATTTTATGGGCCTTCTTTGTTAGAAAGCTATAGGTGTTGTATTAATAACGATTATTCTTATATTATACTGTTTTTAAGCGTTAAGTACCATGACTTATCAGGTGATATAAAAAGTGACATTCCTCATAAATTTACACCTTAAATAGAGATGACTACAACATTTACATAAAATAAATGTAAATAAAATGTATACTATTTCTATAATATTTACGTATGCATATGTTTTACATATTTCAAAGATATTACAATTTTGGGCCAAATTTTACCTATTTTACAATTTATTCGCAAAAATTTACTTATAGTAATAGTGCAGTATTAGTAAGCAGATGGATAGAATTTTAGGGCAACCACAACTCGTAAAGGCGACAAGGTATAATGAGTAACTTAAAATTAAAGTCGAGATGATTTGACTGGAGTAATAAAAAGGTAGCGTTTAGATAGGTAGCCACTAAAAACAAATTGAATTTCGCGTTTAACACTCACTTAGCAGAAGCTTTAAAGCAATACGATTAAGCTAGCTGCTTTAACACAATCGTTAAACCTACCGATTAGATACTGACGAAGTTATCTGGGATATTAATGTTTTCACTTTATAACCAGACTTCGCATATCATATCCATGCAGTAGGGTCTTAATTAAATTTTCAAATACAATTTAGAGATTTATATACAAATAACAGTGAAAAATAATTAATGCTTTTCAAATAAATTATTTAAATGTGTTTCTATTTGTATGGTACTAATAGCGACTTCCGAGTCAAGAATGGGAATTATATAAGTCAAAGTCAAATATTAATGAAACTATTAGATAGATTATGAAGATATGAAGAAAAAAACAAGTATTATATAGATTATGAAGATATGAAGTCATTTATAGATTTATCTATATATCATAAATTTTGTTATTTTTTAATTTGATTAAAAATGATGCAGTTCGATTCCCAATTGGAATTATTCATTTCTCTCGTGCGCTCTGATACGTAAAACACAACAGTGTCAAGTTCGGTTACTCTGTCTTCTTTGTCTACTATTATATAAGCCGCATTTCGAGACAAGTATTTACAATGGTTGAAACAAAACCAATACTGATAGTATTGGTTTTGTTAAACACTTAAAATATTCACATGTACAAACCGCAGTTGGTTGAACCTTTTTAACAGCAATCAAAACGTGCGTGAGGCACACGACAATAACGTTACAGTTCACAAGTCACGAGGCGCCGTTGAATAGCCTATGCATCATGAATAATAGCAAAATAGGCACAGTAGGTATAGTTTACCTGAGCGCAGTATTCACTCGGGACGTCAATCGTTATTTTAAATTAAAAGCATTAGATCGTGTTATATAACTGAACAGATTTTGCTCTCTGTGTTGATAATTTTTAAGAACGTCTTAAGAAACCGTCGTAATGAGCCATTCTATACTATTAATGGAGTAATTACATATTTATGTGTTTGTATAAATCGTACAAATAAAATATTGTCATCTAATATCGCCTGTAAAACACGACAGTCTGAATACACTAAAAATACTTTATATTGAGATGTTCTCAAATATATACATGTATTTAAATCACGGAGGAAGCGGAAAAAAACTAAATGTATACGTTTAGAATTATCTCTTTATAGCATTGAAAAAGGACAGCACTTATAAAATGTTTGTAGATTAATTTTTTGAGAGTGAAATTGAAGAGCGGATGCGAGCGTCGACAGTCTATTTCAGTTTTGATTTATGCGTTTATCTCGGCCGGGTGGCAATGTGGCATATTAGTGAGAAATTGTTCAAATAATAAATTATGAACTTCCTCGTTCGGGTGTATTTATATATGCCAACTGGTGTCAATCTCGAGCTTGTAAGTGCACTAATTGTTGCGTTGATTTATTTACGGGCCTTGTCAAGCGTAATGCAATGCTAATTGTACTCTAGTGACAATCACGACTAATTATTGCAAATTCGTAAGTGACATATATAACATTTTGTTTATTAATCAACGTTACATCTTTACTATAATATTCATAACATACTTTACAATACTGTATATTAATTAAATTTATTTAATTAAAATTTCCAATCCTTCCTGGATTCCACTTTTACAATTTTATGAAAGCTAGCATTTGTCAATTAATTTGAAGTATATAAGCGACACATGATGATATCATCGTAAAGCAGTTGAGAAATGTTGTGCACGCTCGACGAAGGCTGAATCTCACTCAAGGCAGTGAATATAATTTACTCTTTTTCCACGATTTGAGTAAACACTGTATTAATTCCTACCTCTACCCATACAATGCATCTTCATAGGCAGAAAGTGGAGAACAAAGTGTTTGATTAGGGCAATTAAAAATATTTGTATTTGTAAAAACAAAGGTATTTTTATATTTGACTTTGTAATACCTAGTCTTTATTGGTTACACTGTGGTAAACGCATAAAGCAATTGCGAAATCCATTAACTGTCGGGGCGTTCGTAATATTTGTCATTAGGACCTTTTGTTGCTCGAATTGTGCCCTCGGAGAGGGTGTACCGTTGAAATTATTTATTATATAAATTTTTGTTTTCATTTAACATCCCTCTTGGGTTATTTTTTAATGTGACCTTTGGGGGTAATATGAGTTATTCAGCTGTATGGGCTAGCGTAATGTTTATGATCTTGTAAAGCCTCAATTTGTCATTTTATTATTTTTTTATATATACATGCACTTCCATTTAGAGACTAGTCTTAGCTTTTTTATTAAACCAGAAGAGTAAAAGTATATTATGTATTTTATGGGTGAAGCATGAAATAAGCATTTATAATTATTACGAATTATGGTAAGCTAAACACATAATATTGTAAATTAATTATATACAGAGCTTTCGCAAAATTACCGTTTTTTATTAATTATCATATATATTTTCTATGATCATAGATCATGGATATCAAACGACTGAATTATCGATACTGTGAAAATATATGAACCCGATACTACTCACTAATACCCAGCGGATATCGATGCCTATTGCGGGCTACAATTGACTTCAGTATCTTCCGGGGTTACTTGCGGTGAGAACCATAGCCTCGACGACTTACAGGAGGATCACCCCGACACATTTCGCAGTAGCGCCTCTAATATAGCGAGAGAAGGAGATAAATGCAGTCCCTTCTCTTACCCTAATCTCCGACGGCAAAGACAGATCAAAAAGCTGCGGGTGCGGTTTCATATTTGGCTACTTTACGGGTAGAGTTTCTAAAATTGTTTAGTTACGTTTTTAATGATTCCTAATCAGTAACCAATAAATAAAGTCTCATATTTCTAACAACAAAAATGATTCTTTTATATAAATTTTCAATCCCTGTTTGGCTACCTTAAGGGTAGAATTTTACTAGCTTAGGAGTGAAATTTTCACAATCGCTGAAACACGTATTTACTAACTTTTAATTATTAACTCTTTTCATAAAGAGTTTCACAGGTCTAATAATGAAAATGGCCGACTTTCATATAAACTTTCAACCCTTATTTCATCAGCTTAGGAGTAGAATTTTTACAATCTTTGAAATAGAAGTTAAATATTTTTTTATCAATTACCCAGAAATAAAATTTCATGGCTTAAACTTACGGACTTTCATAAAAACAGTTGACCCGTATTCACCGTCTTAAGGGTTGAATATCCAAAAATCCTTTCTTAGTGAGAGCCGAGTTTAGTAGTTTAGGCTCGTAGATTTTTCATATATAAAATTGCCTATTTCAACCCTTTAGAGATGTTTGACCTTGAATTTTTTACTACTTTCATTCTAAATTTCATCCAAGTCGGACCGGTAGATTAACCATAAAAGCGTAACAGACAAAGAGACAGACTTTCGCATGTTTAATATAAGTACAGTCATTTCTTTTATTGCAAAAAGAACATATACTCTAATTTTTGTGAAACCTATCGAATTTGGTATTTACCCTTTTTGTATATGTATAATCCATAACAACAACTATTTTTGATTCTAATCAGAAAAATATTGATCTTGTTTATATGTGACAAGAACACCGTGCACAGTAATGTGCAAACGAATGGTATAAATGTTGATGAATTTTGGGTATATCCTTCACGTAGTGATATATCGATATAAAAGCCCCGCAAGATAAAACCGTCTGTGATCAGAGAAAATATATATGAGAGTTAATGTAATGTTTGAAACATGAAATCTTTTTATTGCATTTAAAAACGGCGTAGTTAGCAATAAATACATATTAACACAGATATATTACTTTAAATATAGTAATTAACTTGAAAACACGGTTCATTTCTTATACCTCAAACTTCCGGGGTGTCGGGCCACTTATCGATTTGGCTCAATCGATATCCGATCACCAAAAATGAATCGATAATGATCAAATTCACGTCATTTCTACCGCCGAAGGGTTATGACAAAGGTTTTACAATTCAATTAGCGCCAGGTGTCGTCTAAGCAACGTTTACGAACTGCGTAACATTTTATTATTCAAAACAGTTTTATTGGACGAGATAAGGATATTCATAGTTTTATTTTAATAATTTAGTTGCCCTTTGCAATTGCTTATTTGAAATATTTAATATTTATAAGGCTCTCGGTGACGAAGTTTTTTGTAGACGAGTAATGTGAAACAACGTGTCATCGTGTACAAATTATTATGTAGCTTATAATAACGGCATTATCCACGTAATTATAGATTACACGCAATTCAATACACAAGTTCATTTTAACATACCTGCAAGCAGTATTGCAAAAATATTAAGAATGGATGGAAAATAGGCCATATTATAATAATAGGTATGTTCCAATTATTATGAAAATTAGTTCAATTAAGCCTCATGAAAAAGAACTGTGCGTTAGTTTCTTTGTACGAGGTAATCTTTAGAACTAGTTTTACACTTTATCCCTTTTGAGTAGTTAGAGAGCACATAGAATTAAACTCTAGGGTATCTGCACAACTAATTCAAAGCAGAGAGAGTACTGTTCGTCCTTTTGCTGGCAGCAACACGTTCTTGCATATAGAAAGATTTATTAATTCGATATTAAAAACTTTAAGTAAAATTTGAGTTAATAATTTCTTTATTTAAGTTATGTTTTATAATTCTTTTTTTATTAATTAAGATGTATATGAGCTTGCAATTAGTTACTAAGCGAGTAGGTAACTTGGGCTTGTTTTGATTACGTTATATGGTGAACATAATGCTTAAACATAATAATTATCATAAATTAGTATATTTAAATATGAAAAAATACTTTTAAATAATATTTACTATCATTATATCTCATATAGTTATTTACGATGACATTAGTAGTATTTTAAAAGTACTAGAAAGCTTTAATATCCTTAAATTTAATTTCGCTTTATTATATACAAGAAATCGTAAAACTAACAAAGTTTATCGCGACGATGTCACTTATCACATAGTTAGAGCTTAAATTGTTTAACTACAGCCGGCCAACAGGTGTCTCGACCCTTCGCTGAGGTCCGAAATTTATATAATTACCACTCAACTTGGGTAATAATTAGGTAAGTAAATAGTAAGTAACAAGGGGCCCAATTAAAATGGCGATTAGAAACATCTTGACTTTTAGAAAGGGTTATTAGGGGGATTGAAAAGTATAATTTTTGAATGGCGATGGACTAGATAACCCTAAGGTTATTTTAACATTCGTTAAAATATAAAACTGGCACAATAAAAACTGTCATATTAATTTTCAATAAGGATATTTAGGTATATTAAAAGCATAAATTAGCGAAAACCTGTAACCTTACATGTTTTCGCTAATCGCAAATAGTACGTTAGTAGTTCTTGCTTTGAGACTAACTGTTGTCCTAGAAGTTCTGAATATTACCTTATTTCTTTATTAAACAGTTTTTATTGTCATGAACGAGAGATGACATGATTAATTTATAATACGTAATATCAACAGGAGAATAAAGTGGTATATCTGAGAAGTATTTTTATTAGAGACTAGCGACCCGCTCGCGGTTTCGCCGCGAAAACTATGTCGTTATATTGCAACTCTCGGGGGCGCATTTTTAAAAAATAAAGTAGCCTATGTTTAAGCTTAGATTATCAACTATATTTATGCCAAAATTCATTACAATTGGTCAAGCGGTTTAGATTTTTCATATAAACTTTCATCCCCTATTTCAACCCCTTAGATGTCACCATAGACCCAGTCACTTTTACTGCTTTCATTCTAAATTTCATTCAATTCGGACCGGTAGATTAGCCGTGAAAGCGTGACAGACAAACACACAGACTTTCGCATTTATAATATAAGTATGGATAGAAGATACTTTCTACATCAAAAAATGGCATTTTGCTGGCGGTAACAGGATTAACGATGCTTTGTCTGATTGATGCGACGACGGAATCAGCATAACTGCACGTGTGGTTGGTACCCACAACCAACGCTATTATAAAGCAGCGAAACGAGGTTATGTCAAAGGCAGTACGAGATGTGATCTATTCGTAGGATATGCAGAGTTAGTGAGCTAACATCCTATTCACAAATCAGGGAAAATTTTAATTTTAAATTTTTATGTGCAAGAGTTTGTTATTTCTTTTAGTTTATCGCCGTGCTTTATGGAATATATACCTATCTTTCTTAAATATAAACACATACTTTGTACAGTTAATTTTACACTGATTTAATTTTTTTATAAAATTAATGACATAAAATGGATTTCAAATTTAAATTTGCACGATATTTAAAGAAACGCTCAAGGGGTCCCTACGTACTCCACTATTTTGCTCTTATGTGAAGACTTCGTTAGTCGTGTAAAACATTGAATTTACAAGTGTTATTAGTATTAGCTGCAGTTAAATAGTAAAAAGTTATTATAATTCGTTTTTGTTACTCAATGCAAAAATACAAGTAAGAAAACACCAGACATGTTGTGGATTTAAGCGCTGTGTGAAACAGTAAGATAAACAGTTATAATAAAAAAAAATATAAAAATATATATTGTTAGAGGACCAATTTGAACAACAGTGCAAAGTAAAATAATGGACATTCTAGAAAATGAATGTTATCGTACAATCATTTATATCATGTGAAGCAAAATGTTTAAGATACTTTGTAAGATATATTATTCTTAGATCAATAAAAAAATAAGCCAGTAAATAAGGCATTTTTTAAATACAACTTTTGTAATATTTACTATGTTTATACTATTTCTATGTGTTTTGATCTTGCTATTAGAATTGAGTAACTTTGCCAATATTTGTATATGGCTACCACAAAAGATAGATCAGTAAAAAAGAGACAAACTTATACTACTATTAATTCCCCATACTATGTTACATTACAATAGTAAACATTAATAAAAAATAAATTTATGTGTATTTCATTTTAGGTTATTTTGAACTCACTACAAAACCTTAAGTAAGTTTAAGTAATTATATAATATAAATTGATTTAATAATTGCTTTGGAGTTTCATGAGTAGTCATTGACTGTTGTAATAGGTTTAGTGTTTGTGAAGCTCAACCTTTAAGGAAAAATAAATTAAAATGTTAGATATTATTGATTACTAATAATAGTTCTCCTCTTTTTAATAATAGAAAAAAAGAAAAGTATACAAAAAAACAATAATATACATTTAAAAATGTAAGTGCATTAATAAAAGAAAAGTATAATCAAAGGAAATATAAATTATTGACAAAACATGAATAGGTATATATAGTTCACTTACCGATGAATTAAAACTGAGTTTCTGCGATTTAATAACATCACTTTCTGAAGCCATTCTGTTAAACATTTGCTTCCTTTCCTTGACTGAGATTTTCTGTTCATTTTCAACTAACATACTTTCACTTCTTGATGATGTTAACATTTCACTGAGTTCAGATTCCGGTTCATTAGGAATGGATGAACGGGGCCCCATATTTAAATTAGGTATACTTGATCTCTTGTCCATGCACATCTTTTCAGTTGATTTTCTTCTGGGATGAATTTTTGGTGGGGTTTCTTCACTAAGAGTTAAGCTTTCTTTACTTTCACTTAGAGGAAAATCAACTGGAGTCTTTGGTGAAGGGCTAACAGGTAAACTGTTTGGTGTAGAGTCCTGAATTATACTTGAAATTATATTAAAATCTTGATTTAGCTGCAATGGAGGTGGAGGACGATATGGAGGTTGAGTCACAGATTCAGATTCTACAATATTCTCCTGCACAGCTGGCTCCGGCACCTTATTTTCTGTGCTTTCATTTTCTTTACTAGTACCATTCATGTATTTCTTTTTTAAAATCAACCATTTTTCATTATTTTGATTTTTAATTATAGCCAATGCATTGACATGCTTTTTAAATGTATTCCTTGCTTCATCTAAAACAATTTTCAGTTTGAAATCAAGGTTTAGAGAATTGCAAATATGTCCATGTCGACCTTGGATTGATATGCTTTATTAATATTTCTATAAGTTTGAGATTGCTATAACGTATATGTAAGTTAGAGTTAGAATGATAACAAAAATTTACTTACCTCTCATGTCGGGATTCATTAAAAATATTTTGAAATGCTTAACCAATTCATGGTTAGTGACTTTACCATTATGGGCCAACATGAATTTAAGTATTTCATCAAAACTCAATTCAGCCGGAGGAGACATTTTTAATTCACATGAATCACAGTAAACGGTATTAAAAAACTTTGTCAAAGAAACTGTAAACGTCAAAACATCGTATTCGTAAACTAAGAGCGTTCCGTTTCACCAAATGATGACAAATAGCTTAAACCTCTAATGTCACTACAATAAATTATGTTATATTTATGAAGATTTTTTTAAATTTTCATTAAAACATCAATATAATTTGAAAATAACTTGATTATTCTTCAATAATAGTAGATTTAACGTTTATGAACTGTTATGTTATTTGTACCAATGACCAAAAGCAAATTTGAGATCTTTTAGAAGTACAGAACGGAGTATACTATAATAACAATACCATATTAAAAATCACGTGTAAAGGTATTATAAAATACTTTCATTACAAATCAATCAATTTGGGCTTGTAGGTTATATAGTGTGTTTTTGAAATTGAATACTTTATTGTTACATATAATTGCGCATTTATCGAAAGAATTAAATGTAGGTCTCCGTCTCGTAAAAGGTAGGTAACCTAGTAACTTGGTAGTAGGAGATTCTATCAATCTGACAATCGTGAAACATTATGTGACAGCAGAGTTCTATACATTTAATTGTATCTATCAAACTCAATATACCAATATTTATTATACTTCATAATATTTACGAAAATGTAAAAGCAATAACTAACTATACAGCACCATATAAAGCTGGCGGTGCGTCGCGGAAGTTTTAGCAGTTTTACTCATAAATATTATTAATTTGATAAATATCATATAAATAACATTCCTGAATTCTAATACCTTTAATATTATTATTTACATTATTATATTTATTATTTTATTTAATTAGTTATCATTTCATATTCATTTCACACAATTTTTATATTAATAATACAAGAAAACTTACCAAGAAAGTCTTCAATTTTAATTTTCAAATATGCATCTTACCAATCTTGAATATCACAAAACTATTATATTTCGATCCCACTGTATTTTACATGTTAAATCTACTAATTAAATATCCACTTCTTCGTTATAAATATATATTAATTGCAATTTAATATTAATAATTTTCTAATCGTCACTTTTTCCCAACGCCACGCTCCCACCAGTCTTCTTTTTTCCTTTTTTTCCATTTTTAAATTTCATAAACTATGACCGGCCAGTACGTCATTCAGCCAACATTATATTTATAAAAATATTAATATTTTCCCTTATTTTACATTATTCTTATTTTAATACATTTATATTTATATAAAAAATACATTGCTACAAATATAAATATAAAAAAAAACTTGTCCCCCGACGGAGGCTTTACAGCCAAGCCACCGGTGGTCAGGGTGACAGATTGAGGAACCTCTGCACAATACGTGCCGTTCCCAAAATAGCTGCCTTTTGAATCACTCCCTTGATCCAGGCATAAGGCCGAAAGTCTCGTAAGATGTTGATTGAGGCTCTTCGCTACAAGACCGTTCACTCTGACGACTATCGGGACAACTATTGTTGAATCCACATCCCACATGTCGGTAATCTCGTGAGCTAAGTCTTTGTATTTGGACTGTTTGTCCTTCTCAGCTTTCACGAGGTTAACGTCACAAGGGATGGTGATATCAACAACAAAGTGATATCCGGTGTGTACTTGTAATACGGCACTTCCTGACTTACCAGACCATGCCGAAGAGCAAGTTGCTGGTGGACAATTCTGGCTACCTGATTAGGCCTGTACAAATACTCTCCATTGGCAAGATGAAAACAACCGGAAATAATATGTGGTATAGACTCACCAGGCCGGTGGCACGCTTGACAAATGTCAATCGTACCATCCTTCATGATGTATTTCCGGTAGTTATTCGTCTTGACAACTTCTCAAAATCTGCAATTGCACAGGCAAAACCTTCGGTTTCCCCAAAACGGTCCCCAAATCGTAGCCAAGCACGGACGCCAGTAAGTCAACATCAGGCCCAAAGAGGACTTGATGGAACCGTCCATAAAGCTCCTTACTCTTCCATATGTTCATGCGGTCCTGAGTGCTAAGTACCACCGGTTTGTGCCAGTTTTCTTTGGCTAGAGAGAGGGGAGTCAATCCGTTGTCTGCATTTACAACGTCACGATGCATTCCACACTTCATCTTCTGGAAGTATTCCCTGAGACTATATACTTCACGATTATGTGGGTCCTTGGCATTGAGGAAACCACGGCTCCCCCATTTCCGTGGGATATATAGCCACATCACAGAAGATCGTGGATGATGCATACGGTACGTTGTTAGCATTTTACGGACCTTTCGGTCCAGGGCATCCAGCTCAGTCTGAGTCCACCTTAGTATGCCAAATGTGTACCTCAGGAGGGGCATTACACAGGGCTGTTGAACGCGCGCACATTGTTACCGCCAGACAGAAAGCTTTTTAATTTAAAACTTTTGTCAGTTAGCCAAAGAAACGCTCTTTCATCATCTGTTTAATGTCTCCACCTGGTATACATAGACATTCCGGCATTCCTAAGTATTTGTAGGTTTCAGTTTCAGAGTGAGATTTGAAAGTCGTAGTCTCGGACAGTCGAAAATGTTCGCTATTTACAACTTTTCCTCTCTGTACATGTTTGACCGCACATTTATCCACACCAAACTCCATCCTAATATCGTTACTAAATAAAAATATTAATTATTATTTTGTTATTTAATTAAAATATTAAATATTTTCTTTTAGCTTCACGCTGTATCTCTTGCGGGGTAGTCAGAGGGAACGGAGCGCCAAACGCTACGGCGAAAGAAGTATGTCTTTCGCCTCGTCCACTTCATCAACCTCTTCATACACGCCCTCCGGGGGATCCTCATGCTTTTTACGTGACCTTCCCCCAGTATCGTCGATACTGTGTCTTCGAAGGTCAACCGAGGTCTCCTCCTGCCTCTCTTACCGCACTCCTCTGCTTTATATATTTTTCTTACAATTCTTTTATCACTTATTCTCTCGATGTGCCCAACTTCTTCATTCTTTCAACGACGTTCTCGCTAACACCTGTCATTCTGTGCATTTTTTTATTGCAGATTCAATCAGCTAAGCTGACTCCGCACATCTTTCAAAGAGATCTCATCTCTACAGCGTTTATCTTTCTTTCATTCTTCTTCTGCAATACCCACGTTTCGCTCAGGTGATTGATTCTCCTCCATTGGCACCTTCGCACCCTTCCAGGGATTTTCAACGGCGGGGGTTGACCCGCAGATCTTGCCGCAACATCTCTCTTCTTCCGCTTCCCTTTCTTCTTCGCCTGCTCGCGGACTTTAGCGCAGGCAGCGCTCCCCGCCAAGTGGTCCACAGGCCTCTCCGCTGCTTCACATGCAGGACAGTGAGGCTGAGCCGAGCACCCATTCTTCTTGTGCCCCGGCTTTCCGCATCTGAAGCAGTGTCCGCTTCTGTCTGCGTCGCTAGTGCATTTTGCTGTCATGTGACCCTGGTCTGCAAAAGTTGGACCCGCGCAGACACGAATCAAACTAGCAACCTCCCACCGTTGACTTTCTTCGCTGCCTGCTTAGGGCAGCGAACCCACGCAGCACCAAAGCCATTCCGGTCCCAGCGGACGTCCCCGACCCTGACGACTACTACCTCGTAGCTATCTGCTCGGCTCACCGCCAGCGCCACCTCCTCCGAGGACACCAAGTCATCGAGGCCGCTGACCTTTAGCTCCGTACTCTTGACGGGTCTCGTGACCCGGACGTCCTTTGCGTCTAGAACGCTGCGCATGCGCTCCGCTAGGACGTCCGCCTTCTCTCTGCTGCTTGAACCCGGCAGCTCCAGAATCCTAGCACCTGCACCATGATGCTTCGCATCAGCTCGCCTGGGACCTCTTGTCCGGCCACTCCCCGACGTTGTGTAGGTTGCCCCAGTTCCTTCTGCTCGCGATGGATGTCCTTGCGTAGGAGATCGATCTCCTTGCGCATCTCAGGTAGCTCGTTTTGGAGACGAGCGTTCTGAGAGCCACCTCCTCCGGGGCCGTCCGCTGAACTAGGACATCAACCGCCACCGCGATTGCCCTGGTTGCCTCCTTTAGGTCTCTTACGAAGGTCCCTTCGAGGTTGCCCGACTTAGTGGCCACCTTTTGAATGATAGCCAGACTGCCGGACACCTGACTCTTCAAGACAAAGGTCAGTTTTACGTCCTCTGGTTCCACTTCCGACAGCAGGGACATATCCGATAGACTGGAATTTGCCCTGCTGCGGATCTCACCAGCCTCCGCTATCAACTCCTTCGCCGCTTTTTGTCGACCTTCCTCTGTCGCCGCCAACCTGCCCGATGTTGCTGGGCGCTTCATCCTGTTGGCAGCGACTATCTTTGGCGCCGGCCTCTCAGACTCTAACTAAAACTTCAACGCCGCCCTTCCCGGGCACCAGCGATCATGTACCCCCCACGTGTACAACACCGCCTGAAATAGGCAATAGCCTGGGGTAGTTCATTCATTCGTGAATCTGTCGTGGCTGCTTTGCTTTTCTGTCGGGGTGAGCTCCCGTGTCCGTGAAAGCTGTGTCCTTAACAAAGGACTAAAGACAAGCCCATGCCTGCTGGTTTGGTCCGCGCCGGACAAGTTCGGCCCACTCGCCCGCAATGGCAAGTGGTTACCCCTATCCGCCACCCGGGGGACGCGCCCAGTAGAAGGTCCAGCAACTCCCTTGGGAGCCAAGCTGACCTGTGTTACGAGATTAAATTTTGCATTCTAGATGAGTCAAACATTTTTTTATATACGTGATTGTATAACATTTATTTGTACTCAACATTATTGTAAAACATTTCAAGAATTAACTTTTAAATTAATTAAGTAGTAAGCTATTTTAACATAAATTGCTAATTAATATAGCTATTGTTCATCATTCTAATTGTCCATTTGACATCATACACGATTACATCGGGGAGTTTCTATGAATTCATATTTCGGTATCCCTAGTAAACTAACTTGTGCCATAAATCACCTCTTGTTTTTGTTTATCTATATAAATAAATTACTTACTCCTTACTTACACCTACAAAATTTATTATATAACTAACGACTGATGCATTAAAGTGCATGAGGCGAACCACGATCGTGTTGTGGGTTCGAATTCACTTGTGGGAAATAGGAAGTATATTTTTTTATAATTTTAATTGCTTAGATTCATTAATAGCCTGCGCGCCTAGAGCGCGTATCGAAAGAAACAGCCAGAGTTTTGGAGGAACCACTCGTGGGTTTTGCACGAGGACAACGCACCTGCCCAGAACGCACTATTTGTGAAGGTATTTGGTATTTGACAGATAAATGCACCCCAGTGGTCGGACACGCGCTGAACTCCCCAGATTTGGCACTGCATGATCTTTTTTCCGAAGATAAAACCTGCTTTGAAAGGAATTCAATTTGAGTCGATGGTAGAAGTGGTAAAACAAAAATCGACAGAGCTTCTAAATACCATCACCAGAGAAGACTTTCAGCACTGCTTCGATCAATGGAAAATCATGTGGAAAGTATGACGAGGGATATTACTAAAGAGGAGCATTCGAATGTGGAATATTTTTTATATTAAAACTCTTTTTCATAATCAGTCAATTTATTTATTTGTTAGACCTCCTAATGGTACTATGATTTTTATATGCTTGAAACTAAAGAATATTTTAGATATAATAGTTAATATCATAAAGTCATCTAGTTATGTAACTTAATTAACGAAAAATATAATACTTATGAATCACAACATTTTGATTATAATTGTGTGTAAAATTGAAATATCAGAAATATCGATACCACGTGTGCGGAGTTCCAAATGCTAATTCCTGGTAGCTGTAGACATGAGCACGAAGTGTCGTGACATAACGTCTTCGCTGTAGTCACGTTAGTTTTAACACGATATTTAGGTTTTTGAAAGCTAATTAATATTATATTTGAGAGTGATATGAATGCCATTATTTAGTTAGGTATCATTTGAGATGGAGTTAATTTAAAGAGAAGAACAATCCAAATATTTCGCCCTGTAAGGCTATATTAGACTATATATTCATCATTCATCTTGTTTGAGGCAATGTGATTGTGTGAGTGACATATAGATTTATACAACATACATTTAGTGAGATAACATAAATTTATACAATGTACTAGTTATACATAAAACACAATTGCATATATATACATATATTGTAGGTATTATATTTTCTTATTGTCTATTAAATTGCGAGTATTTGTTTTAATAATTAGTTACTACCTCTTGCAAGAACCCCTGTACATGTGAAGGCCTCCTTCAAAGATGCCTAGTTATCTCTTGAGAGTGCTTTTTGAACCCAGTTCACGCTAGCTCATGATGTCGTCTTCCCACCTAGCGTAGATGTTTCCCTTTTTGAGCTGTCCACGAGGGCCCGACTACTTCGTCACTGTTTTTGTCCATCTTTGGTCTTGTGTGCGTGCTACGTGTCCGGCCCATTTCTATTTTAAAGACAGAGCTTGTAGTAGTCCATCTCTGGCTTTCGTCTTATCTCTTATTTTTTAGTGTATAATCTTTTGCTGTTTCTTAATATTTATCTATGTATTTGAGTGGTACACTGTCTATAGCTATGTATGTGTTGGTTCTCTTCGTCATTAACATTGTTTTAGTTAGATTTATTTCCAAGCCGATTTTCTTGTTTGCTTCGTTGAGTGACGTTATCATGGTTTGTAGTGCTGAACTTGTCTCAGATATTTCCACTCGAGTTGATTGATGACTGATTCCAGTATAGCTATGAATAGTTTTGGATATAAAGGAAGGAAGGAAGCTTTCAAAAGTCCTTGGACCTGCTGCCCGACTGGTTGTGGTGGACTTCTAGTCATGCAGGGAATCAAAATAAAATGGGCCTATACGGCTACCTATCTGGGGGCCATTCTTGATCGTCAGCTAATGATGACCCACCAAGTGAAGAAGGCGTCCAACGCTGCCAGGACCGCACTCTTCCTTCTCCGACCCCTGCTGAGATCCAGACTGTCCCTGCGTACCAAGGCCGCGCTGTACAAGACATACGTTAGGCCACACCTGACGTATGCAGCGCCGGCCTGGTATGCACTAACCAGCGCCACATCTAAGAAATCTCTCCAAATCGTCCAGAACATAACGCACCGGCGTTTCACTCAAATCCACGATACGTGAGGAACGTAACCATCCACAACGACGGCGTTCTACCGCGCTGATGTCTCGGGTTGTCTGCATATCCAGGACATCGCGCCGTGGCACACACGCCCTCCGGACCGTATCCGCCTACTGAGAGATCTCCTTCTCCAACCCGATTCCTGAGCGCCTGCCGCGGTCGCTGATCGCCTAAGCTGAGCCTCTCTCGAGTAATCGAGGGCCTCATCCAGCTGGGCTGATCGCCCAGGCAGCTCTTACACCCTTCCCCCCTTTATCCCCTATCCCCTATGTGGAAAATGAAACCCACTGACAAGGCCTAAAGGGCCTTCCCCCAGGACCCATCTATGGTTATGGATGGCGGAGAAAATAACGTCCTGAGGGCTCAGCCCTAAAGTCATTTCCCCTCTCCTCTCCAGGGGGTTTGAGAGAGAAGACCAGCAGTCCGGATATAAAGGGGTCTCCCTGTCTCATTCTTCTTTTTATTAGAAACCAAGGTCCCAATACCTCCATTTTTACTCTGCCTTTGCAGACATGATATTTAGGTGTGTAAATTCCGTTTTACGTCCAGTTTAGATACTTCGACCTGAGGACCTGCCATTGCACACTATACTTTTTAAAAATGTAAACAATAGAACAAAGCAACAGTAGTCTACTCGGACAATGCAATATGCAAAAGATTCTGGCATCTTATGGCTAACTTTGGGACTAGACGTGCCTCTATGCAATATAGGTAGATAAAAAAGGTATTAGGTTTCCTGCATTCCTTGTGGGATTAGAGAGCAGTTCACTGGTACACAAAAACATCGTAGTTAAAGTGATTATTTTAATTTATAAGTGAACGTGTCTACACAGAGTGGTAAAATATTAATGGAAATTGTATATCATAATTAAAATGTTGTTGTGATAGAAATTTTACACATAGTGAAACCGTGATTAGAATAACCTATGTGAAATCACCTTTTAGTTTGATATTATATGTTATTATATAAAGTGTAACATGAATGACCCTTGAAATAATTTTGATTGAAAATAGCTACTAAATTATAATAGAAATAGAAAATTAATTAAAACACACGTGTTTTTGAATATGGACTTTATAACAAAGTATTAAGTATTGAAATCATAACTTGACATTTGAATTTTATAAGTCCATCAAACTTAACTAGTAACAGCAAAAGAATAGAGTTTGAAATTGTGCACAACATTTCGCTACCACGAAAAATTAAAATTAAACTTAACATAAACTATTTATTCATTTTCTTTAACAATATTGTAATAACTCATTTTTTTTACCTTAGCCTTCAGCACTTTACAAACCAGTAATCCACGGTTCAATCCTGACATCCAGTCTTTTTTTATTTTATTTTATTTTTAATATCATAATTTCAAAATCACGGTCACCAGATATTACAGGTTAACGCGCGTTATTTTTTTTTATTGATGCCATGTAGCTAGATAAGGATATCGAACAAAAGTTCATTTACGTTAGTAAAAAAACTGCGTGAAGACTAGTATTTTCATTGTTGCTAAACGCAGGGGCTACGAAGTTACCAGTAATTTCGTATAACAAATATGGTGTGTTGCGTTTCTTAAGATTAAATTCTTGGCCATTTTCGACTCAGTAAGCTTATTACTATATGGCTTTTATTGTTTTTTCAACTTTTTATGAATTAATTAAACAAATGTGTTTTTGCCTTGGAGATTAGGACAGGTCAGAATCTAGCCAAAACGCAAGTTAGCGAGAACAACGAGAGAAGCGCATCAAGCGCTTTTTTTAATCGCTGGCCGATGCTCTTTGTGTTGTTAAAACATGTTTCAAATTGCAGGCACAGTCTTAAACTAGCGTATTATGCGAAAAAAACGTATTAAACATGATCGCGGATAGTATTTTTGTGCTATGCATAGAAGATGTTAACTAAAAATAGATTCATTTTCTGATAATAAGCTTGAAATTTGCATGATTACTTCCATGTGAATGCCATTTCTAATAAATACGTGTTTAAAAATAAAACTTTTGTGAACTGTCCATATATAATACTTTCACCTGTAATTAATTGGATTGTCTACATTTATCTTATAATAAAACCGCCGACCCGCCCCAACTATGTACTTTATTTGATTAAGGCATTTGATTGAGTTCGCTACCCGTTCCCGCGCGGATTACACCGCAGCGAATGTTAGCGTAGTGATTTTTACACGCAGCATACGTTTTAACATCCCTCCTATTATCTATTTTTCTTTACGTCGGTCAGTTTTTTCTTTAGATACGACTTTCCATTTTTTGTATGCGGAAATGTATTTGCGAAATTGAATAGTTGACAACGGGCGCATCCGCAGGTTCTCGAGGCAGGCTCTCCCGCTTACTTTGTGTGGTACTTTGCGTGGACTCTCCCGTTTACTTTGTATGGTACTCGAACTTAAAGCTTAAAACATAATTTATAACATTTCTTTTTATCAGTTATAAACGTGGTATTCTATAAGAAAGTAACTCAATATAAAAATATAGTATTAAGTACAGTGTATCAACACTTCTTCAGCTTAGAGAAACAATTGTCGATACCAATAATAAAAATAATGAGTAGACTAATCTCGTGTCATTTGCAGGTATTTGATAAAACCTTCTTATGTATAAATAAGGCAATATCTATTGGCAATATCTCAATATGTAGACGCGACCAAATTTTTTTTTTTTCAAAAACACGTAACATTCAAAAATTTTAGCTTAAAATTTTTGTCATGATTTATCTACTTTTACACTCTCTTTACTCAAAATTGTAATCACCTTATTTTCTTAAATTATTACTTATTTATATATTGTTTTAATTTAATAAGTAGGTGCTACCATATACATAATTAAATATTTCGTAGTTCTGTATTTTTCTTTTATAAATCTTCATGTATTTGCAAGACTATAAGGATTGTTTTTCTATGGTGGCTAGAGGAAGAGATCAGTAACTAAATGTGAATCCAGCACGAAAAAAATGTTGTAGTTACAACTATCTTAAAATAGGTAATAAGTCGGAGCCGGTATGATGACACAGTAATTATAACTAACGGGCACTATTTATTTTTTTATTTTATTTTATTCAGAATCACCGTATCATGTATCGTTAGCTTGTGTGAAAACCAAATATTATTACGTCACAAGTCTATTTAGATTTTGGGCATGCCCTTCGAGCCCACAACCGTCAGCCCAGTTGAGTCCAGAAATACGTATATTAAATGATCATCTGGCAAGATGCTTGTATGGATGGAGATCGCCGATAACATTACTCAGTAGTAGTAAACAATTAAAGCACATCTCAAAATTTTCTTTATGGGGTATCTTTTCTTTTCTCCTTGTAGTGTATTTTAGCAAAAGCTGAGGTATATTTTTTAAAGTATTGTCATGTCATTGATATTCCAATTGAAATTGAAATTCCAATTCCAAAACAAAAAGCCCTCACGTAAAATATTAATAACAACTCCTAAAATGGTTCAAGAATAGCCTGTGATTTTGAATTTTCGATGTGGTTATAAGTAAAATTTACTGTACAATATTTCGTTGTACGACCAAGTGGTTGACGCTGATACTGAGATGCACCAACACAGAGACAAGGACTGCATGTGAGGTACTTTTATACCATAAATATACTGTTTTACTGTTGATATATTTGGTATCTTAGCTAAAACTTGGTAGAACGAACCAGTACGGCCGTGGTCCAAGTGCTAGACCAGGCTTGGTTGGTTTAACTTAAAAATGCATCACTGTCTGTCTTTATTTGCAAAAAATTCTAACTTACTTTTGATATCTTTTGATATTATTCTTATTATTATGTGTGAGTAAGAGTTGTGTTGTAGTATGTATACATATGTAGTGTTCAAGAATATTTTTGTGTTTCAAATGTTTTCAAATATTTGAAAAGGGTCTGATGGTAGGTAACACTTTTTATTTTATTAATATTTAAAAGGTACGTATTCAAACTGAGAAACGCATAAATTTATATTGATTTCTTTTATACATTCTATTTAACATGTTTTTAGCATATTGTATTTAACACGTTGAAAAAACCTGTAGATATGAACATGATATCTCGCTTAGAAAAACGCATGCTAAATCAGCTGAAGCGTAACAATTATTGTTAGCTTATTTTTTATCCACGTATATAGATTTAAAGAAATTCAATTTGAATAACAGTTATTATATGAAAAGTGATTTCAGCACTCCTCAGAAACAGAACAGATTAAATATTGTATAAATCCATGAGGAAAAAACTTTCTTAGGAAACGAAGAGTCTCTTATTACGCATAATTATGCCGAAGGAGATAAAAGAATGCATAGACAAGTAGTATGTATGTAGAGAAAAAATGTTCAGAAAGCTGTTACGTTTGAAATACATTAAAATTTGAAACTAATGTAATACCGTTTGCTTGACGTACACTTTTGTATAAATCCAGCATAATTTTCAGCAAAACTGGCTAAATTATATTTTAGGTATGTATGTACTTTCCTTACGATGAAAGTAGAATGTGAGTGGGTGTAAGATAATTATTTTTTCGCAGAATCGATCTTTGTGAAATGCCTATCATAGACCTTACTTTTGGAATATAAGAAAATATTATGAATCTTGTATTGCAAAATAAAATTCACAGCTAGAAGATATAAATGCTGTCCTTTGTTGCTAAACTGAAATAATTAGTAGGTATAAATATATATGTATGTATTGTTATTTACCTAATTTACCTAATAGTGATCTAGTTTTAAGCCAACTTCGTTTTTAACCCATAAGATTTCTATCTTCACTTCCCTAAACTTTCAGGTTAGCAACTTACTAGTAACAGAGTGGAACAAGAATCAAGCATTTAACTTTTAATTGGCAGCTTGTAAAGCTCCAAACTAAGTGTTTAACTATATCATGCGCTTCGGTTAATTATGAACTAAAATAAGGTGTTGCTTATTGTACCTGTGATATCCTGATTTTAACTTAAGTTAATTGTTTTTGTAGCAAAAGAAATTCTCTTGTATTTTGAGAATTTATTATTGACTACAAATGTTCAATTTACAAAGAAAATTGTAGTTGAGCATTCGTACATCATTTATTTTACGTATGGCTTACACATAAAATATATATAATGTTTATCTATCTGAATCTGTATTAAAGTAATTTCCAGAGCATAAATTATTATATTGCTTTACTTATACATACAAAGAATTTTATCCAAATCCCAATAATACCTATTAGTAAAAATTTAGAAGGGTGCTAAGAAAATTTGGAAAATGTAAAGTGAGCACAAAATTCATGAAAGTATCTTTTTGTGCTATTACAATATTTTCTAGTATTCTTCATAAATAAAAAAAAATATTATAAAACAATGATAAATATACTAACATTGATAAATATACTTAATTAATCAATATTTACCTAGTTTTACATAAAATGGTTAAAAAACTAATTAACGATAATAATAGCATATAGTGTAATCACGTCAGTAACTACAATTTTTCATATTTTGATTTTAATTTTTAATAATAAAGTTTTGTGAACGCTTTTTATAATACTCAGACATATAAATGTATCAACAGTTTCAAAAATAATTATATATTACAATAATATTTATCAAGCTTATATATCTCGCTATCTATGAGTAGATTATGTAAATAATTTAATTAAAAAAAAAAACTGGATTATAAATATATTTTAAGGATTTGTTTGAGGCTAAATTAGAATAAATTAAAATATTACCATTTCTTATACGGGTAATTTTAAACTATTAAAATAAGAAATAAAAAATATGAGCAAAAAATAAAATTACATTAAATCAGAGGTTGATCAGCTGTAATTAAATGGCAATAACTATATATAGTTACAATAAAAAGTTTTCCGGAAAATTCTAATATATTTGAACATGGTCGAAGATCATGTCAGCAACGCCATTGTGGGAAAGCCGCCCAATGGGGGCGTGAATGTGAGAGGGATGGCGAGCTACGGCCCTCCGTGGTGCGAGAGAGACGCACGCGAGGCGGCAACACAGAGGGCGTAGATCGCTCACTGCTGTTCCGGTCGCGTTAACGTGCGGCCGGGAACCCGCGACCGTCTGCCTTTTACCACTTTTCCTCGATAACGTTTTGGCGCGAATGTGATAATGTGTAAACTTTTGCTGTGACATGAGTTACACCATGATGGATGATTGGGAGCGCCACGTAACTCCCTTGTTACAAGATATGTGCCCCAATGAAGAAACCCACGATGACTTCTTTAATCAACAAGACGTAAGTCATAACATACCATCTATGTTATTACTGTTACCTCGTAAAATTTTAAAGTTTTTTTTGAGGTTACTTTATATTTATACGTTTTGTATGCAAAGTTTGTAATAACTTATACAATAAAATACAAAAGTAGGCAAATGTGCTAAATTTAACCACACAATCTCTTTAACCGTGTCGCAGCGCGGTAAAAGTAAAGTATTTATCTACTATAACAAGCTTTGTCTATCTATAGATTACAGCGACATGATATTCGTTGGCTGAAATACTACGGATAATGGACTTGATTTTCTATTAGTGAAATTGTTCGTAAACTAAATTGAATTTCCTTGTAGAAGTTCTGGAACTGTCCTTCTTATGTAATATTATTAAATTAAATTATCAACTCGGTTTGAAGTATATATACTTTATTTATATTGTTTTTTTTGTCTTTATTAATTTCGTAGCAACTTATCAAAAACATGTTTGTGTAAGTCATAAATTAGTTACGTTTGAAGCATAAGCATATGATATATTAGATAAAAAACAATGTTAAAAAAAAAATAAAAAAAAGATAACTGATTCAATTCTGGACAATTTACATTTACATCGTTACAAGCTATAATTTACATTTACAAGTTTAAGGTAAAAAAATATTAAAATAAAATATATGGAACAACAATATAATGTATAATAAAATATAAATATTAACATTTTCACTTAAAAGATTTTCATCCCACGTAACAGTTGAAAATAAGTTTTAATATACATATATTTTAATTTATTTTAAATACTTTTAGTTGGTACGCGGATAATTGGGTGACGAATAGGCTCGAAAACTACACGTCAGAAATTTATGATATTTTGCACGTACTCTAATGCCCATATAGAGATGGTTCTTAAAAAAAATGAAAAAAAATAGTAGTGCTTGAGGAGTTATCACCAAAAAACTTATTTCCCGCTGAGGTCTATGGACGAAAAATTTCGCGCGATAAGTTTTGGCTGCAATATACTGCACGTGCCGAAATAAATGATTTTCATTTGCTCGCTTCGCTCAATATGTAAACCGCACCCGAGATTTCGCTAGCACAGTGAGTAGAAATTGAAGGTCTGGTTGCGCCCCTAGTATAATTTAATATCTATATATCGATCTGAAAAGATCATATATAGATCTGAAAAGACTAAAAATATTTCCTGTTGTCTTGGTGTTCGTGGAAAGTACATCAGGCTTGTGACTTGAACACATCCGGACACGTGTTCCAATTTACAAGCAAATCAGACGATAAGAAGTAGTCCAAAATAATTTTACAAGATTTTCTTCCACATTGAGGACACAGTCACGCTAACAAGGGCCTGTTAAAAAGCGAATTGTCACAAGTACTCTTAGCCTACCCTTATTAAATTACTTTATAAAAACTAGACGCAATCGAAAAATGCGTCCCATTATAAGCATATAGATACAACAACATAAAACTTCAAGCTAAATAAACTATGAGGATAATATATTTTCTTATTGAATACAATCTTAAACGTTTTAAGAAGGAAGAAGTTGTATACAAATGTTAGTACGTAGGGGAAAGGTGCACGAGATAAACAGTGAATGCTCATAGTTTATACGATATTGAACTTATTATGGATTTAAAAGTGCTCAATGATAGGCAGTTCATCTGACCACATATTGGCATACCTGACAGCTCATACAGTTTGATACATGTTTGAAAACCCTATTAAACGATCAGCTTGGACATTGGCGTGCCGGAGGTGGCGTCCACAGGCTATCTACGAGACGATCCGGATGATGGTTTTATCTAGAAATATTTTAAAAAGACAATATCTTTGAAGGATGTATTAATGAAGAAAATATTTATCAGATGTGAATTTCTTATTAGAAAAAAGCCCTTAGAAAAATAGTTATCTAAGGTAACTGTTTAGATAATTTATAAACAAGGACGCTATCTTGTTATTTAATTGTTCTCAAAATACTGATAACAATCATTGGTTACATGAGATCAATCGTATAATATTTATAATAATTTAAAAATATTACCAAATTATCTTTTTAAATTATTTAACTGATTTTCTTATCAAAATTAAATTACGAAAAACATTTTTCTTTCATTTCTAAATAAATAAAAAACGTTATGTATTTTAATCAGCATTAAACTTTTATAAGGTAATGGCGATCACAATTGATACGTGTATTTATTCGTTTTCTATGATACTAGATATTTTGCCACGTATGAGGTGCAAGGTGACATATCTACTACAGGATCTTGACCCAACACGAACGTCGATAACATAACCTATAAAATTTTTATACAAACATATGCCACACAAATCAGAAAATACACTTATATACCTGAGTATTAATATGCCAGTCATTCCAATTGCCCTTATCTTAATTCGTCACAGACACAAAGTATTGTTTTTCTTCCATAATAAAATTGGCTGTTCATTCCGTCGTTACTATTTGATTAAGGCGGTGTTAAGAACGACGTATTACTAGTAAGTAACGACGAACGACGCTAAGTTCCGTTAGTAGTTTTCCTACAATTGTTAAGGATCATCATATCTAGAAGGATCGTCTCGTACAGTAGTAGCCTTTACACAATTTAAAGTACTTTACAAGTCAATTATTATTATTTTTTATTTAATTATTAAATGATTAATTTCATCTTAATATTAATGTATGAACTTATATCTAAATGTATCTCTTTGTCTCGGTTAGTGATAACAACTGTTCAATTTATTATTATTGGACATTTTAGAATACTCTCACGATCTTATATAAATAAATACTTTAAAAAATACAAGGCAGCATTTTATACGAAGATGCCAAATTAAATGTTGTAAAGGCAACATCTTAAAATTATTGAAATTTATGAAAGTAATAGCGCATATAATACGTTCGTACAAGTCAACGTTCCTATGTTGAAGATTTGTCTTCGAAAGCCGTACTAGTCGAACTGCGTTAGACTGATTAAGTAAATATGACTAGCATAAAGTATTGAATCAATTTAATCTTCGTAGGCATTTGAAGAGGTATATTGTTGACGTTATTGAAGCTTAGGTTGTTTTTGATATCGTATGATTCCTTTATAAAGCCTTTGGAATGGCTATAGGTACTACCTACATTTTTATATAGTTGATTGATAAATAAACCAGTCTGTTATAAACGGATCCAATCTACACTGGCATACTTAAAAAAAACAAATTTTAATTCATATTTGAATTACGTATTCAAGTTAAAAAAATTAAGAACAATGCGAATTAATACTGTGTTCATTGTATACGAGAAAATATTTGAGGTTATAGATTTAAGGTATATAATAAAAGTATCATGATACTTTATAAATGAAACTAAAATTATTTTCACTATAATCTTTAATCCCTTATTTTAGTTCATTAGTAGTAGAGGCATTAAGCAAATGGCTTTTTTAAAATTAATTCTCAAGTCTCTTATCAGCTGTTAGGACTTCTTTTTCATATAAAACTGGTATAAAATAAAAATTTAATAAAATCGACGTATACATTTAAAATCAGCAAAAAGATATCTTAAAGTTCATGTCAAAAAAATTTTAATAAAAATATAACGAGACTGTGTTAAATTGAGGTGTCTTAACACAAATTTTAATTTTTAAATTTATTAATTAATCTATATACATATGTAACCTGTAGTTTAAATTTAAATAATAACGTTTATTCTAAAATATATGCCTAATAATATTGTATTTCTACATACATATATATAAAAAAAGAAAAAAAAACATTTTTATGCTTCGTTAACTAAAATATTAAGAGCAGATTTTGTGTTAGATAAAAAATGTAACACAAAAGTAAAAATAAGTTTCATAATACAAAATATTAAACAATATATGTTTTTATTCACTTTATACGAGGATACACTAAGTTATATAATAGCTTGTAGACTGACCAACGAGACCAGCGATTTATCCAAGCCTGGCTATGGCATGGTGCCCATACAGTTGTGCGTTATGGCTTAATTGCTAAGGCCTGGGAAGACTCATGATCTTCATTTGTCTTTACTTGGCTGTGTTTTGGAGTAAACTTGGCATGCACCCTCCGTCCTCAAATATGTAAGCCAAATAGACATCCTGAAAAGTATATCGTTATAAAATACGAGTATAAATACCCACCTAAATTTGATATTTGGTGTAATTGCGTTCTTAAAATTATCGCGATAAGTACGATATTGCATTTTTCATACTTTTATGTTATTCGTTTGTTTTTTATTTAGAAGTACTCGTATAATAAACCAACAGGTTTATAAGTGTTAAATATTTATTTTATACCTTAAATTTAAATATTAAGTATACCTTTATTGGGTATGCTAAAATAAAATGGATTATATTTGCAGTTGATAGCTTGATCTATAATTTTATATTTTTGTAAAAAATTAGCTGTTATATATCTGCTCTAAAAATGAAATATAAGCATATAAAATACTAATATATGTGTTGCATAAGTTACAATTACTACCTCTTTCAATATTTACCTATTTTACGCTTTCAGCTAAAACAAAATAAGATTGATTTTTCCAAACAACGAGTAAAGACGGCATGTCTAACTTGTGCTAATATAATAGTCCCTTTGTTAATGATTCTTTTTAATCGACGGCAACTAGGATAAAAATAGTATTTTTAAGTATCCGTTTTGAAACTGATGTATAGAAAGATAAGCTTACCCCAAGCGTGCGATGTTTTTACGCTAATATAGACCTTACTCCATTGGCATACAGACATCAATTTAACAAACTTTAAATATACATAATTATAGAATGTACCATGTCATTTCAGACTTTGTAAATAATAGGCTCTGACATGACACGTATGTGAGTCCTAATTTAAAATAAATCGTCATTGTAATACATTAAGTGATATTGTAGTCATGAAAGTTGGATATAAGACCGTCGTGTTTACTTTGATGGACTTGTACGTAGTGGATTTTGAGATAAGAGACAAGAGACAAGACTTAGCCCCATGGCTGGCAATTATTTTATGTGTTAATTGAAACTATTTAAGCTTTAAACAATGCATATGATTTTATTTGCATTTTAGGATTTTAGGTGGACATATTTTGGAACTCGTCTATTTGAACATTTTACAGTAGTTCGTGCTTCTTCTACCTTTAAACCGTAACCTTTAAAAATAGTTATGCACTAAAATATTGAAATTAGGGTATGTTTTTTACTTATTTACTTTAAACTTATACTAAGCAGACGATATAATTACATTTACTAACGTGTTTGCAAGCACGAGAATTTATTCATCCACATATCACAATTGGCGTAAAGAAATATTATTTAAAGTACACATACATTATAAGAAATAATTTTTTAATGTATAAAATAATATATAAAATATTATTTTATAAATTTAAAATTTATTTCTTAATAATTTTACAACTCACATCTGTTTTGATGAAATTGTCAAAGTGCTGTCAAAATTATATATTATTATCAAGTGATCACTGTCTTCTACGTCTTTACCACGTCGTCTGATAAATTTTATATAACAACCCATTTCACACTTTAAGACGACCTAAAAATTGACTTGCCAAACAAATTTTTAGATACTAAAAATTTCTCATTTTTATATAAATATTTAAATACGTTTATGTCTTTGTGGCGCATTTGGGACATGTCCAAGCATCACCGCCCCGTCGTAAGCAGCGATGATTGTATTCGAAATAGTAATATTTTTTTCGGCGAGCCTCTACCCAGTGTTCAATGCAAGTGAAAAGTGATAACAGATTGTATTATCACTTAATTATATTTGTCTATCTTGAAAAATCTATAGACACATAAATATATAAGAAAATATTGTAACTGTAAGTAGAAAAAAAAAGTTATAGTAATGTTAATTGCAATCGATTACATGTTGCAATCTACGATCTAACTCGTAAGACGTTCAAAACAACAACAATACATACGTTATCGCAGAACACGTCGTTTTTTTTCGAACGCAGCCAGCCTTATATCGCGTGATCCAAATGTCCGTTAACGTGCGTACGCTTCAAAACTAAAAAAAAGCACTATAAATTCCTTGTCATATCAGAATTTATCTTTAACGGTAGTTCACGACTACTGAGCTAGCTTTATTTCGCTCTAAGAAAAATGGTAATAAACACTATTGAATAAAACATTTTCGACATTTAGCTGGCATTCATTCAATAATGATAAATAAAACATTCATAAAACAATATTTGATGTGAGGAAGATTACACGCTAAGGTCTTTTTTATAAATAATGTAATATAAGCATGCATTGCTAAAAAATATAATATGTAATTTTATATAAAGTTTACTACAATTTCCTTGCATGTGAAAATTGCATGTTCATTGAATAGTTGCTTATATTCTTATTAAAAACGTTAATTTTACTGTCTTAACCATTTGGAAATATTTATCAAGTATCTGTTGTATATCGTAGGGTACTTTTAAAGAAATAAAAAGGTTGGTTGTAAAATATTAATCACTACCTAAACGTGAAAGCTCATTTATCATAATATACTTTATATATGAGTCAGAAATGTACTATCAAGTAATTTGTTCATTACTTAATTTCATTTAAACTTCTTAAATCACCATTTTTCTTGGCCCAATTAAGTCGTCTATCCATCCAATTAGCACATCAACTTACATCAAATTATAACAGCTAATTACTACAATACCTGAGCAATTAAAAATGTAATTACTTTCTCTGTTAACAGCTTTATAATATAATATACATAAATCATATGTTGATGTATTCGAGTGGAATACAACTTTTACATTAAAACATTTAAAAATAGTATCAATATACATATGTAATTAATTAGAAATGTAAAAGTGACACTTGACACAACGCTACTCTAATAGCTTTTCAGCATCATCTTAAATTATTGATGTTAATAAATTCATCTACACGAAAGTGGCTATTTTCGATATGTCTATATTTAGAATAGTATTTTTTTATTTCTTTTCAATACTAATTACATCCGATTTATATTATAGGAAAGTATGTATTAATATTTTAGTTACATGTGCATCTTTCTATGTAAGAACCTGTTTCAGAATCTTACAGATAGACAACAGTTAGTCTGACGAATTAAATGATAAATATACGTAAATTATTTATAAAGATATATATGAACAAATAATACATATCAATTAACCGGGACTATTAATTTGTACTAAATGAGGACTGACTTCAAGTCCTCTGGTAAGTAATATTGTCGACTAGAATTTTTGATTCAGTCAATACACTCGCACGTAGGTACGTTGTATAATTGTACATAGAAGAAAAAAGTAACTGTGTTTATCTTAAATGTTGCTCTGTCAAAATTCTAAGAAATATAAAAGACAGGTTTTAGTAGATACAGAAAAATTAACACGTAAAAGCTATAATCTGCGGGAACTTGGTAAAAACGGTCTAAATGAGAGAACTGAATGATTTGCTGATGTTAAACAGGTGATTACGTGTGTCTTTAATTGAATAGAGGTATTGAAAACAAGGAGTACGTAACCGATTCCATGTTATTGCGTGTCGTTTAAAAATACTTGCATTTCTAAGTTATAGCTGATCCACACTTAGCTATGTATACAATTTAAAGTGCATTATTAAAGCTCTTAGGTCTTTTTCTTTTTTATTTATGTGGCATGTTGAACCATATTCATGAAATTTTACACTTATCTACACTTTATATATAAGTCAGAAACTTTTAAAATTACACTAATTAAGACATAGTCAAATGTTCAATATAAAAAAAATACATGCATATTTTTTTGAATATTACTAATTGTTTTTCGTATTAGTGTTATAGGTCTCACTGAAATCTATTGGCAAGTCAGTTTTAAATATTCGTTATCGCTTCCTCAGTTGATTTAGCCCTTTTCATGTCTGTTTATATAATATTATACTGTAACTATACTTGCTTAATCAATAGTTGTAATTATGTAGTTTGCCAATCCCCTCTGACTATTCCCGTAGCCGTTCCCATAGCAGATAGAACTTTAACGTCAAGAGTTACTTCACCAAGTTATAAGTTACATTACCAGTCAAATAAGAAAAATATCTAAATTAACAATACCAAGTAAGTTTTTCACTTAAAAACTTCCTCACTCTTAGTATACAAGTTCTTTTTTCATGTATGCAACATTGTAAAACATGCCTTTTTAAAATGTGATATTTTTATATGTGATAATTACTTTTTAGATACTTTTATAGTACTTATATTTTTTTCAGTAACAGTAGCGGTGGCGTAGACATGCTACAAGCTATAGTGTTATATTGTTTGTTACCTACTTTTGTGACTTAATGTAAATTATTTTTTTTAATTGAGGCCATCTTGGCGTAGAGGATTAGACAGTATTATAAGCGCGATGGTAACAGGTTCGATTTTCTCTTGGAGAAAAAATACAAAGTTTCATCAATTAACAAATAATGTCTCGATTTCTGGTGAAAAGTGTAAGACGGTCTGGACACTAGGTTCTTTCTGAATTAAGACAAATATTTCAAAGTTGCATTCAGCACTTAGGCTCTAATGACATAATTTCTTATTAACCTTCATGTAGACAAGTCCTAAATATTGGTGGAAAAAGAAAATTTAACACCACGTCACTACTATATATACCTAAATACACTTTTTGCAAGCACATTTATTTTTTAGGTTACATAATGTGTGGGTACACCTTTTTTAACCTAAGCAAAAAACTAAAATAAAATTGGTAACCCGCAAGTATTTCTCCGTCTTAACTGAAATTATTCGTTGTATATTTCAAGTTTAAAGTTCCCAATGCATATGCAACGCTTAGTTCCTTAGTCCGTAACTATTTTCTCAGCATATCTAAGAAGATACTATAGAAGAACTTCCACAAAATATATCAAAAGTGTAATAATAATTGTCGTACGTCTGTTCTTTTTGTTACCTTGTGTGAACAATTGTAAAGCAAAAAGTTTACGATTCGTTAATCCGTTACACCTCCTTTGTTTTAATTTTTATGAGTACACGTTATTGCCGCATGCTATATGTTGTTACACTGTTATCTTTTAAGGCAGTTTTTTGAACTACCAAACATTAAGTGTACGCGACATTATAATATTCATTTTTGGTTTTATGAACGGTTAATGTTTCTATGTACACCATATTCTTATTTTGATAAATATATAAAAAAATCTATATTGTTAACATACTACCTAAAGTTTGATTTTCAAGGTCGAAAATTCCGAAAACCAGTCTTTCCCAATTATCACGCTTTAATTAGATATGAGATTATTATACTAATAGTTTCTAGAAAAAGTATCTAGAAAAATAGTTCCTAATGCAACATTAGGTACTAAATTCTGTAGAGGAGCTTAGAGAACCAGACTAAACACAAAGTTGCTCTGAATTAGAAATATTTTATATCTAGGTATATTTTAGTTTTGCTATTTTAACATCACAAAGTACATCACATAATCAATAGTGGGGAGACGAAAAGGCGGGTAATCCAGCAGTTTCGTGGTAGGAGATTTGTGCTCCGACTGTTTCGCGATCTCTATCATGTCAAAGACGAACCGCTAAATATCTGATGATGTATTCCGGTTCGATGACATGTCAGCCAGCTCTCCCTATTCCCACCATCCTCATCCTTCCTTCTCCTTCTCCCTCTTTCACCCGTCAAGGTGAAGTGAATGGGCGAAGGTTACACTTACCATCATGTGGTTCTTCTGCTAGTCTGCCACCTTTGTTCAATAAAAAAAAACGCTGATGTTCACTACCACATACATTGAGCGCATTATATATACTAATGTAAAACAATAAAATAATTTATTGGGAATAAAATCTCAGTAATTAAATAAAAAATATGAATTTATAATTCTTGTGTGTTTTTGCGCACACATCCTTTGCTGTACTTGCCAGATTTCATTAAAACTGTTTTCATTGTATAGCTTTTAATTCTGTGCATAATTGTTTTCAGACCAGCCAGAGTATAAAAATGCTTTAAAGCCGCCTTACCAAAATTTGAATTATTGATTTTTTTCCACGTGATGCGCGTTTTTTCATTGACATATAAAAAATACAGATTCGGAACAACTCACGAGGAACCATAACAGACAAATTAAACAATAAGAAACAAATAAATGCCTCATTAACGAAAACAGTTCAACGTGATAGGCTTTTTCCATTTATATAGGTACATAACGATCAAAGATCTGGAAAATCCAATGAAGAACTACTTTAGACCATACTAAACCATACTATATTACTATACTACGCTAAAATTTATAAATTTCACGTTAATAAAAGTTGTTAAGTATAGTATGCAGTTTTCGATGATAAATAAAAGTTATTGAGCATTGAGGCCACTATGGAACGACGTCTGACTGTAAACAATAGTTGTGTGTTCGATTCCTATGCGATGGAAATGATATTTTTATATTTTTTCCACATTTTATCTCCAGTGAAACAAAGCGGAGCTTATAGTAACGTATTTATTTGAAAACTGTTACTATCAAAAGTGTAAGGCATCTAAATTGACATTTTATTAGCTAATTTAAATTCTCCAAGTCGGTAAATTAATATGTATTTATAAAGCATAGTAAAGAAAGTAAATTTGCAAGTAACCTACTGAAGTATATCGATTCTATATCCAGTATATACTGCGATCCATACTTTAAACAGAGGAATGTGCTAATTAGACATGAAGCTCACACTACATTTAGTAGTATTGTTGGTATAAAGCTTATAATTTAATATATAAAGTAATTTGTTCCCATAACACCATGCACCTTCTTTGTATAACAAAAACAATTGTTACCGTCCACTAAGTACGCGTTTTTGCTCCTTAATGGCGTCGCCTTAGACATGCGCATTTAAAATTACTTACAAAGTACGGTATAATTACGAATGCATAATGGAACTAGTTTTTTAAGCACGTCAATATATTAGGTACCAATATTAGACAAGGATGTACTCCAGTAAACGTTACTTATTATTATATACCATATTTTTTAAAGACACCATGTAATTTATTTACGATTCAATTATTAATTAACCTGTGAAGCTTAATTCAAGAAGAACTAATTGACACTCTTGTTAGTAACATTTTATACTGGTTCGTGTCTAATTATTAGGATATATTTCATAATTATTAGAATTAATAGATAAATAACAATTAGAAATAATATATGAATTCTTAAATAGCCTAAGTTTAATTGAACAAGCACAGTTTATGTATCAGCATAGAACACTATTGCAAATAAATGTATTATGATTATGTATGTTATGTTTCCCATTAATCAATAATATTGTTTGAATCTTTATTTGTTTTAGCGAGATGAGCAGTCTTGTGTAGTACGAGCTAGTCTCTACAATCTGTGACTGTAACTTTGAAATATGTACATACATGTATATATGGTTACATTAGCATTTTATGTCTGCGAATTCAATTTTGCCTACTTTAATGTGTTTAATTTCATAAGTGATTAATAATAAGCAATTAATTAGCTTTTGTGTGGTAATGTTACGATTATTTGGTAAACGCGAAGCGAAACATTAATAGTATACCAAAGTAATACAGTAGAGTAATGGGTAAGAACTTTCAGAAAATTATAATTTTATTTTTTATTTTTATATCATTGCAGTTTACAAAACAAGATAACAACTAGGTAAGAATTTAGTTTTTTTTCTTTTCACTCTATGTATATGCGTATAATAAAACATGAGTTTTACAAGTTTTGTTCACCTGATAAGAATGTAGGTATATAGTGCACAGACCATCGTGAGAAACCCAAGTCTAACGGATGACCAACGGACTTGCCGCCCGCATCTTCGCAGCTGTGACACACTCGAATGGTTAACGAATAATTTCTCCATGTAATGCGTAATTTTAATTTTTATATCTTGGTCACGGCGTGTCGGGTTACGTCTACAACAAAAAATAACTTTCAACCGTCTTCCTTTTTTAATTTTTTTAAACCTTCACTTTACATAATAAAAAAAAAGTAGTAATTTTGATATTTATTACTTTTGTAATTATGAGAACTGCTATGAAAAATGCATTATATTTGTAAGAAAATATTTTTTCATAAAAAATCGTGAATTGTTGATTCCATTTAAAATTAGAATGTTTCTTGATAAGCAAGCGCAGGTATTATCACTGCGCCTCAGGATTTGCGATAACAATATTATTATTATAAAAAAGACTTAATCAAGAGCATTAACATGTCCTAACAAAAATTACATTTCGTTATCATCTGAAATCACTTCTTCATATCGTGCAATAATTGAAACAGTCCCCGTGTTTAACTGATTAAGTCGGTTTTTTACATTTGTCTCTTATCAGGAGAGGTCAATCATTTGGATTTTCTTGCGTATCATTTTCAGTCTAAAAAACTATAACACATTTTTTGCTTTGTTAATATGCATGTGTTTATTTTTTGTCTTATCATTATCAAATGTAGATGTATTCTTTGATTTTTTTAATTTGTACTTAAGTCGTTTATTTCTTAAGTGTTAATTGTTTAATATACGCTGCAGATGTTGCAAGTAACTGAAAATGTATCGTTTCAGTAGAAAACGTGATAAATTCCTTGTAATATAATATTTTCAACAACTGCAATATTTTTAAACATTTTTAAAGTGTTATTCCACACTTAGGAAGACGTTTTCCTTAAATGTCTTTTTCAACTGCAATATTTTTAAATACCTTACACAACCATTTTGTAAATTCAAGAAAAAGTTATATTAAAACACGGCCCGCACTATAAACCCCCCTGGCCCATATGTTATTGTTGAATAGTAATATGATTTGTTTTACATTGATCGATTACATTTATCGATATTCGCTTCATTAAACTACATTAATTAATAATAGATTGATCACCGTCGTCAAGATAAAAATTATATATTTAAAATGCAATAATGTTATCTTATGTAACTTTGTTTATAATTTGTAAATTGAATTGAAAAGTAATAGCTCCAGCCTTCAGTTTTGTCTGTTTTACATCAAATATTTATACAACATTCACATATTGAACATATTATAAAGAACTAATATATTTTTGTTTACATTAGACAATTATTATCGTATGTGGTGCTTGTCTATAACTAATTGAGCAGTACGTCTTTTTTAATGTTTGTTATAAATTAGCATGCCTATTTTGTAACGATTGTTGGCGTATGTCAAATTTTGCCTTTAGATTGTTTTCTATTGTCATTTTAATACATTAGTAAGAGAGATACTGTGTAAAATTATAAATAATTTTAGTTTTGTTTTTATTTAATATGTATGTTGGATAAATACAATATATATTTATACAAAATGTAGATAGAGTACACGACACACAATCAATAGAATCTAAAATTGATTTTTTTATTAGTTTATCTAGTTTTTACTATGACAAAGCTTTTTTTTAATGTTTTGCCTGTATAAGTATGAATAATACAAAAAAATGAAAAAAAAATATTTGATGGATTTGACAAACTGGATATGTATTATATAACTATAAAAAAAATTGTACTGATAATGATTCAAGATAAATCAAGTTTTAAAATAAGAGTATAAATATGTATTTTATATATTACTAAAGCCTATTCTATTTTCAATGAATCCAGATACATTTTCAAAATTTTTTAACATATCCTTAAAATAAAAATAAAGTCAATTAAAGCGTATTTGATAAGTAAATTAGAACATCTCCTATGTTTGACCTATGTTTGTTTGTTTTAAAGTGTTATTCACACATTTAAAAACTTGATCATCATTCATCATCAATCATTTTTAGAATATGTATGTTAAATTTAAAGACACGGGTTTGAACCCGCGCCTATTGATGACTGTCCAATCGCTCAGACTATTAAGCCATGTGTTATATATCGAGCTAACAACAAAAATAGCTTGAAAAAATGGTGCTAACACTATCCAACATCTAGCTGCGTTGGAACTCTAAAATTTCAACGTCATGTTGGACGTTACCACGAGGCTCGGTTTTAAATTCCGTTGAGTATAATTTTTCATACATTTTCTAAAAATATTTTAAAAAGAAATACAGCGTGGTATTATAGCATGAAGCATTCATGTAAGTACGTAGCTTAAAATAGAAAAAGCTTTATAAAATTTGGCAAGATTTATTCAATTTTAAATATAACAAGTGAAACCCCAAAACTCAATTAGTTACACCATAATTTGCCACTTAGCTTAGTATCTTAGAAAGTCCGATCTAACCTTTTCAAGCCGTTATAACATTTAGTATACGATAATAAGCCCGCTGTATGATAATTATGAACATAAATAATTCAGAGGCCATCATACACGCGATCACTTCCGGGCGCTCGTCCTAATTAATGCGTGGACGCATATTTATAATAAAAACAACTAGTGCACATGCCTGACGTTGCTTGCGATATAATTCACTTGTTATGTTATATAAAAAAGTACTCAAAGTAATCGTTAACGTAATCAATACTTATAAAATGTGGCGGATTTTTTTAAGTGCTACAAGAAAATATTTTATAGGAAAATGAATTCAACATTTTAAAATAAGTACCTACGCATGTAAGTACGTCTCTAATTTCCTAAATTAATTTACATATCTTTACAAAAAATGAAATTTTGTTTCAATGGCAATCTACTGGATATTTAGCAAATTCAAAGAGTTATATAACGTTATACTAGATTTTTTTCAAGAATATCCTATACTATAGTAATTATCTAGTATAATTGTTGTAGGATTACTTTTTCAAGTATTATGTATTCGAAACTTTGAATAGTCATCAATACCACTTCCTTGAATGATCTTAGTGAATTTGACAACGTGAACAGATAAAGTAATGGAAAAAAATAAATTATAAAAAATATGTACATTACTTTATTATTAAACAATTAAATGCGTGCTTATTATCCGAAATGCCCAAAAAAGAAAAAAAGAACAAAGCGAAATATCGTTAGGAAATACTTTATAATATAACTTATTATACTACTAACAGCTTTATACATAGTGGGGTAGTAAAAGAGAACCTAGTGTTAAGACACTCCGTTCACCATTTTTCACCTGAAATCAGAACATTGCGTGTTCAGTAGAGCAACTCAAAGCCTCCCTTTGAATTGACGTATAATTAAATTAAAATAAATAGCTTCACGCTATATCCCGCACACAGCAGGGTAGGCAGAGGGAACCTAGTGTTAAGACTCTCCGTTCCCCACTTTCCGCCGAATTCGGAGGCTTGCGTGTTAAGTGGCGGAACTTAACGCCGCTCTTTATCTCGACACCAGAGCGAAGAAAATGGAAATATAATTTCCACTTTCGAGTGGGAATCGAACCCACAACCAGTCGTTTACAGTCACACTGTATAATAATTTAAATATTATAATTTGCCTGAAGTAGTTTAAACATACAAATATCGTGTTTGCAGTTTGATTCTACCTCACTGCGCTACGATGGTTTCAAAAACTATGAATACTTTGTACGATTATTTTTTCTGTTAATTATTAAATAATGAGAAATCAAAAATTTGAGATTCTGAAAATTTTGAATAATATATATTTGCTTGATAGCAAATAGTCATTACTAAGAAAACAAATGATGTCTTATTTATATGTAGTTGCACGAAAAAGTTCATTTTCTGATAAAATACAAATATTTGACATAACACCTTTAAGGAATATATCGCGCACTAGGTCCATACTTAAGCACCCACGCTTGATTTGGAGATTTATTTTGTAAAGTCAGAAAGTTTAACGACCGAAGGCTGGTAGCGCACCGAACCTACAATGCTATGCTAATTTAAAATTATCTTAGATTTAGGTGACACTAAGTACAGTGTTGAGTATGGATTATAGTTATTCTTAATCTATAGCTATATCTAAACCTATATATATAATAAAAAAGTAGAAAAGTCAATTCTGTACATTAAAGATTTCTGAAAAATTTTAATGGGATGCCTTAATATATCGATAACAGAAGCCAAAAACACCACTCAGTAGAATTTTTGTCTGTCTGTCTTTCTGTCTGTTCTGTCTGTCTGTTAATTTGTTCCTCAATCACGCAAAAACTACTGGATAGAAATGAATGAATTTTGGAATGGTAATAGCTTAAAGTCCAAAGGTACATATAGGATAGTTTTTATCCCGGTTTTCCATGTAGTTTTTTCGAAAAAAAATAAAAAACTGATATAAGTAAATTATTTGTATACTGATATCTACCGGGTAGAATCTAATGAATTTTGCATGAAGTTAGTTTAGAGGTTAGAGTAACATATGGGATAGTTTTCATCCTGTTATTTAATAAAACTCCCGCAGAAAAATAAAACAAATAAACATTCAAATTATGTTGATAGTTCGCGAGTGGAGCTAAATTGGTTTTAATATCACTAAGTAAAATAATTACAAGCATAAAATCTATTGGAGATAATTTGCATAACATTTATTAAAGACAAATTTGACCGGTCTATAAATTTTTTTATCATCTACATATAAGACAACAGATGTCACTACGTTTTCTAGAACGGGATGAAGATTCAGAAGTTGATATTGTACTATGTATATCCGTACTGATTAATATTATTATTTTAAAAATTTAAAAATCAGTATATCTTCTATTGGATTATGTTTTCACAGGTAATCTACAGGTCATATTTAGATGGAATTGGTAATGAAGATTGTTGAAGACCTAGGGTCAAATTTAAACTACTTTTTAAAAAAATCAAATCTTAGGAGATAAAGCAGTGAATAAAACTTATGTATGTTAAGTATATAGTAAGAATGAAAGATTTCGATTTCGACCAATTTACTCAGCAAAATAGTTGATGAGGCAAAGTCAAACGTAGGCTACCTCTCTTTATCTAAAAAGAAACCCAAAGGTGCCGAAATAGGGGATGAAAGAAGTAGTTAACGCGGCGAAGCTACGAGCGGGTCGCTAGTATATTATAAAATTGCTTTATATAGAACACAGTTATAATATGACTCTTTTACAATGATTTATTGACGACGTTGATTCTAGGCGATTTAAGATTAGATTAATTAATTAGATTTAATTAATAATTAATTAGATTTGTCGAGCTTGTTTAACTAATAGTAATTATAAATAATAATAACCAGAGTAGGCAGAACGTTTTCATACATAGTAAGAATCACTTATAATCTAGTTAATTGCGATTTACCTAACTTAGAAATATAAATTTTGTCTATATGATACGCGATGTAAAACTATGTTCACCTTTTTACGAAAATTACACGGACTGAGGAGTATGAAATATGGTACAGTCATAGCTTTTATAAAAAAGGAGTGCAAAGTGCTAATTGTTTTTACTAGACACGCATTATTGCGCATTTAAAAATTCACTTACTTAGTAAAATAAATGTAATAAAAAGTGTGTTACACATTACCATTTGTATGATTTACATTCATGTATAAAGTAATATACTCGTTAATGGCATGGCTTAGCGGTCAGAGAAGTTGGACGGTTTTCAAGAGGCGCGGGTTCAAGTCCCGCTACGTTCAAATTTTTATACGTATTCTAAATGTCTTTTTCAAATTACTAAGTGTGCGAATAACACTAAAATTGTAATACACATTGCGTCAAAGGAGATACCAGTAATTAAAGCCAATGACAATCTTGAAGTATTAAAAAATAAACTTTGAGGAGACATTATTTTTTGTGCATGTACTTGATAAAAGAATAAAGTATAAAAATAATAATAAGATATTTTTTTTTAGCTTCACGCTGTATCCCTTGCGGGGTAGTCAGAGAGAACGGAGCACCAAACGCTACGGTCCCTGCATACTTCTTTCGCCTCGTCCACAGTCATCAACCTCTTCATACACGCCCTCCGGGGGGTCCTCATGCTTTTTACGTGACCTTCCTCCAGTATCATCGATACTGTGTTTTCGAAGGTCAACCGAGGTCTCCCCCTGCCTCGCTTACCACTCACCTTTGCTTCATAAATCTTTCTTACCATTCTTCCATCACTCATCCTCTCGACGTGCCCAAACCACCTGAGCACGCCCTTCTTCATTCTTACTATGACGTTCTCGCTAATACCTGCCATTCTGTGTATCTCTTCATTGCGGATTCGGTCAGCTAAGCTGACTCCGCACATCTTTCGAAGAGATCTCATCTCCACAGCATTCATCTTTCTTTTATTCTTCTTCTGCAATACCCACGTTTCGCTGCCGTATAGCAGCGTCGGTACCAGCACTGCATTGTGCACAGCTAAACGTGCGGCTATGCTCACGTTCCGCCGTCGCATCAACGCAGCGAGGGCACCGTTATCCCTGTTACCGGCAGCAATACGCCTTTCAACATCCATATCATACCTTCCATCTCTGCTAAACATACTTCCCAAATATACCTACCACCTCATTCACTTGTTCTAATTTCTTTCTGTTAACAATAATAAGATGACTTAATTTACTTGGTAAATTGTACCAAAAGTGAAAAAGGCAGCTAATTAAATAACATTTAAATATAGAAACGAAATTGTTATTTTCATATTTTATTATAGTATCACTGGCAGTGTTTCACTTGCCTTACAACTTGAATCGCTAACGTCCTGTCCACTCAGCCACTCGGAAACTAATTGTGACACCTCAGCTCGCCTTTAGCTTTTTATTCTTCCTTGCCCCGAAACATTATAAAATGGGAATAAAATAAATATAATAGCTATTTTACGTGTGGAAGTGCTTGTATATATCCTTGGGCGCAAGTTTGTTTAAGCCTCATAAAATACTTATATATGATCGTATATTATACTAGCGATCTGCTCGCGGTCACCACCGGTTCACCTGCTTATACTATACAACAATAACTTCGTCTTTTCGCCTCTCGCGTTCCCACATAAATCGCAAATTTTGTTCAAATTTAGTATATAATTTATTGTAACTTGCGATTAAAATAACATAAACAATAAATACTAAGGGAAATTACCTAAAATATAATTGTCAAAACTGCATTAAAGTCGGTTAAGCCGCTCCAGAGGTTATCATGCGTAAATGCACTGATGGTTTGTCTGTTTGACAAACAGAAAATGAATTAAATTAAATATCATTATTTTCGGTTCTATTATATTGATAGGCATTTATCAAAAAATCATATATCCATCAAATAAAGTCAATGATCAGTTACATTTTTGTTATATGTACACGATAGAGTGTTGGGTTATAAGGGTTGTTTCTATATCGAATCGTGTGGAAATAATATGTTAGTCTTAAAACGCAGACCTCCGAAAGTGCTACAAATTGCTAGTTAAGAATTTAAGAGATATTTTAAAAATGTTGTAATCTGAAGTCTGAATGTATTGGTAAAAACATTTAAGAATTCAAATAAAAAAATCTGTCGAGTTCTGGCACCCAATAGAAAGTGTATAAGAAAAAAAAGTAATATTCGCTCTGAATATCTATATTCACTCTTATATGGTTACAAATTTGTGACAGCAATAATAATATAAAATATGGAAAGCGTGATTTTTTTAGGTTTTAAAGTATACCCAGAAGAGATATTTATTATTTATTTTAACCTGAATCAGTCATATAAATACTGTAGCAAATACAAGCACTTTATTCAAAAATCTTTTTCGATAACAAACACATTATACGTCGGACAACACCGGATGTTTCTAGTAGTTGCCTACTTGCTATGTAGAAACAAACATTCTCATAGCTATTAACATCGTAATTAATAATAAAGATCTGATAAAAGTTATCATCAATATTCAGCTAAGAATCAACAAGGTACAATACGTAAGCGGTTTTATAAAATATACATACAATTTATTATAGAAACAATTAATCGAGTCCGGATATTTGTTTTCTAATCGATACTTAAATCGATTTTATAATTAAATGCGAGTATAGTGTGAATGGTAGATAAATAAATTCATATTTTCAAAATGACTGAGTGATAGTGGTCGAGATAACTCCAATTAAATAATTCCATCAAAATATTTTGTGATAGGTCATCCACCTGCCGTATAATTTATTCATAAGAAGGCCGTCGGCGAATCGGCGTTTTGAAAGCGTTTGATTCTTTTCATCAACAGTTGTAGTACGAAAATTGTGACAGCCGCTAATGATAGCAGGTTCGATTTTTCATTTAATACTTAAATGTGTGTACTGAAATATTAATATTATATAAATAAATATATGAGTATATCGCATGCATATTAATAAATAAAATAAATTGGTTTAATTACATTCTTTGTGTAATAAACAAAAAAATGTATGAGTGTTGGAAAACCGGCATTTTTATACTGGAAGTGTGCTAATCGTCTTTAAATATGTTCGAACTGCCAATTAGGTATTTAATACAATGTTGTATTACACCTTTTATTACATAGCCGATAGTAGGTTATTTATGGCTAGCAACTTAGGTATGTAGAATTAAAAAATTAGCTTTAACTTACTGTTAGCACTATCTTCAATTATTATATTTTATTAATATATTACTAAAATATCAAAGAAAAAGTAAAAAATAACAGATTGAATATATTTTTTGTTCTGTTACGTACAAAATCGTTTTGTTTGTAGTTAAACAGTAGGTACTGCTTTAATTACAACTCTTTAACTTTTTTCATAAAAAGTATGTATTTTACGCATAAAGAAACAATATTTCTAATATATGGCTCCCATAAAAGTGGTCATTGTAATAATTAATATTGAATATTTTTCCATATAATAATTAAAATACACGCACGCAATGTTGTTATTTAAAAGCACAAGGTGCTTTAAAGTATTTGCAAGTGTCCGTAAACTTAACTGAATAAGTTATTTTTAGTCAGCTATACATTTTAGGGAGTTTTTGAGAATAAAGAAATAAGTAAGTGAATTTAAATAGGACGATATCACAATGTTGTCAGTATTTTTAAGGGTTATTTAGTTATGTTTTGAAACTTTTCACAAGTAATAAATATACTTAATTCTTATTTAGAGAGAAGACTAAAAGATATTTATTTCGCTTTTTTATTATGTTTTTTATTCATTTACGTATATTAATTTTAACACACAGATTTTTTATATTTCATAAGTATTTTTTAAATGAATCGCTATACTATTTAGACAGCTTTTGCAAAAGTTCACTTTTATAGTTAAATTAAGTATTTTAGAGATAAACAACAAATGTACACTAATAATACATGTTCACGCGAATTCTCTCGCGCCAATCACAGCAAGCAGGTCTGTCAGCACTACAGCACAAAGTACGTCATCATAAGTAACATTTAACACTACAAAATCGAATATATTTCAACATGCACGCCGCGGAGGGCTCGCTATATCACCACTTAACACTTGAGTAATGTCGGACGTGGACGAGTTGTACGTTTCATTTAGATTTATGGTAACGCAAATAAAATGGCGACTAAAAACTACATCGGTTCTTGTTCGGAATTCTTGTTTGGCTTGTACTTCTATACGTAGTAATAAAAATTGAATATATATTTTACTTTGTAGTGTTTGAACGTAAATAGGTTTTTCAATAAATCTTATGTACACAATACGATTATATCGCTTTTTATTTATTATTATTCGATTAATATATTTTTTTGTTTTTTATTATTGATATACCTATGTCTAACCATGTTGTAAATAGAAGTACACAGAATGTCTAGTCTATATAACGACTATACATCAATAAATATTCATAAATTTAAGTTCTACTTCTACTATTACTATATATAAATTTAATTTGTACAAAACTTAATATGTTCTTCGAAATTTGAGCCTTTAAAGCAAATTTAAAGGAAACAATGTAAATAATTTAGCAAAATATCAAAATTATAATGCCGTTTCATAACAAAGTGCTTTTATAATCTTGTTATAGATTTTAAGTAACAAAAAGGACAAGTATCATGGAAGTTAGTGGTGGTCAGTGGCCCGTCGAGATTAGCATCGCCTTATTATGTACCTGTACACACGAGAACTTAACTGTTTACACGATATTACATTTTATTACTTACATGAGCACATTAAAATGTTGTTTACTGAATAATTAGTACTCCAGAAGTCCAGGACGTACTTTGGAATTATTTTTCTTCAATACGTATATGTAACTACATCGAAGATATTCGGGCTTTTATCATAAATAACATTTTTCATAATAGATTGACACGCACGTTGACACAACTACTTATGTTGCGGGGTTGATTTCCATCCGGGGAATGACTATATTTAAATAATTTTCTTTTTCTTGCTCTGGTGACAAGACAATGCTCGGCTCGGCGTTCATTTCCGCCACTTATCATGTAATATCTAGGATTCGTATAAAAAATGGAGAACCTGGTGTAAAGTGCACTCCGTCTTTACACTACTTACTATCTAATTACAACGTTACGCGGGAAAAACATTAGCTATTAAATACAGCACTCCCTCATATTGAATGATATTGTAAATATAAAAAGTAAATAAGCAATTGACTCTCCACCATACGCGCTCTTAGGAGTCTCTCAACCATGAAAAACGCTATACATTAACACTGTATTTACTATGAACTTATTTATCTGGGCATACGTAGATTCAGGTGTTGAGAGTAAAAGTTCCCAGCTTATATCATTTATTCATGAGAAAAAAAATCATTTATTTATATATGTTATGTTTTACGTTGGTTTTGAGATGTTCATGAAAAAAAATAGATAAGATTCGGTTTCTTGTCTCACTGAGTGTAAAATTTGCTAATATAATTGTTTTAAAAGCTTAAATTGACGTTGTATAAATGAGGTAATTAAAATCAACCATTTGTTTGCGTCCATTTCGACGCAGCTTTTAACATGTATATGTCATTTTTAATGAATAAAGCATAAAAAGCTCTTTATTCTGTTCATTTGTGGCTAACATACTTTGGTGAATGTTCACGTAAATATGTACGCATATTACGTTTTATATTTCCTTATTTCTGTAATTACTATGATACATTGCTGCAAAATTTTCAGAGATATATTATATAATAAGTATCAAATAGAATAAAATCATTTTTATTTATTATTTTTATAGAAAAATAAAATATTTGTCTCATTTAAAACACATTCTGTGTTTGTATATAATTAAAAAAAAATTAAAGCTTTTGCATCTAACACTACACGCGTTGGATTGTGACCGAGGCAAGTCTATGTTAAAAAGAAGGACTATTTTAATATACTGATAAAGCAAATTGAGTCTTTGAGCGGTACATATATTATGACTTAAAATTTGACACGATATTTTAATACTGTAAGTCTCAGAGTATTATTAAGATTATTTGTATGAACTCCAATACTATTATTTATAGAAAATCATTTTATCTCTACAATTTACAAGGTAGACAAATATTGAACATTTCAGTGTAAGAGTGTAAGAGACTTACTTAAAGAAAAAACTTTGCTGCCCTTTTTACGACTGTTATGCGGCAGCTAGTGTAGAAAACAAATATTATTAACAATAATGCGTTAGACATACCTACATATCTACATTACATAAAAAAATATCACCCATTACCACGTATTTGACATAGGCAAAGTGTATGTTAGGCGTTAATTAATAACAATAGCTATGGCAAAGGAAAGGAAAAGGAAATTCTGCTATTTCCAATAACAGTTACTTGTCAGTAAAATCTAAACATAATATAAAATAAGGAGTTAAGTAAGTTAATTACAAAAGTCACTAACTTTAGGCATTTTTTGTCTTACATAAAAAATCTTAAGTATTTTAACTGTAAATTGTTATTTTCTTTAAGCATCAAGAGTATACAGGTTTTTAGTTTACAAAGTATACTAATTACTAATCTCCTCTTGTTAACACTTTTTAACGTTTGGCTCTTATTATTATCCACTGTTATAATAATGTATAATTAATATTGTAGATATTACAATGAGTAAGGTATTTTAGTAATTATTTCGAAAACATTTTTAAACGCGGTTAATTAACGGTTGGGTTTGAATAGATTGATATCGATCTTCGTCGAGTTATGAAATTCGACTGTGCGATTTTGGCGTCTGTTATCGTATTGTTTCTTTCTTTTTTTACTACAAACAAAAGTTCAAAGAAAAAGTAATTGGAGAATGTGAGATCGTTTAATACATTGAGTCTAAGCGGTTAAATTTTATATAAGGCGGGGTTAATATGAAATTTACCCATTTTAGGTCTTGGCAGGTCCAAGTTAAGTTCCGCCCAGGTCCACGGACGATTGGGACCAGTGCCCGAGACCTGGGCTAGTGGCGGGAGAGGAGCACCGTCAGGTTTTAGTGGGTAAACGGTGGCGTTACCATCTTGCCAAACCGGACTCCCACATAACCGCGCCCGGGATCCCACCCCGGGCGGGTATCCTGACGTTAAAAAAATAAAAAAATGTCCAAGTTAAGTTAAACAAGTGCAGTAAATGTGTATAAAAAGTTGTGTATACTTCATATCTCTCAGATACGATTACTGGATGACTAAAAACGCTAAAGAAATGCCAGCCTAAGTCCAAAAAGCATGCGTTTTTCTAAACTAATTTAAATTACTAATACACAGCGTGGCGGGTGAATATCTAAACGAGTCATAATACAATAATTAACAAAGGAATTAAAGAAATAAACACGTCTGTAACATATTTATGCGTTTTAATTTCACAGTACGTAATTATAATTAACTTACCTATTATTATCTGTTTTGAAGACTTTGTTTCATTGTGCGATAGCCAGCTTGTATTGGTACTCGTTAATTATTTTTTTATTGTTTTATAATGGCCGTTTGTTTGATTAAAACGATCTGTTTTTAATAAGCAGGTCGTGGGTTGTGTTCCCGTCGTTCCAGTCTGATACAGATGCGATTTGACCTCAAATTAAATAAGTTTTGATAAGATACGTTATGAATTGAAAACAAAACAATCTTGAAATAATTTCTTAATGGAATTACTTAAATTATAACCATATTTTGCCTTGCTTTGATATACACACTTAATCGATCGATGGGAAACGTTTAAGTGACGAAAACAAAGATGCCATATGTCGAACACATACACTTATTCAACAAAATAAACACACTTCATAAATGAATCAGAAAGCTGGTAGCGAAAGTTTCTTAACAAGATACCTAATTACTATTATTATAAGCCCAGCACAGAAGCTTGTTACTCGTTATACTGTTAGCCCCGGGCACTGGTCAAAGACAATTCGGGAAGATTTTATTGGATATTTTCCAGCTAATTAAAAGGAAGAACGAGAAAAAAAATAAAACAATTTATCGCAGGGTTTATCGAACTTTTGTGTCGTGGCCACCGGGGCAGCTATGTCAGTAATTAACTAAAATCGCAGGCAATCACGGCGCCGGTGCATCTATAGGCACTACAATGGAATATTTCTAACATATATAAATGCGGTACATTTTTTACTGATTTTCTCTATTTATTACGCATATTGTGGATATATAACGTATTTTGTTCTTCTTGCCATGATTTATGATAAATAAAAATTTATATTTGACCTATATTTATTATTTTGCTAATTTTCTTTCATTTAACAGAAATATCAAATGGCTGTCTGATCTTTTGATGACTCGATCTGCTTTAAAATCGCAACGCAACGCAAACCCTGGGGATAGCTAGAAGACAATGTACTTGGCAATATATTATCAGCTTATTAGTTAATATTAGGTATACATTAGTCTACCAGACGCAGTATAGTAATTAGTTTTTGTCCAATAATTTAATTCGTTGACGTATATGTAGACTACTAATTGGCACTTTTTAGATTTTATAAAAACATGTAAAATAATTAATGGGAAGACATGTATTGTTTCGGAATATATGTAATCTTAGTTTAAAATGGTGGTAATCCACATTAACGTAAATACGTTATTGTTTCATTCGATGAGTGATATGTTTTATATGATATGTTTTATATGGATATTTCACTAGACACTATTGATATTTTTTTATATCATCTCATTTGTTCCTACGTAACACGAAATTTCTAAAATGCGACAAAATATAGTACAAAAATTTGAATGCGAATAAGTTTTGGGACAGTGTAACTTAGATATAGATACCATCTATTGTCTCTAGCTTCGATCGATCAACTTGATTCCGAGTGGCCGTTTCTAATCTCTGTATCGATTTAAACTCAGATAATTAAGCGATGTGACAAAAAATGCAGGCGTTATATCGGCCCGTCGACTCTTATAAGCTAGATGGTAATGAATGAACACAGATAAGGCGACATTGGTCCCGTCAATGAAATATGCGTGAGGCGGGACCGGGTTTGTTATGACCGCGTTGCTGTTGGTTTTTTGAATGGTTTTGGTTTTAAATTGGATAGCTCGTTTATTTATTTATTCCCTCGTACGTTATGCCTGGACTAGATGGAAAGTAGAGGTTACATCCGGAACGAACAATGATAACGCAGAAAGTTTAATTCAATGTTGTCATTTCTGTCGCCAACAATATTTTCTTAAAATACTTGAGATATGAGAAGTTTTTAAAAAAATCTGTACATGCTTCCTTTTTTGCTTATTATAAAAGTTAAAGTTAGTTTGGAAAAAGAAATTTACTGCATTCAAATTTTGTTTAATACACATTAAATAATTATTTTTTGTTAGTGTTTAGTAGTGCCAAAGTTTTGCAGGAAATTTGTATTTAATAAACAGAAATTAACAGATAATTACAAAATTATCTACATAATTAGCTTTAACTTTTATAATATGCAAAAGAGTTACATAAAAAAAAGACATTTAGAATGCTATTTATTAAATACTTTTAAACATTATTAAGCTCTTGCCAAATGATTGTTTGTAGGATACTTTGGAAGCAGAAATTTGTCAAAATCTCTCTACTCTCTGTGTTTTTGCTAACAACAAAAATAAATTGTAATAATAAGCGTATAAGAATTTCGACGCAGCGTGTAGTAGAACGCATGGTGAGAGCGCCTGGACGGAATTCAGGAGGCGCGGGTTCGAATCCCGCTGCGTTCAAGTTTTTATACGTTTTCTAAATGTCTTTTTCAATAATCCTAAGTGTGGAGTAACACTTTAAAAACGTTTAAAAGAGTTATATAAAACTTAAGATAATTTGAAAATTAAAAAGTTTTTTAATGTATGTTACTTAGATTACTTAGCAACGTGAGTTTCAAATAAATACTATAAATGAAAGAAGTGTTCATTGAATTTATAATCTAAAATATTACAGTTTTAAAATTAATAGTATGGTAGAAAGTATAGTATGGTGCAAAAATATTTTAAATTAAGTAGATTATTAATATTTTTATTACGAACGAGATAAAGAATACATTTATAGGCGTCAATGATGATATTATCGTTGCACATACACTTGATTAAAATGTACAATAATTCTTGAAATATACATATTTCATAATATGAGGTCGAAAAAAAGTAATTGACTTACAAATTTTGTGGTTCTATCCGCTTTTATTAATATTATCAAAAATCGACGGCTCACATCGATTTCTGGTACTACTTCAGGTGTCTCACATCATATTACCATATGCATTACTTATGCAAAAGTTTATTTCAAGATTATATCTTATCTTTACTTAGATGTACGTTTGTATTAAATGGTCTACTTTAAATTAAATTACTTAATTATTTTCATATGCTTAATTGACCGTAATGACGCAATTGCTGCGTCTTTAGAGGAAATGTGATAAATAAATTGATGATTTATAAAATTCAATAAAAATAATCTCACAGACGTACTACTTTTTTTATAAATGTAAGCATTGTACATTCTATTAACAAACGTATGTAAACTTATATAATAAAGTCCGCAACGAGGAGACTAGTTAACAGTAATTATTAGTAAGATAAGAAACAATTATTTGTATATTTTTTTTAATACACATTTTTAAAAGGTACAAAGCGCTGACATATTAACATATTATAAGACATCATTTGTAAAATAATCCCAATGTAATTGGAACTTTGAAACCTTTGGAACCTTCATTCCTTCGCTAATGCACTTCATCGATTGAGTGATGATATGTAATGTAATGAAACTGATCAATATTTACAAATTTTGTCAGTGATAAAACCCAATAAAAGTATGTAAATCAAATAAATCAGAGTAAATGAGCTATCACACAACATAAAATATCTAATGTTTTTAATAAACAATTATCTTATATGTATGTTATAATACAACTGTGTTCTACTCTTTAACATTCATTATAGCCTGAGTCCAGCTTAAGCTTAAAAAGTATGCAACGAATTTAAAATTTAATTCAAATTCGTATAGAAGTTAAAGGTGTGGGGGTACTAACATTTTGTTTTATTATAGTATTCATGTATATATATCTATACATAATATATACACATAATATTTGTTACTTACATACATTATAGTACCAGCCTTAAGTTTTTCACAAGCGTAAAAACATTTTATAAACAAAGTAACTTATAGAATCACCTGCTGCATGAATCTTAGCATCTACAATTATAATTCGTGAACAGTTAAAGCTGTTTAATATTATAATGTTATTCTAAACACAGAATATATTAAGAGGCTTGTCGACTCGGGATGTTCCTCCGAATGTCGTCGTTCACGATTATGTACATAGATATATGTATATTGACGATACCATGGCGCAATTGGACATGTTTAACCATTAACTATTTTGCATTCAGATTTAACGGGTTCAAGTTCTTTTTTTATTTCAAAGCCGAATTAGTCTGACCTAGTAGTGTAATGCAATGTCTACAATGTATACAAATAAAGCCATAAACAAGAAATGTGTTATCTATTACTAATACTTAACTATTTAAAAGATATCAATGAATGAAAAGGAGTACACGTTATGTTTAAATAAAATACAACACTAAATTAAGGATGTTATCTACTAATTTTCTTAATAAACGAATGTATATGTGGTCTCGCAGAAAAAAGTTAAAGTTGTTGAATATAATTTGCTTGTTAATGTATATAGGAGCGAATTTAATACGTATATATTTACACAAAAAATATAGTATTAACACATAACTGTTCATATTTACACATAAACAAAAATAATACCAAGAGAAATACCACTTTGTTTAATTTATTTTCTCTAATATGAACTTATAGCATATTTTTTTATACAGTTGTGGGGGAACTACTTAATAAGGGATGTCCCTTGACTATCTCTAGTAGCTGTTCGTATAAATACAGGGACGGGTTGTAATTTAAAGAATAAGTGTATGTTCTAAATGAAACATTTTCATTACATTCATGCTTTTATCTTAGTTTGTCTAAGATAGAGTCATCATTTATATGACAACTTTTTCTCAATTCCAGCTTCAGTTGGAAAATTGTTATTATTTCTCAAATGACAATTATATCAGTTATCTTTTAGTCGCATTATTTTTTGAAATCTCTAGAAAATTCTAGAGGAAGAAGTTTTAGTCAAAATTTTCAACTTAAGAAAATAATAATTATATTAAAATTTCTAATATCATAGTTGTTTTAGACTACATTCTTTAACAACTTTCAAAGTGGACTCTGAAAAGAGAGTTCAGTTACTACATATCGTTTTTCTCCTTCTGTTAAATTTCAATTTTTTCAAAGGTAAGTCCAGTATTTAGTTTAATAGTCAAAATAACATTTTTACAATCAAACATAAACTTAGTTTGTTCTCAGTCTTTAGCCCGAAATACTAAGTAGTAACTAAGTAAGTAAGACACACATAGCTGGAAGATTACTCCACCGAATATAATGTAAATTACATATATGTTTAATCGATTTGATACACACCAATGCTACGGATTATAGAACTAAACTGGGTACATTCTCTTAAGGTGCGCACGTGTCGACGTTCCCACGTTGATGCATGCATTTCATCTTAGAAAGCTCGAACACCTATGTTCAATTTCAAAGTGAAGTTTTTTAAGTGGTTCTCTTTACTATTGTTACTTGAATATTTAATTTTGACCAACTTTAAAAAATATAAGTAAATTCATCTTTTTACGTAACTTAAAGTTCCAATTTTTGCAAACTTTAGGTCTTAAGCTTTAACTTAGAACTAAGAAAATGTTCTTTATTAATTTATTAAATAAATTGGTATATGTAAATGTATTATATTAATTATTGGATTATAATAATGCATGCTACTATTATTAGATTACTTGTGGTAGGCGTAAATGACCTTCAGTGAGTAAACGCGAACCGTTCTTTTCTAGTTATTTTAACAAATAATATATTATGGTACGATTTTGTTTCATTAATAAGAATGTTTGTTGTATTAGCGAGCGTAGTATTCAATCTACATTCGGTGGGGTTAGGATAAAAGCCTATACCTATTGTAATAAATTTTATATCATTCATTTTGCTAATATATAAGTAATTCTTGTAAACGATAATAAGAGTTGTAAACATAACCAACACATGTAGCGTGGTATCACGAGTACTGTCATTTCCGCGATATCCGCTTCTGTAAAATGTTTTTTTTTATATTGAAAATATTTGGCTTTTACGAATTAGGCCTATTGTAGACTAATTCTATATATCATGGTAATAATTTATAAAGTGTTTTAATGCTATAAGAAGTTATTTTCTTATAAATAGCTTCACGCTGTATCCCGCACACAGCAGGGTAGGCAGAGGGAACCTAGTGCTAAGACACTCCGTTCCCCACTTTCCGCCAAATTCGGAGGCTTGCGTGTTAAGTGGCGGAACTTAACGCCGCGCTTTACCTCGACACCAGAGCGAAGAAAATGGAAATATAATTTCCACCCCTCGAGTGGGAATCGAACCCACAACCAGTCGTTTACAGTCACACTCTTATGCCACTGGGCCACTACTGGCCACAATGAATAATATATTAATTTATTATGTATATAACAATTCGCATTATAATAAAATTACAATTTATTGTGTGTAAGTTATACACATGTATGTTCAATATGCACATGTTTGAGTTTATAACTTAATTGAATTAATAAAAAGATTAGGCTACTGAGGAGTGTTATTATCGAGACCGTCGTGGTTCAGTGGCGTTGTAGGTTCGATTTCCACTCGAGGGAATTATTGTATATTAATTTTAATCTCTTCGCTCTACCTAGTATTACTAGATAAAGTCCGCCATTGAGTCCCGTCACTCAAAACGCAATGCCTCGACTACGGGCGGAAAGTGGAGAACGGAGTGACTACTGAAGCTATATCCGATTACCCCGCTATGCAGAAAAAGAGCGAGGAAATGCAAAAAAGTTAGGGTACTAAAAGTTGCCTCGTTCGGCTTAATTTTTACAAAGATTCATTGATTATTTGAATTTTTATTTGTTTCTAGCACGCATAAAAACAATAAAAATATTATTATTTAAACTATTACTTTAAAAACTTGTTGCTAGTGTGTATAAGTCCTTATAAAGACAGATGCGTTTAGTTTTTGTAGATCCCTGATACGACCACTTGACCCGCCCATAGCTGTCATTTAGCAAGAAGTTGGCTCTTAATATATCCTCAACATCTTACAGCGATATTTCACTATTGCCGGAAGTATAATAAATTTGTTAGTTTATTTTACCATGCATAGTTTGGTATCACAGTTTGGTAAAGAATTGAGTTAGTAGCAATGTATGTACTTACTTATTTAGCTTTACACAATTTAATGTGGACGCATGTAGGTATATGTAAATTCTAACAGAGAAACCTTACTGTGGAATACCTAACACACTGGAAATTTTCTACAATAATAGGTACATATAATATTATCGTTCCATATTCTAAAAAGCTTTTAACAGTAAGCGTCGTTGTAGCCGTTGACATTTTTCTACACTTAAGAACATCCGGATTCGAAATACTGAGTAATTTCTATTACGCAGATGGACCTAATTGTCTCGAACTGGACTTTTTAGTTAATTATGCTATAGTAATGGTGTTTACGTGTTTTTAACAGCTGTGTAAAACACCGGAAGTAAGGTCATATCCTAATGTATCCTCCTATTGTATGGTAAAGTTAAGTGTTTTCCGCTTATATTCATTTTACTTCACTGTCTTGTTATGGATGTTTTGTGTATAATTTCTCGTTGCTCTCTTTTGATCTTGATGTAAGTTGGCCTCAGGCGCCCCTTTTGTGAGACTCGATCAGTGACGACTAAATAACAATGCACACAGTACCTCTGTACTGAGTGAGAAGACACGGTGTGAAGTTTAAGCTATAGTATTTGTACACTTGTAATATTATACCTATTTAAACAAAAGTATATCAAATTAAATGATATACAATCATTGTCGCTATCTAAATATCAGCTTGTCTTTATAGAGAATTGTCAAAAGATGTAAATCTAAACCATCTTATAATTAATTCAACAAATATAATAAAATTATTTACAACACTTAACCTAAGATAAGTGATTGATATCACGGGCAACGCAAAGTGTGTTTTGTTTTGAAATAATGAGCGTTGAGTTGGTACAAAGCTAAGTATAATTAATGAATTTGATCTAGAGATAAGTATATATAATCGATATTAGATTACCATAACAGTAACATTGTGTCGTTAATAATAAGGAATATTATGCACTTACGACTATTTAAGAAACATGTCGAATATTAATTGTAGTGTAATGTGTGTCTAATTAAAATAGAATAGATTCCACCTCAACTTTGGTTATGTAGAGATAGCGATATTTAATGTGATTATTACAGGAGTCCCTTAAATCTACACTTGGGCTACGAGTCCTATGCACTACCCCTGGCTCTTCTCTATAACGCGATGCGCCCGGTATCCGCATCATGAAAAGTTAAATAGTTTCTTTTCTGGCTACGAATGTATCCTGTAGAAGTTATTTCTTAAAGCATGTCAATAAAAATAAGGAGATCCAATTTATTTAAGTGTTGTAATATCATCGCATTCGGACACGTATACAGGTGTATGTTTCAAGTAAAAAACGATCAGACGTTGAAGACTAGAGAAGTAGATCAATGTAGCTGTTCGCTAAATAATTAAAATACTTATATACTACGCTCCTCTGCTTCCCAGTGTAACGTCTTATAGTAGGAACGACTGAGTAGAAGTGTAGGTGATGTTTTTAGTGTTGGTGCTTGTGTATAGTTATGTGACTCACTCAGCTTTATACTCCTATGATTCTCCACATTGAGGCTTCTTCCAACGCGGGGCGTGACACTAACGGACCTCTCAGAATCCAGGCAACATCCGACCCTAACCGCATTGAAAGATTTTTTTATAACGATACATGTATAATTGACACGGCAACATTTTATTCAAAGTGTTTAATGAAAGAGACGAGCAGCATATTATTTCGCAAGTAATATTTCTCTTTTAAATTTAATTATATTTCTCAAACCCTGTAACAAGTAGCTTTGCTTGTGATATTAATGTTGGGATTAGTTCGTCTTTGCCAATGTTGATTTAAATTATACTATTATTTGTGTACACCTGGAAGTAAACTGGATGTTAGCTGTACTCAGCAGAAGAATTCGTTAAGAAAAAAAGCGTATATATGTGTGCCCATTTACATGCTTACCAAACGAACTTAATTGAAAATTTGTTCAAAATGTTATATTTCCAAGATTATTTACTTAAAAACATGTCTAAAATAATTATATAACGATCCATTAAAATCAATATACACATATCTTTATTATAGTAAGGGAATGTCGTACGTTCGTAGCCAGCCTTATGTTATACTAACAACTGTACCAAGTTAGATAATTAGGTTACTGCTATGTATTAAATTTGCCGTTAATTAAATACCGGTTTAACTAGGACGTTCAAAATTCTCTTCAGCCAGTTTCAATGCATGTTTACATCTGGTCGTGGCTAAATACATTTACTACAAAAAATGATAATTTATAATTAAGAGTTATAAGAGTGGCAATGGAACCTCTATAATGTTCTTTCATAATTTCGTTTTAAAATAATATTACTTGAATATCATATAATTGTCTATAAGGTAATAAGAGCCTTAGTTTTATTTACGTACATATGATGGTAATTTAAGTTTTCATAGTAAGAACAATTTATTGTGAATTGGGCAAACTATGTACTTAAAATAAAATAAATCTTCGGTAAAGTAGATATAGGCAAAGAATCACCTACTTAGATACATATATCTTCACGCTTTTTCACGCGAAGCAGTCCTGTCAGAGAGAAATAGGTTCTCTGTGACAGGACTGCTTCGCGTGAAAAAGCGTGAAGATATATGTTTCTAAGTAGGTAAAAACACTGCGTTCTCCACTTTCTACCAGAAAAAGATATTTAAGATATCATTAAATTTTTGCTCATTGTATTTTTTCATAAGATACACCAATAAATACTTCGTAAAATTCAATTAATACTTGATAAAGATCAACTGATTGATCTATATCAAATCATATTTACATATAGTCCCAAGTAATTGTATGAACTAAATTCATTCACAAACAAAAATACTCGCAAGACAGACCGCACAGCCAGCGCCTATTCTACAGGCGAATTCAATTAACTGTACAAGGCACGGGGGCAATAAATTCTCTAAACAATCAGAATTCGACCGGCAATATGTCCGTCCGTGCATACGCATTGCGGCCGACTGGTTAATCAACGGATATATGTATATATATATACATAAATTTATATTTTACATCTATACGTTCATATGAAAAAAGATCCCTCCCTTGGTGCTATGATAATTGGTATCTCATATCATATTTTAGTGTTTTTGGGCGGTATTTAACAAATTAAAACATTTTTTATGTTTGTCAAAATTAATGGACTGTAGACACTTGTTTTATTCTCCGTCAGAGAGTTGTAAGTGTAGAATTTATACTGTATAATGTATGGAGAGATTGTAGGTGTAAATTCTTAAGTAATGGATAAAATTAGCACTTTTTTTGATTGACACAATTTGATTTATTTTGAAATCTTCTCTAATACTTAAGTATTAGAGAAGATTTTATAATAATTCAAATTTCGGTATTAAATGCACACGAAGAACAGGTATTCTTATAGAATACCTGACTGTTTATTTTAAAATTGTAGTGTTGTTATATTACAAGAATATTAGCATAAATGATATTAATTATGCCATAAAGTATTTTTTAAGGGTGCTAATTTTATCCATTACTTAAGAATTTATAAAGTCTTAATAATGGAGTCTGCAAATGTTCATTGTCAAATAAGCACTTAGGTTTCTATTTTCTGCAGCACTCCGCTCTACAGTTGAGAAGGTAGGACTTATATTAAAGATATAAGTTTTTCCTTCTCAATTGTAGAGCATCATATGATCTGTGTTTTTTGTACAACATTTCATTGATTTTATATATTTTCCTATATTACTTAAAGCTTACATACTGAGAGCTTTCATACTGAAAGAGAGAGAGAGAAAGATACAATGTAGTAGAGAGCTTCTATCAGTTTTTTAACCTACTATTATAACACAATGTTTCATTTCAGAAACTGAGGTCGTCCTAAAAGGCGCATGAGTGATTGAAGTAGAGATATTTATTTATTTGTATCAGTTTGTGACACTATAGCACGCCAGGAAATTAATTGATTTTGAAATGGAGTTTTTGATTGAAGATGATTGGGTCTTTTCTATTTGATCAATATTTTGAATTTTGAAAATCACCTTGAATAGGCACCTGTGCTTATTATTTTGTACGGTTTTTTTTGGAGTTAGAAGTTCTTTAAAGACTAAAGATTTATCAATATGTGAGTGATATTCTATAGTATTATTCATTAGTAATAATAATAATTATTAAGTTAAACACATTGTTTTTACAAAAAAAACGTAAGTTGATTTTCAAGCTATGCTTTACTGTAAAATGTTTTGAAAAAGCTATATGCTTTAAGTGTCTTAAAATGGGTTGATAACGACTATGAGTTTCGTGATCCAACATTCTATAGGCAGTTGTTTGGACAATAAATAATTAAATACATGATAATTTATTATTATTTACAAAAAAAATATACTAAATCTTTAGTGAGTTGCTGAAATCTATATTCTATAAAAGGATTTTAATAGAATATAGATTTCAGCAACTTCAGCTGTGGATCTCCACAGCATTTGAATAATATACTCTACTCGAAGCTCCACTCAGAGATGTCAATTAGAGTTTACCAAACGGTAATTCAATACAGATATTTCGATATGCGTCTGTATCATCGCTGCCGGAGAGTAATCAGGTGTGTAATATTATTGGGTTTTAAAAGTTATGTCATATTATAGAAGTCAGAATACACCTTATCATTTTTAAACACTCCGTTCTTACTGCTATTGCTCAAAATTCTTAAACCACTTGCACTTTTTGAAAAATATACTTCATTTTTCAAAAATCCACCCCCGATGGTTGCCTATATTTAACCTTGGATTAGATTTTTCATATAAACCTTCATCCCCTATTTCAACCCTTTAGAGGTTGATTTTTTGACAAAATAAGTAGCCTATTTTAGACCCAAGGCTATTTACTATTTTCATTTTAAATTTCATCCAAATCCGATTAGCCGTGAAAGCGTGACAGACAAACACACAGACTTTCGCATTTACAATATAAGTATGGATAATCAAATATAGATTATTCTTACCGTTTTTGATGTGTTGTTACATTTTTTAAAATAATGCGATTACTATTCAAAAAGATTAATAATTTGTATCTCTAAAGACAGGAAAAAATATCTGTCATTTGATATATCAGTGTTATTTGCAAAGTTATTAATTGAAACGATTCTTTGTCTCGCTAGTATTTTTTTTTTGGGATTACCAGATTGTTCTTCTAGGATGGTGATATATTAAAAGACTATATTATATAACACATCGTGATCGTGGTCGTGATTTTTGAACATTATATTGTTTATCTTACTGTGATTTGCGTTGCATAAAATATTAATAAGTCACTTGAAATATGATAGCAATTGTATTTTGATACTTTACTATTTGAAAATAACTATCGGAATAAAATAACTAAGACCTAGGTAAATGGAAGCTAGAACTTTTTACATTTATTCAAACAGTAAAGTAATAGCAGAAGTAAAATGACAACGTTACTTCATATACCTGCTTATTTACAATATTTAATATGTATATATTTAGGAATCTATCTACTATCACTATTCATATGAAGGGACTGAAAGCAAATCTATTAAGGTTTGATCGGCCAGTGGGTATGAATTTTGACAGAGCAGCCAATTGTGATTTATATATGGGTATGGCATATAACTTTCGCTCAGTACTTTGTTCGGAAATGACGATTAAATGATAAAACAAACGTATCTCTCTCTCTATTAAGAAATAATACTTAGTGGGTAACTAATTTGATGTATAATTAATTTATGTAAGTTTTCATCCTAATGCGCCGTTTGCATTTCCATCCACCTCCATCATTAGATGACACTTTCCAAAATGTGATGAAAGAGTTAAACAAATCAGCGAGCAATCAGTCTGATTCTGGGTTCTGGAAATAGCTCCGAAGGAGACATACGAGATGATATCGAAGTCGAGTCACTGTAAACCACTACCGGTACATAGCGGCTCATGTCCTAATTTTTTTTAAAACACAATCAGACAACTTTAATATGGTTTTCATTGAAAAATTATAATGCAGAGGGAAAGATTAGTAACCAAAGTTTGTTGTGTGCAAATTTCAGCTCGATACTTTGACATTTTTTTCATAATTTGAACATCTGAAAAAATCCGAGCCATTGTTCACAATCTGACCTTACTCATAATAAAATATATACAAGCATAGAAATGAATTAAAGTGTTTTGTCACAAACTTTTTTTTTTTATGGAATAAAGGAGGCAAACGAGCAGAAGGCCCACCTGGTGTTTAGTGGTTACCTTCGCCCATAGACATCCATAACATTAGAGTTATGGATGCGTTGCCAGCCTCGGGATGTAGGACAGAAGGAGGAAGGAAGGATGGGAATAGTGGGAATAGGAGAGCTGGCTTACATGCCATCGAACCGGAACACATCATCAGATATTTGACGGTTCGTCTTTGACATGATAGTGGTCGCGAGCCAGTCGGAGAATGAATCTCCTACCACCAAGCTACTGGGTTACCCGCCTTTTACGGGACGCTACCCAGCGGCGGCAGGGAATTGTATTTTTAACCCGTCCCCCCACGGGCTAACTAAACTTTTTACCACAAACGATTCTAAAACACTTGTAAATGATGATAATTTCACCAAAATCTAACATCTAATTACCTAAGTGACTACGAAGACGTAGCGTATCGCTGCGTCGACTCAGTTATCTGATCCATCGTAAAAATTAATTGTATACATATGTTTGTAAATATCTGAACTGCTTACTTTCGTTGCACGCGAGGCTACGTCGGGTAATTAGTTAGGCGTTTCAACAGTGCGATGCGATTGATATGAAAATGTTAAGCGTTGCTTTAAATATTACGTTCTGTGGTCGCTTCTAAACTGACTTGTAATTATTAAAAAATATGTTCGTTTTGTTATAAATATGTAATATATGTAATATTGTTGTGTCAAAATTGTGTTTATTTATTATATTTAATTTTATGTATATAAATATTTTCTTAATTTAAACATTCTAATATCCTTTATCGTTTATATCTAAGTGAAGCTTGATCTTAAGCTTATTTAAATATATACCTATTTATTTAATCGTATATATTTATAAGAGTTTGTTTAAAAATAGTTACCACTGTTATTAATTTATTTCTTATGTAAGTGCAAACTTTAGCTTTCTTCATATTAGAAACAGTCCTTTTTCGAGCCAGACGAAACCTAAAAAATCTATAGCATTATAGGTCCTAAATAAATCAATGATTACTGTTTTATGTAAAACCAAATCATAAATTATAATAAATATAATATATTCCTTAAAATAACGCAATAATCGAGAAGCTAAACATATTTTCATACTTATATTATTTAAAAGTTATATCTCTACTTTCTAACACACATGGAGGATCGTCCTAAGTCCCAAAACATCATGTCAACCTATTTTATTTATTGTATGTTTTTGTGCTTCCTGCAAGCGACGCCTGGACGCCTGCTTATATTCGAAAAATGCGAAATTGACTCAAATTGCTTGTTATTAACGATGACAGATGTCTTGGCGCCAGGCCTAAAAAACCAGGGTTCTCTAAAATGCACTCTATTACTGCACCATATAGTACTAATTTAAATACACCCTCGCGTCCCAAGATCGGATATATTGATATAGTATGGATACGCAATTAGTGACAAAGTTTTTTATTTGTACTACAAAGATTGTTAACTTCATTAATGTCAATAATATGTGATATTAAAGTGTATGAAAGTATAAAATTGTTTATTTTTATCTGCTTTTGTACTTCATAGTCTTTGTGTGCTTTTTTTTAAGTTAGAGTCATATAAGATTTTAAAAAAATAAAAATAAATTGCTCCAATTAATTTTCTTATAATTTAAAAAATATACATTATTAGTAAGACATATTAAATGTAAAGTACATTTATTTTATTATTTTCTTTTTACATTAAAGTATTAAAAATAATTACCCAAGTAACAAAAATGAGACGGTAGATAGTAGGACAAGTTTTTTATGGCTGTAAGATGTTATTTGAAGAGATGCTCTGTATAAGTAGCTGTTATCTATGAGATACAAGATTTAATACAAATTTAGTAAGAGTTTATACAAATTGCAACGCACCTATGGGAATATTGTTTAGTGTAAAAAAACAAAACCAAATATATATATTTTTTTCCTTTTTTTATAATTAATAGATAGTAACACAATAACTGAGGCACAATAACTGTAAACTGATGGTTGTGGGTTCGACTCCCACTCGAAGGAACGATCATATATTATTTTCATTTCTGAGCCCTGGTACCTAAGACAAACATGGCATTGAATTCCTTCACGAACGGAGAATTGAGTGTCTTGACACTCTAGATTTTCTCTGATTACAAAACATGCATACTTAATGTCTAATTCATTTAGGTATTATATAAAAAAATACAGTTCTCATTTATTACCTTGTACTTTTCATAAAATAAAAGTTACTAAGAAACTGGGACTGGAGATGAATAAAACTTGGAACGATTGTCATAAACTTAAAAAAATATGAATTTACAAATTTGTCAACCACGGTGCCGATACGGCAATCAAATGTAAACAAAAATGTTTTAGCTTAAAGTATTATAAAATATCACCCTTTCAAGTGACGCACGCACACTGCGTAAAGCCGCAGGCGGTCCTTGTATTTAATAGTCAATATATTACAATGTATAAACTATGCTTCGGGATATTCTTACAAGTATTCCACTTATATATTTTAAGAGCTAATTAAGACTAAGTCGATATGCGAGGTAGCGGCACATTTCGAACAAAAATTTAAATAATTATTACAAGCATTTAAAATGTAATTTAATATTTGGAAAATTTATGAGATTCCATTACTTTAGTCTGTCTTTATTAGATACTGTGTAAAAAAATGAATAAAGCAAAGCGAAAACTGAAATTAAATATTCTTTATTTGAGGCTGTCACGGCGCACTGAGACAGCGTCTCACTGTAGCCGCGATGATGATGGGTTCGATCTCACTCGAGGGAATGATTATATAATATTTCATTTTTACCTAATTTCCTTTTATATGATACATAAGATGCAATGTCTCGGTTTCGGTTAGAATTGGGTATTAGTGTGTGTTGACGATTCTTTTTTACTACCCTGCTATGCAGAAATTGCTTTTGTCACCTGAATAAATTAACGTAAAATCTTTAGGACTATGACAAAATTTGTACTTGCAGCTGTTTAATGCGGTCAATATAAAAGTTAAAAGTATAGTTTAAATATATATTTAAAAGTTTCAAAAGTTATTATTATAGTATATATTGTAGTTAAATATTACTTACACTCTAAATATAATTAAAAACTCATTGTACATTAGTAAACGTCGGCTACGTGCGAACTGTTCCGCCCGCGGCGTGCACGTGATTTCCTTTTAAAGTTCTATAAAAATACCATTGGCGTTATTACTAAAAGTTTTGTTTTGAAAGAGTAATAAGTATTGGTTGCTGCTTTTGTATCAACCAATTCATATATTTAAATATAGGTACATAATACATATATTATTCAACAATTTACCGCGTGCTGGTAGGCAATTCCAGACTGCCTTTCCATTAAGAACATCTTATTGAAGAGGCAGTCTGGAAACATTGTCTGTATTTCCTAAAATATTTTAATATTATATTTGTATAATATTCATATATTATCGCTTGCAGTCAACAATGGCCCCGTTTAGTTTTTTATTTTTAATGTTGTTAACACATTATGGACATATCGATAGACAGTCAGACGGACAGACTAAATATTTGTGCTTTTGAAACAGAGAGTTTATTTTATAGGTATATCTTAAGAGAGTTTACTTTCGTAATTAGATGCCCTTTTTTAATTCAAATGTGACTAACCTACATTTCTTACATAACTTAGTGTGTTACTAATATTAACATTTTATTTTTATAAATTATATAGATAGGGCCAAAGCTTGGATAATATTATAAATTCAGAAGAGGGGATGACAGGTTTCGTTTATGGCTATCTTCCAATTGTGGTCCACAGCACCCTAGGTTACCTCATTGCCTTCTGTATCAACATCTAACTGGGTTGTCCTTACCAAAGCTGTGTTGAAGTGCTCATTTAGTATGACGTGTCTTGGAACTGTAGTTTCTTCCAACTTTGTGTTCACTATTATCTGTTATAATCGTGGAAATGGTAGATCCTCGATGTTAACGACAAGCAATAGTGCCAAGTGCGTCTTATAGCAATTACTTGGAACAATAACTGGAAAAACTAAATTAAATAACTATTAGAATATTCTGTTACTCAACATGTTTTATCCCAACAATAGATTGAATAGGGATTGATTGTTCTGTGGGAAAGCGACGCTGTGTGTCAACATAACATATTTAGTATAAGTCGTCTTGACTTTTCCTGTTGGTATTTAGGTAGGTACTTTTATATTTTAATGTATTATACTGTAAATTGTTTAAATAATACTTGATTCCTTTTACTCTTATTCTTTTTTGTTTATTGTATAAGTAACTACGAAATATTATACCTATATTTTCATGAATACGAAAGCCATCGTGGCACAGTGGGATACCTAGTGTCTATGTGTAATCACGACTGGATGTGTATTCGATTCCCATTCGCTGGAATGATGATGTTTTCATTTCTCCGCTTGCAAATAAGATAAATCATGGTCGACATTAAGGTTCGCCAATCCCAACGATAGCTTATGGTGGAAAGTGGAGAAGGGAGTGGCTTGTTTCTCTCCGACTACTCTGCTATGCGGGGAAAAGTGTGTTTTTGATACATAAGTTTTTTATATTTCCTTTTTTATGTTTTATTTTAAATAATAGTGCAAAATAATCGTGTAATTTTAATGTAGAACACATTGATAAATATTAAAATATCTTGAACAAATTTAAATACTTGTCAATATTACTAGGACTTGACATGTATTACAATATAATAGATAACCTCAATAGTATAGAATGAAACAGAATAACATATCAATTTGCTAATTCTACGAATTAACATGAAAATAGTAGCTTCATATTCAAGAGCATGCAAGTCAGAGGTTCTTTTTAATTAATAGGAAATACTTTGCAATTTTTTCAGTTGCACTTGCCGCTGTGTTTTTCCTGCATAGGAAAGTTGAATTATGCCACTCAGTACACAATGTCTATAATTCTGGGGGGACAGCGGTGAACGGAGTGTTTTGACATTGACTTATCTCTATATTCTTATATGATACAGAACACTATGTAATATTCACAGACGCACTTGCAAGTTTTTGTGGACATACCCGCATTATAATTAAACAGATCAGCTGTCTTTTGCCCACACACGTGACTTTTCAACAAAAAGTCATATTTGTCAGTTGTCTAAAATAAATAGAGAGATTCATACATGGCTCAAATATTCATTTTTGCTATATTATTTACAGTTTTCCGCTTTTCCTCATATACCAGGATAGTACGCGAGAATCTAGGTATGGACAAGACATTCCGTTAACCATTGTTCGCCCGGATTTGAGACATTGTAACTCGACGCTGTGCTTTGTCTGATTCGCCAGAGCGGAGAAATGAAAATATTTGAATTATGACCATTCTACCGACTGGGATTCGAACTTACAGCCAATCGCATTTACAGTGAAAGTTTGTCTTACTGCGCCACTAACGCATTTAATTATTATTCATATTTATAATTTTATTAAGTAATTGTGGCCAGTCGTGGTCCCGTGGCACAAGAGTGTGACTGTAAACTACTGGTTGTGGGTTCGATTCCCACTCTAGGAGTGGAAATTATATTTCCATTTTCTTCGCTCTGGTGTCGAGGTAAAGCGCGGCGTTAAGTTCCGCCACTTAACACGCAAGCCTCCGAATTCGGCGGAAGGTGGGGAACGGAGTGCCTTAACACTAGGTTCCCTCTTCCTACCCTGCTGTGTGCGGGATATAGCGTGAAGCTATTTATTTATTTATTTTATTAAGTAATTTAAATACATCTTTGTTACTATAATACACAGTAAAACATAAGAGGGCGAGAAGAGAATGCATTAACATTTAATAAGCAATACCTATAATTATATTTACAGTATTTGATACTAAAATCGTTGATTTACGAATAGTGTTGAAGATTTTTTATATTATTTTATGGAACTTTTCACCATAAAATTATACTTAAATTATGAATATAATTTTCTTTTTTTATATTATTAGAATTAATGCTTATGAGTTTGACACATTTATTTGTTGGTGAAAATGCAAATATACCTAGTATGTTTCAGATACAATTTGATACACGTAACATATAATGATGTTTCTAAAGACAGAGTTAAGTTTCATATTTAAGGCCATCGCAGCAAATTGAGGAATCATCTGCCCGAACGCGATTGTTATGGGTTCGATTTTCACTCGAGGAAATATTTATATTTAATATTAAGCAAGAGAAGATTAGGCACGGCTTGATATCCATTATGTACCTATTCAATTATGGGTTCACTTTGAATACAATTTTAGTTAATACAAACATTTTACAACATACATACATACAGATTAGCAAAAATCTAAAAATAATATACATTTTCAATTGTTAGTAAATAAAACAATTATTTTCTACTAATTTTAGATAGGTAAGTGGAATAGGTACCTACGTGGTATGGTTCGTAAAAACGAAGATTTTAAAGAACTCACCCAAAAGTCACACTCGAGTTTCTTAGGCACGGAAATTATTGAGTTACTTACTCTACATTATTTTAGCATAATTATAAAAAATAAATGCGCAAGGAGAATGGACTCTAACCTAATGAAAATGTACCCGGTTACAAAGCCATATACCTAGCCACTCTTTAAAGGCGTTTACTTATTAAACTACTTAGGTGATATTTTTAAAGGAATAGAGAGACTTATTGTATGATAGTGCAAATATTACGAAAATAATCCAAATATTACCTGAATATTTTCAAAAGTTTTATAAATAGGTACTTAGGCAATAATTTGGGAATATATTTTAATTAATTACCTAATGTATTCAAGTCACATTTACAGGTAACCATATAATTTAGTTTCAAGTTTTTTAAAAATTCTAGTGTCAAGTTGTCCTCAGCCTTCGGTCTGAAGTCACTCGAGAGCTCAGCACAGTGCTTGGTCTTGTTCACAAGAGCAAAGAAATGAAAAGGATTAGTTTATGATAATTCTACGTGTGGCAATTAAACACACAACCTATACCTACCTAGCAATTACTGTCAGATGTCCACTGCACCATGATGGTCTCCATATAATTATGATATCTTCTAAATTCTTAAAAATAATAATATGTAAAAATTAATAATATGTAATAGATATAAGTTACATTTTATATTAAAGAGATTAGATTAATATTAAAAAACTAAAGGAAACTGGACTCTCTTATGGTATACTTTATAAACTTCGGTAAAGCTTACTTAGTTTTAAGCTCTGATATTGTGAAAGAAAAAAGGAATTTATATATATAAAAAAACATTATTTTAAAAAAGGGTAAACTTAGGTAAAGCTTACTTAGTTTTAAGCTCTAATATTGTGAAAGAAAAAAGGAATTTATATATATAAAAAAACATTATTTTAAAAAGGGGTACAGGGTTTATTTTAAAAAAAGGTACGGGGTACGGTTAAAGAGGGACCTTATGTTCCGTAGTGATATAAATTAAATTGTAAAAAAAATCTTAAAGATATATCAAAATGATTAAATCAATTTATTGTATTTAATATACCTAAGTATCTATTAATAAATGATAATAAAAAAAGTCTTCGTCCCGATAGAAACAAATTCGAGTTAAGTTTGTAAATTTATTTAATTTTCTCCATTATTTTGTAAGGAATTGTTCTAAAACTAATTTAAAGCAGAAGTGTTATGTAAAAACATTTTTATTACTAGAAAAACCTAATTTTTAATTCTACATTATTGAGAAATGTTTGTAATTTATTCAGTACATATTTTATATAATATAGTGCTATGTTTATTATATTAGATCAGTTGGAAACCTATGGCAACGCAATCATCATGATAAAGTTACGAAAACCACTGAAAATACAAAAAAAAATGTTTTAAATACAAACCAAAAATTTTCACTCAAAATGATAGCATGTTCATATGAAAATAAATTCGAAATAGCAATAGAAACGTAATGGATGGAAATAAAAACAAAATTGATTTTCGTTACGGCGCTTCGTAAATCTGACAAGGTGAAACAACTTGTCCCCAGTCAAACCATTTTTTGTCTATAAAAATTTGTTTGTACGCCTCGCGACTGTCTCGCCGAAAACCCATAAACATGAACAAGTCAGGCCGACTGCCGCTTTCCCCCACTCCGGGATAGGCGGCGTCGTTTGAGGAGGCGTGGTTTGACGGTAGAGGGGATAAATAGTCCAATAGGCGCGCTTGTTTTTAAACTGAATCTTGAGAAGGACAGAAAAGTTGAGTTGCTATTGGCGGATGGATCCAAGCCCCGCCTCGTAGGAGTGGCTTAAATCGCTCTATCCTACGGCGGAGGGGCGTGTGATTTCTGGCGCGCGCCAGTCTGTGTTGAGAAACGAAAGCGTGCAGGTGTGCCGTAACAAGGCATGATAACGCCGGCTCCTTGACGCGCAGGATGGCTGCGCCGCGCAGCCGCCGCGCATACAAACAACTGTGATAAATTAACTTTATTTTTCATACATAGAATAAATACCGTCCGTGGATAGACTTTCAGAGACAGTGTTGTGTGAAGCCGCCCTTATGATCGTCCCTATGGCAGCATACGCACAATTCGGCTATTCATACCCGTCTGCCTCGCAGGTTAGTTCTAGTATTATGCACTTTAGTTTAACGTATAAACAAACACGTGAAGATGACTTCGTACTTACGCTAGACTTAACTTTATTTTTTTTAATAATATCTATATATCTTTCTATATGGTTACTACGTGAGACTGAATGTATTAACTGTTGAAATAATACAACTTAAATACAGTTAAAACAAATAGCTGAAACCTAGACTTATTATTACTTGCTTTTTATCTTGTAGAAAAAGTAGTTTAAAAATTAAGTAATCATTTGTGATTACAACTTAAAATTTAGAAACAAAATGGTAAATAAAATCTTTAAAGTATATTGCAGTTACATATTAGGTTAAATCTAATAGAATAGAAAGAAGGTGTGTGAAAGAAAATATCGATTTGAATAAAAATAATATGTCAGTTGCAGTCCAATAAAAGCAATCACCGCCACGTGGCGCTAACCGACGGTGTTTTTTATGCAATAAATGTTAATAACTTATTTCTATTTATTTATTCAATAATTTCTTAATAAGATAAAATAATATTTTTTTTTCTTTATAATATTGGTATTAATTTCAGTGATATTAATTATCAATATTGTTATATAATGTGTCGTAATTTTATATACAGTAGCAAAGTCATTTGAAGTTATTTGAAATTTAATAGAAACGATGTAATAATATTTATGAACAGTAGAATAGGGCACATAAGGTAAAAGATAGCACAGACATATCTATTTTACATATATAAAATAAATAAATATTTATATATTTGTTCAAATAAACGTATTATATACTTAGCCAATTATAATAATTTATCAATCTGTTCGCCACACCTTCACAAATATTTATTTTAACTTTAAGCTTAGCTTATGTCACATATATCTTCTATAAATACGACCACTAGTCGTATCTTATTTTGTTTTAAAAGTTGTAAAATAGTATGCATTCAAATTCATTTAGTAAATACGTTTTATATAATAATAAAAAGTTTGTATATTAATTGTTCGTTCATAAAAGTCATTAGAATTTAATAGTTAGTTTAATTTTTTAGTCCACCTTTAGGGAATATTTTTGTGTGAGACGTTAGTTCTATTTCTCGTTCTCTTCTAGTTAGAATGAACTGTAATTTATGTTTTTTTTTAATTGTAGTCACAGCTTCATCGTAGATGGTACTTGCTTCGAACCACGTACAGTTTTCATTTTTTGACAACTCAACTTAAATTATATATTATTTGTAAATGTTGGTAATTACAAATGTTTCTTAAATTTGTTTATATAGTTTATAAGAGTATAAAAAATAAAAATATTTACTTTAAGTAAGTCGTGCTTTATTATTTTTAAGTAATAATAATAAACGTATGTCATTAGCGCTCATCAATTAAAACGTAAAGCCGCCGCCGCCGTCTCTCATAAGAAAACACTCCTATATTAAGTTTTATCAAAACACTATCAAAATGATAACTTCGATGAAGTGAAAATAACTTAATTAAAATACATTTTTACATTTATATATAAGTTTTATATATCGGGTAAAGACCTAGTTCTTGTTAATTAAGTACTTGAATATAAGCATATGTTAATATTAAGACAATAGTATTCGATAAAAGCAAATAGGTAGGTATATATATTTTATAGTAACGTTAACGGCCTAGGCTTGTTTTTTTTAAAATATATGTTTCAGTTACTGTTTTTGTACTATAAGAAAGTCTTAATAATTTTTACTCTATGTCAGATAATATTATAACATTGATAGTATATGTATAGTATCCCCATGTAAAATGTCTTAAGGAGAGTAAGAGGATAGTATTTCGTCATTTTTAAATAGGTATAATATTCAGAAGTTTTGTCTTATTTCAGCACTTGGGAATATAATTTTGAATAAACAAATATACCTATCCTACATGTATGGTCCGCCGCAACAAAATTTCCTTAGAGTTAATATTTTTATCTTAATTAGACGATTTTTTCAAGATTTTATGATAAGCCTGTTTAAAATCTTAACTATGTAAATCATGCTATGTAAATAAAATAGAATTGAATCAATTGCAATCTCAAAAGGTATGAAAAAGTATAGAAATAAAATAGCTTCAATTAAACCGGCAGAGTCCTGAAGTAGTAGTGTGCCATTGGTGTATTTTACTTTGCAGGATGCAAATTTATCTTTTGTATAATTCGAGCATTATATAGTTTGCAAACCTGTATTTTGAAGGTATCAGTCGATTTTTTTCATGTATTCAACGTGTAATATTGTAAAACAATTATTTTACTTAAACAGGTAATGAAAACAACGCAAAATACCTGAGAATCATTTCACCTTTCGATAAATTAAATAAATAATATAATATATATTTTTTCTTCATTGATTTTCGTGAACTTCGTTTGCATGAACATTATGACTCTTGCTATACTATTTTTCATAATTGATTACGTAACGAAACATCCATTTTACCCTGTTGTTGTTCGTAGGAATTTCGCGATATACGATTATTTAAAGAGTATTCATATGAAATTTCAGCTTTTTACACAGTAGTATTGGCTGTGCGTCTGTTAGTAACTTAACAAGAAAAGAGCAGTGTTAATTGATATTTTCAGTAGAAGTAAATTGTGGTAAAGGAAACAACTATTATTGTGCGTGAATTACTTGTAAGTGGCAAAATAAGCTTTAATCAAGAAGTAATTCATATTATTTTAATTTTTGAATAAATTGTCTCTGATAAATTATTGTGTTTAAAAGCATGTCTCATTCTTTACGCTTGTGTCACTCTTTGACAATTCCCTAAGAATAAAATTCGATTTTGCACAATCGTATTTTAATTGAATACCATTATACGTCGTCTTCAGTAAAAATATATCTGTTAAATATTATCTTTCAGTAGATCGAGCGAGTCTTTATATGGATTAAGCGTTCCCCGAATAAGATTATGACCTACGACCGCTGCGTTCAGTCATACAAACTCTCTACAAAACCACTATGGTTTTATAGTAAAACAGCTAGTTATAACTAGTGTTATTTACAACACACTTACTCATGTACACTAATAATCTGAATCACTGAACCGATTTCGATTAGGGTATATCAATGAATGATTGCACGTGTCAAGTTGATCTTATGTGGCAGGATGAAAGCTTAATGAGAATGCCGATAAAAAATAGTGACGGCCCATTTAACCTTGGGTAACATTCGTTAATAATATTAATAAAAGTAAGATTAGAACAGAAATTATTTTTCCTCTCTGGCATACAATACTGACATCGCATGTCGCTGAGTTAATTGAATATAATTTAATGGTAATAATAATTAATTTCAATTATTTTGCAACGAACATTTTGTGTGAAAGTAGAAAATATACAGGTCGATGTAAGTGTGGGTATGAAACTGCAAATAATGATTTAAAACGTTATTTGACGATAAACTATACAATTTATTTTATAGGATACTTTTATTCATAACATTGTGACAGAATATGCTTAAAAGTATCTTATATTTGTATACAGAACTGCTACAAATATACAAAAAATATATTCTATATAAAATTGTCTTTTGAATTTATTTAATTTAATAAAAAAATATTGCCTTTCGCTTCTAAGTATCAAGACTACTTAATCTACAAATAACGCTATTATAACGCGACTTGACGCCTCTTTTATAATATCGCCCCTTGGTGGTTAAGGATTGAATTATACTTAAAAAAACATTAATACTGTAACTAGTACTATAGATTAATTAATTAATACAAGAAAATATTAACTAAATGATCAATTAGTTATTTTTTCTTCTTATTTCTACACTAGCAGATTATTTGATGTAGTATTGCACATTTTGAACTAATCCTACATTATTTTTACTATTTGTACAGTCACAATGCCTGACTGTAAGTAATCAAATGATTGGGCGTGGGTTCGATTCCCACTTGGTGAAATCATACTTATTTCCATTACTTTAGTGAACAGAACAAAGCGTGGAATTTGTCTCCGCCGGTCAAATCGCAATATCTCTAATTCGGGCCCAAGGTAGAGAATAGACTGCCTAGACAGTAGGTTTACAACGTCAAGCTACATCGACAGAACGTAGAACGGAGTCTATTTAAGTGTTAACACTAAGTTCTCTGCTTACACTGCTTTTTAGTAAATTTGTGAAATAAAGTAATACTCTCCGCTGCTAGTATAAAAATTATATTTTAAAAGTGGAAGACGGAGTGTTTCGATATTATGTCCTGCCCTATCTCTGACTACCCTGATATGCGAGAAAAAGCGTTAAGTTGCATTTTTACTTAATTTTATAGAAACCAGGCACTGAAGCTGAAACCTTTGTAAAAGTAGGCAAAGACATAACTAATATTTAACTTGTTGGCCCTTTATTTAAGTGCCGCGGCAAGAGGTTGTAATTATTAGGAAACTATTACAAAATTTCTAGCCGCAAACTTAGTTATGCTATGCCAATAATTTGCCGCCATATTTGGTTTCAACTACGTATTCGATCGGTTTGGTATACAGTCGTTTGCAAAAGTGTTTCAAAATTAGTTTGCTAACATTTATTCAAATTTGTTACATGTCTTATTCATCTTCTATTTTAAATGGCTAAATTGAAACTGCGTTTTGGGCGACCGACTCTATGTAGCGTTTTAATTTCATTTTATTTATATTAACATCATGTGCTTATATAAAGTAAGAACCGACAATAACAATCGATGTGAAGGCGGCGATGTTGACGAAAGCATTCCACTGCACCGTGAAGGCGATGTACAATTCATTTTCATAATAATGCACACTAGTTCAAAGTATAGGCACGCTCGATGTGTCAGAAATTTTCCGTCTAATTGAACGAAAGCGATCGACCATTCAACGCCGTTAATTCTTAATGCTCTGATATGGTACGCACCACAGAGCATTTTAGAAAACCCATCAAGTTTATTTAATTTATACGTAAGAGTGGAGATTTAACGCGTTAGTAATGGAATTACATACTTTGACTATGGGTGATGTTTTAATAATATACTATGGCATTTAGTGCTCAGCACTCGTTATTCATTATTTGACAGCACGGCGAAGCGGTTGTCCTGCTCTTGTTTAATGATCAAAGTATAATAATTACCCTTAGTATTAGATAGAGTATGAAAACGAGACGGCTTATAATGTTCGTGCATTTAACATTAATATATAAGTCATTTACTAAAATTTCTTTTAAATTTTCAGCTTTTTTTCTTATTCACATTCTATACGAATTTACTCATTGTTTTTTATTCACGATCTGTTTTGAGATGTATTTTCTTTAGTTAGTTAGTTTTAAGTGTTCATATTTGAAATTTCAACGTAATCAATGATGCCATTTGTATATTTTACGTTCTGTGACAAAAGGTAGGAAAATGTAAAGTATTAAGACCTTCGTTCCTAGCATAAGCGTCCTTATTGGTTATGTGGATGTTTGCTTTTGCGTATAACAGCAACTAATCAAGGAGTTGTATTGCTTTCTAACTGGTTCAATCAGCGGTACACGCATATATGAATACATGCAGGTATGTAGGTAGTTAAAAGTTTAATATTTTAGCATTAGATATAATTATTACTATATTATGTTTAGTGAGAGCACTTTCGCTTATGTTCACATAATACTACAATAAATAATTGTAGACCTGGTCTGGATTGCCAGAATTAAGTAGCTAAGTAGTATAAAGTTTTGTATGGTTAGGTTTATATAGAAAATAAATAAGGCTTAATACTTTTAAAACCATACAATAGGAAAGTGTTAAATTATTAAAAAAATATTAGCACACCACTTTATATTTTTTTTATACCACTTCTATGTTTTCTTTGACATATAGCTATATAATTGCGTAATAATGACATACAGGTTGTCAATGCATCAAATATTTTACGCGCAAACTAAGCAATAGTAAGCATAAATACATAATTATTAAAAAAAAAATTGAACACAATGTTTCACTTGAAACTAAGAAGAGAAGGAATAAAGAATTAAAGGGGAAAAAGAATATATAATGAAACAAACACATTTTAACATTTTAAATGTTCAACGTGGTAATATTTATATAAAAAACACGAATTCATCTGCGTTCAATAATGAAAATATATTGTTTACGATGTCAAATTCCGCACTAAAGTTTTTTTCCGAAATATGTACACGAAATGAATTATTTATATAAAATTACGCACCTTTATGAGAAACGCATTCGGTTTTTACTCAAATTCATGAATATTTTTCATTTTTAGTTTTGTTTTATTAAGCAGACGGATACGTCGAATACATAGTTATATTTCATAGTTTTTCTTTTGTGTAATTTGTACAAAGTTATGGCAAAAACTTGTACGAGTATTGCAGATCTAGTATTATAATGTAAAACAACTTATACGCTCCATTAATACAATTTAAGTATGAATTACAATTTTTTTCTCTTAATTATGGTGCAAATAATAAGAATATGACTCGACTTAATAAACCACATTGTACTTGTAACAGAGAATATAAATGTATCTCATTACAGTAAGTAATACCGACTAGAGATGCTAGTTAGTTTGTTTTTTTTTGATGTTCACATGTTTCAAGCTCACTTTCAAAGCAGTCGCTCTCATTTGTTAACTAAAATAAAATAGTACTGTATACATGAATTAATTGGCAAATTTGGTTGTTCTAATGTTACCTTTCACTGGGAGCTTGAGGCGGTCTCCTTAAAAGAGCTTAAGAGAAAAGAGGAAAAGTGTTTTGTTTTTGTATCTACATGTGTAATATGAAGTGGAAATCGAATTCATAACCACCACGTTTACGATCAGAACGTTTACAATCAGAACAGCTGTCACAATTCACACAATTTTTTTAATTAAAAAAAACTTTTGTTAACTGTAGTATGTAAATAATATTGCACATAGTATAGTAACGGATAGTTAGTTATAATAATTCAAGTTATATTCAAGTTGATACATATATAAGGGATGAAAGATGAAAGTAATTTATGTTATTCTACAAGTAAGTAATGGAAAGGCAGGTACATAATATTGTATTTACAGTGTCTGATTCTAAGCACGATTGTGGGTTCATTTCCCATTCGGGAGAACTATTATATATTACTTTCAATTCTCCGCTCTGGTACCTATGATAAAGTGCGGAGTTGAGTTTCGTCACTTAACATGCAATGTGTCGATTTCGGGCGTAAAGTGGAAACAGAGTGTCTTGACACTAAGTTCTTTCTTATAATTTCTCCATAGACGAATACAAAGGGCCAGTCGTGGCGCAGTGGCATAAGAGTGTGACTGTAAACCACTGGTTGTGCGTTCGATTCCCACTTGACGAGTGGAGATATTTTTTTAATATTTCCATTTTCTTCGCTCTGGTGCCGACGCAAAGCGCGGCGTTGCTCCACTTAAACCCAATGCCTCTGAATTCGGCGGAAAGTGGGTAACGGAGTGTCTTAACACTAGGTTCCCTCGGCCTACCCCGCTGTGGGGGATACAGCGTGAAGCTAAAAAAAATGAATACATGATTTCAAACGTTAAGCAACAATGTGAATAAACAATGAATATTCGTATATATAGATACATACATTCGAATACAAACAAAAACATTACTCGGAATCACTTAAAAACAGGGTATTTCGAGTTTTGAAGATAAATAACATTTAGCGGGTGGAGCTGGTGGATTATGAGGTCGGGGCAGTCAATTAAACCGCGCTACCGGCCTGGGCTTTATTGTGGACTTTGTGCGACCTCCCAACGGATCTCCAATAACGAATACACTTTACGTAGCGTGGCCGAATCGTTCATGATTTTATAAATGTTGAACATACATATACCTATATTTTATGCTTATGTTTGAACCTCGTTTTATGTTGTTAATAGATACGTTTCACATTGTATCAGTGGTGAAGTGTGTTCTTTTTAATAAAATAATAAAATGCATTTTATTCTCAAATTGTCTTGTATCAATTATAATATACCTACATACATATATTTTTGTTGTAGTTTTGTTACATTATTAAATTTATATTTAACAAAAATAAGCCGGTGGTAATCATGTTATATGGGCATTATCTCTCATATAAAAAGTACTCATTCTTTGTAGTATATTTCCTTATTTTTTTTCTTTTATTTTATTCTTTTAATAGTTATTTATGCGGAATCGAACAGGAATAATAGTACTACTAATATATTAAAATAAAATTTTATAAAATAATTTTAGTTTTAAGCTATAAGTACCACCAATAAAACGAATGATCATATACATACCTATCATTTCTATAGTTTAATATTAAAATGTCTCTATGTCTTAATTTTTATGTTTGGAGCCAATCGGGGTGCAGTGGCACAAGCGTGTGACTGTAAACGAGTGTGAGCGGGTTCGATTCCCACTTGAGGAGCAAAAATATTTAATATTTCCATTTTCTTCGGTCTGGTATCGAGGTAAAGCACGGCGTTTAGTTCCACTACTTAACACGCAATGCCTCCGAATTCGGCGGAAAGTGGGGACCGGAGTGTCTTGACACTAGGTTCCCTCTGCCTACTCTGCTGTGGGCGGGATACAGAGTGAAGCTAAAAAAAAAAAAACTTGTATTTTGAGAAACTTTCACAGTACAAAGTTAGACGCTTCTAGTGCTAAATGCTAGGCTAGGTATTTAGGGTTGGAATTATAATTCCATGAAAGCAAAAGCTATTACTCAGGTTATTAAACAAGCTGATAATTTAGATGGTACATGCATCTGAAATTGGCCGGTCTCGGCCGATTGCACTTGGTTCACGCGTCTATTGATTTCCCATTTAATTCGTCATGTACTACGAACCACCGTCGCGCGTACATTTTGTGAGTTTTCTCTTTATTCTATATATTTTTTTAAGAAAGTAACTCTTTTATGTTTAAGTGATTTCAAAAATTTCTTAAAATATAGATGGTGATGATTTTTTGTTGAGATGACATGTATGACACGATGACGATGAGACAGTAGAAAAGTTATTGTAGGTTAAAATGTTGTAATTAATAAAAAAAAGTATTTTGGAAATTTACCTACTTTAGAACGTTTTATTTTGTCAAAAATGTACCTACATAGTTTTATATGAGACACAGGCTTTTAAAAACTTTTTTGTACTTTATTATTCATCGATATACCTACATAGACATGACATGAGTTATATATTTTTTTAAAATGTCAAATATTACTTTATTTCGGATTAATGAAAAATAAAATAAATATAATATTGTAAGATAATAAGATAAGATAATATTTAGATAGGTTATTATTATTATTATTTAGCTAATCAAAAGGAAAAGGTAAGTGTCTTCAAGCACACCGCTAAAACACTGGAAATCGAGTTTGAGGTAAGTATTTAATAATTCATACTAAAATTATAAATGCGAAAGTCTTTTGAAGAAAATTTGTCTGTCTGTTGGTCTGTTACGCTTTCACGGCTAATTTACCGGCCCGATTTGGATGGAATTTAAAATGAAAATAGTTTAAGACCCAGAATCAAACATAGATAACTTTTTTAAAAAAATCAATCCCTATAGAGTACATATTACAATAGGTATGGGATGAAAATTTATATGTAAAGTCTGAACCGCTTGACCGACATCGATGTATTTTCACAATAAGATCGTTGTTGACGCGCAAACTTTGGCTTATATATTTCAAAAACTAAACCCTAAGGAACTGAAATAGCATAAAAATTGTAGTTCAAGCGGGTAAAGTCGTATGTGGGTCGCTAGTGTCTTACATATTGTGTGTATAATAAAGCAAAGTTATAGCTTACTTTGTGTGTGTAAAACATATTTATTTATCTCTAACAACTCTCCTAATCTTATTGATCCTGGAGAGGACATAAAAAACAGTCACAGCTAGTTTAAATTTATGTTACTTTAGCATTGTATTAGCATCTGACTGAGACAGAGGCTGTGAAGTGGTTTAAATTATTGAATAAATAATCGTCATCTAAAGTGCAGATAGGCTTGCACTAAATTGACTCTACATCCTTGTTTTATCTTACATAATCCATTCACGATTTTTCCAGCATAAGGGGGTATTCAGAGAGGAACTAATTTCAAACACTCCGTCTTTCAAGCTCGAAATCGAGATTGCGTGTTGAGTGGCGGAACTTAACACTGTGCTTTATCCTATGTACCAGAGAGAAAGAAATATAATTATGTAAATAAAATAATGATGTGTAATAAAATCTCATATAATTTTATTTTAATTTAATTTAAATATGATTTTATTTTCAGAGTAGGATTCAAACCCACAACCATCACGTTTAAAGTCCAACGCTGTTTCACTCACGCTCCATGATTTTCTCTCTCTCTGTACATACTTGTAGCTTTACAATAAAAAATCTTACTATTTTTATAAAATAAATGTTAATTAAATGAATTTACGAGACTGGAATATGTTTAAAGCCTAGCAAACAAAATATTTGCTACATCCAATACAATGTTAAAAAAAAACATAAATACAACTGAGCTTATTTCTCAGTAACAACATATATTAAAAAGAATAATTGATCTTTATAGATCATTATGGTCCATTAAAACTATAGTTATTAATGCAATTTTATCGAATCGATAAACGGTATGGCGTGTGACAACTTTATTTTTATGGTGCATCTAAAGATTAATTATAGCGTGAAATACCCGATGGATAAACATAAAAATAAAGAATGGACAGTTGTTGAGTTGGAAATTTGGGAATTATCGATGCAATCCGTATCGGCATAGTAATTGAACGAATGCATTCAGTTTAATTATTGTTTTTTTGAAATATTTGGGACATATTGCGTATAGCGTAGCAACTTTATGTTTCTCCATTGTTCTTTTTTTTTTGTTCTTGCGATCAATGTTTTCTTGTCAATATTGATGTAAATTGATAATTTTATTATAGTATACCTTTTGTAGCGCTGTAAGGAACCTGTTGTTTCTAAGGATCCTGCAATAAGGAGGTACTATTTACTACTACTACTACTAGTTTTATAGTAGAATAATGGAAAATGTTGTAGTTATTTTTGTATGACGCTTTTGAGCAAAAGTGTCCTTTTGACCCAAACGATCATACTCTAAAGAATTAAGGAATAATTTTCGTACAGGGAAAATTTAAAAATATATTTTATGAATGCTCAATCGCATGCATTAAATGAACTTTCTCAATTAAAAAATCTTTGCTTTAAAGAAACCATAAAATAAATTTGAATATGTAGCGGCTACTGTCTCAAACAGATGTGGGTGTCGGTAAACGGTCGTTATGATTATATCATCTATACTCTGACGTTATCATGACATTGTACTTAATTCAATAACTTTTAAACATATGTTATTATAAGATACTTCACGCTTTTCCTATATTTAGTGATGTCCCATAGGTGGCGTAACTAAACGCCGCTCTTTGTCTAATTAGGTCAAATCATTATCTTATATCGAATATTCATATTTTTTCGTGTGGTATTTAAGCCTCCTAATTGTTCGTTGGTTTATATTTGTTTCAATTAAAATTAATTTCAAAATTATCCCCTATTGAATACATTCTAAAACAACGCAACCTATTTCTGCAAAGTCATTTTGTATACGAAAACACCGATTCAAGATTTATTTTTAAGCATTGGAAATATGGCGAGTTATTTCGTTCATCAAGTATTAAATTTCGTTATACTGTCGCGAGAAACGTATCTGCTTTCGTGTTTCTAGGAACAACTTGTTAAACCTTTTATTCTAAAATTATTTATTTTACGATGAAATGATGTTATATGCTGTACATATACATATATTTCTTACATATATTTTCCTACATATGTTACTTTACAATTTTATATGTTAACATGTTTATAATCAGTACACAAATGTTTCAAATCTATTTATTTAATACAAAGAAAGTGTATGACTGTGGCAATTATTGTGGTTTCGATATCTTTTCGGAGAATGAAGATTATATTTCAATAAACTTGTGGTTAAATACAAATTACCTTATTTTTTCCCGCTCGTTAAAATAAAGGAAAGCGTTGAGTTTCGCCACTTAAATGCAATGTTTGGAAAATTCGATTGAAAGACGAGAACGGAGTAACTGACTAGGTTCTATACCTATGCCTGTTATAAAAGTTGAAGTGGGGATCGGTGATACTCCGTACAATTAAAATGCCAAGTTACTAATATTTAGCTGAAAAATAGATTTCACAATACATCTTGAGGTTACAAAACTCAAATTGTAATGTAATTTATAAATATTAAATCATAATTATAATTATTTTTTAATAAAATCAAGCCAACCCTTTACTTATATGTAATTAATTAGCATTTTTATTTTATGTATTTTTAATTTTATTATAGTAACAAATACCACAGAAACATTTGCTGGTTAACTTATTTAATTCATGTTGTAATACAAAATATATTGGCCTGAATATCAGGCAAGATGGCTGCAGTTTATTCTCGCACTGCATTATGTATTCAGTCGAAGAGTGTGACACGATCGTGTATTGTTTTTACACATTTGGACTTATATAGCTTACAAATGTGTACGTTGTTGAAGAGAGCCAATTCCATTTACTTTAAGATGTGGTATGTATGTACATATGTACCTTTGCAGAAATTCTTCAATTATTGGATAGCTTTTTCATCTTTCGTTTTATTTTATTTCACTTCGATATTAAGTTCTATTATTTATATAAAAATATATAGAAAATAGTGAGCGTTAAATGTTATATTTATCTCCAAACATTTTCGACACCATTTTTAGTATTTTTATTCTTTCAAGCTTGAATTCAGCGTAGGCGCTTTGCCAGAACGTTTTGTTACGTCTTCCGGTATTTTCATATTTAAATAACCATTAAGGGGTTGATTTTCCGTGACTGACAATTGCGGTTACTTTACGTCGAAATTAAGACACGGATGGTCGCTTATTAAAATATTTGTATTCATTAAAATCTATATAATTACAAATTCGTTCCTTGGTGTACAAAATCAAATACTTTGTATATTTTTATTGTAGTCTACTATGCAGTGAGAGGATTCTGAGTGTTAACGCGATGAATGTGGGTTCGGCTGTCACCAGAATGATTGATTCATTTTCCGATTACACAAAATGCGGCTTTCGGTCCCTTCATTCGATAAGCAACGTTCATAAAATAAGTAAAAGTGGAGAGCAGAGGCATTAATATGCTAGATTTTCTCTGCCTTCGAATACATAATATATAAAGCTACTAGTAATAAGTTAAGCTATAGTTAATAACTTTTGATGCCGATAGACTTCTTCGTTAGATCCTTACGTACCTCCTAAAAATAAGAATCGAGACTTACTTTTATGATATTTTTATAAATTGATTAAAAGCAAGCACTTTTATTGTTATTATTTTTAGATGTGATTTTCACATTAATTCATTCAGTCAGTTTCATTTAAATTAAGGTGAAATATTGGAGTCTATATTACCTAGAGTCTATATGACTATCATAAAAATAAAATTAAATAAAATAATTAAAAAAATCAATACCTTATTTGTACTATAATATTAATTAGACTGTTCTGATTTCCATATAATTTACATAACAAGGTTTGAAAAAATCACGAATAATCTAAATTCTTTTTACTACTATTAAATATTAAAACAAACAAACAAATTTTAAATTAAAACATATTATCTTTGGTTCAAAAATGATGATTTAATTAATTTTAAAATTAAATTATTATAAGTTCGCCATGATGTGCCCGAACTCCCAAACAACTAGTAGGTATGTCGTTTTCGATGGACTAACATCATTATAAGAATGAGATTGTTATCACAGCTTATTATATGCATTTACCTAAATTATAATACATTGATCGTGTAGCATTAGACTTTAGCCGCGGGCAGATCACTAAATGTTATTCCGGGCACGCCATACAAATCGATAACCACTCATTATAATGATTGCCGCTTTTTTCTTTACGGGAGTCGTTTTAATTTGAACCCACGAACGAACACGAACTGACTACTCTCTAACTACTTGCCAAATTATACTATAAACGTATATACACGAGGTATTTTAAACGGAAGTATTATGTAAAGTGCATCATTTTTGTTAAAGTCATAACTGTGAGGAGTACCTTTATGTGTAATATAATATTTAAATACAAAATTGTGGGAGAAATTAAGGTATTGTGGCCAGTCGTGGTCCAGTGGCACAAACGTAGACTGTAAAAGACTGATTGTGGGTTCGATTCCCACTCGAGGACTGGAAATACTAATATTTCCATTTTTTTCGCTCTGGTGTAACACGCAAGCCTCCGAATTCGGCGGAAAGTGGGGAACGGGGTGTCTGAACAATAGGTTCCCTCTGCCTACCCTACTGTGTGCGGGATACAGCGTGAAGCTAAAAAAAAATTAGGTATTAGACTAGACGACGACGATGCATTACCGTATTTTGAACAAAGATTTATGTTTGAAAAACAGTTGTTTATTTTGTAAATTTTACGGTGGTCACGATATGTAAATCAGTGTTGCTTGACGCATTGCAAATTGAATAAAATAATAGAAAAGAACAGTGGATAAAATAGGCTATCATTGCATTGTGGATGACTAACCGCGATTGGTTGTAGGTTCTTTTTCAATTCAGTAGGTTATATTATTTATTTTCCTGTCACCGTTCTGGTCATCAATTATATGAGTTCCTCAATCAACACGCAATGTCTCGCTTTCGGGCGAAAACTTGGGAACAAAATGTCTTGATACTAGGTTCTTTCCGACTTCGGGTCGCGTTGAAAAAGCGTGAAGCTGCACAGTGCACTCCGATTAAAATGACTGATTTTGAATATATTATAAAAAAAGATGAACATAATTTAATTTTCGTAACGTCAACGTTAACGTCATTAAATTTCAAACAATAATTTTACAAAAAGAGAAATCTATCCAATCCTATCTTTTCAATTCAAACTAAGAAGTTTTCTATAATTAGTTACATCATAACAATTACACCCTAACAACGCAGGAGCATAATTGAATCTGTAGTGTTTTACTGAAAATTATTTAAGAAAATATTATTACCAGTAAAGACGCACTTTAATCCTCAACTCTTATCTCTTATCTCATTTACTTTATCTCGTTGAAAAGTATAACAGACGGTGTATTTTTAACTGTTCCACACATCATGTTTAACGCCTGCTATGTTTTATAACGTTATAAGTGCGAAATTACTAATTCGTAGGTAATGTCGACTTTATTTCTTTTTCCTTATTCTTTTAAAAATATTGGAAGGAAATACGTCAGGCTGTAAAACGATGCTTCCTTGCAATATCCTTTATTTAGAAATTTTCTATGTACTTTAAAATACAGTTATTATGTGTATCAGTCAAATAAGTAAAAGCCCAAAGAAAATTATCGAAAGTCAGTGAAGAACCCTTATTTTTGAAGAGATAATAAAATTTCACTTAAAAATACACTTTTGGAAATGTTTTAAAGCAGTTCCACGAATAAGAATTGCGTATTCAGATATCTAACAGTTATTTGTTGATGTTGCTGTTTATTTGCACGCGAGGCTAATTTTCAAGATTCTTTCATGTCTAATGCTAACGTGACCTATTAAAGTTAGTAAAAATACCCTTGTAGAGCTGTCTGCTATACAGACGAAATAGATGTTCTAAATTGTCATCCATTGTCAAAATCAAAGTTAATATAATACAAAATTGAAAACGTAATTTATTCGTTGCTACAATTATTTTTGGGATCTTAAAAATTGTTGTTCAATTTTCATTGTGACCCTTTCTATTTTAACAGTTTCTAATACGATTATATATATAGTAGTCCTTGTGTTTCAGTTACTCTGAAACTTGTTGTTTCGGGAATACTAACTTCGTTTTTCTCTCAGTTAGACGAAACTTTTAACACTTAATTTATTTTTTATTCCAGTTGTTATAAATTACATATCGATATCATGATATCAAGCGATTCTAGGACTTTATAGGGTTTCAGACAGACTGAAAGACATTGGTACTTTTGTACATAGTACATATGTGTTATATAGATTTTAAGCATTCTTATATATCCTTTTCAGAAACCACATTACTCTGTGTCGAACAGGTCTCTACATAGCGTAAGCGAACCTAGTTAAATATTTAACTAAGGACAGTTATATACGCCGAGGGCAGTGAGTGTCCGAAATTCGAAATCCGAAATCAAATATTAACGCGCCGGCTCCCCTATTACCTGGATGGAACGACTGAATTTAGTAGGCGCATATTGAATGAAGCCCCGCCCAGATTCAATTAAGTTAGAAAAATTTCATAGTTTTAGGAGGCTTAAAGCTTTTTCGTTGACAGCGGTGACGTTTTTGGGGTAGAAATTCTGGTTGTCATGTGATTACGTTATGAAGAAACATTGCATGTGGTTAGAGGAATTTAAATTTACACACCACTCTACTAGACACTTAAGGTTTTAATATATTAATGTGAGACGGCAAATCTTTGCATCCCTTTTCATCAAAATTATGTGGACGGAGGAGTGACGGATGAAATTACGCATAGCTGAGATTTATACAGAGAAAAAATTCAGGAATTTTTCATGAATATTGCCTTAGAAATATATAAATTAAATTCTTTTTAACATCAAAATGTTGATGCACCCACGCCTCTAGGAAAACATGGCTTAGCGGTCAGAGCGCTTGGGCGGTTTCCAGGAGACGTGAGTTCGACTCTCGCTGCGTTCAAATTTTTATACGTTTATTATTCTAAATGTTTTTTTCAAATATAAAATTACTAGCTGTTACCCGCAACTTCGCGTGAACCAAGAAACATAGACGAGTTTCGATCCGGTTTTTCCATCTTCGAGTAATCTGAGGAACATACATACATATTAAGAACCTCCCCCTTTTTTGCAGTCGGTTAATAAAATGAGATGATAGTCAGATACAGATCTCTCAATTACGTTATTATACGAAAAAGCCGCATCTACATATGCCTTTTAAATTTGAGGGTTGCTCTCGATTTCTCCAGGATTCCATCATCAGATCCTGATTTCCTTACCATGGGACCAATTGTGACATATACCCTCTAGAACAAAAAAATAATTTTGAAAATCGGTCCACCATCTTCCATCTTCGTGTAATCGGGGAACACATAAAAGAACCTCCTTTTTTATGTCGGTTTAAAATCCCTATAAAAATTAACTTATTATGTTATTCTGATATCAAACCTATATTACTGCAAAGTTTCATGAAAATCCGTTCAGTAGTTTTTGCGTGAAAGAGTAACAAACTCACACAAATCCGTACAAACTTTCACATGTATAATATTAATAAGATTAATAAAAAAGTTGCGTTACCTTATGTTTGACATATGCTTTCGTATAGTGACATAAACGTTGCCAGATAACAGAAATTTGACGCGTCACCGGGTAATATTTTATTATAAAGGACTGTAAATATAAAAGAAATTAATGATATCTTATCAAACATTATCTTATGTGTATGTATTACATTAGTACGACTGTGTACTAATGTAAGACATATCGAGTACGTTCCCTAATATTGACACCTATATTGTCTAATTACTAGCTTAGTTTACTATCGTTCTACGTAGTTGATCAGATCTTTTACACTTAAAAATCAATTGTAGCCTAAGTTTCAAAGCTAAACGCAAAGAACAAAAGTGTCAGTAGTTTCGTAGATGTGCGCGTACAAACATTCTCTTTTTACTATTTTATTACAGTATAGATAGATTACTAAGCCCGTGACATTTGGTTCAATAGTGAAAGAGGAAGAAAAACGCAGAAAGGAACAAAGTTATTTGTCATTACGTTTGCACTTTACCTTTTAGAAAAGGTCTCGATCGGCTATAAAAACTTTTTCAATATTTGTTATGGTGTTTTCGTAATAGACTGGTAAAGTTATTATTAAATAGACTTGAAACAACATCTCTGAAATAATCTAATGTCCAAAGATAAGACAATGGATATTATGAACTTCAATACGGCTTTTCGTGGTCTTAGAAATTATTTATAAAAAGCATTTTAACGTTTTTTCTCGCATAGCAGTGTAGCCAAAGAGAACCTAGTGTCAAGATACTCCGTTCTCCACCCATTTTCCACCCGAAATCAGACATTAGACATTGTGGAATCAGACATTGCCTGTAGAGTGGCCAAATTAAACACTTACTTAACAAATACTTATAAACTACAGACACACGGTCTCGTATCCTTTTTTTCCTTAAAATGATTTGTTTACAATTCTTTAATTACATTGACATACTGCTCAAAACTAAAAAAAAAAATAAACTACATTTTTTACCGCTACACACGAATTTGTATTACTTTTTCAAAATTCATTACACGAATTTGTATTACTTTTTCAAAATATAATATTGATATTTGGTTTAGGAACTGGACCCACATCACTTCTAAAAGCAGAACTGATTCTACTTGGACTAAACCTATATACACGAAGCTTAGTGATATTTCGTTCGCATTTCTTGTTTCATTTCCTGCGTTATAATTAAAATATGCAATAAATGACTAATTTATCAATCTCGTTCTCAATTAGTATATCTCGTGATAAATTACTTCGATACGTTCGGTTAAGTATTCACTAAGATTATTTTTTAACAAAGCTTATAATAATTTCTACGAAATCCATACTTATATTATAAATGCGGAAGTCTGTGTGTTTGTCCGTCACGCTTTCACGGCTAATCTACGAGTCCTATTGAGATTAAATTTAGAATGAATGTAGTAAAAGTGACTGGGTCTAACGTAAGCTACTTATTTTTTTAAAAATCAACCTCTAAAGGGTTGAAATAGGGGATGAAAGTTTATATGAAAAATCTAAACCGCTTGACCAATTGTAATCAATTTTGGCATAAATATAGCTGATAATCTAAGCTTAAACATTCACTCAACTCAACTACTCTATTTCTCAAAAATCTATCCCCGAGGGTTACAATATACCGAAACAGCTGCGTAGTTCACGCGGCGAAGCCGCGAGCGGGCCGCTTGTATTTAATAAAATATCAAAATATTTATGAACGCTTAATAATTCTTTTAATGAAATGAAAATTTTGTTAAAGAAAAGGATTATCAAAGAGATAGAGATTATAATAGCGCAGTATTACACCGTCTGATTGCGTCTAAACGCCATTGTTGTGAGTTCGATTCCCACATAGAGAAATAATATTTTAAAAAAAAATAAAATTATGATAATTTAGTATAATTATTATACGAAAATTAATTTTATCTCCTCCTCTGGAGGTTTTATTAGCACATAATAAAATAGAAGGCAGAGAACGGAGTGTTCTCTCTACACTAGGTCTTCTGCCCCTACTCTGCTGCTAAGCCACAAGAACTATGAAGCTGAAATAAATAAACCAGAGTGATTAGGGTAACCTTATAATTTTATTTTGTTTAAATATATAAGTTCCTCAATTCTGCCTATTTTAAAGTACCAGAACAAAAATCGGAAAATGAATACAGCTTTCTCCCGATTACGGTGTTTTTGTTTGAGCTGGTATATCTTTCTTTATTTTTTAATTTATATTTCTTATGGATTTAAATAAATTATAGATATAGGCTCTATGTGTTCATTAAAAGAGACGAGTAAACAAGCAGCTCATGCTTTTTCGCATAGCAGGATGGTTGTAAAGAACACATTTTAGTGTAAACACACGTCTTTCTCAACTTTCCGTCTGAAACAAAGATATTGCGTATTAAATGGCAGAATTCACTGGCAGTGTTAGGTAACCAGCAGAGCGGAGAGATGAAAATAATATGTAATCATCCCACCGATTTAAATTCAAAAATACTACCATCACGCTTAAAGAGTTTAGTATTTCATAATATTTATATTGTCTTCTTATGAAATTGTAAATTTCAGAATTCGGTGGAAAGTGGGGAACGGAATGTCTTAACAATAGATCCCTTCTGCCTACCCTGCTGTGTGCGGGATACAGCGTGAAGCTAAAAAAATATATTAATTATATAAGCCGAGTAATATTAAAATGCATTTTTGAACGTTTTGTTTTATTTTTTGTCTGCAGTAAAGTGGTCGTGCCAACACTAATATGCACGGTTATATATTGCACTCTCTTAACTAACACAGCGCGGCGTTAAGTTACGCCACTTAACAAGCAATGCCTCCGAATTCAGCGGTAAGTGGGGAACGGAGTGTCTTAACAGTAGGTTCCCTATGTCTACCCTGCTGTGTGCGGGATACAGCGTGAAGCTTAACTAACACACTTTTCACTTAATAGAACATAACACCGCACCTTGTTTAAACACATCTACGTTTATGGTTATTTATGGGATTTTCACTCACAGCCAATGGCAAAGGGAGCAACCCTTGTTTATTCAACGAATCTTATTCTCATAACCTAACATGAAACGTATCAATAGTTTGGGTAAAGTATTATATAGAATAAAGTAAGTCAAATTATCGGATGTAATTAACAAAAACATGTAAAATCTGTCTTGATAACAACCTATAATTATAACATAGATAATATCAAAATAATACTCAAAGTACCGGCAATATGACCGGATCTCTTGATCCACTACGATAACCAATTATGGGAAAGTTTGTTAAAAATTTAGCAAAAACTGTTAATTAAATATTGAAATTGTTAGTATATCATAATTTAAATATTTGTTTTATAACATAGTTATATATGTGCGGTGGAATTATATTCTTTTTTTTAATTTGGTTATAGATTTGATTTTCGCTTCTTATATATTATAATATGTCGAAAATTCTGATTGAAAGTTGTTTAAAAAAATACATATTATATTAAATTTGATTACAACTCAACCATATTTTTCTGTATAATCGTGCGTTTATTTTCAAACGAAAACCAGACTGTTTTTGAACACTTAAATGCTCCTTGAAAAAAATCTTCATAATTATAAGGTAATTTAACATGCTTTTCGAATCCCCGAGTGTAATACAAACTTAATTATCTACCAATACAGCCAGTATCAACAACAAAGACAAATAATGTCTTAGGGACAAGAAGAACGCTTGACTGCTTCTGTCAACAGAGCATTCAATAAGGGAAGTCAGGGCAATCTAAACACTTATTACCCCTTAAATTAAATAAAAAAGCTATAATTTAGTTCAATCTGTCAAATGAAAAGTGCTCCGCAAATGGTGGGGTGGAGATTAATACTGCGTGGGTGTATATCAGATATGATGGGGTGAGCGCGGCTTGCGGTCGATCTATTCACGTTTTTTGGTTTTCCAAATTTCATTTTATGCTTGACTGCTTACGAAGCAGCAAAAAGCGTGACAAGTTTAACGCTTTTGTATTTATAAAATTTTAAAATAATTATTTATATTGAGTTCTGCCACTCAGAATCAAGCTATGTTTCGATTGCGAACGGAAAGTGCAAAGTGAACGTGTCTTGAGACTAGGTAAAAAAGTATAAAATCTTTACATGAATACTATTGACCTACCGGTTCTAGTCTTTATATGAATACTATTGGAATTGTTTTTTGTTAGGTATTGTAGTAGAACTATTTTAGTGTACCATATTTTTGATATTATGATGGATGGCATATTTGATAAATAGCATATTTGCACTGGTTGCAACAAATTATTAGATATCTAGAGTAGTTGTTAAAAGCAAATATACATATCAGACGTACATTAACTTAAAAGCTCTATTAAAATTGATCCATTATAACCGTGTGGCGTTACAGAGACAGACCCTATTGTACCGTATGTAAATGTTAACGGTATTCCATCATTTATCTATAGATTGCTGATAGACTAATTGTAATAATATGTTTTTATATCTTTGAATATTTGTTTTTGTCATGCATATAAAATATGCTATATTTTTATACAGTAAAATGATTATTAACACAAAAAGAAACTGCTTAAAATGAACAAATATATGAAAACATTGTATTGTAATCGGATGCAAAATTGAAAGAAGTGACGAGAATAAGGTCAAAATAGCTTTGCAAGATTTTCTTATATCATTTTGACTAATAATTATATAGATGTGGCCAGTCGTGGTCCAGTGGCACAAGCGTGTAACTGTAAACGACTGGTTGTGGGTTCGATTCCCACTCGAGGAGTGGAAATATTTAATATTTCTATTTTCTTCGCTCTGGTGTCGAGGTAAAGCGCGGCGTTAAGTTCCGCCACTTAACACGCAATGCCTCTGAATTCGGCGGAAAGTGGGGAACGGAGTGTCTTAACACTAGGTTCCCTCTGCCTACCCTGCTGTGTGCGGGATATAGCGTGAAGCTATTTAATTTTTAATCTTTAATTATATAGATTTTTATGGAGCTTCACGAATTCTTCGGTATAGCAAGACAGTCAGAGTGAATCTAGTGTCAAAACACTCTATTCACCTTAATGCCCCCGAAATCGAAAGAAACGATATACATAGATAGATACAGAAAGCAGATAAAAGTGCATTAAGAAACATTTGTTTCAGCTTTGTTAATTGTAATTGGTGGTGTGTCCCTACATAACGACGTATGCGTCACCTATACCTATATATAATTGTAGTCTTCATTGCATCTAAAATGACCACTGCAGTATGTAATGCAGTAGGCAAGTTTCGCATACTGATTTTTATTTTTGTTAACTAATACTTTATTTATTAAGATTATATTAAATATTCTGGTAAACTCTCTGACGTTCGTGTATATACAATTGTGTATAGGTACGTTCCAACTACGCTACCAATATTATTTTTATTATTTTTATTGTTACTTTATGACATTTTTTTTTAAATAAATATCGTTGTTTGGTTTGTTATTATTGTTTACTCGTACGTAGCTCTCTCAAGTCTAGGGAATTGCCGAGAATCTGAGTAGCAAATGAATACCTAGGTATCTCTAATAGCCCTATAAATTACAGCCAACGATAATACTCGCATAATTAGCTCCCAAACAATTATTATTGCGAACGGTTTGTCCTTCGACGAAAATAACTTAAATGCATTAAATTTCAAAAAGTCAAGTTTGTTGTGTTTACCATGCTTAAAGTTTCACGTTTAAATAAAGTTATGGATATTATATGTTTATGATAGAAATAATCATTTTCTAATTATATATATTTTTTCTTGTATTATAATGACAAATTGGTGTAAAAAATTTATAAAAAAAAATTATAACTTGTAACAATAATATTTTTTTCGTTGTAGAGGAAACTTAAGTTTATGAATGCTATTTATAATTTACAAATGATTATTGTGTCATTAAAGATAAAATATAATTTAATAAATTTATGGGTATTATAATATACGTACTGTAATATATACTATAATATATGTAATATACGTAGAATATATGTGAGATATATAGAAAACTGTCTTATTTATTCATCAGTCACGTTATCAACAATCCACAGCGGCGTCGGTGATAACTTATATAGGAACGTAATAACACGTAATGTTCTAGCTCGGAACTAATTACCAGTATACATGCTAAGTTTAACCACAGAGTACATCCAACGGCTTACAATCAAGCTTATGTTAAAAATATTGTATTACAAAATCTCTAGATATAGGATACATGTACCTACGTGACAAAAAATTGTAGGGCAGGGGAGAAATTTTGATATAATTATACGAGCTTACTCAGTTTTGATACTTTTTGTCTGAAAGTGATGATCTATATTGTCGTATCTATAGTGTCGTAATCTACTATAGATATTTTGTATATACGCCAGCCCGTGTTCTCGATTAATTGACAAACTGCTCAAACTTATAATTTTGTCAAGTAATATATTCTAAAGAATTACATGAATACCAGCGTACGCACTTTTAGCGCTTTTTCGTTGATTACTACTTGGCGTTAATTGATCTAGCTGAAAAAAATACTAATTCAAAAGGAATATATAGAACGAAACGAACTAATACTTCTATTTATTTAGTACGCCTATACGTACGAGTATTAGATATTTTAACAGTGAAAGAACTTTTGAAATCCTTTCGGTAGTTTTGGAGATTATCTATTTCAATCATGCACATGCAAACTCTTACCTTTTTATAATATTAATGTAGATGGCTAATAATTTTAAAAGCTAAGACCTCAAATATATTTTATCACATATTTGCTTGCTAAACAATAAACATGCCTAAAAGCAATTTCAAAGTCGAACCACAAGATCAAATTTACAAAAGTACAAATAATACCTATACCGTTCTTCGTTTGCACTGATGTGCATAATCTGTGACAACGTTTGGACAAATATGGCTAGCGATGTCGGATGCCGCTTTGTAATTGTAGCTTAGAGGTGCGAAACGCTCGCGTCGTTGAACTGACTCCGATTTCACCGCTTCTTACTATGGCTATGTTCGATTATAGCGTGTGGCCATTTTTTTTCTTTTATTACAGACATGTGATATTTTTTTTTATTTACAGCTTCCCGTTTTTTTCCGCAAAGCAAGGTATTCAGAAATAATTCAGTGTCAAGACACTACAGTCTCCAGTTTTCGGCTGACATTGAGTGCTAAGTGGCGGAACATAATGTCGAGTTTTGTCTTAGGTAGCAGAGCGGAGGAATGAAAATGATATATAACCATTTGGAATCAGTGGGAATCGAACCCATAAATATCGCGTTTACAGTTAGACGCTGTCCTACTGCGCCACGACGGCCTCAAATTCTCCTCTTTTCTGATATCCCTCGTTTTCTAGTTAAGTAGGTACATATGTAGATTTCTTATCAATCATAATCGCGGAGGGTCAAAGTTGAAAGTTATTAGTTTTATTCAATACTGGCTGTTCCCGCGACTTCGTCCAAGTAAAATTTGACAAATAGATATAATTAAAAAAAGAAGTATGCTTAGTTACTCCTTATTACTAGAACAAAACTGATGTAGCCTTTTTTAGATTGGCCGAAACAAACAGTCAAAAATTGTAAAAAATATTATTTTGGTATACAAGCGTGTGACTGTAAACGACTGGTTGTGGGTTCGATTCCCACTCGAGGAGTGGAAATATTTAATATTTCCATTTTCTTCGCTCTGGTGTCGAGGTAAAGCGCGGCGTTAAGTTCCGCCACTTAACACGCAATGCCTCCGAATTCGGCGGAAAGTGGGTACGGAGTGTCTTAACACTAGGTTCCCTCTGCCTACCCTGCTGTGTGCGGGATATAGCATGAAGCTATTTATTTATTTATTTATATGTAGCGTGTATAAAATTCAAAGACACAAGCAATCATCTCTACGATCTGACGATGTTCCGCTGCACCAAGATGGCCTAAAGCGGCTGCATCACAGCGCATTGCCAGACTCAAGACTCATTATAATTGTTATAATTAACTTTATAAAAGGGGAACTAATTGAATATAATTACTTGATTTATATGAATCTTTTTTCTATAATATATATTCCTTCTTATCTAACCCTTAGAAAAACGATTGGTTACTATATACAAATACGTATATGATACTAGCGATCTCCTTGCGGCTTCGCTGTGTGATCTCCACTTTAGCTGTTTCGTTATACTGCGACCTTTTAAGGAGAACTTTATCAAGTGCAGCCTATGCTTAACCTTGGCTTATCAACTATATTTATGCAAAAAATCCATACGATCGGTCAAGAGGTTTAGATAGCATACACACTTTCTACCCCTACTCCAATCCTTTAGGGGTTGATTTTTAAAAAAAAATGCTAATTTTTGACCTACCTTCAATTATTTTCATTCCGAATTTCATCAAAATGGGACCGATAGAAAAGCCGTGGGAGCGTAACAGTCAGTGTGACATAGAAACAGTCGCATTTATAATATTAATATGGATTTAGTAAGCAAAATTGGATATTTACTATTTTAATATAAAAAAAGCTATATTCTACACGGACAAAGTTTTATTTATAATTACTAATCATAAAGCCTTTCAATTTATGTTCTAATAGTCAACCGGTGTAGGAAGTAAAAAAAATGATAACAAAGATGTGTATATTTTAAATGGGCCTAAAACGCATCAGGACGATTGACTTTGTTTAAAGAAAACAAGGTGGTATCCTCAAATGAAGCATTAGTGGTCCAAGTGGGGTAATGTGTACATAGTAACTTATGCTATTATATCTAAGACAACTTTGCTGTATTTGATCATATCTTTTCAAGTTCTTTAGTCCTCGTCCAACCTTTTAATCTTTTACCGCAAAGTTTAAGTATAAATGTATTTGTTGTTCGACTTGAGAAGGCGTATAGGGAGAATTATTTGTCATTCTACTCACGGTGTAATTGAGTTTTTTCGTAGGGAAAAGTCAATCCTGATGTTCAAATAGTCAACCTTATAATAAGAGTTAATTGTCTATACAATATATCAGAATATTAAAATAATTTCTTTACTGATATTCATTTTAAATGAAAAATTGTGCTACGATAATTGTATTTGTGTTAGGTGAATAAAGGAAAAACTAGTGCTAATACTATTACTTACTTAAGCGAAATGGCGTAGCAAATAAAATACTTTTTAGGTACAATTGATTTGTTTTACACAGTAGATACGCAAGGGGTTTCACCTTACATATGATGTTACATAAAATATAAATATTTGAGCTATACGGGCCTACAATTTACCTTTTCTTATAACAAAACAGAACAATTAAAGCATACAATTTTGATGACACTTATACAACACCATACATAAAAAAATATTCGATTTAAAATTAAATTATTCAATTAAAAAATGCCAGTCGTGGCCCAGTGGCACAAGTGTGTGACTGCAAACGACTGGTTGTGGGTTCGATTCCCACTCGAGGAGTGGAAATTATATTTCCATTTTCTTCGCTCTGGTGTCGAGGTAAAGCGCGGCGTTAAGTTCCGCCTCTTAACACGCAAGCCTCCGAATTCGGCGGAAAAAAAACTATACAGTACTATAATTAGTACAATTTAAAAAAAAAAGATTACACGGGTCATTTCGTTTGAATGAGATGATAGAGACTGCTATATTTTCAGTATTTTCCGTTTATTTAAATTCGAATACCATACCGCTGTTACGCAGGTTAGGTTAGTTAAATTTTTTCTCTCTCTCTCTCTCTCTTTTCAACCACACAGACTTATATTCCGTGTATTTTTCTGCATTTTTTTTTTTGTAGTTTGTAATTTTTTTTTAATTTATTTTAATGAGTGAGTACACTCGGTCACACATGTTTAGGAAAGTTGTAAACAATGTACAAAAGTGAATAACAGTAATCAAATTAACGAATCTCGTAAAATCTATTTTAAATTGACGTTCATGAATGGTTAGTGTTGAAAAATAATATCAAGGTTTTATATAAAATCATAATCAACAAACTATTAATACACTGCCAATGTCATTGGAATAAATTTAATTTAAAATAAATATATTATATTAAAATTAAATGCTAAGCGTTTGAGGACTGTAAAATTGACACATAAATAAAGTATAACTTCATTATTATTTAAAAAATAAAAACATTTTAATCATTACACATTCTTTTACAAATACTTCGTTTAAAAATGAATTAAAAATATATACTTCTACCACACATACTATTTATTTAATTAATTAAAATATATTGATGCAAAAACAATTTTGTAATATGATATCAACATTATAATTAGCACGTTTTGTTCATGTAGAGCAACTTACTGGTTTTCGTATGCAACAGCCGGAGCACGTGGTCTTATTAACAAGCGAAGGCGATTGAATATTGCTTGTACTAATTATACACTTATTTAAAATATTAGATCTAACAAAATATATTCGTTGAAGCGGTTATTGGAAATATTAATAACATGATTTAAAAAATCCACTTTGTGATCCTTAGGTTCCCTTGTTTGACATAAGGAATAGACTGTCACATTAGATAGGCCACAAAGGCCTGTAAATATAAATTCACATGTACTCAAGTCTAGACGCACATTTTTTTTCCATATGCAACTTGGAATTACAGCTTAAAGTACTGCATAATTTTCGTAATAAGAAAAATCGTCACACAAAATATATAATATAGATGCTTTAACCTAAAGCTCATTATATATCCATGACGTGGTAGAAATCGAGAGACAGGTAATTAACGTTGCTCTCACCAATGAAATCTGTATCTGCATTTAGTGGATCGTTACTGCGTTTTGCAGACTTATCTTGCATTGTGAGATCGTTGCGTCCACTTCAGATGCACAAACACGTATCTTACATCGTTTTTCACATTACTCAAGTACTAATTTAATATAATTTGACAACTGCATGAGGTATTCCAGTAGTAAAAATTTAGCATTCCCAAACATCAATGTAGCTTCTCAATCGTTTTAGATTTTAGAGATTCTGTTTTGGTTTAGCTGTGCTCACGATTTCGTACGCGTAATATCAGTACAGTATTCTTGGATGGAATAATATACTTTCCTTTTTCAACAATAAAATCGAGAAAAAAATATTTAGTGATATATATTTTTTTGTTTTTTGTTGATTTTTATTGTTGCTGTAGATATAATACATTTGAAGTGTCACAAAAATTAACTGTAAGTATTTTAAACATTATTGAACTGACGCTCCATCTTTGACGATGAGTCATTCCAGGAAATTTGAGAAAACTAAAAGATTTTATTGTAGTTTTTTTCTATCGTTAAAAAAAAAACAATAAAAAGGGCAAATTGCTTGAAAACGGGATATTATTGTTTTACCGCCTATAAAATACGTGAAATCGCGTAACCGCAGTAAGGAATACCGATCAATCCAGTTTAATAATGGCATTCAATCTCCTGTAGTCCCGACAACATTGGATTTCTCAATTTTTCTTTGGTAAAGGAGTCAACCATGGAGTTTTGGAGGGTCTACAATTGCTTGCTTTTTGCCTCAATTTAAACACGTCGAAAAAATACAAGACGCCTCCTAAACAGGAGGACAGGAAGTTTCCATGTAATAAAATGAATTGTGCTTGGGTGTATCCTTATAATGGGGTAAGCTCAAAAGTGGGCCTTATAGTGAGACTTATATTTTTATACATAATAAGTAATATTGTTAATACTACGTACAGAAGACTCTATATAATTAAATTAAATTTGCTTTTGGGGCGAAAGTACTGATTTTTCCTTCAAGTGTCACTGCCTTCCACATATTGGTGTTACGTAAAATACGAATAATAGTATATACTTTAAACTAGTGCAAACTTTAAATTGTAGGCATTGATATTTTTGATCTTGGAATTATTATGTCCTTTGAAAAATACAATAGATCAACACGACTCTTTAGAGAGTTTCGTTTCTGGTCTGGAAGACTATTGTAAAGGTACATCGTTCTCTACTATCATTCAGGTAATTTACATATCATTATACATACTTATATTTAAAATGTCATTTAAGTAGTCAATGCAATAGGACAATTATAGAATATACTTTCGTATTCTAAATTATATTCATAAGCTTCGATTAAAAAAACATATTAGTCATCAGTTCTTTGTTACTACGAGGAACTGTTTAAAATAGGCGAAAATTATACCAAAATATGAATTATATTTATGTTTAAATAGTATCTCCATGTAACGAGGCAATGGACAGTTTTAAGCGACCGTTGCGAATCCAAAAACACCTTACGTTAATTTGGGTAATATATTACATGTTAAATACACAACGTTACGATGTAGACAAATTATTACCTTTTAAAAGGTGTAAACTTCAAAAATATGACGGTTCATTAAAACGTTCGTTAAATTATTATCTTGATTCTAATTTTTGTTTTTACTTTTATTATTTATGTTATTATAGAGGGTTTGTAAGTTTTGTCCATTATTAACCATGTTAATGAGCTTACTAGAAATATGTGTTTTTTTTATAGTTTGAATATTTTCATTACCATTTTTTTTTTTTATATTTTCATATGAATACTGTGAACGCGACTGGTTGTAGGTTCGATTGCCACTGGAGGAAATGAAATAGTTCATAATTTCATTTTATTACTCTGCATAAAAAAAATAATGTGGTATCTTAGGGTTCTTGGTGTTACGTGTCAAAAGAGAACTTAGTATAATTAGTAGGTACTACTACTGATGGAGGTGTTACCTGACGAGAGGTTACGTCTATCAACAAACTATATTAACGCTATGTCTAACATATCTGATATGTAATATCATTATAATATGATATTTCGTTTATATTAACAGAGAAAACTAATCTATCTAGGTCTTCTAAAGATGTTAAAATGCCGACAAAGGAAAAATAACATGATTTTTAATCTCTACACAAATTGTATCGAAACAGCGATAACGTAGATATGTGATTAATCGATAGGGACTGGTTTGGTCGTTATAATACTAGATAATGTCCGCGATCGTGTTTTTTGTACTAATAAAAAAAACACATTTTTTATGACTAATTAATCAATTAGGTATATCTATTATGATTGCGAGTGTCCGTCTGTCTCTCTGTCTGTTACACTTTCACGGCTAATATACTTACCCAATTTAAGAGAAATTCGTAATGAAAATAGTTCAAGACTCAGCGTCAAACATTGGCTAAAAGGTTGAAAGGTGAAATTTGTATGAATTTTTTTTTAATTAAGACAGTTGATGATGCAAGGTCACATATAGGCTACCTATTTTACCGACTCCTTAGGAATTAAAAATATGGGTTAAAAAAAAGTTCGGCAGGCGCCGCCGCGAGCTAGTTACTAGTTATACATAAAAGTCCTATTATTTCCATTGCCTTGTGAAGACTTGCGAAGATTTTTTTCTTAATTCTTACAGTTCAAAATTAATTATGTTATTATAGCTTTCATTAAGAGGGGCTTGTGAGCTTAGAGGCATTATGGACGATTATTTATTTATCGCTAACGTTAATAATTGGATAAACATTTCGAAACTTTACATTACACCTAATCCTTACTTGTCAATTGAAAAGTAAGTAACACTTATCGGAAATAAGCCTAGACGATGTTTTTTCCAAATATGTATATTATATTTTAGCTTCACGCTGTATCCCGCACACAGCAGGGTAGGCAGAGGGAACCTAGTGTTAAGACACTCCGTTCCCCACTTTCCGCCGAATTCGGAGGCTTGCGTGTTAAGTGGCGGAACTTAACGCCGCGCTTCACCTCGACACCCGAGCGAAGAAAATGGAAATATAATTTCCACTCCTCGAGTGGGAATCGAACCCACAACCAGTCGTTTACAGTCACACGCTTGTGCCACTGGGCCACGACTGGCCACATATATTATATTATCTCAAATTTAAGTATAATAACATTAAAACAATATAAAGTTTATAATTTATTATTTTACATAAAACTGTATACCTAAATATAATATTAAGTTATTCTAAACCGTAGATTAGGCCACTTTGCCTCATATTATAATTAGCATTTTTTCAACGTTTTTAAATTTTAACAGTATTATACTTATTAAGTCATCGAAAAGCGAAGCGATAGAGATCAGTAAACTCGTTTTATACGCGGTTTTAGATTAGACACCTCCGATATTATCGTGACTGCCCTAGAAAATGAATTTATTTACATTTGCTTAAAAATAAGAAAGCGGTTCTGTGTTGTCATGTTAGCTGTCCGTTTTGAAATAATCTAAATAATCACTTACGATCGTATTAATTTTGACCCTGTATTGTATTATAATATATAATGAAGACGATTTTGTTTTATAAACAAGGGCGCCAACGGAATATTAGTAGGAAACCGTATTTAAAATAATTGTAAGCGTTTAGTGTTTTTTTGAACCCATAGGAGAGCTTTATTGGGATGTAGCTTTAATTAAATATTAAGTATATTAGGGATTCTTTTATAAAATACTTCATAAAATATAAAATACATACGAGTATATAAATAATTGTACACGTATATTGTATCCACTATTAGATGATTGGGCCACACATGGTGACGTAGTGTGACACTTTCCCAATCGGCGTTGAGTTCCGCACTTGAATGCTTCGAATTTAGGCAGAAATTTGCTTGGAAGCTTGGTTTGTCAGTAAGGTCTCTCTGTCTACTACGTTGTGCTAAAGGAAAATGGGGCTGAACAAAATGTATTTATTTATTTCTTAGGTCTACCAACAGTATAGGTACATATAACACACAAATCATTAAACAGAGTTAGACACAACATGCTCCAATACACTTTTGACTTACTTAAGACAATTTTACGATTTAAAAACCAGTTTAGTTATAAAAACTAAGCTAATGGATAATACTGTATGTATGGTACCTAAGATATGAAACAACGAACATACCTACACTCAAATAATATTTATTTACCCACTTACATTTATTTTTCATATATACATCGCGCCAGTGTATTTGCATATACATACATACATACATACATGTATTTTGACTCATCAAGTTAGAATATTTATGCTGGATTAAAATATTTTATATATATCAGACGACTGATTTGATAATTATATCCTTCTTATCTCTTGTACTTGTATAATATGTACAATGTATATTCACTATGTATATTTAATCTACATATATAAGGATAGGTACTAGCGGCCAGCTCGCGGCTTCGCCCCCAGAACTATATAGCTGTTTCGGTACATTGTAACTCTCGGGGATGGATTTTTGAGAAATAAAGTAGCCTATGTTTAACCTTAGATTATTAACTATATTTATGCCAAAATTCATTACAAGCGGTCAAGCGGTGTAGATTTTTTATATAAACTTTCATCCCCTATTTCAACCCTTTAGAGATTGATTTTTGAAAAAATAAGTAACCTATGTTAGACCCAATAATTTATACTACTTTCATTCTAAATTTCATCTATGTCGGACCGGTAGATTAGCCGTGACAGAAAAACAGACAGACATTCGCATTTATAATATAGGTATGGGTAATATTGAGGATGTCGAGGTGCAGCGGCACAGTGCCTGACTGTAAAGGCGATGGTTGTGGGTTTGATTATGTTATTTTCATTTCTCGGTTCTGGTACAAAGTGCGGGGTTGAGTTCCGCCACTCAACAAGCAATGCCTAGATATTCGACGAAAAGTGAAGACATGCGGAAACTTTGCAAACAGGCTGCAAAGCTACCTAATTTAAAATTTCGTTTATCTTAGTTTTAAGAATTTTGGATTATTTATCATTTATTTTATTGAGTTCAGTATGTATGTACATATTGTGGAAGTCCGTATAACTGTTTTAACCTAACCTTACCTAATGAACATTTACTGCGTCTCGCATGTGGTTACTTTTTATAAAAAAATTCTTAGAATACAAAGAAACGTGTGTGAATGCACGCGTGATGGTTACGAATTCGAATCCCACTCTAAACTGAATATATAAAATATTGCTTTCCGTGCTTAGGTTAGATAGGTGGCATCGAGTTCCGCTACTCAACACGCAAAGTGTCTGGGCTGAAGCGGTGCAAAGGAGGATTCTGTCTACATTCTCATTCTGGCCTGCCTTTTCCGGCACCAAGTGTCTCGTATTAGGCGGAAAGTGGTGAACAGAGAGTCTGATACTAATTTCTCTTTACCTATCCTGTTTTTATATATGACACGGAAGATATGTGACGCTAAATAGAATAAACTACGTAGAATATTATTCTATATCCATTTATGTATCGAAAGAGGTAATTGTTGACGAGGTCAGCCCGACTAAGGGTAAGCTAATTAAAATAAATCCCTATAGTACGATGATGTGTGTGGATAACATATTTTATAGTATATTTTGTAACCAATATGGATAATAGAAGGTAATCGTTTGTCAAAGAATAGTTTAAATTGCTGGTTCTGATGAACTGAACTAAAATTTTATATGCAAATATCTTATGCCCAAAAATTATATGAAAAACGATATCATGTTTGTTTTTATGTGTTTATTATATCAATAAAAAAAAATGAATCGTTAAATTTGTTAAATATTTCATCTATAAAAGTGGTTGCACAAATGCTTAACTGTACGAGTTTTCGATTGATAGGATTACATGCACCCATACATACCGTGAAAACTCCAGATCGTTTCTCAGTAAATATATTTTTTTACATAGGATAATAGAGCTTATTGCAAGGTATTACAGATGAAAGTGAGGTGACACATTTTTTATGTTAGGTCTCAAAGTAAGCCTATGCAGGTTACGTGGCGAAACCCGGCAAGTCACTTGCTTGTTCACTTCAGTTACTATTGAACATTAGCTGTTCGTAATAAATTATATGTTAACAAATCCTTTTTAATACAAAATTTGTTATGAATGTGAATATTGTACTTTATGATATTATAACCATTGTGGCCAGTCGTGGCCCAGTGGCACTTAATACGCAATGTCTCCGAATTCGGTGGAAAGTGGGGAACGGAGTATCTTAATACTAGGTTCCCTCTGCCTACCCTGCGGTGTGCGGGATACAGCGTGAAGCTGAGAAAAAAAATAATATAACAAAACCATCAGCCCGCTTGCAGCTACGCCTACACTATCAACTAACTACCTATAGCTGTTTCGTTATATTGCAACCCTTTAAGATTAATTTTGGAAAAATAAGGTATCTTATGTTTAAACCTGCGTAGCAACTCTATTGATGCCAAGATTACAATCGGCCAAGTGGTTTTATATGCTAACTTTTAGTCCCTATTCCAATTTCCCCTTTAGGGTATTAATTTTTGAAAAAATATTAGCCTATGCTTGTTCCTGGATCTTCAACCATATTCTCTCTAATTTTCTCGATATCTAGCCGGTAGATAAGCTGTGAATGCGGAAAAGACAGACAGATTTTCACATTTATTATATTACTGTGGTGACAAATTAATATATATTTTTAATTATTGTAACTATAGCAAAATATAAGCACAAGATATATATTTGGGGTGGCAACTATCGAGGATAATAAATGTAAATAGAAACTGGTAGTCTAACTCAGTTTTTATTATATAGGATTTCCAAAACTTCACCTCGTGATAAAATTGAGCTAAAAATGTAATTTAAAGCATTACGTGTAATATTGTATATTAAATGTAATATATCCAACAGTGTTCATTTCTTTGTTTTAAGTCCAAAGACAAATTTAATTTACAAACATTACTTATTTACGATAGTTTCATGACAGTTAAAATTAACTAAACGTGTCTTTTTACGTATTCAGGTATATTTTCCGTAAAAGAGATGATTACGTTTTTAAAAAAGACTGGTCTCTTAAAAGTATAAAAGAAATGAGAAAACAATTTAGTCATGTATTTTCTTAAAAAAGTAAGAAAAGATCATAATTCTATTAACGTGAATTTTCCATCTGAATTTACAATGAATAAATAAGAAGTAAATAAAAATAAAGTTTATTTGTATAACGTTATAATCTCACGTTTTAGCATTAACATTAAAAATACGGTATACTAACATTGTTACAACGTTCAAAGTAAAAAGCGGCCAATTAAACTGCGATGTTTGAAGAGCGGGTGATAAATTTATCATAATGCGCTTTGCCGCTTCCAAACTTTTATGAATACGTCACGAATTTATTAAGTCGACGAAATGAATACTGATCTTTACAGGCGACAATTATTTACTTTTATAACGTGTTTAACGTTCTTCCAGTTATTATTGGGCGAGATTTTCTTTTTGATGCTCGTTCCTCTTCCTAGACGACTTCAAAAGTTGTTGACAAATATTACGATACTGAGCTCGTTGACCACAATGATGACATTTAAGATTACACCGTCCGATTGTAAGATTTTGTTTATCTTCTCTATAGGTGTCATGTCAACGGAATGCCAGTTTACAGAAAATAAAACTATAACTAAATCAATCGTTGCCTTTTAGTATATCACTTTTATATGAGACGTTAAAGATGTATAAATTATAGAAAAAAATACAATATGCTCTTTTATTTATGCTTAACAGTATGTTAAATGAAAATTCGTGTAAAACTTAAAAAAACTAGGTGTTATAAATATTTGTATTATGTTATTTTTAGTTACTGGTGGGCAGTAGCGGAGCAGGCAACGGTGGCGCTGCGACTTCGCCTGACGGGGGGTCGAGTTCTGCGCCACCTTTGTCACCCGGGGGGTCAGGGGTTGCGAGCGGCGCCCTGTCCCCTGGTGCAGGCAGCCACGCGAGCACACCAGCCGCATCCTGCTGCGACACACCGAGACCGATAATTACTGATCCAGTGTCTGGTCAGACGGTCTGTTCCTGCCAATACGACGGCGCAAGACTGGCTCTAACGTCGTACCCAAGACTATCGAGTGCAGCTGTAGGCGTATACGGCGCTCCTTACCCCTCCACGGACCAGAACCCGTATCCCAGTATCGGAGTAGACAGCTCAGCATTTTACTCACCTTTGGTAAGTTAAACTGATATTTTAGCAATCTAAACAGATAATATTTATAAGCGGCATAACTACAATAAGCTCTTCAACATTCTGCATGAGTGTAAGTAAAATCGTAGCTATACCTCTAGTCGTAGTAAAGTGTTTCTCCTAAATCTGTAACCGTTGCCAGAAATAGAGCTAACAGGGGGTTGCAAATTGGTACGAATAGGCCGTTTGCCGTTTGGCCATACACAAAGCAAGGTTTATCGCTCTCCGCGATACTCGTTTAGTGGTGGCGCAGCGTGGCGTGCGAGTCCAACCGGTCCGTGGGCGCTGGGCCAGAAAACCACCGACACCTCGCGGCCCCGCCGCCGCCCTGTCACGAAACATTAATATTTAAACTTAAAAATAAATTCGAAAAGCGACCGCCATTATACCAATTACATCTGCTCTGACCAGCCTCTACTCGCCTCCGACGTCGGTTGTCTGTGTTTTTTGAAATGATTCGGGTTGTTAATTTTCGGTAGCTTCGCGTTCTTTGTGTCATAAAATTTCTCTTTTGCTTCTTAAAGATCCCGTCGGTTTGACACGTCGTCCTCTGAAGAGGGGACAAATGAGCGGTTGTTCGACCCGGGATCTTTAATCCCCATAAGGGACGTAGTCTAAAAAGCGTAATCCCTCGTCTAAGGTCCTTTTTTCAATAATAAAAGTGCAATTGAAAGACTATTGTAGAGCGATTCGGTGTTATTCGTTTTTATATGATTTCTACTCGTGTCACGAAGCACATGTGAAATCCGCTAAGCCTTGAAAATCCTATCAAACGAAAAGATGATCCCGTTTTTGTCAAGTGTTAAAGCGGAGCTCCTCGGTTTAATCTCCGATCGTAGAAACATAGCGGAAGTTTTAAATGATTTTTTTTACTCTTTAGTTTTTCTTTTATTCGGTACGAGATCGTATTAATGATAAGTCCTTGATTATGATTAAAACGAGAGTTTGTTCAACTCGGTAATTATAATATCACACGATAACACGGGAGGTAATTTTCGATGTTCCAAAATCGCCGACAGTGAGATTTCTATCTGTCATTGTGTTTAACGAGGTTTGAGTACCTACGCTCTGTGACCCTGTTCAGGTTTAATAACAGGTGTTTAAATGTATGTGTGCGCTCGTACCTAACTCACGACAAGCCGGGCCGGTTCCGTGCAAGCGACAATTTAGCGAACAATGCCGACGCCACAAATATACCGAGGCTGACTTCGTAGCTCTCTCCCCTGTTCGCAGGAATTGCGACCTATTCATAGCGGTTTAGGATTGAGCTTACTATGACGTGTACAGCGATTTGTTGGTAAAAATATTCAACTCAACCATTTTAGTACACGAGCGTCTCTGGTGGCGCCGTCTGTCGCGCGGTAACGGCGCAGCGCCATCTATTGTGTATTGTCCGCTTTTTATAATCAATAAAACTGTTTTTTGCTGCTATTCAGTATGTTGTGTTAGTAGTCATTACCTGTGAAATTAGTGCGCTCGCTATAATAGATGTATTGATTTCACACTTTTTTATTGCTTCTAAATATGCTTTTAGTAATATTAAACGATTATTGAAATGGATGTTTGTGGTTATTTAAATGTTACATTGTTGTGTAGAATAACATTTTTTTCTATCATAAGTACTTTACTTTAGTTCAATAATAGAAATAAAGTTTTAAGTCATTTTTAATATATGTATTTCCTTAAATAAATTAAATATATTTTATTATTATTGATAAATATAAAGAGAAATCTATATAATAAGTATTATTATGTACTATATAAAAGTACAGTAGGTAGTAATAAAAAGTAAATTACTACAATTCATGAGAAACACTTAAAAATTGGCAAGACTCTCATTGGCCGGCGGGAGCCAAAACAACTTGTTGAAGTTACGAAGCTTGCTATTAGGTTTTCCTATGTTTAACGATTTATAACGTTAAGTAAATATATGGGCTTAGTATGGTTTTTTTATTACTACTATATGTTTATCAACTTTTTTTTAAAAAAATGTATTATTTTCGAGGCTGGATTGGTTGGGGGTGCGATTCTCGATTCTCAATTAGGAGCCATTATAATTTTTTTGTATTATAAATTTTCATTTCCCTGCTCTGGTACATAAGGAAAGGCGCGGCATTAACTTCTGCCACTCAACACGCAATGTCACAATTTTAGTTAGAAAGCGGAACGGAGTGTCATGACACTACATTTTTTCTGACTACCCCGCTGTGAGGAAAAAAGGGAGAAGCTGATTTTTTTATTACATTATAACACTAAAAAAAGTTTCTACAGTAACTATTTTAATTTTATATAAAGATATTCTTGGACATATCTCTATATATTTTAAGATAAAATGAACACACTTCTAAATTAAGATGAAGCTGATTCTTGTATAAATAATAATAATAATCGTTTCTAAATAAGGCCGATATGGTATCCACATGGCGTAAAAGCTCATTACTGACAAATTGTAAACTGCATACTGATGCAGATGGGCATCTAAAACATGTTGAACGGATGTTTATTATGAATTCATAGTAGGATAATTGAATCATCAAAAATATAATATTTTTTTTAGCTTTACGCTGTATCCCGCAAACAGCAGGGTAGGTAGAGGGAACCTAGTGTTAAGACACTCCGTTCCCCATATTCCACCTAATTTTGGAGACATTGCGTATTAAGTGGCGGAACTTAACGCCGCGCTGTGCTACCAGCGCGAAGGAAATAGAAATATTAAATATTTTAACTTGACAAGTTGGAATCAAACCCACAACCAGTTGTTTACAATCACGTACACGTACGTGCCACTGCGCCACGACTGGCCCCTATATAAATCAATATAGTATTTTAAAATCAATAGGTATAGTATAGTAAAATTGAATATAATTTTTATTTAAGTTTTGTAAAAATTCTAAAAATACAAGAATTACATACTTAATATATATTAATTTTATTTTTAGTTGGGAAGTAATTTCTAATATCTATCTCCAATTAATAATATACCCTTTATTTGGGGTGGTATAAGCTCCGCCACTCAACAGGTAATGTTTCCAACTCACATTGAAAATGGCGGAAAGAGTGTTTTGAAACTCGTTTCTCTCTGACCACCCAAAAGCTGCTGAAGCTTGGGCTGAAGATGCTAAAAAGACAATACATGTAATAGTTACTTATTAGCTTAAATAAACATTATTTTTTAGCGTAATAGATGAACTGTAACAACAATCTATTCTTTCATCACATAAAAGCTCTAATCGGATAAAGCTTTCTTTTATTATCTCATTTGAATAAAACGATAGGACAAAAAGAATGTCCATCTGTATAAAGGTTACCTAATCTTGACTTGACTTAAGTTTAACTTTAATTAGGGTTACCGAGGGTGCGCGGACGCTTGGCTCAAAGAAAATAATTTAAAAAACGAGTATACGAATTGGAAATAGCCTCCAAGGTGTTAATTAGGCCTTATTAAGCCGTCCCTTTGTGGGTGGTCGGTCCTTTGTTCATTAATCTGCATCTTGACCTAATTTATATTTTTAATATTAGAACTATTGCAAAGTCATACTGAGATATTGAGCGTAATAGAATAAATATTTTTAAGTAAAGTGAACAGTTATAATTTCATAAGGACAGTGCTACAGAAGCTATGTAAGGTTACCTGTATGTCAGTAGTTTCTGTTTTGTTATAGAATTTCGTCTTATATCGCGAAGAACGCAAAAGATTCATTTGCTTTTCGTAAGGCGAAATTTTGACCATTTTTTTTAAACTATGACTAGTAATGTAATATCATAAATTAAAAATGGACAAAATGGTGGACAGAGTGATTCTTTGTATTATTATGCCATGTATAATTACAATGCAAATGTATATTTACAATATTGATCATTCATCATTTGTATATTTACAATATGTTATTTGTATATATATAACAAGTAAAGAAAAAAATATTATTTTTTACTACATCGGTAACGGAGAGCTTTTGCCGAAAATGATTTATAAAATAACGTGTTTATTGACCGTCGCAGTGTGCCTATAGTGATTTCTCGTACGCAATACAAGAATATCTGACCGAAGCATCTATGATCCAGCAATTAATTAGTCCTTTGATTCTGGGTAATGGCGAGGTTAATTTTATTTCTTTACTAATTAGCTCGAATGAAGCGAAACGATATCTGAGCTTTAAGGGGAGTGTACAGTGTGTTATAAGCAACTATAAATCAGTATGTGTAAGTGCTGCATTATAGTTACCGATTAATATTATAAGAAAGAATAAAATATTCCATTTTGAAAAACTTAGTGGATAACAGAGTGTTTTGACACTAAGTTCGTTCTGGCATTCGCTTTACGGGAAAAAGCGTAAAAATAAAGATTTAAATCCTCCGAAATTTGAGGTCGCTGGTTCAAATACTAGGGCCGCCAGCACACACGCCAGGGGAACTGACCGAATCGTCAATCTTTTAATGTTATACATTATTTTAAGCAATGATATTAAACTTATTTCATGTAAATAATTGAAATATTAGTATAATCTAGTCTATCGAACAAACAAAAACAAAGTTCAGAACGTTTAGAATGTTATCATTATTTGATAATTCAAAAACTACAATTTCAATTGTAAAAAAAAATAACTGATCTATTTATACTCAAAATTTCAACTTCCTACTTCTAGGGTAAAACTAGGTAAAACGCCCCAGTTGACAAAACGCCCCACAGCCCTAGCAGGCACATTAAGAAAGCTAGATGATACACGTATTGCACGGAGAGTAGCCATAAGTTGATAAACAACATAGCTAATGTGCACGTGTGGTTTATTACGCTCCCTTAAAAAATATTAATAAATTTAGTGTTTCGGTGAAGTTACAATTTGTGGTAAGTTGCAAACATTTTTTTATATTTTAATACTCATTAAATTTAAGTTAAATTGATATTAACTGTTGAAAATACACATAAATACACTTTATTATAAATGTTCGTTAAACGTGATAACTTTGAAATTGAGGCTTTTTTCTTGATAGGGCGTTTTAAAAAGCAAAATTTGCAATACGCCCCACCGCATGTTTTTTAAAATGCCCCCGTACCGAAGTTACATAGATACCAATTTATATTGTATTTTAATTACAGAGTATGTCTCTTAAATATAAACGCAAGACTCTTCGAGCTTCTTAGAGGCAATGCGATCTGTATGAAGTAAAAAAATGGGAGAGAATGAAGCTTCAAAGCACTTCAAAGTTCCATCTTTGAGAAGCACCTTAAAACTGTTCGGATATGGACATAAATAAAAGCGTTGAATGTACAGAAAATTACTACATAACAAAGTCTCCTGAAGACTGGATTCAAGTTTGACACGTTCAGGGTACCACGTTTGTGTAACAACTATGGGCAGAAAGCTGAGAGAGAAGCTGTTAAAAGCAGCAAGATTTGATTTTATTCTATTCAACTATTTTATGATGATTTTAATTTGGTTTATGTCAAAGTTAATTGAAAAGACTGTTATGTTAATCATTAATTTAGAAGACTGGTGTTTTTTATTGTTACAATTTTTCTTTATTTAATTACTTACAAATGAAAATGTTTTTTTTTAATTTAGAGTTTTTAAGGACTTTTATGTCTTGCCTTACATTTGTGTTATGTTTGTAAGTTATTAAACTATTGATATATTGTGTTTTTTTACGTTTTGGATAAAATTTAGGTATGGACATATATGAGGACATTTTAAATTGCATGGGGCATTTTATAATACAAAACGAGGCGTATTAGGTAACATGTACCTGATAAAACGCCCCACTCCATGTCTGCAAAAAAATTGAAATAGATCTTTAACCATCGTTCCTATTACATTAAGATTTTGTAAAATTATTGTTAACGAACCAATCAACGTCCAGGAATAAAATAAATAATTAAATCTATGATTTTTTGGGTTTTATTGAAGGTTAAAAAAAAGTGGGGCGTATTACCAAGTTTTACCCTAATAGTTTAGCAGTAACTAAATCTACATTCCTAAAGCACACCAAACAGAAAATATATGTGTTAATTTCCAATTCCATTTCTTAGAATTATTAGTTGTCATACAATTACATGACGATTTAGAATTATCAATTATGTTAAAAGTAGATAAATATTAATCAGTTTGATTGAAAGCCGGCGCCTGTTTGGACGTTGTTACAAAGAAATGGTAAATTACCTTTGTTTTATATAGATATCACTTAAGTTAGTACGTAAACTTTTCTCCTACTTAAAACTTGTATTAAATTGTCAGGCTTAATCATACTATACTAATAGTATACATGAGCTTTATAAATAACAATATATGAAAAAAAATATTAATAGAAAATAGAGTGATAAAATATTACTAATACATAGAAATTCTAACAATCGCTTTTAGAAGAGAATGAATTTGTTAATGTTAAATTAAAAAATTGAGAAACCATGAATATTGCTATCCTCATATAGCAAAATAAACAATGTAATTTTGTACATTAATCCCACGATCAATTATATGAATATCGTATTTTACATATATTTTAAAAATATATGGAATACGGAAGTCGTGCTGGTTTTTTCTTTAACAACTATGCACATTATTTTATAACCCTTATATAGAAATTGCAAATTTCACTAAATGTGAAGGTGCCAATTACGAGATCGGCGGTTCAAATGCGGCCTAGATAAACTATGGAACATATGTCATTTTTTATTTATAATGACAACGTATCAGTTGAGTGCCATATACATATAACCGCCGCCATTGCTTTAAATGATGCAATAGGGCCGAAACGTGGGTGGGCTTATCACGTACATCGACGATTTGACATAAATGCGTTTGATAAGTGATAAATGTTGTAAGGGACCGCTCTGCCGTGATTGACACCCCGCGTGTTTGCGTACCGATACCGTACAGTGCCTTATCAGCCACATAAGCATCGACGTTATCCAAAAATACATGGCCATAAATAAAATCTGTCAGGTTAACTCTGACCGAGCCGTCACCGCACTAATTACTTCGCAAATATACTCATCTTGGCGCTAATCGTTTGCTTGCCGACTTTAACGATTTGGCAAACAGAGTGGGCCGCGGTCAGTCTACTGCGGAGTGCGGTCTCGTCTAATAAATCTCAGTCCAGTCCCCGGGTGTCCCGCGGACGCGCCCTCTCACTTATAAATTACCTACACGGTCTCGCAATAAATCAAACAATGGCCGAGCTAAATGTATTTACTATTGTTCGTACGCTTCGCGCTGACCGCACTTCGTGTTATTGCGGACGGCGCTTTTTAGGAAACTGCGACCCCCCGGAAGAGGATATCGCTAGTTCCGGAGATAAGCTATTAATTTCTTGGTGATTTTCTGACTCGAGGAAGTAGCCTAATGTAATGTAATAGACCGCGTCGCCCAACTTAAAAGTATCCAAACGAACACAAAACTGTCTAATTGAAAGGCGAAAGCATCTTTATTTTTATAGGAGCATAAAATACGTCATGCTAACAGGCCAAGGTGCTTAGACGCTTATCTTGACCGGAAGTCGAAATACTCGATGCAAGCGTAATTTCGTTCGCGGTTGAGCATTAGGAGGATAAAAACGACAAGTAGATGTGAGCGGAGATAGCTGGGGCCGGCGTTATTATTTCATTCAAGTTTGTTTTAAGATTCTTTTTTGAGTAATGAATAAAACATATCCATAAATTATGTCAAAAAGTTTCCCTTCGATTTAAATTTAAATGCACGTTATAAGGCTCAACGCTAACAAAACCAAAGGTATACAAGTAAATTAAGTAAAGTGACTAAATGTGCCAGTTTTATATACATCTTTTAGTGTAAACGCAATGAATATAGGTTCCAGGTTAAATTTAATTGAGTAATTTAATTTGTCCTCTCCTCTTGTACTTAGGAAGTTAAGTGTTACGTTCCTCCATTTAACACACAATATCTCAATATTGGAAGAAAACAGGAGAATTAAGTGTTCTGTAAGACTATCAGAGAAGCTGATTTTTATGTGTATTTTTAAGTAATATATTCATGATCTTATTATTATTTAAGTAAAAATACGCAGCTCGAAAGAGCAATGTTCTTTAAAATATTATCGGTATCATTTTTTAAATTATTCCAATGTAAATTACAATTTTTTGTGAAGATATAAAACTTATAATATTCTGGATTTTTTATCGCGCAAGAAAATAATGTGATGCAGCCAACGTTATTCCTAAATTCTGGTAATTGGCAGCAATTTCCTTAATCTTTATCTTAAATGTCATAAAATGAAAAAACGCAGGACCCCAAGTAAATACGCTTATTTAGGGATATTTCCCGTTAAAAGAACATTTTTGGAACCGCAATTTATCATCTAGTAAAAACACAAACAACATATGTTTGGTTACTAAATATAAAATTAAAATTTCCTAATTGCTAGTAATATATAATACATATTTCATGACCACTATAAAAATTGAACCCGTTACCTCTGAGTATGAGTATGCATGTGTGTGTGTGTGTGTGTGTGTGTATGTGTCATTAATCCAATTACTGTATTTCTTGTGCATCTTTGTTAGTTTAGTAACACTTTCTAATTAACATATCAACACAGCAATTAAATATATAATTATATTTAATTTTTACTTCTCCGTAATACTGATGGCAACTTAATTATGTTTTAAAATGGACTTCGAGTACGCATTTTAATTTTTGTACAAGAAAATGTGTTGTTTATATTAAAATTGTACAAAAAAGTGCGGAATAAGCCGTTATTTCAGAGCTATTATGTTGTTTAAAAATGTTTTTTTCTCAATTAGGTATTTTAAATTGAAAGTATTTTTGGTAATATTATTTACTTGAAGCCGAAAAATGTTTTTAAAACTGCTGTATTATTGTAAAACTTATAATGTTCCGCGGTGCATCCGTTATATTTTTAATATAATTTTGTTTAATATTAACATGGCCAATAAAAGTATTTTTTACACACGAAAATCGAACATGTCGTTGAACTAAACTGACAAAACCATTACAGAGTTACTGTCAAAAAATAAACGTATTATATAACAATAAACTATAGTGACACTCCAGCTATCGTAGAAAAAAAAATATCGTCGCTTATAATATTGTGACAGCATAATTGAATTCTGGACCACCAAGGTTTAGCTAACGACGTTACCAATAGAGATATTCAGTTCAAAATAACAGTTAGTTTAATTTTTTTTGCGTATTGTAGCATTTTGGACAGATGTCACAGACAGAGCTCTGACAAAGCGTCTAGGGAGCATTGTTCGCCGCCCGCGACCATTATCACTGACAACTCACTGTACAATCCAAATATACCTATTAATTTATACGAGTCATTTACAATATATTACCTAATAGCTTAATGTTGCAATATTTTAACCATAATACATTAAAGACTTTAAGTTATTACACATTAAAAAACCTTTTTAGAAAACATATAAAACATTGAACGCGGCGGGTACAGGATTTTCGAACCCGCTCCACTTGGAATCTGTCCAAGCGCTCTGACTGCTAAGTTGTGCGTTATACATCTGCCTGCGTCGTAATTCTTATACGCTTATTACAACTTAGTTTTGTTGTTAACAAATATTTTGTTGTTTTCCAATTTCTTCTTATGTGCGAAATGCAGTTAATAATGTTAAAAATATTTATTACACTTTGTTGTATTTTGCATTGACTGAATATCACTAACTTGCGGCTAGAATCAGACATATAAAGGTGTAGAATGAATTTAGGTGAAAGTGTGGTGTCCGTGAGAGGAATCAATCACGGAGGCTGTATGGACCACCCCCTGCAACGTCATTAAAGAGCCTCTGTTTGTTCCCGTAATTAAAGCGGTATCGGACTCGACCGTCTAATTGATATTATTGCGTTTACGATCGCCGATCATTTGGTTTCGGCTGTAATCCTGACCGCGCCCTCAACTCTAATTTAAGTTTAATCCTCGTTTACTAGAGTTACTTATGGTTTTATGTTTGCTTCTCTTTGGATTTGGTTTTAATATGAAAATAACATGAATTTGTTACTCAAATATGTAAATTTTAATATATGATGCCGAGATAAATAATATGCAGGTTACCTCATTAGGACAGAGGTAATGTAGTTAACGAACAATAGTATTGTATTCAAAGCTCTCCTACTCTACAAGTAGTATCTGAATCGTATTAAATTTTAGAGACTAGGAATTATATTAAATTTTAGAGCAAACCATAGTTTACTTTGTTTCGCTGGATAGTTAAATACAATATACAAATATCGGAGATGAAACTAAATATTCACAATACATTTGGGTATAAAATTAACAGAAACCAATATAAGTAACGACGCAAAGCAAACAACTTAATCGTTGGGCGCCATTCAGCGTAAACTCGTTAAAAAACCTACTCGAACGAATACAATATCACGCATAATAAAATAATATCGCCACCAAATCGATATTGCGACTCGAGTGGAAAATGAGCAATTCTGTTTAAATCACAATCTAGCGATTCCTTGATACCCATGAAATTGACGTAACGGTATAAAAGTTAAATAAAACGTTAAATAAAACTGGCCCCGCAAATATATAATTGGTAAATACCTACGAAGCGAGGCGCTCGTTGACGCTCATTTTATGGCTTATTTAGGGGAAACTTTTATTGAACTTGGTTTTCCACCCCTTGTCCTGCGAATTTGCACTCTACCACCGGCACCATAGATCTCACTGTAGCAGCTACCGTATTGCGTCATCGCCGGCATAAAATGACGCGCGCGTTTGTATTCCCTTTATACATTTTGAGGCATTTTTTTATTCACTTGCCCACAATTCACTTTCAGATTTCGCTAGCGAGCATCGTTATTATTTTATACTATGAATAATACAATACTTTTTAGTTAGAGGGCACTTACCGCTTCAAACGGTTATGGGAAGTTTGTAAGTTTATAATAATTCATTTTTATGTGCGTTTTTTCATATTACACTTAATCATGAAAACTTGTGGGATTGTTTTTTGTATAATACTTTTTGATAATAATATAATTAGTTGTAGTATCTCCGTATTACACGTTATTTAACATAAATACTTGTTGTTATATCTCATTTCCTATACATTACATTAAATACATTAACTGTGAATAATTGTAGAACTGGTTGCTACCAATATGATGTCTGAATAAATATCTGAATTAATGTCATTATCTAACTAGGGCCTGTACAAATCTTATATAAAAATATATAGATTTGCCTAAACGCTTTCAAAAAATGGAAACAAAAACTATGAAATCCACCTACGAACGTGTAAGGCAAGGAAGGTACTTTATGGATATTATGATTCAATCCTAAGTGGGTTGAACATGAGATATAAATTTAAAAAAAAATAATGCTAATAGATAGTATGTTTATCTGGAACTACATATGTACTGGACAGGATGATTTTTTTGTATTAGCTCTATATAGTTATGTATAATTCATAAAATTTAATAGCTTTTCAAATATTCATGTAGAACTTTGTATTAGACACCAGACAATGTTCTTGGACTGTAATAATTAATTATATTTTTTTTATAATAAGTAGTTTCTCCACGTGATTTAAATTGTGATGAAGAAGCGTGGTAAATGGAAATTGCACAAACGAATCTGCAGGCACCTGCTAGTGTAGCAATAAAAATGTTAATTTACAAAGTTTTACGTAAACGCTATCATGTATGACGCGTGCATGCAGTTTAGGGAATCGTTAATTGATACGTGACAATCGTCTATTTATTTTTGCCAAATTGCTTTAATTTGGCAAATATCGGCTATTGTGTAATTCTTTATATATAAATATATCAAAATATTATTTATGTGAACGTTTTTCTCCTTACCACAATATCCACCATCTGTTCATGAATATCTTTATCGTTTTGCATTAATCTAGATATTTTATAATTTTCTTGAGAAAAACAATTATCTTTTTATCTCAATATATCCTGTGTAATAGATTTTCAAGTCATACATTATTTTGATTAAACTTGAACCAAACTGTCTGTTTGATACATACCTATGTGTGTACATTTCAATTGAATTCTTAACATGCAAAACAAAAATAAATATCTACCACTAGAAAGCCTCCCTATGAAACGAATGAGAGCAAATAAACGGCGATATACCCCAAATCTACAGTATTTGGCAACACCAAAACCTTCATTTTACAGTTTATGAGGCTGAAAATGTTGAACAGTTAAGCTCTGCCAGGATTGCCAGCTAGATGATGGGTGGCACACATTTGGCAAAGCAACGGACTGCGCGGCGCCTCGGCGCTTGCTGGGGTGGTTTATGAACCGTTAAACAACTTATCACCTTAATCCAATGATTCTCTATGAGTAACGCAATTTCGGTTTGGACCCTTTTAAGAGGGTATCCGATTGTTTGATACAGTTCATTATAATATTAAAATAGTTATGTTTATAAAATTTATCTTTATTATCATACGAACGAGACTAAAGAAGATACAGTAAAAATGCGCAGTCTTTTCCATATTGTATAGCAAAGAAGTAATTGCAATATTAGAACTGACTTAATCGCTTGTACATATGTATATGACTTAAAAAGAAGTTAAAATATATATTAATTTACTTTTTACTAGTATTTAATGATTATAGTTTTGGTAAAACCTCTATAAAGATGTAGTGACGCGTGTGAATAACACTAATAGGCCCTTCCCCCTGTTTATACGACGCTGTAATGACTTGACGCGAATGAGAACTGGCCAAAATTGATTGAAATGTTGTTAGATGCAGAGTCACGGAAGAGGGGATGCTCTAAGGGTTAATAAAGGTTGGTCGTGAGTGTTAAATGGGAACAGTTCCTTTATAGGTCATTAATAGATAGTAAAATTCAAATTAATAGTACTTTTGAGAATTTAATGGCATACAAATGTAGCCATAGGTTTGGTTTAAACAAACGGTTTCAATAACAATAGACAATCATTTATTTTATGTATTAAAAAGCTTTAGTCTAATTTATTGCTGCTTGTTACATGAATCTTAAATCTTATTTATGATTTATCATTTATTTATTATTAATATATGACCAATCAAATTTCCCATTTTATTTATCACCGAAGACGAACAAATACTATATACGTTACTACAAAATATATTATATTTAGTATTAGCTTTAAAGCATACTCTAAGAATCCTGATGATCATGTCGTTAAAATGAGGTATAACTTTTTTTCTCTTCTCTGAATATATAATATATTTTTTCAGCCTTCATAATTCCATCCCTCTTTAAACTCTTTAACTATATTTGATTTGTCGGCATTAATTTAGTTTAAGAATCGTCAAGTGAGCCCTCTCCCTCGCGGTCACCAGAGTCCGAGTGCTTTTGCATTGAAATTAATTCGCAAATATCGCGAATATCCCAGAGTACTCATATCTTGGTATTTCGGTATAGGAGGCCCTGGCACCTACTGCAATAGATTCATACAAATTATATATGCAATCAACAACATATTTTAAAGTACGAGTACTTGCAAAAGATACATAAATTAAATTGCATCATTTAAACGAGTTGTTAAAAGGAGAAGAATTGTTGTTATTATTAGAACGTATGTCATTTTACGATTATTGCTTTAATTGCTTCATCGAATTCTGATTTCGCGTAAAACGATACTTTTTTTATATTTCTCACAAGATTTCTATTTTTCTATCTTTATACATGGCAAGCTCGACAAACCTACACGTAAATCCCGTCACATAAGATAACATGTCTAAATAATGATTTAATAACGGAGAAGAGACTTTCTTAATAGTAGTAGTAGGTTCTCTATTATGTAAAATAAATGCCTGAAATTGTAAACACAATATTTATAAAACATGTGCTACATAAGAAGTTTCACTTGTATTTTGATAAGAACTGCTCGAGTTTAATAAATTTAAAGTAATTAATATAAAAGTAATTAATATGAAAATAATCTATTTTATTACCTTCATTTGTCAATTCAGTTCTAAATAATGAAACAAAATTTCAAGTTGAAGAAGTTATCAATTCTATTGTTATTATATACAACAAAATGATCGTTGGTGATGCGGGTCATCCCTCACTGTTAGATGCACGTCACTACCATGAGGCTGTTTTTATCAAAATCCGCAAAAGAGTTGCTAATTTGTCACCGGCTTAGGGTGAAATGATAGATATAAATGAGGCAGCCACGAAATCGGAAAGGCCACATTTTTCATCATTGCCTACGTCTAATCTATACTAATAATGTTTTGTTTTGGTTCGTTTTGGTGTGATTTTTATAGTTCTTAGTTTATTTTTTGTGTTTATGTCAAAAATAAATCTCTTAGAGTAGTCCTAGATGAAAGCACGTTTGAAACACTTATTCCCAGGCGTATACACCTACTACATACATTGCCACATATTAAGGATATGTGAAAATGTTTTAAATCTTATGAAAAATCATATACAAACTTTGCGTGCAATAGGTGTATGATAGCCTTGTTTACGGAAGAAATACTTTAAATTATATGTAATAAATTTCAATAACAATAAATAAATAATCATTGTAGCAAGCAATTGAGAAAAACGAAACAATATTCAGTACTGTTTCGACATTTTAAATAAGTACATATGTTATACTTAAAAGTGTAATAAAATATGTTTTACTATGAAATTATTTTTTTATAATATTCGAAAACTGGGGAACGAGTGTTGTAAGAAGGTTTTCTCTGTCTAACCTAACTAAAATGTGACGCCAACCATATAACCGATATAAAAAACGAAGGAGAGTGGAGTGATTTATCAATACTTTTCCTTATTTTACAATGAGAATATGTGAATTTGTACATTAATTCAGCGTGTCTGTACTCTCTATTATCTGTGATTTTGTTGTTGTAAGAATGTTGCCTTTTTAGGGTTCTTTATCCCAGGGCGCTTGGGGACCCTATTATTAAGCCTCTGACACTCGTCCATTCGTCTCTTATTTGTCACAGGGCTGTATTACGAACATGTGTATTAAAATTAACTATTTTTATTTCTTTCTTATATTTTATTTTTATTTCAGCGTGTTCTTCAAATAGTTAAATATTATCAGCATTAATTGGCTCGTATCCCTCGTAGTTACAACAGCACCTTCAGCTAGAAGCATCATTATCTAATTAAAATGTACTTGGGCATAGAAATGCAATAGTAGCAAAAAATAAGCTCTTTATGGGTTATCGAGTGCGATACTAATTATAAATCAATCTTAATCAATCATTAATTAACAGCGTTAAATCACCAACGCATAAGTGCATTGGTATGTAGTTTTTTCCATACTTCCTCTATCTTGGCGCGTGTACGTCGTTACTAACTGACAAAGGAAAAAAACTCATTGAATTAAACTACTTTTCTTACTTGAATTCAATGGACACCGTCTTAATGTAATGGGAATGTTCAAGTCTTATTATATTGCTTACTGGTATGACTATGGGTTCAATTTCAGTTTCGGGGGCCAATACAATAACAAGTAAAGGACCTATACAACATTAAGAGTTACCAAGATGGTAACTCTGGATATATAAAATAAAACTGGTCTCATATGGAAATTTATAGAAATCCCACAATACGTTGCACAGACCGACCCTTGGAAAATCTTCATTCACTTCATTTTCCGTCTTCTTTTAAGAATTGTTTATATTTTTAATAGGTTCTGAACCCACACTCGTCGAAGTTAGATTATTATATTCTAACTGTGTAGCAGCGGAGATTATTGTTAGTGACTAATGAAATTTATGTAATCTTACGAGATCTTAACTATTTCTTATTCATACCCGTACCTGCCAATAGAATTATAGTTTGTACTTCATGTTTAGGCTCTGGGTAATTGACGTTATACTAAAGTCAATTTGAAGCATCTAAAATATTACTGTACAGTAATATAAGTAGCCGTAAATATGTAAATTCACTTCTTCTACTCACTTCAGCATCACTCCTTTTCTTGCACAGCAGGGCAGTCAAAGAGAACCTAGTGTCAAGACTCTCCGCTTAAACTTTTCGTTTGAAATTGAGACGTTACATTTTAAGTGTCGTAGCTTAAGGGCGCACTTTAACTTTGGTACCAGAACGGAGAAATAAAAATATTGTGGAACCCATAACCATCTCCTTCGAGAACGTTTACTCCTTCGCCATAAAGGCCTCAATTTAAATAATTTAACTTAATAAAAAAATTTAATTTATAGAAAAAGTACTATTATAGCCTTTTTCTTAATATCGATTTATTATTCTTTAGATCAAATAATATTTCATGTGATTGTATTAGAATTTACTACTTTTTATAAAAATCTTAGTCATCTGAGTATATTTTAAACTTATATATCTATATAGGTACAACAGGACACTTAGCATAGTTATTTAACAATGTAATTGCTATCAATTTGTCGTCAACAAGCAACAAGCTGGCTCACAATTAAGTTATTACGTATATTATATGTTAAGTCATATTCCCAGTTATGTTGAACATTCCGTATGTCTTTATATTAGTAAAAAGAATTAAAAAAATATTTTGAATGCGCAAAAGAGAAACGCTTATCACGAAATTTCAAAAATTGGGCAAAGGTGAAATTTTGTTGGGAGATAGTTTAGGTATAGTTAGACAGCTACTTAGAATGAATTTTGCGACAGGATCGGATTGATAATGGCTCTCGCAAATAAAATTTATGAATAAGAGACATTAGGTGCAATAGAATTTTGAGACATTGCTGAACTAAGAGCTCTGTATGTATATATATATACTCAACTCAACAAAGAAAGACAAAGAACTCAACTTTATAGTTGTTATTTAAAAGTATTGCATATTTAGATTGCAGTAAACACAAATTAACTTCGATACATTAAGTTGCCTATTTATGTACATTTATGTATATATGTATCTACGAATACATAAATAAACCTATTTAAGCGAAACTCTTACTATATTGAAATGACTAGAATTTTACATACACTCAATATATTACGACAAAACTGTTGATAGTAAAGGTTCAGGTGAAATGTTGTACTTAAAAAACTGGTTATTTGTTTATTAGTTGATATTTTTTCTTTTAAAATGATCTAACAAAATTGAATATATAGATTTTTCTTTATAAACATGAAATGATCAAAGCGAGGGCAAACCCAACGGTCTCAAGGGGTCCCGGCTATCGCAAACACCGTTGCATATGCAGCCTTTATAGATCTGGGGGCCTGACACAAGGGAAACTTCGGGGCAAATCATTCACACTCTTAATTTAGTTGCTCTTAATGCATGCAGATAGTGTAGGGTGTCTTATAGGCCTAGGGACCTTTTTGCCATCTGTATTATAATTTTGTGAAACATATAAAATGTATCTGTTTGTTTATTTGTATTAATATACCTATGTTTTTACTTTAGTAATGTTATAAAAAATGCAAAATTTCACTTAAAGTGAATTTATAATTTACTTTTCTACTACAAAATTTTAACAGCAACATTTTATACAGCATAAGATTTTTTTTATTTTCATAGCATTACAATTAATTACTTAATAATAATAAAAATAAAAAAAATAAATATAATTTTCCTTTTGCGGACCTAATGAAACGTATTATACATCGAAACACCAGGCTATATTTCTTGAAATATGTATTTGAACTTCCAACCATAACTATTTACGATATCTGTGTTAAAATGGTCTAATATTAATATGCATTTGGCAACGTGTTGTATAACAAATATAAATCTACCCTCTTTGGTTAAATAGTTATCACGTAAGGGCGAGGAACTTAATAGTTTCATTCCCCAGTCACTCGGAGGTCCATACATTATGCAAATCCGCTAGTGATATGTCGGTACTCTTGGGAGGGTTATTGTTGTCGAGTTTACCCGTCTATTGAGTTAGCTTTAATTAAATTCGAGACACATTTGTAGGCCATTGCTTGTTGTGATTCATATAATACGCGTCGTCGCTTTTAAAACGTTTATACTGTAGTTTACTTTTAGTTTAAAAATACATGCTTACTTTAAATGCTTTAACAATTTTAGGATGATTACAAATATTTTGGAATTGTTATAAATATTGAATAAAACAGCTACCGTTGGGTTAACCAATGATCTTAAACAGACACAGAGTTTTCGTTCTTGTTTAAAAGTAAGTAAAGTCAGTCATCTGTAATGTAATAAACATTGTCAATATACGAGTACGTATGTAAAATCAAACACACGCTTTAAATTCGCATAGACTTTAATTAGAATTTCACTTAGTAAATATAGTATATTTTATAACATAGCAATATAACTCTCCGTTCCCACTCACTTGGCCACCCTTACATTTGAAATATAAACATTCATTTTAGTGACAATTTAACCCACAATCTTCGCACTCAGCCATACTTTTCAATAGCTCCACAATAGGATCAAAAATATTTTAAAACTATTTTATCGCTAGATATTTGAACATGTTTTCCGTCAGTCCTTGTGACTGGATATTCACCTAACAACTTAAGCACCTAAATAATTAATACATTCCCTTCTAAATCCCATATAAATCCACCAATCAACAAATTAATTTAAACGTGTAACAGTATTAACTTGTGTTAATACCAAAATCTTGCTTTTCAGAGTAACCCCTACGCATTGAAAGAGGGTAGCGGAGAGATGTCGGCCTGGACATCAGCTGGCTTGCAGCCGTCGGGCGGTTACTACCCCTACGATCCGACGCTTGCCGCGTATGGGTAAGTAGAATTCTACCCCCGAGCTCAGACGCTAGCGACACGCTTTGCGAAGGGCGTTGTAATGCATATGCGTTGGTTGACGAGTCACAGTTTTTGATATCATTTGATAATTTATATGTTTATTTTGAGCCGCTTTATTAGGTTTAAAGTTTTGAGGGAGTTAAGAGAAATGAGTAGAGATAATAAGCTGATAATAAAATTATAAGGTGGCCTTATCAATTGTCAGATAGGTTGGCGTGATTTTTTAGAACAGTAATAAGTATAATTAATGTTAGATATATTGAAAATGGGATTAGTTTAGAAAAGACCTAAAATTTTCTGATTAAAACTATAGCTGACTGAATATTATAAATTGATCATTAAACAAAATCTCGGTTTTGAGTTCCGTGAAACAAGGAAAATGAAGACTAAAGTGTGTTGGCACTAGGTTTATCCTCGAAATAAATATATGTATACAAATTATAAAAGAAACGGTCATTAAAATGTGCTGAGATAACTCATAAGTCTAGTGGAATGACAATGAAATATCTACACAATGAACGAATATAATTATGTTGTAAAAAAACTATTTTTCTTATATTCTTAATTATTTTGTAAGTAATATGTTTAATAAATGATGGTGTTTACTAAAACGGACTAAAGATCTATATAATTAAATAAAGTTTTACGTAATATCTAAACAATAACATAATTTATAAAGCTGAAGGACAGCGTGGCGCAATTGTTCAGTGCCGCGTGACATCTGACTGACTATAAACGCGCTGGTTATGGGTTCCATTCCGACTCGGGGAAATGATATATTTAAATTACTTTTATTTCTCCGCTCTAAGGACACGACCATAAGAACATTGAATAAGTTTTGCCTTTCATCAAGAATGTCTCGTATTTGGGCAGAAAGTGAAGAATGGTGCGACGCTAAATTTTCTCTCTCTCTGTCTACAGACAATAAGTGAAAAAAAATAGCTTTAATACACTCGTATATATTTTTAATTTATATAAAATATCTTTAGAAAGATAGAAAGTAATATAATCTTTCAAATTAAAGCCTCCTAACACGCAAGTTAGGCTCTGCGTGCACGGTGTCGGATTTTTTATCTCTTTCAGACATTTAGTAATGGTATAAAGTGTGAAAGAGACGAATGATTGGCGCTGTACTCATTAATTCTGCTTTTCTTCGAAACACGATGGTGATTTTTTTTCAGTTTGTGCAAACCTTTTAATAATTATTTTATTATTATTTATATAAAAAATAATGTAATTACGGAATTGAAAACGACACTAATATATTGGAATAAATTATTATTTTTTAATTCATAATCAATTGAGAACTAAATCGTAGGTCGTATTCCCAAGGATGCTTATTATGTAAATAATAAAATATAAGGAGTTATATATAGAGCACGGTTTAATCGTATGTTGAATTCACCGATAGTTAGACTTTGTCTTGTTGTAATTACGACTTACTTCACGCCTGAAAATCATGATATTTATAAATGGATCCTTTTTACATGGCTTTTTACTTAATATGTAAAAAGATACAGATATATTTAGAAATGATATAAATATGCCATCAAAAAACAGCTTCTGTAATAATCCTGCTTGGTTTTTCTTATTTTATTGGCCTGATTTGCGATGACAGGCACTGTCTGTCTGTCTGTCGTAGTGACATTGAAAGACAATTAGTCCCAGTACAGTGTAGAAAACACAAATTAGATGAAGTAGTAAGCTTTCTAGAAATATATGAACCGATATAATATTTAAACAAATCATAGATTAATCTGGTTGAAACTTAAAATTATTAAAAAGCTATATTAGTAATACACATGTCTACGAAAATGATGAAAAACGTCCAAAGAGAAGAAATAAACGATAAGATAATATCAACCTAATATCTTCAATATTTAGCAGTGTTCCAGCGTCTGACTGTAACGCATTGGTGGTAGGTTTGATTTGCACTCGGGGGAATAATCATTATTAAATTTCTTCGCTTTGGTACCAAAAAAAGAACACGACGTTTGACGTTTGCCGCTGAAAAAAGTACAAAAAATTACACAAGCCTTCTAATTAAAGGACTAACAAACATTTAACAATAACTTCAGCAAGGTTTAATAAAAAAAATGAAAAATCACAAAGTAATCGCGTAATTGTATTATTTAATATTTTATTCTCGTCGCTCTGGCGTTAAGTTCCGCCATTTAAGAGTTCCCTGTGCATACGTTCCTGTGTGCGGGATACAGCGTGAAGCTAAAAAGAGAAAAGAATATTTTACAAATTATTTTTAGATTATATTTGCAGACTAGTAATTTACGTTCAACACAGATATATAGACAGACTGAATAAAGATATCCTCTATTATATTACAGTGATGTTAGATTTAGAATACCTTGTTCCTCGGCAAGGAGAAACTTTCACATGGGACCGGGGATAGAAGTTTGTGTGAAAGCTCTATTACTTGAGGGGAACCATTAAATGAGTTTTCATGTAGACTGGCTTGAGTTCCAACATATTTAGTTTTTGAAATAGGAAAAGTAAATTAGCTGACAACGTAGCTTTACTAAAAACGAAGTAATAAAAAAAAAACTTCGTACCTCGCAAAAGTAGAAGTAATCTGCTTGCGTAATGAAATCCTCTCTAAAATTAGTCGTTCGAATTCTCCGCTATATATGTCAGAAAGTGAAGCGTAAAACGACTTGATATTAAATTCTCTTAGTTGCAACATATCTTCTATAATAGTATAATATTATCAACGAGCTCAAGTTGATATATTTTACAACCCTACTTGATATATGGTAAAAATAAATAATAAAGCAAATTCAACGCCACACTGTCATAACATCGTATTATGTGAACACATCAATTAAACTGCGAGTTAGACGGAAAATGTTTCTATCCATGAATCACGGGGGAAGTGTCTCGAAATAAAAACAAATCATGGCACATCAAAGCGGAGTTATGCTGACAATTCAGCCTACGCGTAATATATAGCGGGCGGGAATCTAAAAATAATTAGAAGGGACATAGTCTTTAAGCATAAAAAAGACAGCTATAGTATACGGAAATATCTGATATACTGAGCACGACAATTGTCTAGTAACACAGGATGTTTTAAATATATAATAATTAATGATTTGAATTACATCTTTTAATAAATGAACACAGGTTATTCCGTTAATAATAAAATAAACGTGTAATCAAGCTATTATTTTGTGACGACCAATGAACCGTGAAACGATTATTGTCTGTCTGTAAAATCATTAAAACATAAAAATAATGAAAGACCCATGAGCGAATAAAATGCAAGAGAGGAAATTCCCATATCCATTCATTTGCCAACAACACGAACGCAAATAAAATTATTGTACATTAATAAAAGCAAATCATTGTGAGAGCCATAAAATGTTAGGCAATAAGTTACAAGGGTTTAAATAAAACTGGAAAGCATAGAAGGAAGGCAGCCTCGACGCGTTATTTAGGACGGCCTGTACCACCACGCCCGCCGCGTCGAAATGAAAAATTACGCAGCTATTTTTAACAATTCCCGTACAAAAATTAGAGAAACGAGACTAAGGAGTACTTGTGCCGCACCATTGAGTTCAAAATAAGCAGGAAATTACAACGCTCCCGGCTTCACGTTATTTGTATAACGATTTGGGTTGTTACATTTTAAATAAACCGAATCAAGCTAACTGGCGGTTCTAAATGCGACCATTTTTTTTATTTTAACGACGCTCAATTGACTTTAAATATAAATAAGTGGATAAACTGACGGAAACAGCTTTTTCTTAATGTTTACTTCTGTATGATTTCTGTGGGAAACACGGAGAGAAGATTTTTAAGTCACTACACTTCAACTATATCTTCTGTAGAGAGACTTAGCAACTTTTAACCGTAATGGTGTGTGTGTATGGGCATAGTGGTTTATGGATATGAAATGTAGGAATTATGGCTGCGAGTGTAAATCACAAAATAAGTTTAATCAAAACATGTCACAGATTTCTGTCCAATATAGTCGGAAACTTGAAATTGTAATAATTTATAAATGTGTATATTTCTTAATATTCATTTATAGATCCACAAAGTGTAACATAGTAACAAAATACATAATATTCGTTAAAAACTTGGAAAGTGCATTAAAACCGATGCTAGTTTAAAATAACAGTACAAACCGACTAAGCCTTCATTGAAAATACGATGCGGCTCGTTTCGGTATTTGGGAATAATCAAATAATCGTCGATGTAAATCGTTCGGTGTTACGATTCCTAATTCTAAGCCGACCCCTGGGGGTGGGATGGGGGTGCCTCAACAACCTCCTGTTATGTGCGCTACATAGGGGGCACGTAGGCCGCAAGCCCCAGGCAGAAACTGATACTGGATTGAACGTACTTCAATATGTACACTTGTACCGCCCGCCCGACCGCAACCGTTTTCAAATACCTATTACCTACTCCATTTTTTTGCTTACTCAAAGGTACTTTTAGCGTTTTTGTGGTGCTTAAAGGTTGTTTTTTTGTAATGTCGTGTTTTTGAAGATATAAATGTGTGAAACATGCAAAGTAATGACGTACACATATAAGTACATACATACAAAATGGTTAATTTAAATTACTGATAATTTTCTGTAATTCCTTCCAAATGAGCATTTTTTTAGTAAGTAAGCAATATTATACACTGATATGATATGATTTTGGTATTATAATTTGATATGTCTGTAAGGCTAACCTTAACTAAGTTGTTCTTGTTAGATTGATTAATCCACTCACCTTTCAAACGTATTTAAACTACGTAACTGATACAATAATGTTATTTGTAATTCACCTGGATCTTTATTTATTCACTTTATTCATTCATTGTACTTTAGTTAATTAACTTAATTAGTAATTACTTTCAAATAAATTTTAATTGTATAGTTAAAACATTAATTAAATGATTTAAAGTACAATCTTAATAAATTCAGTCACATTGTTAGTTAATATATTTACGTAATTTCATATAGTACTACTAGTTCTTTTGACTAACAAATATTCTAAGTAATGTGTTTTCATTGGGTAAGATTCCTTTTTGTATCGTCTTAAAAGGCGAAAAGAAATTAATTTACTATGATTAGATACATTTACTGATTTAAAATTTGATTAGACAAGCTTAAGTATTTACGATACTCTGGATATTGCGAAACTCACCTACGAATAAATTAAGTGGAAAAAGGAATGTCTTACACGAAAACACTAGATTACAACTACTACTACTAGAACATACTCTCTCTGACTACCCTGACATGCAGAAAGCAGAGTGAACTCGCTTTTTAAATTAGTGTAATGATAGATCCCATGGAATTCAGCGTTTCACTTTCAATACCATTATATCCATACTTATATTATAAATGTGAAAGTCTGTGTGTTTGTCTGTCAAGCTTTCACGGCTAATCTACCAGTCCGATTTGGATGAAATTTAGAACAAAAATCAACCGCTAAAAGGGTTGAAATAGGGAATGAAAGTTTATATGAAAAATCTAAACCGCTTGACCGATTGTAATGAATTTTGGCATAAATATAGTTGATAATCTAGCCTTAAACATAGGCTACTTTATTTTTCAAAAACCCATCCCCAAGGGTTGCAATAACGAAGCAGTTATGTAGTTCAAGTCACGGCGAAGCCGCGAGCAGGCTGCTAGTAGATAATAGAGAGAGGATTTTTCGCAAATTAAATATTTATATTATGATTTGTAATATTTAGTTAACAAACTTAATTTTATAAATATAAAAAAAAGTTTATCTACGGAAGTCGCTTCAACGTAATCACTTTTATTTAAAGTTGTATAATATTATACATCGCAATAATGGAAAAAATATGAATGTTTTGATACGTGTAAGTTGAAACGTGATTCTGTCTTAAAGCCCATTTAATTTTAACCAAAAAATGTTTGCCCAAAAACACTAAACTTATTAGAAAATTTTTCACGGCGACGTGAAAAATCGTTTGTTTACTCTTTCGTGGCGGTTACGTCGTTTAACGATATTGAGAGGCGCGAGTGGCCTGCCCAAATTAATTAGAGGGCTTATCGTACTTTTAGCCGCTTTACAGCGCTGACATCCAATTTCATAGAGTACAGGCGTTCAGTACAAAGCGGTGTATTTCACATTTTAACCGCTGTCTTCGCTTACCGTACATTTCTGAAGAGCTTATTCGTGTAAAACTAAAGCGCTTCGGTTTTAGCGGCTTTGTGTGGATACGCTTTTGTCAAATACATTAATACGTTGATGTGTTTTTGGTTCAATGCTCTTTATACTTCTACTTGTGTTGGCACCAGTGTTTTATTTATGTGCAACGCTCCTCGAACACTTCTCAAGAATGTAAAAAGCTGGCCAACGTTTTAAGAAAGAAATTAATAAAAAAATGTAAGAAGGCACGTCCATTCAATGCTAATATTAATTATAATAAGGCGGATAGTCTTGATTTTAATAACTTTTTTGAAATTCGATCTCGTCGTCTGTAACCGGTGTCCAAGATGGCGTCTATCGATCGTGTACTTACGCCCATATACTACCCACGCTTGCGCTGCAACGCGCAACGCCCTGGTGCAACGAGGTGCAAAATCCCGCCCCACTGAATCGTGTTATCTTTTTCATTTGTTTTTATTTATTAACACTTACACTTTCAAGTTGTGACAAGTGTTTTAACAGTTATAAGAAGTTTATTTATCAATATTTTATATTCTCTCTCCACACGTATTCTATTTAATAGTTATCGCAATGCTAAATCAAAGCACCGACGCCAACAAATGATTTCAGTCGCAAATCTTATTCGCATCACGTGCAAAAACGTCGATCAGCATCATGCAATAGTCAACCATGTAACAGCCGCACAGAGTAGCAACTTGCGTGAAGACAATACGTTCCGGGACCATTTTTTAACTATTTTCACGCGCGGAACCTATTTATTGGGCCCTTTAGACCGCGCCTTTGTCATGTCGAGAAAATCGAAGTCAGGTACGCTGCCTGGGGGAATGATTTCGCCACAATTACTTTCTGAATACGGATGCAAATGGGACCAGGGTCTTAAAAACTGCTCTCCATGCTACACCGCAGTCAGCCTTTATTTCTACTGTGAGGTTATCTATCGCCACGAATAAAATGCCTATCTGTTACGAATTGAAAAGTCCTTTTATTGAACGCGAACGTTTCAATGTGTTTTTTATCAACTCTAAATGTTTGTTAAATGGAAACTGTCGGAACGTTTCGTATATTAGCGCTGTTTCTGTTTTGCTCCCTTTTAAAACTTTAACGGAGTTTTATGCAGTCCATAATCGTTATTCATATATTTTATAAGCAGTTGCGTGCCATTTTATTTCAAAGTACAATTTAATTATCTAAATGTTTTCAAAAACTGCGGCTCAACTTGTATTTTTTAAAATGCGAATGTCTGTGTGTGAAAGGCCAGAAGCGTAAATTTTTAGGTATATGGATAAAGTTGTGTTTGTCAACAGATATGGCGCTGGGTACGATTTAGCAGCCAGGCGGAAAAACGCTACGAGGGAGTCTACAGCCACGTTGAAAGCCTGGCTGAACGAGCACAAGAAAAATCCCTATCCCACAAAGGGAGAGAAAATAATGCTGGCTATTATTACTAAAATGACACTCACGCAAGTGTCCACGTGGTTCGCGAACGCTCGCCGACGACTGAAGAAAGAAAATAAGATGACGTGGGAGCCTAAGAACAAGACGGACGACGACGACGACACGATGCTCTCCGACGAGGAAAAGGAGCAAGACGATAAAATAAAACCTAACAAAGGTTCGTTGAGTTCGATCCTTTTTCCAACATCCAGCAGTCAATTTTATGGAGCGCCTTTGCACATGAACGTTTTCTCCTGAAAGCGGAAGATTGACTGTCGGATGTTTCTGACACTTTCATGCTTAAGCGCAAATACTCATTTATGACGGTTATAAATATATTTATCGATGCGAATTTATTATAACTATTTAACTACTTTGTTGCATTTGCGAATTTCTACTAACCCATGTTTTAATAATGCGTAGATTTGAGACAGTGTTTAAATTGCTTTAATTTTGTCGGTGTATAAATCGAGTGAATTGGCATAACCCGGTCGAGGGTCGGAGGGTACGATCAGGAGGAGGCAGGGGGTGGAGGGCGTGCGGCGAGGGGGAGGGGAGGAGGGTCTCAGGCGTGTAACTGTGCGTAACCGCTCCTCACTGCCGGATTTCCTATTTGTAGTAAAGTGGGCGGCGCCCGCTCAAATTTCATATAACACTTCTTCGGTAGGTACTGACGCTTTCAGCTTGTCTGACGATCTACTCTGAATGTTTATGCCAAAGGATTTGTTCATTTTGAGAAGCGTTTCTGTCGTGGTTATTCTGTAAGTAATAACTGTTATGGCTTATAATGGTTGATATTTCTCGGTTGCGTAAGGTTTTTAATGCGTTATGCCGTAAAATGCAGACGTGGGGGCAGCGTGTGGTATTTAGTTGCGGTTGTCAACAGCATAAATTAGGAGAGTCATTGTTGCTGCGGTAGGCTACGAGTGTTTGTATCGAACGTCACGGGTTAATGGATCGGGAGGGTGTCATGGTAACAATCGCCATACGCCGCGTAATGAAGTCCACTTTGCACAGAAGTGCACTCACAATCGCGTCGCCGCCAACGTCGCTCGGGGCTATAAAATATCATACAATAACACGAGTATGGATGTTAAAAGAAAATTCAAGAGGGTAGCATTCGTTACGCTATTGAAATTTAGAAATATAATGTATCTAAATTTTATGAAAGTTTTTCATTATTTATATAGTGTTTTTTTTTAGTTCCAGCAATAACTGACGTTGTAACATATAAATTACTCTACAATAGTACAAGTTATAGTATTTTGAAAAAATAATCGTAAAAGCTGTTACAAGAGTCTTAAATAAAAAAAATGTTATGTCATTATGGAAGTTCAGTGTTAATGATCAAACCATATATTGTTAGCGTTATTATAGAAACATGGTATATAAAGCAAATAATATATAATTTTCTGATATCATCGTCAGGTTGTTACCAATTCTTTTTAATATATTTTAGTAGAAAGAGCTTCCAATCTTCATTATAAATGAAACACAGAAGTAGCATATCGATAAGCGACTTACAAACGTATCACAATATACATATAACACAGAACTTTAAGCCTCAGTGCATTAAGGTAAATAAAATAATTACTTATTTAAATGAAGTAACCTAGAAGTTATGTTATAAATTTGCTAGAATATCGACTTTATTTTCAAATATGGAAATTATTGCAGATGAAATTCTTTACAAGAAAATAAAAGATCTGACTTCATATAGCAGATACTTATATTATCTCGCTTATAAAGGCTTAGTGTCAAATAAATTGTAGGTAAAACATGAAACTTCAACTACAAACGATCTTATTATGCAGTATACAGAAAAATTGTAACTGTTAAGTGTAAATGCTTACGTATAAACATTAAAGACCTTTTTAGTAAACGAAATTGTAACGACTTTAATATATTTTACAAATAGTATTCCGTTCTTGGCAAAAACTAAATTTGATTTTGTTCTTTTGCAAGGGCCATAATGGTGTTGTGGAATGATCGTAATATGATTTTTTTCATATCTCTGTTCTAGTACCCAATATAAAGCGAAACATTGAATATTGACAAATAACACGCAATGTCTCGATTTTGGACCGAAAGTGGTGAACGAAGTCGAAAATAATCAATTGTTAATTAAAAACATGAAAGTTTAACAAAATACGAAAAGCTTTTAAGCTTGAACAGTGCTTTACAGTAAAAATATGAGCTTTCGTTGCTAAAAAGGCAGCGGCACCCCACGGATTATAGGCACGCGCCGCGAGATTTCCACGCCTTGGAAATTGTGAGAAATTATAAAGTGTATACACTTATAATTATGGGTATTATGTTTATTTCAGTTTGATTCGTTTTACTTTACGCTATTTACTGTTAGGATTAGGGTTTGAAAATAAAAATAATATAGAAAAACATTATACTCGTTTGTATATTATGTGCTATCTTTAATTTATGTGACTATCTATGACATGACAGATTAAATATAATGTGTTTATATAATAACAGATTAAATATTGTTAACAAACCCTTACCTTTCAAAATGGCACAATTTTAATAAAAAAAATTAAAGGAACCAAGAATACACGAAGAGTCTATGTATTATCTCAATTCAAATTCAAATTCAAAATATCTTTATTCAAATAGACTTTTGTAAGCACTTTTGAATCGTCGAATGTACATAAGCTACCACCGACTCGGAAGGCAGTTCTGCTGAGAAGAGCCGGCCAGAAACTCAGCAGTTGCTCTTTCCAAATATAAAAATTACAATTTTATTATTTGATACAATGGTATCTAACCGGCATTGGACTCTAATCAGATTCATTGCACGCATTTTTATCTTTTCAATACTCTTCTACAGAGTAATAAGCCTTGCTTACTAAAGTATTTTTTACAATGGTTTTGAATTTCTCCAGTGGTAAATCTAAAACAAGCTGTGGATAATACATAGACTCTTCTGTTTTGAAAAATATCAGTTTTGGCGATATTGTATTTTTGTCTTTCTAAGCAAATATCGAACTTCAACGAATAATTCATGAAAACCACGATTACTATTCATAAATATTTATTTAACACAATAATGACAAAAAGAAAGTTCATCTCGCCGTTCATCCTAAAAGCACACACTGAATCGATACTAATCTTAATCCTACAACATTATTGCATTCCCTCGCCTAACCAAACAAGCCATAACGACACGCGGAACAATTCTTTTAGCGAAACGTCAATGTTCACTACACGTAATATATCATTTTAAGTCGCATACAAAAGCTTAAATAAAAGCTTCACACGCGATACGAACGCCGTCGCCAAACAAACAGAACTATCGTACGCTCATGAATAGGACCCCCCAATAAATGTTAATTTCTGTAAGCACGCATCTGAAACGAAATATTAATCTGACCCGTTAATGGAAAGCGAATGCAGGAATACAAACAAGCAGTGTTTCTGTGGATCTCGAGGAGTAATAAATTGCAACGTTAAAGTGCATATGAAGGGAGGGGCGCGTTTTAGGGTAGAATGACTAAAGGGAAAAACCACTCGAGGCTGCGCGACTCTCGTGGCTGTCCACGGAGCCGCTCAACATCGTTTGCATATTTGGGGAGATGCGAAATTGATAGGCGTATCGATTTGGCTGATTGAAAATTAAAAGCTCAGTTTAATATTTTTTCTAGTAACATTTTTTAATCTCACGGTATACTGTTGACTTACTTATAATCCACTAAGTTTCATTATAATCTTTATAACATACTCTACATATCATGGCATATGGCCATAACAAAATTTATTGGAGCCGATATATAGTAGTGTAATATAAAACAAGTATAACTGCTTTTGGAGCATAAATAGGTTATAATCGTTAAATTTCATTTGAAATATGATAACTTGTTATCAATATAGTTCCAAATTGAATAAAGTACCCTAGCAATTTGTATAGAAATTAAGTTAATGAACACATTGAACGTATTGCGCGAATAATACATTACGAAATCATCCATTCCCGCTTATCTCCCGCCGTTGTGGGCCTTTATTAGATTAATACAATGAAAATTAAAACAATTTGCCGGATAAATATCTTCGCGCCGAGTATCAGTGGCATCCCTATTTATCCCTAGTGAAGGGCAAGCCGGATAACCCCTCTTAAAAGCTAGGAGCAGTCAGCATTAAATGGAATAAAGCGAATGAAGTCGAGCGGTCGCGCCTCGCGCCCCCCGCGACTCTGAATTTCATTAGGCGCCTGAACCCTCCGCGCCCCAAAAGCCACTTTACAACGGAAAACGGTATTATGATAATACTTAGAGCCTTATAAAATTTTGCTGAATAAACATTTCTGTGTAATTGTAAAATAACACCATTTTTTAAAATCAAGGATAACGCTGGTTTTAATTTGACGAGCATTGTAAATATCGCATAATTTTTTTAGTCGTGTCGTCTAGTCACGTTGATATTTTCCATCGACAGCATTCGGAAAAGGAATGCAAAAAATATCTACGGGCGAAATAGAAAGGACGAGAAGTGAGGTTGACCATTAATTGTGTGGGTCGCATTCCGCAGAGATGGCGAGGAGCCGCGGGGCGCGCCGGGAAATGCGAAATAAATGCTCGGCTTAAATGCGAAAGGGATCGGGCATCGCCCGCGGCTGGGGACTCGCGCCCCAAAGTGGTATTTTCACTTCGCTAATCGGATAACCACTTAACGAATGGGTCACTGCACGCCAAACGTATTTTCACACGACTTACCCAAAGGAAATCTGGAGATACCGCATCTTACTAGAGGAAACTTATGTCCCTCGTGTGACGGTCACGTAGGTTTAATGCGAAACGTATCGATTGTGAAAAGAACTCTTTATGGTACTTTATTGTCGTCACTTTAGACACGGTTCCGGCTATTGCGAGTAATCTCTCGATGTGTTGTAATCGCGCGTGTTGTTTGAATTCAGCTTATGAAAGTTAGATGTAATTATCTTTACAGATGATGAAAGGAAGGGCGACGAACTGCTACAAGGGATGCACAGTCAGCTGCTCGGTTATGGTATAAAAGAAGAATCAAAGCGCGGGACATCAGATTGTGGAGTACCTATTCCAGCTTCGAAGCCGAAGATATGGTCGTTAGCTGATACAGCTGCTTGCAAGACACCACCCCCTGCTGCCCAACCCTGGCCACAACATGGCTACGGCCACGGTCACGAGAGAGCGTCTGCTGCAGACGGCAGTTCAAACGGATTTGCATTACCAGCCACAGCGGCAGCGAGTCCAGCTAGTGGTTCTTATGGGCGTTACGGCGGCTTCCCTGGAGGACAGTATGGTGGACAGCATCCTTGTGTGCATCCTGCTGCGTTTCCGGACGTGCAGACAGATACACCACCGCAGACGCCGCCTAACATGAAGGTGCCCAGTGTGGCGAACCCTCTCGGTAGCGGAGGTGGCTCCGGCTACTGTTTCCCGAGACACCAACAATCTCCGCAACGCGATCCTTACCACAATCCCCATCATGCTAACAACCACCAACCTAATCAGCACCACGAAGGATCTGCAGCCTTCAAACCATTTTATAAAAGGTAAATATGTTCTTGAGTTTCAATTATTTATGTTGCAATCGGCCTATTTTATCTAGGCCTGGATATCTTTTGAGTTTTGCCATAATAAAGTCATATTTTTTAACTTTGCATAGTAGAATCAAAATATACTAGAGTAACCAAAATAGGTAGAGAGTGTAGAGGACTTTGAAATGTCTTGAACCTTGTCCATTAAAGTGACTTTGTGATTGATTCAAATCAAGTAAACTCATATGCAAACTAGAGAAATCGTAAATGGATGATCGTAGTAAAGATATCGATAGCGCCATAAACAGAGTTGTGGTTGAGCCTGAGTTGAGTGTCATGTCGGTAATTGAAAACAATGGAGGCGCGTTGAGGCGGAAGGGCGGGGGAGATTGCAATCTTGCGTCATTTGTCAGTGTCAACGCGAACCACCGCACTCCTCACACCTACAGCTGACCTGCCTAAATAAGATGGCTTGCCTATAAATTATTTTTTTGGGATCCATATAAACTTCTGTATGGTTATGACATAGCAATCAGGGAATATTAAAATTGAAACAGCATTTATAAAATTTTCATTTTACAATATTTGGTTGACAGATGCATGATGTAGAGGCATGGTCGTAACAGCATTGTGTAATACCAGCACTCTTAAACTGAATCATAACAAAATTTTGTAGCTCAATGTCTCTAAGATTGTGCTACAAAACAACCTAGCTTGCCATCGGATTGTCTAGTGACATTTTTCTAAGAGTCGTCAAAGGATTTCTCCGAACACACCGCGGCTCGGCATTCTCGCCTCATTACAATAAATCGCGTCGTCGACGCCGCCGCACACGGAGGCACCGCCAAGAATTTTGTTTTAACCGAACACTCACAAATTCACATCTATTACCTTTTGTATTATTTTCGTTTTCACGCCTTTTTGCCCAGCGAATTCCTTGACGCGAAAATAACTCCTTATCGCGGCATTCTTTTAAGGCCCAAAAAGAATGGTCTGAAATCGACAGTCCTCGTTTTTGACTTTAATAACATACCTGTATCGTTTTTATTTATCCAAATAATATAGCTACCAAATGAAACCCTCTTATACCCAAATCACAGAATATTAGTGACAAAATATTGTTTGGTTAACACGATGAAGCGATAAAGAGTGTAAATTTAATATTCCACAATAATGGATAATAAGATAAAATCACATTTCAATTTTCTATAATATTGTCATTCCGAAAACAATGCCTAAACATGACACATTTAAATAGAAGTCCAAGTAATCCGCCGCACCTAGCTCTAATGCCTTTGAATAATAAAACGGGGATTGTTCTTAGGGTAAAAAAACGTTAATTTATGAATGTGCATCGTATTGTGCGCGGGCGCACGGCAGCGAGCCTCCTTGGCCAGATAGCGCGCGTGGGCGAGCTCAATGGACCCTTTCATTCACTACACTACATCCACATTAAAACCGCTTTATTTTTTTACCTTACTCTAATCTGGCCTCTTATCTTTAGATCCTCGAGTCCCTCTGTTTCATTCAGTCGCGACTTCTTTTTTCATTGACGCCGTACGGTTGGGATGACCTCGCCTGCGGTCAAATTTTTATTTCTTTCACATTTTGGTTTTCCGGTCCGGACGATTCGTTAATAAATTCTCAGATAATGAGACTGAACGTTTCGTCACCTCATCTCGATTGGTTTGAGCTTTTTTTATTTTTTGTCCGTTATGTGTGAACGCGGCGGAGGGCGAGCGATAGAATCAAATCTGGCCGGACCTTGTTTTTTCGGTAATTTAAATACCGCTATTCTTTTTAGAAGCCTCTCTGTTCAAATGTCATCTCATTCGGAAGTTATGGAAATTTGTTGTCTTTTAAAATGTTTTTAAGTATAAGTAATACCAATTATTAACATTTTGGGACACCTACTTAGTAGTAAAATTTAGTTTTTTTTTTAAATATCGTTAATATTATACTGAATTATTTTTAGATACTAGATAATTTTAGCACTAGATCAAAGAATATTTAGCTAAAAGACATTGGTAATATTTATTTACTGTATATTTTTTTATTATTCTTCTATTTCTTGCAGGTAAAGCACGAGAAGCCTGGGTCGCTGCTTGCCGTAGTAACTTCAAGCGATGACAGTGGCACAGTGTGTTCTATTCGATCTACTACTAGTAGAAACTCTGGCTTGTTCCATAAATCAGTATATTGTTTAATTTCGTTACGATATAGAATAATTTTGTGAAATTTAAAAAGCACATATTGCAATACAAAAGTGAATCAATTGTACTTAATTATTTTTATTTGTGATCTTGAAATGTCCTAGTACTTAAAACAATGTACGGAAAGAACGTTGCTCAGTATTTTTATAGATATAAGATATAGTGGGAGCTGCAAATTACAACTATTAAATTAAACTAGCCATTGGGTTTAGAAAATTGTAAATTATGTTTTAATTTTAAATTAAATTATAATATTAAGGCCTAATGTTCAGTTCTTCCAAATAATAAGTGATATATGATTCATTTATTCAGTGTATACTCGTACATACATATACACGGTGCCCGGCTACTTCTACTTCACATCGATACGTCGGTTTGTTTGTTGTTGATGATTGTATATAGACGGAGTTGTAGATTTTTCTATATTATATTTAGTTTCACATGAAGTGTACAAAGTAATTATGACTGTTCTAACCACTTCCGTCGTTTCTTGGAGCGATTTATAAATATTGTTTTAAAGTATTATTAGGTAATCTGTAAATAAATTTATCATATATATATATATACATAAATATATTTTATTGTTTGCTATATATGTATGGATATGTTGTGAATATTTCGTCGATGTCGGTTTCAAGTCACGTGGATAATATAAGGCACGTTTCAGATAGATTAAACATTATTTAAATAAGAATACGAAGCTTCTTTCATCGAATCACAACTGCATTATGAATTTCTATGAATAATCTGTTTGTTAGGCCACGTAATAATAAGTTTAAAAGGATTATTTTATTTATATCGCCATTATCATTTATACAGCACTAAAGTAAGGAAAATATATACATATAAAAAATGTTTGTAATGTCTGTCTGTACTTACAGTTAACAAATATATTTTGTTTCAATATATTATTGTGTATAATAATTTATTACACCGTAAATAATGTTGCAACGTACAGTGGTCACCATATTTTTCTATTGAGGCTTGGATAGTCAGTTTGTTTAAAAATTTAATGTGACCAAATCGAATACATTCGCTTAATATTAAATATTCTATATAGGTATTTATAGAATATAAACCTATTAATTATTATTATAAGCAAAATTATGTAACGATTGTAATTAAATCTTTATTTCAAAGATATATATTTTATTTTACCCCTCAATGGTCAATGGAACTTACGTAGTTCTCAGTATAATGGAGAGAAATTAGAATGATACTACAAACTACTTAGTATGAATATTCTAAACTACAACAATATATAACTTAAAACAAAATGGATAACAAACAGAACAAAAACAGAATCAGGTCCATTAATAAAATCACTCTACAGCAAATTCAATTTCAACTTCCTTTATTAACTATAAAGATTTAAAACCGAGATAATGGAGGCCGAGGTTTTAAGGAGTTTCAATGTTGAATAATGTTTAAACAAAATGAGAAAAAAAGTCGATAATGAGCCAGTAAAAGTCCGGAGGGTTGCTCCCTCACTCTTCACAATACTTAGAAACTAATAAAAAGCACCACTTACAAAAACGCCTCAAAAGCTTTGTTAATTTAGATTAATTAAAGGAATTCAATTAGAGGTAAAGGGCAAAGATCGTTTGAATAAACGCTATACGTACATATAGTTAATGTGATAACGATAAGCTGTAGTCATCCAACAGAAAACAGGTTCGCCGAACTTGTTGGTTGATCGTTTAATTTAAGTAGACGAGGATGTGACTCGCTCTTGCCTCTTCTAGTTCGTTTTGTTGTATTTAATTAATTTGAAATGTTTATTTTACTAATAATCGACAGATAATTTAATAATATTAGAACAAATCGCTCTGGCTATTGGAAGCATGTATATATTACTTTGTTTATAGGGCAGATTTAGAAAATTATAAAATGACTTTAGGTTTTTGTAGCCATCGTGGCGCAGTGGGATAGCGTCTGTCTGTAAACGCGATGCTTGAGGGTTCGATTCCTACTCGGAGAGAAGTTTATTTTTAAATTATTTCCATATCTCTGCTCTGGTAAGACAAAGCAAGGCTTTTCGGTTTCACCACCAGGTTCTCTTGTAAAACAAGAAGCTGTATATACAACTACAGAAAGAAATATGTAAAATTTCTAAATTATCTTAAAAATATTAAACTTCTGTGGTAGAATTAAATGAATTGTAATTACCTTAGGTGACGGCAGATCTGGCGACTCCATTTTACATTATTTAATGATGTTTCAATAAACTAAAGAAATTATGTTGTTTCATTTCTTACCTTATCCCCATTAAAAATAGCATCTGTGGAGTTACAAAATAATGGTGACAAGAATATGACTAGAAACAAGTTTTCATTTAAATATAATAAACATGACATTTATAGAACTATCTAAATACTAAAAAAAAATACAATTCAAATAAATATTACTATGTTGACATAGTATTTTGGGTACTTTGCAAGGATGCATTAACCAATTCAAATTTAATTTCGGCCAATTAATTCCCTTTTTATTGATAAACAAATAAAATGGTACGATTACAAGATTTTGAAATGAATCTCTTTTATCTGAACTAATCGTATATATTTTTGGTGTTCGATAATATAATTTATTAAACCTGACGTTTAAGTGTTCAACTTTGGTCATCTGTGGTCACAGGCAGCAGTATTATTTCAACATGATTTCAAAATTAAAAATCTTCTTATTACTGTTATAATATTTTTTAAATTTTTCACAGAAGTGAACCAGAAGGTTGAACTTCTTGTTCGTGGTTCTCCACTCCACGGAGTGTCATGACACTAGGTTCTCTCTGATTTCTGCTTTGCGAGAAAAGGGATGAAGCTGCTTTTTTACTTACCATCTGATCTGAGTGTATTTTGCACACGTAGGTGCGATGATAACACAACATTTTCATAGTGTGGACTATGTGTTGTCTTGGTCGAAATAATATAACAAGAAAACAATTTAAGCATGTTTCTTCAATGTGTTACTTTTAATATTAATAAATAGCAATTTTAAGTGTAAAAAGTTTAATAATAATTAATTATAATTATTATAAAATATCAAACAATATAAAGAGTTTTTAGTTTTTAGTTATTGTACGTAAACATAAACGTACACTAATGGGGACATTTTTTAATATATAATGTATCAAATAATACATTTGTAAAAATACAAAAAACAAATAATTATTATAATAATGAGAATTTAATAATGGCTTCAATTTTTATTTTGGGGTTTGGGCTTGCTTCGACGGTTTTGGTATTTGTTTCATTTCCAACTTTATTTTTTTTATCTTTGTTTCACATTAGGTATATTATATAATAATGATTTAGAATTACAAAAAGATTAATACACTATAGAGGCAATTAAAATTATATTTCATATGTCCAATAAATATTTCTTTATTATTTAAAAACGTTTAATTTGCACCTACTTTGCTTTCAAAGATGAGCCGTTCATGTATTAATATGCATATATATATATATAGATTCACCTACACATATCTGACCATAAAAGCTCACAATAACCCGACAAAATCATTGATTTAGTTAATCAAATAAGTAAATAGCAATACAACCGCAATAAAACCTATAATACTCGTAAAATCGTCATAAACATTGACAGTACAAATAGAGGCTAATCTACGCGGCCAATCAAACTGTGCCGATTCTAATATTTTATAGTTCACCTTTACGATGCATCGTTAGTGATTGCGGTTGTAAAACTGTTTACTCAAGTCTGATCTTAATTAGCTGCTGATAATCAAAATCATAATATAATACAAATACACTTTTGGCTTGCAATTGCGTTAAAGAAAAGAGGAAATACTATGATTGTGATAATAGCGTGTTTTGTTTAAAGTATGGATCATATTCAACTAAAAGGATCTTAAGCAATAATATTAATATTCAGTTTCTTTACAAATTTATTTGAATTCGCTAGGTTATTGCTTTTTCTTTCCTTCTAATGTTTTGTCATTTCTAATACGATAATTTAATATTGAAATTCGGTTTATTTTATTCGCAAAGTTAGCATTAAACTGGTATAATGACAAAAGCGTAATTTCTTTATAATAATACTAACTTTGTTCGTATTATAACACTATAAGACAAGTTATTTTATTAAAATATTTTTAGATCACACAATTGAGGAGTTGCTCTGAGATTTTTTGAATAAAACAATGCTTTAAGCATATATTTTTTATTTGAAGGAAATTCAGTATGATCTCAAGTTCACACCATCTGATTTATTTGCCGAGTAGCTGTAGTTAGCATGCAGGTTAGTTTATCATTGTAACAAGTTCTGCACGGCGGCCGCCAGATGCCGCAACCCGTATCCAGTTATTAAAGCAAGCAGAGTAATTGTGTGACATAAAATATTAATATAGTTGAAACATATACTTTAAAATCTATTTAACAAATAACAAACATTACGTATTAAAAGATATTTTGAATACGAATTGGAACCATTATGATTCATATCATAAAATCTCGATTTACATAGCTCTACTATACGATTATATAAACTAAAATATGGATTAAATAAGATGGAATTGTTCGTTGTTAAGAACAAGTCTATATGCCAAATTAATAGCTATATACAATTGTTTCAAAATTTTCACGTACGTCTGAGGTATATATGTTTATACATACCTCAGTCAACGCATACGTATCAATTATAGAGTCCCATCAAGTTTATTACTTGAAAATTACCTACCTAGTAAATTAAATATAACTTCTATACCGTTTCAAAAGTACTAAAATATTCAAAGCTCGTTCTGGTAAACCCCCAGAAACGTCCAGTTAGCGGTCGACGGTCGAAACTTCGCGGCGGTTCCATTTAACCGCGTTGGAGTCATTTGTATAAATAATTACATTTATTATGATTAATTAAACTAGTATTAGTATTTAAAAATCAATATAGTTCCATTGATGAAAAAATCTATTGAAAAAATGAGCTTTACAAAATACAAAAAAATAAAACATTTATAATATTATGTAATATTTTTTTACAGCGTCAGATTTTTTCACATTTTTGAAGGGTAGCCTGAGAGAACTTAGTCTCAAGACACTCTTGACACGCCTGAATTTGAGACATTGCCTAATGAGTGGTGTAACTCAACGCCGCACTTTGTCTAAGGTACAGGAGAGGTGAAAGGAAAATAGTTTAAATACCATCAATTCCCCCGACTGGGAATCGAATTCACAACCAATTCTAAATATGAATATTAAAAAATAAGTCAATATTTCAAAATAAACTGATTGATCGATCTAATACTCTTGTAATTAGTGTAAATGTACATGGATTTATGCTTCACACCTGCCCCCTTAGGTCTAATGTATGTAAAGATTTCCGAAGGCGAGTAAATTTTATTCATATCCCTACATTTATCACGAGCCCTTAGTTTTTGTACTTACGTTAGAGCTATGCTCGTTCTGCGGCTATTCTTCACATTTTTTTTATTTTCTGTACTTCTAAAAATGGAAAATCCTTCTGACTATGGATTGCCACTGGTTGTGGGTTCGATCCCCCCTCTGGCATGTTTATATTAATTAAGTTTTTCCGCTCTTTTCACCTAAGACAACTCATCTTAGACTTCATGCGTCGTTGAGTATCGCAACTCAACCCGCAATGTCACGATTTCAGGTGGAAAGTATAGATTTTCTCTGACTACCACACTATACGGGAAAAATCGCGAAGGTGTAGTACTTCTAGGTCACTTAACACAGATTAATCAAAGGAAATTACAATTTATGTAAGTTTATTTAAACGGACCTAAAGGCCGCAGAGATAATATTATAATTTTCCAAATCAACTGTACCTAAATCTTTCTTCTTTTCTTGTATCTTCGCAACATTAATTAGGTTAGGTAAAAATGTAATACACATTCACTTCAGACAACATTCATCTCTTCACTTCGTCACAAAAATGTTTACAAATGATTATACTTCTAATATTAAAACAATGGACCAGTCAATGCCTCCAAATTCGGCGGTGCGTGGGGAGCGGAGTGTGTTAACACTAGGTTCCCTCTGCCTACCCTGCTGTGTGAAGATAAAAAAAAAATATTAAAACAAACGGAAAACGGAGTGTCTTGACACTACTTTCTCTCTTACTACACTGCTATGCGTGAAAAAGTGTGAAGCTACAAATATTAAAGCATTTTTCATTGAATAGAACAGGTCAAAAACATGCAAATATAACAAAATTGAACGTACAAACCAGATTTAGAAGTATTTTAGTTAGGGGTGCGAATTCTATCACGCTCCGGGCTCAACACATTGCTAATAAATCACCTATCGTTATATGCATGAGGGCATTTTATTTATTGTTTTAAGATTTTGTAAATTTATCGAGCTCTGCATAAAACATGGCTTTTTCACTTTTGTTAATTTAAATAGAGCTGCTTTTGAGTACGAATAAAGAAGTTGATGTTTTTTGTAAATAAATGTTAAGAAAGAACGCTTTAGTTCATACAAATTGTTAGTATTTGTTTGATTTGATGCTTAAATAATTACATTAATATTAATGAACTTTAGGATTTTTTTTTAAGAAATCACTGACATCTTCCACGACATGCACCCTGCATGAATAAAATAATTTCTACAAAACTGCGGCCACTAATAAATAAAATGTTATTTTGCTATTTGATATTTTTTTAGCTTCACGCTGTATCCCGCACACAGCAGGGTAGGCAAAGGGAACCTAGTGTTAAAACACTCCTTTCCCCACTTTCCGCCGAATTCGGAGGCATTGCGTGTTAAGTGACGGAACTTAACGTCGTTCTTTACCTTGAAACCAGAGCGAAGAAAATGGAAATATTAAATATTCTTCGAGTGGGAATCGAACCCACAACTTTCAGTCGGTTTACAGTTACACTTTATGCACTGCGCTACGACCGGCACCAATATTTTTCTTAAATTATTATTACTTTAAGCATGCGCTTCCTAAGCGGTCTACATGTGATTGTGTGTTTAACGTGCATATTTATTTTATAAATTTGTAATACATCATTACATATTGGCTTTCAGCACTTATTATATGGGGATATAGTATAACTACGCCAAATTTCATACTCCTCCATCCCCACCATATTTTCAAAAAGGTTGACAAAGTCTTTCCTTCACGTATTAACTAATGGATATAAACGTCGCTTACTAAATTCTATAATCATAAGTTCAAATCTAGTCTTATCAAAGCTTATAAAATTTTTAATGATAATTAATATTTTTCTACACTTTTTTAAGATCCCAGAAAGAAATATTACAGTTATCTATAATATAACCAAAGTGGCATTTTAAAAATGCGTAAAATATTAGTTCCGAGACTTCAACCGTGTCGATACCATCACTGGGTAGCTCTTACATTGAAGATAACGAAGGTACTTATCTTACATCTCCATATTGTCAGGCTTAACGTACAAGTTTGTCGATATTCACTAAAAGTTCAAAAAAATAACATATAAAAAATACTTTATTATATAAAAAAATGTCACTTCGTAAAAAAAGAAAATGTAGTGACAAGTTTCATCGTATAGTTTAAAACAGTTTACTTTGTACAAGTAAAAGCATTGCAAATGCTATAAAAATAATATTTTTCTATGTTCCATTTGTCCGGATCAAAGTTACAAAATATGTGCAGATAATAGTTACATGGGGTCAGTCGTGGCGCAGTGGCACGAACGTGTGACTATAAACGACTGTGGGTTCGATTCCCACTCGAGGAGTGGAAATATTTAATATTTCCCTTTCCTCAGAGATAAAGACCTCTGATACCAGAGCGAAGGAAATGCGGCGTTAAGTTCCGCCACTTAACACGCAAGGCCTCCGAATTTGGCGGAAAGTGGGGAACGGAGTATCTTAACACTAGGTTCCCTCTGCCTACCCTGCTGTGTGCGGGATACAGCGTGAGATCAAAAAAAAATTATAGTTACATTACTGTATACATATATATACTGTATAGTGAAGCGGTCGTGGCGGAGGGGAACATCGTCTGATTATAAACGCGATGATTGTGGATGCGATTCCCACTCGGGGGAAAGATAATAATTAATTTATTTTCATTTTTTCGCTCTGGTCCGCACCTAGACAAGTGACGACGTTGTCATACACTCACAATGTCTCAATTCCTTGCCAAATGTGAAGAACAGAGAGCCACACTACACTGGGTTCTCTCTGATTGCACTGTTATGCGGGAGAAAGCGAAAAAAATATATTATTGTATATGCAGATGGATGGAAAATATATTTTAAAGGTTGTCTATTAATTGTAAATCGTGATAATTGTGAATTTAAGTTCCAGCTCGGGGAATGGGTTATATAATAAATATGTTGTTACCCAGTCTGACTTTAGATACAAAACAGGTAACGATACGGAAAATAAAGATTGCCACAGAGTGTAATAGTAATGAAAAAATATTTTTAATATACTACCCACTAGGCATTTTAAAATCCCAATATTAATCGAAACCCTTCTATCCTAGTATTTACAATATCGTGATGCTATTAAATAAGTAGACAGATGACCACATACTTTAAGAGATACCCGTGTCATGTTTTTAGTTATCGTAGTGTAACCGCTTTGAGATGGCTGATACTGCGTCGTATAATAACATAGACTATAATATTTCACGCCTTTTGAAACTTCGTGCACAGTTGTTTTAATATTTACTATATTTGACCACAAATTTGTCTGTACTAATGGTGAAATTGTTAATTTTTAGGTGATAAGGTGTATTTTAGTCAAGGATAGGATAGGGATTTTACGAATAGCATTAGACTTAACTCTAAAAGCTTTTTTCACTAGTTTAGGTTACCGTATACAGAAAAGCTTTAGCAAATGTATTTGCGCTGTAAAATAGTACCAACGTAATAAATTCAATTAACAACAGAAAATAGCAAACAATTTTAGAGATAGTAGCAGGTATTGCATATTATTTGTTTTAGTTAATTGGCTACTGGCTTTGGCAGGCTTACTTATACCATATAAAGTATCACATAGCAGGGTAGGCAGAGAAAACAGAATTAAAATATTCCGTACCTTCGTTACTCTCCGTTCTACGCTTTCTACCCGAATTCGATCCGTTGCGACGTTCTTTTCATTGTAAATGTTGAATATAGTGTAGACTACTACATTAAATTTTATGAATAGCTAGTAGTAGGTAAAATTTTCTAATAATTGAAATGGATTAGATTGGATTCTGGCGGAAAGTGGCAAAAGGAGTGAACATCCAGGAAGAATCTAATGTGCAGACATTAATGAAGAAGAATCTAATGACCCTTTCCTTGCCTGATTATAATGATTACTTTTTTAGTTTAATTTATATGGAACCTAACTAACAATTGCTTCTTCTACTCTTTTATAACATTGTCCAATTAAGATTTCCTATAATGACACCAAAACACTTAAAAATTTGCTAACGCTTAACAACTTCGTTAATTTTCATAGCTATCTCAACAAACAAAATGCAAATATTAAATCAAAATATTGTATGGAAGATGCGTAGCAAAAATTCCTCTTAAATACGAATGGAGAACGCAATCAGTGAGTTGGAAAGTCGTTTCGAGATAAACCCCCCGGCATCCTGAAGTCTGGCGTGAAAGTATTCGGAACTCGGGTATTTGATCCGTTGCAAATATTAATTGGTTAAATCTTGAATATTGACGTCAACGTGATAAAACATTGATTGGATTTCGGTGCTGTTTGCGGTCTTCACAGTTTTATGGGTTGGTGCTATGTTTTGTAATTTGATTTACATCTACTTATGTGTATTATACGCTTATGACATATTTCTTCTTCTTTACATATGCATAGAGAGGCAGCGATTCTGATTGTAAAGGCTATGGTTGGGGGTTCGATTTCCATTTAAAGTAATGATTACATTCAAATTGAGTGGATAGTGAAGAATAGAGTGTCTTGATATTAGATTCTAAATCCCCGTTATAGGGAAAAGGAAAGACGAAAAAAGACAAATTTATTTAATATTAAATAGTAAACATTAAAATATCTACATACGAGCTATTCCACGATTTATACATTTTCTAGTAAGCTATACAAGCTTACAAACTAGTTTGAGCTATCCTTGTATTTTTCATAAACAATCCATTTACCTTTTATATTTTGTTTAATAACCAACACGGATACTGGTTTCCACACAAATTTCTTCTAAGGCTTATAAAAGTTATATGCCAATATATAAACTAATAACAAAAAAATACAATAAACAATAATACAAAAAGACATAAAAAACAACACCCATAATGTATCAAACACGAGGTGTACACAGTACAATGCAAATAAACAGTATATCATCATTTCATTTACCTGTTAACGCTGAGACATCGGCGCCGTTGTTCTCTCACCGGTTCTGATTTAATTTTCACATTAACAAAAATGGACAACCTCATACAAAACAGCATAAATTGAATCCCGCCGCGCGAACGCTGGCTCTTACACTGACCGATATATTTTATTAACATGATAACATGTTTCAGTCACACCATGAGTTACGTTGTTACACCGATGTCAATTTTGCGGCATAAAATTCTTTCGATAAAAGCTTGTCATCCCCCGTAAGCTTCCGACGTCGGGTAGAGACACGTACGGTTAATCCACTACCATATAAACCCATCTAATTGATAATAAAAAGCTATAGACGCGTGCGGTTACATAACTCGAGTTCGGGTAATCGATATTTACGACGTCTAACTTGATTTCCGAATAATTATTCGCGTGTGGTTTTTCTCAATCGGGCCTGATCGTAAACAAAAGTTTAATGCTGTTTTATGACCATTTGGCTTAGTGGGTATAAGCTATCAGACGTCAGGAGATTGGAATTTGATTAGCGGTTTATTTTGGCATTTTACCCAATTTTTATCTCAATAGGAGTATAAACACAATAGTAGTTACTTTAGTTCCCTAAACTAGCAGCGTCTTTACACACTTTGTCACTCCACAAGAGATCAATGAAGTTATTAATTCTGTATAAAATATTTAGAAAAAGTCAAATATTTATATTTGAACAACAAAAAGTAAAAAAAGCAGTCATGTATGTTATCACTAAATGAAATTTGATAAATGTTATGTTTATAGAGAAGTTGGTTTCGAATCGATTCAGTGTCGTTGATATTTTTAATCTTTATTCGGTGCTTAACCAAATTCATGACATTAGTCACGGACATCCACAAAGCTGCACAGCAAGAGCTTCGAGCACTTTTTCTATTTGCCCTAATAACGTTGATAATATTTTTCGAACGTCTCTCTGAATGAGTTCATACTGTCCGTTTGTACAACATAATGTATTATAATTTATGTTTTACTAAGCAGGTGAAGATATACGACGTGGTCATTCATTTTATGATACATGTTTCGTTGAAGCAATTGCGTTGTTTTTTTGTAGCTTCCAAGCATCTATCACGCAGTGGGCAGCTTTCTACTACAGATCTTTATTACTTGGCTGATTTCCGGAGAACATATAATAGTATTCTCCACTTAATATTAAATAGCAAAACACGTACAACGTTGCGAGGTGATTATCAACAAAATATGTGCAAAATTACTAAGCGAGTAAGTGATAAATATATGAAAGTAGAAGAAACTTTGGCAGAGAGTAGTAAGTTAGAGGAAGATTTTGATAATAAGAATATAATTACTTGTTTTATTTGCCATTACTATATTTATAAGTACAGTTCAGTTTTTTGATTATGGCGCTGCGAAAGTGCAAGTTGAAATGTAAAATTTCGGCTAATCTACCATTCCGATTTGAATGAAGTGAAAATAAAGTCATACAGGAATATTGCTATAAAAATCTAAGCCGCTTAACCGATTCTAATAAATTTTGGCATAAATATAGTTGATAGTCTAGGTATGTTTACATGGGCTTATTTTTTTGCAAATTAACTTTAAACGGTTTAGTAAGGAAAGAGTTATAGTTGCGTATTTCACGCATATGCGGGTCCCTAGTATATATGTATTTTTGTAAAACAAAAGAAAAGAAATATCATTGACAACTTACGTCATTTAAGTTTACAGATATACAATCCCAACATCATAATCCTATATAACCTGTGGGAATACAAAAATTTAAAAAACAAACCTAATAACTCGAAGAGACAATACAGCGTTTGGTCGATGATCATAAATTACGCGATCATCTAAATAAGCGAACATTTGTGCAATGCGCTCTTTTAGGTTGCTTTTTGAATGTATACTATATAAGGTGTACTATATAAGAGATACTGTATAACTATACTTATATTTAGTTTTGTTATCTAATATTAATCTTATGTTTTTGTTAAATATCTGTGATTACATTTAATAAATACCTATATTCTGCTTTGCCGAGTGGGACAGCGTTTAAATGAAACGATGTTTTTGGGTTCGAATCCCCCTCGGGGTAATGATTATATTTATTTATTTATATTATTTTTATTTCTCTGGGAAGTCGACAAAATACGTTGTAGACTTCCGCCACTCCACATGTAATGTCTTGCTTCGGGTGGAGAAGGAAGTGTCATGACAAAAGATTCTCTCTGCCTACGCAGCTATACCTACGGAAAAAGCGTGAAGCTGTAAAAAAAAATGTTTTATCGTTTAAGAGAAATTGTATGGAATATATATTTCTATTAAAAACAATAAAAAAATCATGCAATCAATTTTTATTTTTGATACTGATCGTTATATAAAAAAAAATCATGTTATTGCATCGCGCGCTATACAGAATACCCTTAGATCACGTCGACATCGACCACCGTAAAAGCATTTTGTATTAAGTCAGCAAATCCAAAAACCATTCAGAGACATTTGTTTCCATGACAATAATATGTAAATTCCTTATTATATACAGCATCCTGGGGCTCGCGACCAGTTGACTTGATCACGTTGCTGTATTCGCGTTCAATTTTAAGCAAAGCGTCGAAGATGCTGGTTCGAATTTGAAAACTGAAAATTTAGAGAAACTTTATATTATTTTCAATAAGAAGCTTGTGCGGTAACATATAATAGGTGATTAAGTGTTACATGAAAAACGATATGGTAAGTATATACTGTATTAAAGTCATACACATTTTGTTCAGTCTCACACTTTTTTCCATGTGGCATAAATATCTCATTTAGAGAACCTATGATCAACATTGATTCACGTAGACCTACGCCGTAATTTGTATTATCGGAGTAGAGAAATAACATAATTTATACATTACGATTGCCCCGAATGGGAATCAAACTCATAACCAATAGCTTTTACAGTCCAACTGCGCTAGAATGGCCGAAATATAACTTTAGATGCAATATATAAAGAGACACCATTTTAAGAACGTACCTAAATAATAACATTTTTTTCATTTCATCTAGTGTGAAATAGAAGAGCCTCTCATGCTTTGCTTGACAATATTACAACGCTATAGTATCTGTGATATATTCCTATTTCTATTTCTATAAAATATTGCCTCCACCCTTTGAACTTTTCATAGTATTATTTGTGTTATTTCTGTGACATTACAATATTAAAAAATATCAGGTAATAACATTTAATAATTTTAATTTTATGTTAGAAGTCAGAAAGAACCTAGTGTAAAGATACTACTTCCTCCATTTTCCGTCCAAAATCGAGATACTGCGTATTGAGTGGGCTCAATGACGCTCATTGTCTTATGTATCAAAGCAGGAGATATGACAATTATTTAAATATTCCTCAATCGGAAATCAAACCTACAACCGAACACATTTATAGTCCAATGTTGTCTCACTGCGTCACGGTCGTGTTTATTATTATTATTATACGATAGTCCTTAACCACCTTCCAACCACCTTTAAGAAAAATGAGTATTGACCACTTCACAAAAAGGTCAAGAACAGATGAACATATAATGGGAGCTTAAAACTTATCTGCTTTTAGGAGGTGGCTAATAAAGACATATGGATACAGATCGAGGAGGGCGCTTGAGCTTATGAGGTAATAATGACATTACTATTGACTTTCTTAGGAGATACTGTTAGAACTTTTTACACACTTGTTGCGCAAAATATTTTTATGGACGCCGATAATATAAAATGTATAATATAGTATACCAATTTTTATTATTATTAATCATTTTTAAAGTGTCATTCGCACACTTTGAAATTTGAAAAACAATTTTAGAAAATACGTTAGAATCGGACCGCAGCGGGATTCGAACCCATACAACCGCTCTGACTGCTTACATATGTCTTAACACTTATAAAATAAGTTATAACTTATTTTTTCTTGATAACGATAGATAAGTAGAAAAATTGTCGAACCTGCGACCCAATAATACGTACGGAGCATATTTTTGATATTTTTATAATAATTGCTCGACATATAGCTTAGACTTTGGTAGTGTATTTCTTTTTGTTTCTGAATCACGATGCGTTGTAGTTGTGCCGCGGGGGGTCCCGATCCCCCGCCGCGGGTCTTCCTCCATCGAATGGACAAAAACACAAAAATATGAGAATAAAAAAAATATCGCCTGTGACAAGTGACCTTTGTTTATAATATTGACTGATTTGTTCGTTCTCGTTCGTTTGATGACGCAGCGGTTTTTGTTAAGCAAATTGATACGTAAAAAATTGAAAGAAGGTGTAATAGCTGATATTAGTGGTGAATTAGATGCTTTTGATTTGAAAAGTTTGAGCTTTTATTTGTTTATTTTTATTTTGAAACTAACTCTAACGTTTAACTTTTTTTGAAATAAAAACACACCGTTTCCATTTTTTGTTATAACTCTGCTTAGATATATCATTACTTTATAGTTAATTCAGTAATTTATACTGCTGAAAATTAGTAAATAGCCTTGTTAATATATTATAGTCACATGGTGTAAAATAATGTATTTTGTATCATGTAAGCTAATGAAAACGTAACATATTTAAGTAAATATCCTATATTTCTTTTGTTTTACGAAATTTCTATAGAATAGTTATAGTAAGCTACTAAATTTATTTAAACATAACAAGTTCTCAACTCAAACGGAATCATTACAAACAAAAATCAATAATAATCAAAATACATTATCACAGTCATTTATAAAACCACTAATAAAACAAATAACAATTTTATTAGCTTATAATTGAAATGAATGTTTATAAATCTAACATATTTTTTCAAGCTCTAAAACACCAATCAGTTAATAAGTGACACTTCACTAACTTTTATTACGTATTTGGATGAAAACATACAAGACGACAACACATGTATTCACTATCTATCGGAATATCAGACACCCTGTGGAGAGGTTTGGACTTACGTAAGTTAAGGAATAAATCAAATAAGCAAAAAATACAAAATAAAATACGTGGAAATAGAAACAAATCGTACAATGCCCGGTGGCGGTCGTCCCGAGACGGCTGGAGCCAAACTTGGTTATTTTAAATCAGTACATTGAAAGTTCTTGTTGTTTTCAAATTTTGAGCAAATTTCTCAATTTTCACCTTTGAGGCTATGAGGTGAGTCCGAAAGATTTAGGATTCGATTCCTACTCGAGGAATGATTTTTCATATATATTTCAATTATTTTTATGTCTTCTCTTTGGTATATAAGACTAAGCGCGACATTGAAGTCCGCTTCTGAACACACATTGTGTCAAATTCAGGTGGAAAGTGGAGAAAGAAGTGTCTTGACACTAGGTGCTCTGTGTCTAGCTGTGCTTCACCTTACATCTATTGAATTTCCAATTTTATGATTCAAAGTCAAACTATAGAACTGTTATGACTTTAAATTGACATTAAAAATTAAATAAAAATATTTTAAAATAATTAGTAATGTAGTAATCAAAATCTCTAAATAATAAGGTAAATATGGTCGTAGGTTAGATTGTAAATTAAAGGCATGATTATATTTATAGTCTTTTAATTTTTTCTTTCACATGATTATCTTACCTAATTCCCTAATAAAAAAAACAATAATGCACATGCGATGCACATAATTATATGTTATTACAATAAAATTTCACTTATCGTATAATACACAACCACTAATGATTGTTTAGCATGTAAACCCTAGAAAGTCAATCTTTGTTACATTAAGGTAATCCCAAATCGACTGAATGCTTGCGCCATTTTACTTGCTTATGCTTTATCATTTTTAGCTTGCAACGTTCTATCATTTTTTTATTATTTAAGAATTTTTCATTATTTGGAAGATAAATTAAGTAGGTCCATATGACATTGGCCATGGCTGGGTGATGGAACTAAATGACTATCGGATTCGAACTCGCAACAATTGAATTTCACAATGTTAATTGAAAAATAAAGTTAATAATAAACTAGTGAATTCTGTTTGCGTTGATCTTTTGACTTTATGACATACTAAGGACTTACATTTTCCACCTGTTAATACTGAAACTCGAACTCATAATTATAATGACTACCTTAAGGTTGGTTACTTTTTTGTCTCTTAAGATTTCCAGACTATCGAATTTCTTTTCATTACAAAGCTCTTCTGTCATGATAAAGAAAAAAAAATAAAGCACTACAAACATATAATCATTCCTTCCATAGCCATCGTGTTTACAGTTAGAGTTTATCCCACTGCACCACTATGAGGTAATTTTCAGTGACTTTTATTTATTTACGAAATTGATCATTACACTAAACTAGCGTGGCATTTACATATTTCTTATAGTTTTATGCGTTCCACTCGTTGAAATGTATACAACGAAAAAAGTTTTACTATAAACCGTACAGTATTTCTAAAGATGAGCACCATTATAGAATACTCTCTTAGAGTGGCGTTTTCGAAAGAATAATATTTCTAATTTAATAATACTTGAAAAAGTATATATTCGATTACTTTTTGTCTTTAACCCACTAATAGCCAATGTTATATTCTTTAATAGAAGTTAAGAATAAGGCTGTGTTGCACTTATACTGTTCAATAATAACTTTCTTAAATTGAACTTTTAATCATACTATATCGAAATTCTAAACGACATCTACTTAGCGTAACAAGTAATTGAGACTCCATCATCAATTCGGCTGAATAAATCAAATATTCCATTAAAATCTGCATCGCAGCGATAAGGCAGATAAACTAATATGGTTTAGCAAAATTAAAATCTCTCACTCTCCCTCGTGTAAAGATGACATAAACGCCCTATCGTAAGTAATTTCAAAGCTTTGATATGAAAATTGGTAAGCCGGGGCACGCGACACTGTTTATTATAGTTTTTATTAAACAAAGATGTTTGTGTGTCTGTCTGTACTGTACACCCTATTTAAATACATTTGCTAATACTGAATGATATATCTTTAATGAAATCTTATTAAACAGGAGTTTTTTGTTTGTTTTTAAGTAATAAAAGAACATTTTTATGCAAAAAATTATTTATAACATTAACTTAATTTGTAGAGATAACTTAGAACGAGTAAAAACATAATGTTTATTTATATACGTTTTTAATATGTAAATTATTCAACTGCTCATCTATATCATATACAAAAAAACAATGTTAAATTGTACTTAGGTACATGACTAATATCTGTCTAGACAAAGTGCGAAGTTCAGAGTCATCATCCAATGTGTAATGCTTTTAAATAATGAGAAAGACATTTTTGAAAGCATTCTCTGATTAACTATACCTATACAATATTAAAAATGTTTTGAAAATTTTAACTTTAATATGTTGTGAATTAAAAATATATGAGAAATTAAAGACCTACCTACTAGTTTAATAGTTTCATCATGTAACAGGCAATGTACTGTAATGTACTGTGTGAACGTAACGCAGGCAAAACATTGTTTTCTCTGACTACCCTGCAGTGCAAGATAAAGCGTGAAGCTGTCACCAATTGCTTTACAATTCTGTAGTCTCTTGGCTAAAGCGTTAGCAACTCTCAAAAAATCTCTGTAATAAGTTGAAACTGACACATTTGTTTGAAATTTAAATTAAATGTTATAAACTTAAAAAGTACAATATATATTTACATATCGATATTATGACCGAGTGAGTTTTGGTGACGCACCCACACTGTGCACACAATAGATAGTTATTTATGTCCCGCAGTTCCACATTATAAATTATAATTTATTAAAGATTAATGACTACAATGTACTAACTGTTGTTTGGAATTTTTCTAAATATTCTAACAATGTAATACGTTTTATTCCTTTTTAATGAATGTAATAATTTACTCCTTATATTGGTTAAGTCAAAAAAACATTTTATTTCTCTACGAAGGGAAATTATAACAAATTCAAATAGAAAATTAGAATAATCATAATGAAAACCATGCGAGACCGTCGTGGCGCAGTGGGACAGTGCCCACATTTAAGTGCGATTGTGCGATTGTGGGTTCGATTTCCACTCGGTATTTAAACTATCTTCAATACTCCACTCTGGTAAGAAAGCAAAACGCAACGTTGACTTTCACTACTTAACACACTTCGCTTCGCAATTTTGGGTGAAAGTGGAGAACAGAGTGTATGAACATAAGGTCTCCTTAACAATCCTGTCGTACAGGAAATAGCGTGCAACTTTAAAATGACATATTATTTTTTTCTAAAGACCTTTACAGATTATATTATATTTATATTACATTAGCATAAGTCACTTATCTTTATTCATATTTTATTTACTATTATTAAGAATTATATAGTCATATCTGATGTAATCGTCAATCTATGATTCTCAGGCCTTGATTGTTCTGCTAGATATTCAGATATTTTCAAATTCCATCATCATCATGTGCAAAACATCATGAATTTCTTGTGACAACTAATAAATTCGTTTATTAATTTAATTTTATTAAATTCATTTAACTTCTTTAAGAAAAAATACTGCAGCAATTGTTATGTAATATAATTGACGCAAGCATTTCGTAAATCAATATTAAAGACATACTAGTCTCTGAGTTTTTCAATAGTAGGTATTGTAACGTTCAACATACTACGTTAAAGGTACATTTACAAGAATGAATACATAGATTGTGGAAGACAGAGTATCTTGACACTACGTTCTTTCTGACTATACGGGAAAAAGTATAAAGCTAATAAAAATAATAATACAATATGTATATGAAAAGTTCTGTTAACCTAACAATGATTGTTAAATTCAATTTTTGTATATATGGTATATAAAATTTTACGACTGATGTCCTCAATTGTATCGTTTATTCATAATAATAATTACTATTTTTATTTCAAACATAATTTCATATCGTTTCGTACCACTTATTGAAGGCTCGTAACTGTGTACAACGTAATTTTATAGGTGAAAAAGAACTGTGATAAAAACACGTATAAAGGGTAAATGTAAATTCTTCTGTTTTATTATACCCAAGCACTATATTGTTTTGTAGGTCATTGAATAAAATAAGAATAGTGACAAGTAATTCGAACATTTTGACCAAAGAATGACTAAACAACATAAAATATTCGGCCAAGTGTGAATGTGATGCATACACTAATTGATCCGTACATTTTTATATAAAAGTTCATGTACCTACTTGGTAGATGTAAAATTGTACATCACTCAGTTTACTAGTATTCCTTATTCCTGAAATAATCTGAAAATTGAATTCACTGCCATTGCATGCAGACTAGGAAGTCTTAACATCACAACAAATTTAAAAACGAAAAATGTCATAAATAAGAAATGAACTGCTCTTTTTTAGTTCGTTTTCATTATTTTAATTATTATATTTAACATGTACTAGTATACTACCGAATTTAAATCCAATAACCTGTACGGTCCTATAGAGAGGATACTTTAACGAACATGCAGTAAACGAAGTGACTTTCATGAGAGTTTCATTTTTTTTAATAATTTACGAAACCCCAAAAAGATTCAATTTGTATTTACGAGGTTTTCACAGCGCTGCGACAATATGCAAACACTATTAAAAAGCGAAACGACATACCTTTATACCAATCGTTAGTAATAATTGTTCTACAAAGGACCTTTTTTTTAAAGACTATTATTAAAAGTCATTCGGATCTCAATATAAATGAATGCCATAAGTGAAATTTGCCTTTTCAAATCTAAAAGCTCTTATTAAACCTAAATTTCTCTGGATATTTGCTTAAATTAACAAGCTATAAAGTTTAAAGGCTATAAATGAATAAGTTACAACTTATTGCGTACGATTTTGCCCAAATATAAGTTGTTTAGTAAAGAATATAGTTTTCATTTTAAATGTAAACAAGTGTTCTTAATTATAATGTTACATGAAATTTTCTGCTTATGAGCCTACTGGCAGTAAGCCATAGTCTCGACAGGTTAATAGATTAAAAAAAAATATTACAAATGATTACATTTCATAATTTATTGGTTTATTATTATTATTCATCAAGTAAAAATCTATTTTATTTTAGACAAATTGTGGCGTTGCTAACTATTTTAAAACACATCAAAAGCTAGCAAAAGATGGAAAGCTTTCTGCTATTTATTAATTTCCATAATATCTGTAGAATGTAACAAAGGTAATATTTAAGTATAACCTTTGATGCTCTTTGAAACATACATATGTAAATTTCTAGTGACTATAAAAGGTAAGAATTTAATAACTACGCTTTCACAATACTTATGTAATAAGATACTTCTTAGGCTACTTTTATTTTAGAACAACTACTTTCTTATTAAATTTCACACGGACGAGGCCGCAGGCAGGCTAGTAAGGAAATAGAATTAGTAGAATACCAATATCATAACTTATTTCCGTTCAGGAAACTATGCTACTCCTTTATATACTGTAAAAGCTTAAAATTATACGCATTTTCCACAGAAATTAAATTATAACTTAGTCTTTAATATGGTTGTGTCATTATTATTACAAGAAATTTACTTACAATAAATTTATTTTACTAATTGGCGTCTGGTAATTTTTGTTCGTGTTGTAATTACTTACACGTTCCTTATGTTTTCCGTTTCGATTATATTGAAATATTCATTTGAACTTCATTTTATTTAATATATCGTATGCCAGTTTTCATCATTTTACCTTGAAATTACGAGAATGCAATTTTATATTATTCGTGGTTTTCGAAGTTCTGGAAGATTACCGCAGAAGAGCAGTTAGTGAATTCCTCGTATTTATATTTGTAGAACTTTATAGGACGAAGGAAGTCGTAGCATATCTAGTATTCAATAGTAGGTATTGTTCGACTCGACTCTCTTAGGATATAATTTATTAACTTAGTAAAAAATTACTTACTTTTAAGCTCTGATATTGTTAAAGAAAAAAGGAATTTATATAAAAAATAAGATTATCTAAAAAAACGTACAGACCTTATGACCGTAGTGATATAAATTAAATTATAAAAAAACACACTCGCAACTTGGCTTACTGCATATATGTACAACACTATTTCGTCCGGCCGCTTTCTATCTTAATTCACAAATGTTATGTTTGAACTGATTGAAATATAATGAGCTCAAATGTGAAAATTTACCAAAACACAATAGTCAAAACTGCATAACATCGGTTAAGCTGTTTCAGAGATTAGCGTGCACAAACAATTAGATAAATAGGCAAACAGAAAAGAATTTAAAAAACGATTGTTTTGGGTTCTACAATATTGATAAATATTAATTCTCATGTACAGATTTATATTATAATATATATAGATATAAAAAATGGGTTTTATTGCTTAATTCAAATAGAGAGCAGTAACTTAAGCAAATCAGTGCGAAGAATTTATAATTACGAAATTTTCACTAACAAACTGATCATCCGCGATATTGTAGGCGCATGGACGATATGGCATATAAAATATTTGTCTATATAATAAAAAATATTGAACAAACGAATATAATAAATAATTATTAATGCTAGCCGGGTAGGCTGTGATCATTTCAAACAAAACATATGATTAGGTAAACATGAAACATTGTTATATGTTCATAACAAGCCGGAATATACTTATTATTGATAATTTATCTACCTGATGCCTTCAGCAGGAAAAAATTTAGGCCAATACCTTGTGTTCCTCACTTTCATTTTGAAATCGAGACATTGCTTATTGAGTGAGGGAACTCAACACGACGCACATATATTATAAAATTTAAAAAAAAACACTAATTATAAAAAAAGAGTAGAACAAGTTAAATAAAAATGCATAATATGCATCGATACTTTGTCCATGTTTGACACAAAATTCAGAAAATGATATCATTAATATTAATGAATTAAAATTTTTAAACCGTGTCATATGTTATTATAATATTTGATATGAATATCGAATTACTATGGTGTATGTGGGGCGTGCTGGTTTGAAATAAAAAAAGCAGCTTCACAGGCGGGGTAGTTTGAGAAAATCTAGTGTCAAACACTCCGTTTCTCACTTTCAGCCCGAAATCGAGTTGTTGTGTGCCTAAACCTTGCCTGCGTACCTAAGGTGTCGATTCCTGTTAATAATAGCGGAACTGAATACTGCACTTTGTCTCAGGTTCTGTAAGCGCGATGGTTGTGTGGGTACACAACCATCGTGCTTACAGAACCTGTCACGTGTGCCACGATGTCTTCAATACAAAGAAAAATCTTTTATCATATTGCAGCCTATAATCTATATTATAGCTATGACTACAATAAAGAAATATAAATTCATTATTTCTACTAGCAGTTAAAATACTTTATTTATTTTTGTATTATAAATTAACCGTAGGCTGTGAAGGATTATGATATTTGGCATAGTTAAAGTTTATGTGGAGAATGAATGCAGATATACATACAATGTTTTTATTAATAGAGCATTAGAAGTCACCAGTCGTGGCCCAGTGGCATAAGCGTGTGACTGTATACGACTGGTTGTGGGTTCGATTCCCACTCGAGGGGTGGAAATTATATTCCCATTTTCTTCGCTCTGGTGTCGAGGTAAAGCGCAGCGTTTAGTTCCGCCACTTAACACGCAAGCCTCCTAATTCGGCGGAAAGTGGGGAACGGAGTGACAGTGAGACACTAGGTTTCCTCTGCCTACCCTGCTGTGTGCGGGATACAGCGTGAAGCTAAAAAAATAACTAAAATTAGTATAATATATTAAACAGAGTATACCCTGTGCTTGGCGTAAATTTTTGTATTAAACGATAGTCTTATCCAAAATACTATACAAATTTTTAATTTACCTATTGTTGTTGACTTCGGGCAGCTATATTATTAATTTATTAAACATATTACGATGTAGTAAAATTCACAATGTCCCTAAGTCCGGCAGAACAGGATTTCGAAACATTGTATGTAGGTGTTAAATGATAAGTATCATCGTAATTTACCGATTTTTATTTACAGAGTTGTCTCAGAATATTCTTACACGGCTATTGAGAGAATATGGAATTAAAATGCGACATGTACTTTAATTACTATTAAATACCTACATGTTTTTAAGATATATTCTTGAATTGTCTTTGTTAAAAGACCATCGTTGCGCAGTTGCATAATCTACCTGTAAGCTCGATAGTTGTGGAATCCATTTCCATTCAGGAAAATGATTATATTTAAACTATTTTCATTTCTCTGCACTGGGACCTTAGAGAAACGATAGATAGAGTCTACCATTTATCTCGCAATGTCTTTATGTCGGGCGGAAATTGAAAAATGAAGTGTGATTACAGTAGATTCAAGAAATCACTTCTAATAAATAATAGACTATTTTTACCTGTTACATTTTAAGGACGCGTTATGCAACTTGCACAGTAAACAACTAAATCTTAATTATCCGTAAGCATTTTTCAATAACTTCAGTACTATGTTAATCTACCAAATAATCTAAAAAATGAAACATTTAGTATAGTACGATTACGATTTACAGCACATAATAAGTACGACTAAATATTTTAAGATCAACCTACATATGTTTATATATCATACAAACTTACACTTTCGTTTCATAATCAAAGTTTTTCAAATAAGTATAACTATTATCTAACAGCACCCCGTAAATGTACATAAAGTACTTAATACTACTTTTATTTTGTTATTTTGCGAGTTAAAAATAGAGGTACCCTCGTTTCATAAACTGATAGAATTTTCTTCCCACCTAAAACGCCTCTTAATATTTGATAGCAACGCTATTACCGGCTGAGTACAACAGTTTGTGTCAAGGCGCAGTATTCTTGTCCCGGTTTAAAATTTACATAGATCTTAGTATACTACTTTGTTGGGTATTTTAAATATGTTTTGTAAAGTTCGCTTTATATGAAGTGAATTTTATTAGTGCACAGTGTTGGATGCAGATGATAAAATCTAAACTGCTTTAAAACTTTTGGTTTGTTTGCTCCTCGTTGATGTTTGTTTTTGCCTTTTTGCGATATTTAACATTCTTTATCTTCTTTTTTCACTTGTAGTTTTGTCTGGTTCTGTTTGGATACAGTCTATATGACTTTTATTAATAACTTCACGTATATGGTACGACTAACATTTATTTAATCGAAGTAGAGCGCGGTGAAGTTTCACAGTTCGATTACCTTATAATCATTTAAGTTAAACAAATTCATTAAAAATTGACTCATGTAAGATAACAACACGGTATAGACTTAAAGTCACAGTAGCGCAGTGACATAGTGTCTGATTGTAAACGCGATAGTGAATTCCTAAGCCACCTTTAGGAGAGTAATTATATTTCAATTATGTTCTTTTCTCCGCACTAGTACGAAAGCACGACATGGAGTTTTACTATTTAGCACACAATACATCAATTCGAAAATTGGAGAACGGAATGTCTTGACACTTGGTTCCTTGTGTATCAGATTAAATGGGAAACATCGTGAAGCTGCTTTAAAAATGTTTTCTGTTAGTGTGAGACACACCATTCTTTTGGAAATAACCTTGTAATGAATATGGTAGAGTAAGATTTTTAAATTTCGTTTGATACATTTTTAAGCAGCAGTTTTCAGCAATTAAGCATCTTTATATGCCGTTTGGAAATAAATATCATGATTCAATGATTCAACATCGTTGTGTCCTGTCATGTGCTTTCACAAAGGGTATATATATTGATTTCCCCACGAAGGATTTGAATTCACTAAGATTATGTACTGCAAGATAGGTATATATTCCTCGTGTCGGAGTGGATCCAGTTATTTTTATAAAATATACTGCTATTGAATTAATTAAATATTATTTCTGTGGTGTAGATACAAAATGCTTTATTTTTTCAAATAAAATCTCTTTACTTCAGCATAAAATAGCGGACATACTACTACTAAGTATTCCACGTTCTATGTGTACTCTGCAAAACGTGGGAGACGTGTGAAGAAAATATATAATATTTACCAGATATTGTCATGAACACTTAAAGATCTTTTTGCTACAGCATTGTTGCACACATATTTCTAAAGTTCTCACTCAAACAAATATATCAAAATATGTCAAACAGTTTAAAGCAGTATCGCAAACAGCCGTAAGCCCAAGTACCTGCAATCTTTGTCATAAAAAAATAAAAAAGGTACGCCTTCTAACCAACATCGTATTGTGATATTTTACCAGATATTGTCCTCCTTACTATCTTCTCGTGTTTATAAATTTTAATCCTATATACTAATTCAAAGCGATTTTAGAAACTAATTAACTATCAATTATCAACATAATATTGAATATAATTCACTTTAAATTTGATATATTTAGAAATAACGAATGAAAATATATTTAAAAAAAGCGATCAAATTTATATAATATGGTTAAGTAATTAATAAACAAAATAATATTATTAAGTTGTATAGTAATCCTTTTGAGTATAGTTAGTAGTGGTGCACTAAAAACATCAGTAAGATTTAATAGGATAGCGTCAAATGACGTAAACCTGGTACGGTCGGTAGTCCAGTCTAGTTAATTCTAATAATATTGGATTTTGGACTTTAATTAAACTGGAACCTGTCTTTTCACATTCAAACTCCGGTTGTAAAGTAAACAAATCACTTTTAGGACAGTAAAATGAGTTCTGACATTTTTTATACGACGTTTAAAGTAGAACATTTATGCGAATCTCACCTATAGTGGTCGACACCTACCGCGTGGTTTCTGACCCGATTTTTCGAAGAACCCAACCATATCTCTATTCGACATGTAAGCAAACATCTTAATATTTACTAATGACACATCTCGAAATAACATTGATTGATTGATAGTCACTTTTATGCGTCTACGCATTATTCCATTGAAGCGACGCCGCGGGACGCACAACTTTGGTGGCTTATTGTTCATTTAGGATACATTTTTGCAATCTTTTTTTCGAGTAAGTCATTTAAATTTCATGCGTATTTTAGGTGCGATACATCGGATGGATTTCCATTAGGTTTGAATGATTAAGAGGGGAGGTCTCTACCCCGAGGGAGTCCGCCCTGAGTGTAGTGCAGTGCTTGCAATTAACTCCTCTGTCTGAGAATTATCTTGGCATTAGATGGTTGTCCCGGTAACAGGGTCTCTAGGCGTACGTTATATCTAAACTGGCATATTGAAACCTATTACCAAACCGTGTGATGTATTTTACTCTAGCCATATTCAGTAACGATGCCAACTGTGCACGGTTGATTGATTTCAGATCAAGATAGTGCATTAAGAGACAAATTGTAATATATGACTTAGATGAATAGTAATGATCGATAACGGCACAGCTTTGGTGATTATTGTGAATATAATTAAAGATTTTCTTATTGTGTGCCTGTGTTAAACAATTTTTATACAGCCGTATTAGTACAGTTGAGATTATGTAATAGTAGATTCAGTTGATGTCGCCTGGTTTAGTTAGTCACTACATGGTGTTATTTCACCTTCCAAATACAGTAAAGAGCAGAGAGTAGAGAAGAAAACACTGTAGAGATAATTCTATTAAACAAAATGCCACTTAACGTAAAATTATTTTGGAAAATGAAATTGAAAATCAAAATACTTTATTTCTTAGACGTATTTTCTTAGACAACTTAATATTTAATTTAAAATGTATCTTATAGAACACATTAATAAAGCTGCTTCGTCACAGGATGTTGACACCTAACTTAGCTATAATATGATTATAAAAAAATTGACTTTAAAGCTCAGATTGGCAGACAAGTTTTGTTATTGTGCCGGGTGTGACTCCATTGTCCAGGATTCGACCCCCGCGACGATTCGTTGCTTATTTAATGGCACGATGCACACGTAAACATCTAAATAACTTTTGTGTGACATTTCTCCCCTACCCTCTAATTTTACTAAGTAGCCGTGTCTCTACAAATGTAGGGAGGTCGAAAACTGACTCTCTCTTGTGGTTTCAATCTGTGAAATACAATGCTTGCTCTATTTTTATAATTATTATTAAATTGTATACTGTAGAGTATGTTTGCTTATAAATGTATGAATAAGTAATGGATGTCGTAAATCAACATAGAGTTTTCGTCACATTAGTGATCGTTAATATTAATACTATTGCCGTTTTCCCTTTAATTGAATTTTAGAATAATCTCATACACTGCAATGTTTTCTTAAAACTTATCATTTAAACTTTTAGTAATAAGTATATATTATTAGCAGACTGTATTATCTCACTATATTCTTAAAAAAAAATATGTCTAATCTTTTTTTTGCTTTTGTTTAGTATTAGCTCTGGTGTTGTAAAGTCAATGCGATGTAGTTAAAAAAATAACGAATGATATCTTATTTGAATTAAAAACCACGCATTTTCTTCCATAGTATAGTATAAGTAGAGAGAACCTAGTGTTAAGATACTCCGTTCTCCGCTTACCGCCAGATTCCCAAAGATTGCTAACGGGAGACTATGTTCCCAATGTTTTTTTTATGGAGTAAAGGAGACAAACGAGCAGAAGGACCACCTGGTGGTATGTGGTGGTGGACCATCGTCCACGGACATCCACAACGCCAGAGGAGCTGTGGATTCATAACCGACCTTGGTGGTGAAGGAGGGAAGGTGGGAGGAAGGTTGGGGATGGTGGGATATGGGAGAGCTGGCTTACATGTCATCGAACCGGAATACATCATCAGATATTTGGCGGTTCGTCTTTGACATGACATGGTGGTCGCGCGCCAGTCGGAGAACGAATCTCCTACCACCAAACAATTTAATAACATTAAGCTATTCTAGAACGAAGAAGCCATCAAATTAGGACAAAATTTGAAAAAAAATGTAGTTATGTGTTCTAGAAATACATGAGACGGTAACAGTGTATGAAGGAGATCATTAGTTACTAGATCTCTAAATAGAACATTTGAATCTATTTTAAAAGGCTTAACGCTCCATATCAATGACGCAAGTTGTATAAAAACAGTACCTACCTATCGTATTTATTACACTTTTGTAATACAAAATATTATACAATGAAACTAAAAACATTGTTTTAATGAAAAAAAGAACATTAACATTATTTATTCATATGTTATCCTTAATTTTTGGAATTATTTCAATGTAATTATAATTTAATAAAGCTTAATTAAAATGATATTGCCAGTTGTTCGCAGACTGTTACGTTACATAAATTTTAAAAGTTAAGTGCAAAAATATAAGATATACAATATAGATGTAACAAAACAAATAAAGTCAGTTATTATTTTTACTTAGGATCTCGTCTTTTCTATTCAAATAGTTTTTTTTTTGTACATAGTCATTGGAGTTATTATCTTTATATTTTTTAATTCATTCATATTATCGTGTATTTAATTTTAAGAAAATGTTAACGTCTAATTATATTTATTTTAAATTAGCTATTTTAACAGAGTCACGAACTATGTATACATATAAGTAAACACACAAAGCTGTAAACGTTTATAATTAATTAGTAGTCATATAATATTACGTTTATAACAAGTTATATTTTTGTTACCTCGTTTAATCTGATCAAACGTTTGAAGTTTTAGGGCAAGATTTTGTTGTTTTTTTTATGAACACTACTTATGACTATATTACACATAGAGCTACGTAAGACACACTTATCATCACGTGGTAATGAACATAGATTATGAGCTAAGTTAAAATATGTGCGCCTTAAATTATAATAATTAGTAAAATTGAAACAGATTTCTTTGCTCCTTCATCATTCATTTCTAAGCTTCTTCGTCTCAACTGTTGACAAAGCTATACCTTGTCACAATATAATATATTAAATGATTATACATTCCCCATATAATTGAGATACGCGCCTCGTTCATTCAAAACACGCATTTATCAATTGGTTTTTGCGTCAACAAAAACTGACTCTAGCCGGGACGAGCGAACCGGTTTACACGTAAAGAATTTTTTCCACTTCCTTCTACACACATGGTGAACTAAATTACGTTGCGCTTAAACTGGAGAAAAATAAAAATGTCCAAACATTTGTATACATAAAATAAATTTATCATCTATCTCGTCAAAAGGAAGCTGCCTGGCGCACATGGGGGTTGTCAAATCCCAAACGTATTATTTTTTCAATAACAGCTAATGCTATGAGATAACGAAAATCGCGACAATGTTTGCGCCGCGTGAAATCAGTTTCTTTGTGTCGCTGTTACATGTGTACACTGTATATGGGCAGCGGGGTACCTGACAAGATATGACGAGAGCAGATGGACGTTTTGTAGTTAATCTAATTTTACATTTCGAGCGTGAAAGTTGGCGTATTAACACGTAACGAAATATTGGCTGGCTGTCACGTTTGCGTAAGCCCTGACAGCAGAGTGGCAGGAGGGTGCGCTCGCCCGTTGATACCCATCATGCACTAATCTCATTGAGTTAGACCACTTGTCCTCTATTAATGAAACACTCGTTGATTGCTTTGTGATTTTTTTTAATTAAACGTGTACGCTGTGCTTTTTGAGCTTTTGTTTTTGCTGATAATTACTTTTCTTTGTTAAAATGACCCGAAAAAATAATGTAGATAATATATTTTATTTCGGGTAATTTTAACAAATCGAATAATCTAAGTTGTTTAATTTTTTGTGTAATAAATTGGATATGGAACTATTCTACCACAATTACCTAAATAAATAGATAAAAATTACTACAATTTCCGAAACAAGTACGTTAATACTAATAAAAAAACTACTTTATTTTCACACTCTGACTAAAAATATGATTCGACGATCGTTTTCTTCACTTTCAACTGCAAGAGATTATATATTAGGGATTGTTTTTTATATAACCGAATACAGAACACCCTCCGTTTAAATATATTCTGTTCCCACTTTGTAATTTTATCTATACTAGCTAATGCGCGTGACTTTGCCTGTTTCTATGATAAATGTTAACGTTAACAAGTACAGTAGTGAAATTGTTACAAAAAAATGTATGTGTATTAGTAAAATTTCAAATGAATGCAAAAACCATAGTAATCAAATAAACAGTCGATAATTTTAATTTAATGGGCGCTGCCCTCTTTCCCGAGCCCTTGGAATCTGGTTAGAGACACAGTAGAGTAAAAATTTACCGGGTCATTAACGCTCTGAACGATCGATCGATGTTGAATAATTATTCGCGGGGGTAAGTAATGATTGAAGCCCTTTTTCCTTCTCTACTAATCACCGAGCGCCCGCTGTAGGTGACGCGTCTCTAGGATGACAGCATTTTAATATATTTCGTTGTATGTAAATTTTGATGCAGCTGCGAAAGAGGCGTGTCACGTTACCGATTTGTCACGTTTGCGAAACAGAATTTAAAATTGAACCGGCTAACATGAGCTTTTAATATAAAGGTTAGTGTAACTCTGTTATAGTGTGGCGTAGATAACGTGTGTCGCTTAACTATCTGAGTACAACTTAACATTACATTCATACATGTACTGGATTTAGTTTTATATTATACTATTTTTGGTTAAACTATAAATAACTTCATTAATTTTGACAAAATGAATAACAATATACAATTGATCTCTGTCTTCTAATTACATTCTATATAAAAGTAATCTATTAGACTACTACTACTAAGAAAATTTTGTAACATTTTACGTGTATTAAGACTATTTTTTTCTTTATCTTAAATCCGTACAATTACATCAAAGGAAAGAATATATAAGTGAAATTGATAAATTAGCATCAAAAAACAAGGGATGAAAATTAGATTTATATTTGTTAAGAAGTTGTTCGTCTTCATAAAGCACGACGTTTCATTTAAGCCTAGGCCGACAAGTGCCCCCCCACGATCCCTCGTTGTTATGCATAAAATTTTGTCTTATTATTTCCAACTTCGCTATTATATGACGGAACGAAGTTTCAAAGTTATTTTGTTATTAAAATTTTTGGTTGACTCTATTTTGGGTGTAAATGCGAATTGAATTATAAAGTTATTTGATTCGAGCAACCTTTTGATGCTTATAACTGTTTTTGCGACTCCACTGACGTTTACGTTTGGTTGAATGACATCGAATAAAGGAGGACAAAATAGGATTTGCGGGGAGATAATTAATATATATTAATTTTGCACGCGTTGTTTTGGAAGTCGCCGTGAATGCTTGCGATAATTAACTTATGTCTCGTTAGTTTGTTGTTTTGTTTATACGTTAATGTAACTGGTATGTTACGATATCGAAGTAAAGTGTTCACTTCATTATATTGTCATTACTAACCAACTGATCGCGGCTTCGCCCACGTAAACTAATTAATATATGTACTTGTACTACACCCTGGGTTCTCGTTTAAGTTAAGTAGTTTATTTTTGAAAACAAATTCATCATCATGTATTTCAGGCACTTAGAGATTAGTTTAAAAAAATAGATAGTCTACTCTTGACCTTACGTCATCAACTATCTTTTTGAGAAAATTCATCAAAATCGGTCCAGCAGCTTAAATTTTTCATAAAACATTTATCCCCTATTTTCACCCTTTCAGGGGTTGATTATTGAAATGTAGTCTCTATTTGACCCTGGGTCTTCAACTATTTTAATTCCGAATTCCATGAAAATTGGGCCGGTGGATTAGCCGTGAAAGTGTAATAGACAGACAGATTTTAGCATTTATAATAATAGTGTGAATAATATCATATGTGTGTTACCGATTTAAGTCCCCTATGAAGTAACAAGTGAAATATGTCGAAGTTTTTAATTAGTAGATTATGGTGTTTTATATATCATAAAATAAGCACACAGATCTACAAAATACACCTGTCAAATAAAATTATTCATAATACTTTTTATAGATTTGTGACAAAAATAACAATTTTTATAAAATTATTGTTGTATGAATAGTAGCTATGGTGTATTTTCCCATAAAGACAGGTAAGCAGACCTTGTAGCGACGTTGTACGACATCAGAGCGAGGAAAATAAACCAATTTTATTCTATTCATTGATCCGGGGATCGAACATGTGACTGTTTTTTTATAGTTACATCTTACGCCATACGTGGGATACGTACTAATATTATTATAATAAATATAAATAACACTGGTATAAATATTCTAAGAAATTTTAATTATTTACTGCTTATTTTAGACTGAACCAATGTCATATTTTTTGGACCTTAAACTTTAGATGTTTTAGTATAAGGCTGTTAACAGATTTTCGCATTATATTAAATACAAGGTTAGTTCTATGTCGTGATAAAATAATAGTAGTAGTCGCCAAAACGCCGTCAGCTGTTACTCCCCGCTACCACTGACACTTTGTTTTAAAACTCCTATATCACACTTCATTTCCCTATATGTGACTTTGTAGAAAATGTAATTATGTAGAAATAATATATTTATATTAAAAAATAGTAACATATACTATAGATAAAATATGTTACTATATTTTTAGTTTAAATATATGATTTCTGATTTTAAGCGTGGTGGTTGTGGGTATAATTTCCACTAGGGGAACGGTTTTATTCAAATTATTTTCATTTCCCTCTGATGTGGCTGACATGGCTATAAGTAGTCAAATTCAGAGCAAAGATCTGTGTTTTGACACTGGGCTCTTTCTGTCCAACCGTTTATACGAAAAAATATTGCATAGCTACTTTTCTTTTAAATGGCATTACAAAATTGGGATTTTTATCACAAATCAATAAAAGATATATAATTTGATATGACAGTTGTATTTTGTATATCTGTGTACTTACTTTATGACATAAAGCTTAAATGAATACTCTGACTTATTTCATTTGTCACTTCACAAGGGACTTAAATCGATAAGACACATAAGGCATCATCCACAATTAAAAGTAAAAAAAAAATATTATATAAAAAATATATTTAGAATAACTTAGTTTAATTCAATAGTAGAAAAAAAACACTATTTTATTTAATAGACTATTTTATTTAAACAAATAAACAATATAAAAAATAGTTTAAATTTTTTTAAAATGTAATGTTGGCTGAATGACGTACTGGCGGGTTATAATTTATGAAATTTAAAAATAGAAAAAAAAGAAACAGAGCTTGACGGGCGGGTGGCTTGTGAAAAAGTGACGCTTAAAAATATTGATATTTAATTTAAAAGAATATAAGTTTAACATGATGAAGTGTACATTTAATTAGTAAATTTAATATTTATAGTGCTAAGTAATCGAAATATAATTAATTGTTTTGTGACATTCAAGATTAGTAAGTTGCATACTTGTAAATTATGAAGATTTCTTGGTGAGTTTTTATTATAACTTTAATAATATAAAATGAATAATAACTAAATAATATAATAATATTAAAGGCAATAAATAATTATAATACTCTTTCTATGAAAACTGTAAAATTTTCAATAGAAATTAATTAAAGCGTCTGCCGCGATGCACCGCCATCTTTATTTAGTGTTGTATAGACACTATGGTTTACACATTTCTGTAAGAGCTAAGAAATTTATAAATTAATTGAATGTAACATATTGTAAATAAACTTTTTTAACATTGCTTCCTATGAAGCTCGAAAAGAACTTGAGTTACTTACATTCACCAGAAAAAAATGGTTATGAGAATAATATGCTATGTGGGATAAATCGTACAAATAAAAAAAAAACATTTAATGTATATAATGTACATGAATTATATATTTGTTTTATATTAATTATGTAATTATAATATATGTTCTTAAAACTTTTGCCTCCTATAAAAGACTGACATACTATATATCTTTTCTAAATAATAATATTTACAAAATTCTATTCTATTCTAAATATACATTATATATATTTAGAATATTTTTCTCATAGCGGGATAGACTGAACCCTTGTGTTCTTCAGTGCATTTTTGAAAGTCGGGAAATTTCGTGTTGAGTGGTGGAACTTTACGTCGCGCTATGTCCTAGATACCTGGTATCGAACCCACGACTATCGCATTATGATCAGATCAGAGATCTGGCGCTGTCTCACTGCGCCATAACGGCCTATATATTTAGTATAATATTAATTTCAGGCCCTTTAAACGTCACTCCACCACGATACGTAAGCATAAAGTAATATCACGTAATTAATCGCTAATTAATCCTTCCTAAGTCGCCGCATTGTAGAGCGAGGCAGTTACGAAAGCCAGCTTGAATACAAAGCTATGTTTTAAATTTCGTTATTCACACACTTTACGACGTAGCCCGTTTCTGAAATTTTGATATACCTATAAAACCCTGTAATTGCAGTATTTGAGTTAATTAAAAGTTATGAATTTATTCGTTGCCCAGCGGAACGCAATGGGCTTGGGTAGATAATATTGTTTTGCTTGCTCGTTGTTTAGTTCGTGTTGAGTATTTATAACTACGTATATATGTATATTTGTAGTACTGTCTTCTTTTCTTTACTATACTGAATAATAGTACTTAAATTTGTAATGTATGATGAAAATCGTTCTTTACAGCAATAGTTATAGGCTATCGTTGCGCAGTGAGACAATGTTTTACTGTAATGAGGATTGAATGTGGGTTCGATTCCAACTCGATGGAATGATGATAATGAAATTATATTTATTTCTCCGCTCTCGTGAATAATAAATAAAGCATGGGGTTAAAGCCCCTCATTCAACACGCAATGTCTGAGATTCAGAGAGAAAGTAGAAAGAGAGTGTCTTGACACTGTTTTTTCTCTCTTGCACTGCTTCTCTCTCTCTCTGCATTCTTTGTTTCAACGGGAATAGCTTAGTGCTAAAAAATACATATGTTTTTGTAATGTGGCATTAAATTTCTAACATATTTAACGGAGAATAACCGTGTGATGTTACTGGGCTCTCACTATCTATAAACTTATACCGGAAACTAACACGATTTAGCATGATAAAAATGTTTAGTTGAATTATGAATGTTAACATTACAATACAATTTAAACAAAATGTGATTACGAATGAACATTACTACCCGTCCAAACGTGTGATAATGTTTCACGTTGCCTTCATTATTCAATTTTTTCTAAAGTTTCTAATAATGACGAATAAAATATAATTATTATAACTGATAAATCCTTATTTTATCAGCTACTAGCGGTTTGCTCGCGATTTTGCCACGAGAGCTGTTTCGTTATATTGCAACGCTCGGGAGTGGATTTTTGAAAAATAAAGTAGCCGATGTTTAACTTTGTGTTATTAACTATACTTATGCCAAAATTTATTACTATCGATCAGCAGTAGCAGTACTAGCAGTGTAGATTTTTCATATAAACTTTCATCCTCTATTTCAACCCTTTTGAGGTTGATTTTTGAAAAAATAAGTAGGCTATGTTGGTCCAGTTATTTTTACTACTTTCGTTCTAAATTTCATCAAAATTGGACCGGTAGATTAGCCGTGAAAACGTGACAGACAAACAGACAGACATTCGCATTTATAGTATAAGTACGGATTATAGTTATATTAGTCCTGGACTACAGTATTCTTATACGGATCTTTTTATTTCCCAATCCATCCGCACTAATGATTTATTACTAATATTATGTTAAATCTGCATTAGCGCTATACAAAATAAAAGCCAAAAATCAAAATATTTTCCCACACCGATTAACTGTATCCACAAAGGTCTAAAACCTTACATTGAGTTATGAAAACAAATAAACATTACGCGTCATACAAAATCTCGTAGAACTAATGACATTAAAGCGAGGGGTAAGAGTAACATTGTTAACAGTCATAGCTCCGTCCTCGTACCATTTCAACGCAACGCCGTCGCTTGAACTGACTACATCGTTTTACATTGCTTGTTTTAGTGAAAGGTGCACAGTTTGTAATGAGAAAATTGCTCAATGTATAATAATATTTCATTTAAATCTACACATAAGGTTTCTTTTGGTGTATTATAATACGATTTCTGGGTCCCTGTGCCAAAACTTCTGTACAGCCTCTATAAATACCACCACGGGGGGTCTCATGAAACAATAGCTACGTATACGCGTGTTAACATTAGACCCGTACTTAATTCGATGTTGTCCTTACTTGCTTAAGAGGTTGCAACAGCGTATTAATTATATAATTACTTTAAATAACTCGTCTTTGGTATATTGTTTGTTTATTAAAACTTTAGTTATGGCTTGTGAATAGTTTGTAAATTAGATTGCTGTTCTAACACTTATCTTAATAGGTCTTAGGTATATTATTTTTGTGTATAGTGATATTGATAAATTTTACTATTACAATATACTTGATAGCAATAATTGTTCTGCTATGCGGTCAAAAGCGTGAAAATTGTTAGTAAATTAACAAACACATCGATAAAAATAATATTTTGTTTGAATATGTATTTGTGAATTTTATTATTATTATATTTATTTATAATTTTGAGACAATAACGTAATTTTTTTATTATAAATGTATAAAATGTCACAGGCTATTTATATCTATACACAAAGCGTTGGTTGAGTAAAATATTGTGTTCATAATATACTATTTATATGTAAGTAAACAAAAAAAATATTAATATTCACTACAGTAATTTGTCGCAGATGCACCGGTAGCATGTAATTAGAAGCGCTTCCTCACAATACCTAGAACAGAACCTTACAGAGCGTTACTTTGGAAAAGTCAATGTTTTTAATGGGCACGTATCTATATACGTTTGAAAGGAATATAACGGTTATATCATTTTTTTTACTTTAAACTTTATTATAGTAACAATAGAACTTAATATAAAATATGATTATTTTAGATGAATTCTTTTACCAGTGATTTTGTTAGCTGAGGACGTCGGTTGATTCACTTGTAGGCCTGAGGCGTACTCGAAGTGACTCAAGTCTAAAATGTTCTGCCAATGCCTAAGGGTTTTGTCCATTACATAAATGTTTCTCTTTTGCGTATTTTTGCATGTACCCTTTGAATTTGAGTACGGATAACACGTGGCGTTCTAGAGTACTTCCGTAAAATTGCGACTCTTTCTGCTCGCTCAGCGTGTAACGGGATGTTAATGAATTCTAGTCATTATAAACATAGGATTATTTGCTTATTCCTCCCTATGTATAATATCCCTATGTATAATCCCTATGTATAATAGTCTAGAAAAATATAGCATTATAGGCAGATTAAAAAAAGAGTTAAACTAAAAGGATTAATTTTTGTTCTTTTTATATGTGCAATTGTGTAAAAAAACTTTTGTAAAAGATAAAATATACCTTGTATTTTATTTTATATTTTCATCTGAAGTCTTAGTTAAAACATCTTGTGTTTATTAATGACATACAGATAATATCGAACAGAATTTGTCTATTTATTTTGTTAGACAAGTAATATTGGTTATATAACGTACCAAAATACCTCTTTATCTTCGTCACGTTAATAATTCCAACTCATAATAGTGTACAGTAAACTTCTGCGACAGTTTGTCGTGTCCTAATTTATGAACAAGCTTCGGTATTTTGCATATGCAGTATTAAACTGACAAAATCTGCATATTTTACATAAGACCTAGCCTTTATACATTACGAGTATATTACTCATTTATTTTTAGGTTTACCAATATATTGTTGATCTTAATGACGCGTAAAATATTTATATTTACGTTTCTTTGAAATTACTATACACAATATACAAAAGAATGTGTTAAACTTATGATGACACCGTCACGGGTTTCACGTATACTCCTTAACATTTTTATTAATTTAATTATTTTTTTATGCAGTAATATAAAACATATTGGCGTTCTATATTTATCTCCATTAAACTTAAATTATACCAAACCTCATAGAGAAGTGTCGAAATGTTTTCCTTCACAAATTAATATATAGATGTATTGTAAAATATTTATAAAATTCGAATAGGTATATCCCTGCAATACCTGGAAAGATATCTTTTAAAATGTAATTTGAAACTTAAAATAATTGTTTATTATATTTTACGTATGCTTGGTATATACTAATTCAATTCATTATTAAAAAATCACCAATTAATATTCAAATTAAAACTGTTATATAGTATAAAATCATGGAGAGTCAAATAATGAACACTTAAACACTGTAGCGTTTTGTTTAAAAGCATAAATTGAAATTTATCGTCGGCTGCGACTGCTATTTGTTCTGTAAGGCGTGGCCTCTCAAGCCTGCCCCAAACACCTACATTGACTTTCTTCCGCTGTTTTCTTACTAATAACAAGCTATTACAATGAAGAAGCACCTTAAGCTGTTACTGAATAAAGTTCAGTTCTCCGTATTCTATTTCAATCATATTTCGTCCCGCAGCATAGGCCCTTCTTCTTAAATAATAATGCTCTTTGTAAAACTTTGCCTACTTGAGTTCCAAAGCCTATCCAGTAATTAATATTCATGGCTCGAGCGGAGGGTCGTGTAATTAATAAACTTATATGATACTTTTGTTTACAATGTCACAGGGACGCTTTTATAGCGTTCGAATTCAGCGTCTTTTCAGGGCTTTATCCCAGTTTTGTCGACGACAACAATATTTGATGAGTAGCTTTAACGTTTTATTTTATGTTTTTGATGTGATGAATAATGTAAGTCGTAAAATTAACTAAATTACGTATAATGGTACAGACAGATGACGTATAGATAAAAACGGATAGCAGTCAAACTATCAAATGGAGAAATGGATACAATATGTCATGAAATTGTACCCCTGAGATAAAAGGGGAGATAGAAAGGAAGATGACATAGATTAAGGTAAGGTTTGCAAAAGATAAAATGTGAGCATGAGCGCTTGTGAACGTTTCTTTAAGTTTAACTGTAAATATTATGGTTGATTTTATAGGATATGGCCCAGTAGGCAGGTTATATACATATATTTATTATTCAATATTGCAATATGCAGTTTTACAACTTCTACAAGACTCAAAATATAAACTATACCGTATTATTAATCGTCATGTTGGCACATGTGCAAAGTATATGTGTATGTGAGTAATATTTCGGTTTCGATACATATTCGAGGTCTCGTGTCTCACTGGTACTCGTGGTCAACGGTGTGTCCGGCCTTTAAAATAGGCTGTGGTCACAGCCTGTACCAAATCTGACAATTGCGAGTCGGAGTATGTACACAGACATAATTACTATTGAAAAGCTATTTATATATTTTTTTATTTCGGTGATACGATAACATTAAAATGCTGGGTAATTAAGTGAGTTTGTGTGAAGAACAAATATATAACGTGCAAGAAGTTTGTGTTTTGGGCATGCTGAATAATATGTTATAGGTGTTCTATTTCTTGGCCTTAAATTATTGTTTGTTGTATTATATTATAATAAGGTAAAGTTTGCAAAAGATGAAATGTGAGCATGAACGCGAACGTTTCTTTAAGTTTTAGGTAGGTTGTATAATATAATATTAATATTTAAAAAATATCTATAAAATAGCATTAAGTATTAACAGTGTACTTTGATATATTTATTATACAAAAAAAAATAATAGTATAAATTGAACAGCTCATAGGCAGATTACTATATCAAGACACGACCGAATGATGTTTAAACTCATCACAAAAACGCTTAAAATAAATTAATTCTTCATATCAAAGAGAAACAAGTATCGTTTAATTTAATTTGAAACTTAAGTAATTTGACAAAACTTTTGTAATAAAATTATCGAACATTGACCGTGGCTGATAACCACGAGTGGGTGTGGGGAGGATAGAGCGCGCGACCGGACACTGGTCCCCATGTTAATACACGTAAAACGAAGATTATCCATAAAACTCACAAAAGGTGCCGAGCCGTCTTCACGATTCGCCCGGATCCGGTTACACTGAAAAGCAAACACAATCCTAAATCTCAGGTTAAAAGTGTCAATAGTCAATATTTATTTGAGATTTTCGTACACAAGTAAATTATTATATTTCAAATATATTTTTTGTAGAATATTCTTAAGTGGACTGTGAAATATAGTTTGTATATATGTTTATCAAATGAAATAACCTAAATAAAGAATTAATATGACCGTGTCACAAGTTTTGAGAGAGGGTTTAAAGGCTTAATAATAACCATACCATTAGTTGTACAAAAAATAATAAATAAAGTTGTGTGCAAATGTATTTGTTTGACAACGAAGCTAAAGAGGCCAAGCATAAAAACATCGCAAACAGTCGACACGCAAACACGCACGAGTATGTAGGTATGTTAATTTTGCATTGCTTATTCATCTGTAACGCGATCCTAGCACTTAAGCACTTAACTTAAACACATTGATTCTCAACACTTGGCACCCAAGGGATTGACAATGTTGGAACGCGACGAAGCCGAACGCAGCCAATTCTTATTTGTCCGCCAGCGCGGTGACACGACTTAAACTGGGGTTAAAAATGTGGGGGGGTCGGGCCCGGCCTTATAATATTATAACGTGTAAAGAGTAAGAGAGTCGCTCTTATCTCCAACACGAGCCCGATTCCTGACCACTTTAATGGGAAAAGCATGTTAGAATTAAACTAAACAAAGACGATGCATCAATTAGGGACGCTTCTTTTTTTCGCCTTTACCAAAAGGACTTTTAAAGCTTGTACGTTGACCGAGATGCGTTCGGGCATGTTCGTTATTTTTTACTGACTCATTTGATTAGATCAATCTCAATGATTCTTGTATGGATTTCAATTAAAACGATAAAAAGATAAGTGGGTGCAAACATCACTCTTTTTGTTTCCTTGTAGAGATTTTTCATTTTATTTATATAGGTAATACCTATGTGTTTACGCATTATATAGGTACGTATTTCGTACATATTTACTTTGGAAATAAAAAAAATAATTGTTTACTGCTATGCAAATAGCCTAATGCATTTGGATCATAACTCGCGATCTTTTTATCATATCATAAATGCATTTAATAACAACTTGTTAAACCGTTTTAATTGACCCACTAAAACGAGAAATGAGTAAAAAGCGCAAATGTAGCCTGAACTGTTATTGCATCATCAACTTTATACGGACGCCGTACAAGGTTTGATCTTACAAAAAAATAGGTTATAAAGGTATACGATAATACTCGTGTAATTAAGAGGAAGTGGATACGTGGAACGTATAGACGTGTCGTAAAGCTAAAGGATTGGTAACAACGCGAATGCAAGCGGTTTATGACTGCGACCGTACCACTTTTATTGTTGTTGTAAAACTCAAGATCCATTATTAATTATTAAGGACATCATTAATCTACTAATCTATTTAAGGACTCGATAAGAATCTTATTTAAAGTATTGAATGAAGAGTGTCTGTAAAGGAGTTGAGATAGGCTTGGATGGCGGTGAACGAGCAGGTACAAGCCGCCAGGAGTTGTTAAAGCGAAATAGTTTTAACTGACAACATATAGAGAAGTGATTAGAGTGGCAGCTTAAATGATATGTGACTTTAAGTGAGGTGGAGCGACCAGTCTGATTTATTATAGGTTGGTGTTTAAACGACAAATGCATCGAAACAGATAGGAGCTACATGTTGAACATCGGAGGACCGATGTCTACCTATAATGGCTGGTACGCCCTATTACGGTGATGAGATGCATCTTAAGATAAGTATGATAGTACCAAATTTTTTGTTCTAAATTTTGCAGTTGAAACAAAGTAATTAATGTTTTCTGAATATGGCAGGCTGAAAATAAAAATATAATATAATATGATTATTGTGTTAAAAACTATGTAAACTAGACAGAAATAAAATAAATAAAAGAATCTAAATGATGATCTTTGATCTTACTTATGCAATTTCTCTGTTCAGCGGTAAGGAATGTGTCTTTCAGGTACAAATATTTATGCATATCTAAATTTCAAAAAATATGTATCATAATTTTCAATTAGGATTTTACGCAAAATCTTTAATGTTCATACGTATTTTAAATATTCTTTTTCCCAATCTAATCTAATTGGCATTACGCTGTAACAATACATAACAAAATATATCTTAAGACAAATTTTCGGCCCCGTTACCGCATGATATGGTCGCTCCAAAAGACCGGATGGGGATTTCTTTAGAACATAATCTTTACAACAAAATTGTCTGATTGCGCACTAACGAAGCAAGAACACGTACGTAGATAAAACGATAGTGATAGTCTAGATCCTATCAATCTTCCAAAAAGACTATTATACTATCTTGAATATAAACGTGATTACGAAAAACCTTGGTCTTTGTAACTTATAGGTAAAATTTGTACTCACGAATCATCCGCACCATTAGGAGGAAAAGGTGATCCGAGTTTTCTATTTCTCCACTTTTCTTCTTTTTTTAAAGTTGGATAATGGAATAAACAATGCTGCACCTTATCTAACTCGATTGGACTTGAAAATGGTATCTGTTTTAATTGACCGGAGGTAGGTAGTCTTTTTTTTTGAGTCAGATCAAATAATTTTATAATAAAAATAACATACAAATACGTAACTTTTGTAACCCTTATACTGGTTAAATATCCAATTTATTGTCCAGTACTAAGCACATAATATCATTACGTCCCTCTTCAGAGCCCTAATTGGATATTTTCGAGTAACAGTATGCATATAATGCGTTTCGATTAATTAACCTTTGTGGCAAGTAATATATTTGCTTTGGTTTTGATTGTGGCTCAAATATTTTCCTAGTAGGTATATAGCTATGTGTATCTAACTACATTTATTTTGAAAACTTGGAAGTTTGCATTTTGTTTATGTGAGGTAGGTAGAATATTTTCTTCTCTTCTCACTTAAGTATATCTAAAACTTTACTGAATTAAAATGTAAGATGGTTCGTTTTCAGATAAAGTATTGACGTCATAATTGTAAAATGATACTTCAGTACAGAGTTTAATGTTTTTAGTATTTAAAACAGAGCTTCAATTAATATATACATATTTTGTTATGATAAATAGCAGTATGGATCACAAAAACTCATACATAATAATCGGTATACTCACCGAGGATATTCATGTAAAATTTAATTAACACAACATTAAAACTATAAAAGCCCTAAGGGCATTAGGTAGGGTTGGTCAGCAATGAGGGTTTTATTCGGCTATTCCAATATCATATCTAGGTACTTCTATTTATATTACGGACAAAATGCAAATATAAGTTTTTCTAAAAAAATATGTGCTGTTCTAAAAAACATATCTTTAACCTCTGGAGAGTTTGTTTCTCATTGTGTAATAAGCCGTACAATATCGTACAATGCGGTTCCTATATAGGGACGTAGTCAGAGAAAATTTCCTCATCATTTTCCTCTCGAAATCGTGACATTGTGTGTTGAGTTTTGTCTTGGGTATCAGAGTGGAAAAATGTAAATGAAATACAAATAATAAATGAAACCGAACCCACAACCTTCGGGTTTACAGTCAGACGCTATCCCACAGTGTCACTACAGCCTCTATTGGTGGCCTTATAATCGTATAAATCGATATCGAAGCGTGATAGGAACCTGCCCTTGTTGAAAACCGTCCAAGTGTTTAGACCACTAAACCATGCCCTCTACTACCAGCTCCGTCGAAATTCTTATAGGCTTTATTAAAACTATTTTTTGTTATTAGTATCTCTGTAGAGTAATTTCTACAGATTTCTGCTATCCAAAGATTATTCTCCGAACCAAAAAACAAACCATTTGGCAACAGAGAATGGTAGGTATTTATTAAATACTTTTGAACATTTTTAAATTGTTATTCACATCCTTAGGAAATTGGAAAAGACATGTTTAGAAGTCGTATAAATTTTCGAAGTGTGTGAATAGCACTTCAAAAATGTTAAAAAAATACTTATATTATATTTAAAGGGCTTGATCGATTCACTGATTTACAATAAAAACAATGACAACAGCATGTACAATACTTAAAGCCAAATTAATAAAAAGTTTCACCACCTTTTTCTAATCAAAAGACTTGAAACTATTGCTATTGTTATACTAAATACCAACAAGCATTTATATACCCCCACGTTTGGGCGAGAGCATGAATAGAGGAGTGCTGAACGAAATCTTTGTACTCGTAAGGAAACTGTAGCGCAGGTTCTTGTAAACGCCGCCGCTAGCTTAAAGCAATTTGCAAGAGTTTGCGCTCGATTCGTACTTTGTGATACAGATGATGCACTAGAAGTGATATAAACGTGCCTATATTTTATTCATTTTAATTATAATTCTTCTAAGTTTTCGTTTTATTGTTCGATTTTATACAAATTATCGTTGTTATGGATAAATTAATTGACGGCAATAAAATCTGAAGATAATAGAAGTCGTTTTGAATTATTTTTTCGAAGACTAACTATCAAAGTGGTATAGAAAACAAAACAAAAAAAATAAAAGCTATATTATATACAAATGTATACTATTGAATAAAAAATTGAATTTAAGAAGTAACTGAGGAAAGAATGTTTTTACTTAAAATTATCAATTTACCACTAGAAGCGGCGAATACGAAAGTTTGAATCTTAGCTCACTGCTACTCTTAGCTGTGATAAAATAATTTAAATTAATTGTAAAAAAATATATTAATAAGCTTTACTTATGCTATACTTGCTGGCTTACTCTGTAAAAAAATACTTACGGGATAAAAATGTGCGGAAGTACATAATATGATTTGAGTTTAGTACAGGTTAGCTACCATTGTGTTATATAATAACCTGGTAAGTTCCTCGTTAACTCTTCACACGAAAACTACTTTTCGATTCGATAATAGCTTTATGTTGATCGACGATTCAAAAGTGCTTGCAAAAGTCTATTTGAATGAAGGATACTTAGAATTTGAAACCTTGCCAAAATGTTGAAATTATTTATTCCACATTCTTAAAAAAAGGAATAGCAAAGCTTTTCTTATTCTTTTTATTTAATTACCTTAAAAAATACCTTAAAGGTATTTAAATATAATATAAAAAATATTACCTAGATATTATAGAACACGCATGATAGCATTTCTTGCTTTTGTTCTTTGGTTTTAATAAAGCCAGCATGCAGATTGCAGTGATATTAAAATTGCAGTCGATTTCATTTGCTTTTTCAGGTTTATAGTCTTAGTGTAAAACGAGGTGCGTACTTCTTGTAATTGAACTATACATTACTAAAACATACATAATTACACCATTTTTTTACTACTTAATTATAGCGATAAATAATTTGTAGGCTTTCAATTTTGTTGCTAGCATAGCATACATCATAGCTTCCAACTTCCTTACTGTACAAATGACTATACAAATTTCATATTTACGGTAAGAACTTCTAAAATCGCTAAGTCAAGTTTTTAATGATTGACTGACTCCTAAACAGTATCCAGTAAACAAAGTTACATATTTCTAACATCCAAAATGAGCGGTCTACTACCTTAAGGATAGAATTTACAAAATAACTGAAATAAGTTTGACTGATTCCCAATTAGTAGCCAGTAAACAAATTTTCATATTTTTAGCATCCAAACTAATGGATCACGATGGATGGATATCCTCTTATATATAAAAATGTATTGCCGAATGTGTTGCTAAGCGCAAAACTCGAGAACGGTTGGACCGATTTCGTTAATTCTTTTTTTCGTCAATTTTAGAGTATTCCCTGAATTACGAGGATTGTTGTTAAGGAGAGAAAATATAAAAAAAATCTGAAATATCTTAAAACAACACTTTTCTATCACCCCATATAAAATATTCGATATAATTATTAAAAGTCAATTTGAACTTTAACCATACCATAAAGCTTAAATGTTACTGGAGAGGTTTCGAGACGAAAAAAACAATCGATAAAAAGCTGCTAAAATATCACTTTATACATAGTATACGAGTGTCAATTTCGCGATTTTTGATAAAGTTATGATAGCTCAGTTAGAAGAGCTTGCTTTTTTATGGTTATTTTTTATTAGGGTACACGGTTCGATCCTGACATGGATGTCTATTTTTTTTATTCTTTTTTGTTTCAATTTTTATTTTGTTTTATTTTAAATTTTTTGTACAAGTTTATTGGACTTTTAATTATATTTTTTGTTTATTTTATAAAATTTTTATTGTAAGCATTATTTAAAAAAAAACGAATCCCCGTAAGAAATACTGAGCGGAGCTGCTTTATTGTACCTTTTTTGTAGCGTAGGCGCTCAATCAGAAAGGATTTTTAAAAAATCATCTCTTAAGAGGGGGAAATAGTGATTAACAGTTGGTTAACAGAGTGTATGAAATTCCATCAGCTTTGAAGTTAAAGCCATGAAATCTAATTTCTGTATATTTAATAAAAAAAATAATCTATTTCATCTATTGTGAAATCTCGACCCCTAAGATGGTGAAATAAAGGTTGAAAGTTTGTATGGAAGTTCGCCATTTACAATGTTAAAATTTGAAACTCTGTTTATAAGCGTATTATTAAAAAATAGTAAATACGTATTTCAGCGATTATGAAAATTCTAGCACTAAGTTGACGAAAAACGATTGAGAAGTTGTAAAAAAAAAATTATTCACTGGTTGCTGATTAGAAACCTAAACCTACTCTACTAAGTACTTGAGGCTGCCGTAGCGCAGTGAGCCAGTTGTGGATTCGATTCCCTCTCGGGGGTATAATTATTTTTATATTTTCTTCGCTTTGGTATCAAAGACAAAACGCGGCGTTGTGTCCCGCTCCAAAGTCTCGATTTCTAGTGGAGACCGGAGGACAGAATGGTATGACCCCTCTATGTGTGATTACCTCGCTTTGCGAGAAAAACCATGAAGCGAAAAGAAAAAGGAAAAACTACTCTACTATAGTAAAATAGTGAACAATTGCGTCTATACATATACATACACAAATTTACAATAACAAATATTGACCAGAACCTGACGTCAATAAAACTTGATTTTTTTTTTTATGTTTTTATATATTTGTACGTGCACATCTTATGATCTACTGGATAGGTTCGAACAAAAGTTTTTTTGTTGTATACTTCAAAATAAAATACCTAGCTGAACTTTAAGAAATAAAGCAATGAAACCTTAACAAAAGTTGTTCAGCGTGATGAACATTCCTTGACTTATAAAAATTACAGATCTGAAATATCTTGTGAAGAACGAATGTCAAATTTTAAACACACTCGGAGTCCAAATCGTATCTTGGTATGTTTTTTGTATAATACTTAGCAATCCTAATACAAAAGCAGTTTTTTAATGTCCCTGATTAAATAGTAAATTAATATATAATTTTATTTTATCCAACGAAAAACTTCAATCGCTTCTACAAAACTTTAAATTGAAGTTATAAATTATTCCTTATAGCCTTATACTTTCATAATAATTATATGACATAATAAGCCCAGCTATTTATACAGGATGAACATATGTCGGTCAAGAATATAATATTTTTTGATTTTTAGTTCGTTGATTAAATTATCATGTATGAGATAAACTAATAATTTGACTTGAACTTATAGTATAAAGTGATATTATGCAGGTTATATTTATTGAGATGTACCTATTTATATACTTCAATACAACTTGACCAATAAAAACTATTCAAACTTTATTCGTTTCCTTATATTGCATGCATTAGGCATTCAATTACATTTTTCTTAGGGATATCTGTAGCTGTATTAAATCAAAGCTGTGCTACCATGTTAACCGTCATACAGCTACAACAACGTTTGCTTGAACGTAATTAGTTGATTAAATTGTTTAAAATAGCCTGAGAAACTATACCGTAATCGGACAATCATAAAGTAGTGATCATAGCAGGTAAAGAGCTACAGGAGAATATGAGACAAAATGTAAAATTAAATTCCTTAAGTTGTTAAAGATATTTACAAAACGTATAAAAATTTGAACGCAGCGGGATTCGAACCCGCGCCTCCTGAACACCGAATCCAAATTTTTAAACGTATTCTTAATGTCTTGAGTGTGGAATAACACTTTTAAAAAGGTTTAAAGTATATAATAAATAGCATTCTAATGTTTAAAAGTCCTTAAGTTGTTATTGGAGAGAATATGGACATGTTTGACATCGCTCATCGTTTTTATGATGATTTGGAATAGCATTGGGCTGAAGAGAGAAGGGATATCATTAGCACTATTTATTTTCTATCCGGTAGAAAAAAAAATGTATATTATAATGCATTAAAATTATTTAAAAAAATACATTTTAGTATTGATGACAACATGGCGATACGAAGTTCGCCGGGCACGCTAGCTATATATAAATCTTAATTTAATATTATATATCTATACACATATATTAAACTAAGTATTTTTATTACTTTATACAATATGCGTTATGTTATATTATGTTATAAAGTATCTACGTCTAGGTGTGAGGGACTCGGTGGCAGGAAATAGGCATGACCGCTAAGAACGAGAACGTGACCGTTTCATTTTGGTCATTTATAGCCATCTTCATGTTATATTCGCAAAATTGCTATCTCATTGTTGACATGCTATCATACAGCTGCATTTTAGTTAGTTTACAGTTACCACTACAACGGTCGAGCTGGTCAAACCCTGAGCCTCGTCGTTTGTTAGTCCCCTCGAGCCTGTCTCTTCTACACATCCCTGGTTGGTCACCCAATGTTTCAGTGTCCATGAATATAGCTACTCCTATTGTCTTTAATCCTGCTTACCCCGTTTCATTATGTCGTAGTAATTTTATAGTAGTATCTTGATTTACATTATGTGGATGTGTGTATACTATGTGCTGCTGTATAGGTACATGTGTTTGTGCTGGCAGGTGTTGAGAGTGCCCGTGCAGCATGTGAGTCCGCTTGTTTGTTGGTGCTGTTGTGGTTGTATGTAATAATATAATAAAAGTCTTCACAGCATAATCGAGATGAACCCGACGCAAGTTTGAATCTGCCATAATGCTTGGTAAATTAACCTCACTCAGACCGGTCTTATCTTGTGCTTGCAGTTTAGTATTTACAATCGATGAAATAGTAGTTTAACAAATTTTAAATCTTTTATTTTTATCTTTTAAAGTGACGGATTTTCTATAAACTATTCCCGTATATGGGATAAATTTCCAAAACTCCTTTCTTATTCCTTTTTTAGGCCTACGCTGTAAAAGAGATTTTATTAAATAAGCGTAAATATAAAAAATCTGACTTCTTTTAGTAAAAGAATGGACTAATTTTGGATTTCAGAATGTCGTGTTAAAAACGTTCTGAAACCGATGTAGTTAATTGTATGAAAAACGGCCAATAATGGCTACTGTTTTAGTGCGTTAAAATATTCTTAAATTAAATTTTAATTAAGAACAACAGTACAAGTTTATTAAGTTTATTACACTGTTAGATTGATTGATAAATCAATTAAATAGAATTAATTTTGTCTCATAAGCGTCGTTTTATATTTTGAAAAAGTACCCTATAAATCTTACACAGAACACTGTTAGTGTTTTAAATTGGTCACTAATTAAACAAAAATCTCATTAAGGTTTAAACTTTAGTAGTAATTCGTTAAATATGACTATCCTATGCCTTGTTTACGACTTGTGAGGGTGCCAGTTGAGGTAACTTTGCTAAAATCATAAATACGGAAAATAAGTTTTTTTAAATATGGTTGCTTATATCAAGAAATGTTTATATAATATTGTAGCTATTATTGGTACATAGTTAACGTAATGAGTTACAAATTATATGATACTGATACTCCGATAAATAATAGTCCGTTGAAAAGGACATTTAGAAAACGTATAAAAATTTGAACGCAGCGAGATTCGAACCCGCGCCTCCTGAGTACCGTTCAGGCGCTGTCACCACTGAGCCTTGTGTTCTAATACCGAAATTATTATACGCTTTATTATAACTTATTTTTGTTGTTAGCATCTCTGTAGAGAGATTTTTACAAATTTCTGCTACCCATAGATTATTCTACAAACAATCGTTTGGCAAGAGAAAATGCTGTTTATTAAATACTTTTCAAACATGTTTATAGTTCTATTCCACACTTAGGAAAATTGAAAAAGATATTTAGGAAACCTATAAAAATAACACAGCGGGTTCAGCAGCGTGCGGGTTCGAATCCCGTTGCGTTCAAATTTTTATACGTTTTCTAAATGTCTTTTTCAATTTTCCTAAATGTGGAATAACAATTTAAAAATGTTTGAAAAGTATTTAATAGGCCGGTGTTAGTAGTAGTCCCTCAGAATAGTACAAAGTACTTAAAGCGTACATAGTTAGCTTCATAGCGGTGTTATTACTATTGTAGAATTTTGCAAGAAATACTATTTGCATCATAATCGGAGTAAATGTTTTCAAGAGAAATATGAAACTTACCAGAAAGAGCAGTGGTTTGACACAACTCTACACATTTTCAGTAATCTTAAACTAGCGTCTTGGCGTCACGGTAGCTCCGAGATTGACGTTATCCGATCATATAAATACTGTACCAGACGGGCGGAACTCGAGTATAAAAAAACGAGCCGCTGACGTCCTGTACACTATAAGGTTCGGATCTTGAGGTACGCGGGTGTCGTCGAATGAAACAAGATGTATTTTCTGTAACGGTAGATGGCTGGCGGCTTCTTGTCACTATTGTCCGACTACTACACGAACACTTCCGACTACTATACGAATACTACCGACTGCTATACGAATACGATACGAATAAGATACGATACGACTCAACTACTATGTCAACTACAATCCGACTACGATCAACTACTATCCAACTACCATCCGACCGAACATACCTACAAGGTTACGTATGTCGGAGCTATACCGAAAAGAGAGCCGCAAGCCACCGTCCCTAATTGCGTTTATTATACCAACGATTTTCATTATAGAAGTCACAGTTTTAGTAAATAACTTAAATACTATAACTTTAACATATGTGTAACTTATATCTACTGTAAACTTACAAAATTCTCTAATAAACTATATATAATACAAAATAATATTCTAACTATAAATATATAAAAATGTCGAAAAAGCAATGTCGAGAATTTTGTAAGTTTCTCATACTGTAACTACAATTATTATAATTCTAAACCTATGTGACACAATGTAATCTATTATTCTATTCTATAATCTATTATATATAACAAACGATAATAAATAGCAACATTTACAATATTAAAAGAATTACTATTTAAAAAACAACTATTACTATAGAAACATAAAAAGAACTATATCAACTATATCTATATTACGACTAAGCTATTAGAATCTTAAACATTAAATACAATTATAATTATTTTCATATAAATGATGATTATTCTAAAGAAAAGAATATCTGAACGAGAGAAAGAGAGAGAGAGAACTGTAATAATAATAAGACGCGCAACTAGCTATGTTGCGCAAGTCGCCGACCGACTATCGACGACCAATGAAGACGCTCCGTCGCGAACATTTCTCCCGCCGTGCAGTATCAGGTCTCGACGTGGTGCTGCATCCTTTCCGCGGTGAGCGACGGCATCGTTTCTCATTGGAAATGGAACTAGTCTGTTTGTTGGCCTTGTACATGGGAATTCAGACTTTGCGATAAACACGGGGTCGCTTTTTTCATAAATTGAGCCCTTACCATGAGGCTCCCGCCGGTGCAGAGATTCAGGGAGGGATTTACGAGTTCCCTCCCGCCGGTGCCGGAGTTCAGGGAGGTACTCACGATTTGCCTCCCGCCGGTTTCTTCTCCACGGGTAACGAAGAGGTGGCTTTGGTACAGATGATTCGGTAGTCAGCTGATTGACGAAGTGGACTTCCTGACTCGAAACCCTGCTATGTGTACCATGGAGTACCCACCCTAGCGTGGTGAGTGAAGCGACTGGTTGACTATTTAGTCCTGTACGAACATCTTCGACGAGTAGCAAATTCCAGTTGTCTTGGCCAATTACTATTTTGGGTTTGCCAGAGCTGTATACGAGTTCGCTTTTTAAATCAGTAAGATGCTTACAGTCGGATAAATCTTTTTCACTAACGGTCTGTGGCGAGAGATTTAGATGCGGAATGGTACGAGCTTGGAAGATCACTTTATTGTTCGACGAACTTGCAAGTGTCACAGTAACTTGCTTCGAACCCGGCGTGTCGATTACCGTACCTCCTATGGCTTCTATCTTTAAGGGATCTAGATGTCCCTCAGCACCGACTGCTTCTGCCAACGCTTCATCCATTAGAGATACAGTTGATCCGTCATCTAGGAGAGCGTATGCGGAAATTTCTCCCGCCGGTCCAAGAACTCTGACTGACTTCACATGTTGCGATGCGAGGGGAACGGACTCTATTCTTTGCGATACTATGTCCTTTAAATATTTGACTTCTTCCTTTAGCTTTTCCATTTCATGAACTGGATCTATCTGTTTTGGCAGCCAATTTTCGGAGTGAGTGACGGTGATCGGGCAAGGCGGAACTCGAGGGATTGACGGTATCGGATGTGATTTTCTATGGCTGTCTGCACACTGTGCCGATGGCTCTTGTATGACCGCATTGGTCTCAACCCAGGAACGGACATACTCGGTTTTCGATTTAATATCAACTTCAGAATCTGAACTATCGGATTCAGCGTCTTCTAGAGCCAATTCTGCGAGTTCGAGTTTGAGACGAAGAATTTCCCGTCGAGCATCCCTTGCTTTACGTCTTGATTTAGAAGTATTTTTCGAACTAGAAAGCTTCGGAGCTAAAGGACCTTCTTTTGGTCCAGCAGGTTGTTCCTCTTCACGATCGAACATTGTTGGATTCACCCCTGTGATCGCCTCCTCTTGATTGCCAGCTGACGGGCATGTTTACGGACGATAAACTTTCTCGAAGACAGTGACGGACGAAGCTTCTCGAACTCTCACGATTAACTTTCACGAAGACGGTGACGGACGAAGCTTCTCGAACACTCACGATTAACTATCACGAAGACGGTGACGGACGAAGCTTGTCGAACACTCACGATTAACTATCACGGACGAAGCTTCTCGAACACTGACGATTATCTTTCACCAAGACGTTGACGGACGAAGCTTCTCGAACACTGACGATAAAGTTTCTCGAAGACGGTGACGGCGAAGTTTCACTATAACGGTGATGCACGAAGACGGTGTGGCGATGCAGCGTTGAAGCCGGTGACGACGATGATGATGACGGAGCGGTGAAGGTGTACCCCAGATCCGGCTCGAAGGACCAGCGCGTTGTACCAGACGGGCGGAACTCGAGTATAAAAAACGAGCCGCTGACGTCCTGTACACTATAAGGTTCGGATCTTGAGGTACGCGGGTGTCGTCGAATGAAACAAGATGTATTTTCTGTAACGGTAGATGGCTGGCGGCTTCTTGTCACTATTGTCCGACTACTACACGAACACTTCCGACTGCTATACGAACACTTCCGACTAATATACGAATACGATACGAATACGATACGATACGACTCAACTACTATGTCAACTACTGACCAACTACAATCCAACTACGATCCGACCGAACATACCTACAAGGTTACGTATGTCGGAGCTATACCGAAAAGAGAGCCGCAAGCCACCGTCCCTAATTGCGTTTATTATACCAACGATTTTCATTATAGAAGTCACAGTTTTAGTAAATAACTTAAATACTATTAAATATACATACATGTAAGTTATATCGACTGAAAGCTTACAAAATTCTCTAATAAACTATATATACTACAAAATAATATTTTAACTATTAACATATGAAAATGTTGAAAAAGCTATGTCGAGAATTTTGTAAGTTTCTTATATTGTAACTACAATTATTATAATTCTAAACCTATGTGACACAATGTAATCTATTATTCTATTCTATAATCTATTATATATAACAAACAATAATAAATAGCAACATTTACAATATTAAAAGAATTACTATTTAAAAAACAACTATTACTATAGAAACATAAAAAGAACTATATCAACTATATCTATATTACGACTAAGCTATTAGAATCTTAAACATTAAATACAATTATAATTATTTTCATATAAATGATGATTATACTAAAGAAAAGAATATCTGAACGAGAGAAAGAGAGAGAGAGAACTGTAATAATAATAAGACGCGCAACTAGCTATGTTGCGCAAGTCGCCGACCGACTATCGACGACCAATGAAGACGCTCCGTCGCGAACAAATACCATAGTGAAATACACTGTATCTATAGCTGGCTGCTACTCGCCTTACTTTTGTTATTAGCAAGTATAAGAATATCGACGTAACCGGTTGTTACTAAAAACTAAATGTTAAAATATTGAGAAAAATAATAAAAAAATAACATAGGAAAAAGCTTCCCATTGAATAACAAAAAACTAAGTAAAGCTACAATAAACTATCGCCTAGTTTCGTCGACGAAGAACTAGTTTACTATATAAAATCCTACCTCACTTTGTTGCCTTGGAGGCTGGATTTCCAAAAATTCGTTTTTTATGGATGTCGTAAAAGTTCTCAGTAGAATTTCAGCTTATTCCGCCAGGAGTCGCTGTTGTTGACCATCGCTAAATTTCTCCTTTGTTGAATGTTCTGTTGTAACTGAAACACGTATCTACATGTTACGTATTTGCTAACTATATATTTTAATATCAACTAACATAATTTTCACGAAAACAACATATTCGTTAACTAACACTTTATTTGCACATGTCGGCTAAAAAGCTCTATATATACTAGAAAGTTTTAAAGAACGATATAATTTTTCAGCATTTTATTTTTAATAAGCTCCCCCACATATTAACTTTGCCGTGTTGCGTCTGTGGAACTTTGCGATTGCTCAGAACTTCGATATGAGTTCCTTACGTTACCCTTTTTAAGAGATGAAATGAAACTGGGCTTATTTTAGTTTTGTTAAAAACTCAGTCTCGTAATATAAAATACTACTTTACTCACTTCTTGCATAAATATTGAAGTATTTTTACTTATACTTCAGTCGAAGTTCTCTTAATGTGGTTGCCAATGGAAATCAATATTTTATTTTTGTTAATAAAAACTTCTTCTAGATGGGTTCTTAGTAGGTACCATTAAAACTAGAATATTCATGAAAATTTGACATTTAAAAATAATCCAAATTATCTACGCTATAAAATAAAAGTAAAAGGTGATAAACTTAACTAAAACAGGTAAAAGCGATTTTTTTACACTTATACAAACATTACGTTTTTGTTGCAACGAAAATGCTAACTAATAATAGCGTTAGTGCTTTAGAAAGTCTACCGTTGCAATTAATTATTGCAGAACATCCAGAATACGGCTTGTGGCTAATTTCCGGAGCGCAAGTCCATTTTTGTCCAAATGAATGTACCATTTTTTGACCTGCATTGCCATCGGAGATCAGGGGGTAGAGAAGGCACTGCGTACATCTGCTCCCGCTATACTAGGGTTACTACTGCGGAAGGATTGGGGGGCGGCACCGAAACATTCTGCTGGCAATAGTAGCCCGCAATAGTTTTAGTGCGTAGTATTCACACAGGGTTCACTGATGAGTCCGTTCACAAAATAATCCGTTCGTATGATATGCCTTGTGTACGGTCGGTTTGTGTGAATGGTATGCGTGCCTAGCGACACAAAAAAAGTTTTAATGAAAGTCCTTCATCCTTTGCACTAAGCAAGTTGGAGAATATGCTACTTATAAATGTAAGTAAAGGCACTGTCAGCGTAGGGTAAACATTGAAAGTAGCGGAGGTAGGCACAAAGCTCAGATGTATATTTATTAATTTATTATTCATTTTCATTGGCCGAACGAGCGAAGCAGCGGATAATCACAGCTAGTATTAGAATAAATGTTATAGTTTGTATAAATGTTGTATTACGTACAAACAATATTTATGTAAATGAATTTGTAGAAAATATTGTTTTGTCAACTTAGCAGACATATTTAATATACGTATGTAAGCTAAGAAATTCTCTTTTCGAAAATTAAAAAATAAATTGCGAATTCTTCTAAATAAGCACATTGTATCATTTGTCATAAAACATAATATAAGCACAAGTATCTTACTTCTGACGGGAAAATAGCAGTTGGTACCCACCTCATAACTCACTACCAATTTAGTTTTCAACCCTTAGTAAATAACAACTTATTAGTCTGTACTATAGATCACTGGATTAATTACCCTGCTCTTGGTTTAAACAGTTTTCAACTTAAAAATATAAAAGATAGAGTAGTTTTTTGTATGGATTATTATATTTTTGCATTCAGAAGTTGCCTACAGTACAGCAACGATGAATGTAAAATCGAGTTGTTGTATAATGACATAATTGCTAGTGGTGGTTGGTACGTACCATAGAACATGAAATAATAGAAATTCTTTTTTGTTATTAAGCTGTCATCTTTCACAAAAAAGTAAGAGTAATTGTAATTGTCATTTTACTTGTAGTTTATGTAATGATATATAATTGTAGTTCATTCTTGTTGTAGCGTTTGTAAGCCTTATTATTTACAAATTAAGGTAAAAATTGAAATTATTAACTTTAGTGTTACATGATGCTTTTAATTTTATGCATTGAATATGTTATAATACTGTACGTTTGGTTCTAGATATATAAATTAATTTTAATAAAGAAGGACACTTTCAAGGTATGTAAAATTTAAAATTAATAATAATTGAACAGTTGTGACTTCTTCTTACTTCTTTGGCGCGTATATTAAAAAAACAGATTTTGAATGTATTGCTTATTTTTGTTGTTTCTATGAGTGTATATCAAAATGATTCGTTTTTTACCAAAATACAATATTATATTGTGCAAGTAACTTTACACACTACTATACTTACATGTGTAAAAAAATAAAAAATATACTTCAATGTATCTGTGATTACGTAGATCTAAAAATGTGTAAAAAGATGTCTAAAAACAATCGATCACTAGAAAATAATACACATATGTAACTTGTCGTACGTATCATTTCTAGAACACTCATTCATAATCTGTTCGTACATAATTATTCGGAACCTCGTTCACACTTGATCTTGTAATTGTTCACTGTACGTTTTGAAGAAATTTTAATACGTAATTATAGGTGGAGTGATCGATATAGTGGTGTTTGAACGCTTATAAACACATGTTATATTGTTTTTGTCATAATTTAAAATACTGAATATATTTATTTAATTAATAAGTTTTGAATTAATACTAGTATATAAAACTACTAGTAGTAATAGTGGTGACTGCCTAAACGCAAAATCAAAATTACTAACATGAAATATAAGAGAGGATTTTGCGGATTTGGCACAGGATTTTTTTAAACATCTTAAATGGTATCTACCGCCGTCATTTAAACTGTCGATTACGATGAAATCCAAAGTAACTAAATATTAAGATGTTTTGTAGTGCACTGTTGTGGTGCAGTGGAGTTGTAATGCCGCCTTGTGACGATTAGGAGATTCTTTTTCAGACGTGCAAACGTTGCGTGAATATTAATATAAAAAGCATTTTTTTATATATTAATATAAAGTTTTTTTTTTTAATTTTTCTTTAAATAAAAAGGCATTGCTTTTGTTTTCATTTTCATTCCTTCAAATGTTGAGCTTTAATATTTAAATCTTCGTGTTAATTTCGGATGGAAAATGGAAACGGTATGTCTTAACACTAATTTACTCTGATTACTCTGCTACGTAAGAAAAACCGTTAAGCTGAAAAGGTTTTATATTAATAAAAATGAAATTAGACAAAATATATCAACAATAGTATCAGTATACCTATTTAAAAATGTATAATTAGCTCCTCCCACATTTTAAGCCCAATCCGCTCGCTTATCATTATCGAAGAGGTTTTACTCGTTCCTTTTATCTATAGCCCAGGTTGTTACATTCGATATGAAAGAGCATGTTTGTGTAATTTGTTTATCTTTTGCTAGCTGCTACAGTTTACATGGTATTTAAAAAGATAGATATACCTACATGTGTATACTTATTAACAGCACACTTATGTATGTCAGTTAAGATTAATGTATGTATTTGAAAATATATTTTGCTTGAGGCTAGGTAGGTAGAAGGGGCATAATAAAAAAGTGTTTAGTTGAGGTCAATAAAAGTATTTTCTCTGATCAAACAGATAAAAAAGTATCCGTTAAATATTTTTTTCTAAAACTTTATTTTCTAATAATTTCTTAATACAATATTTTATACTTTTTGATATTCTATATTTTAAATAATACTATGATATACTACTGTAGAGTTAAACACGGCCTTGAATTCCTCCACTCAACGCACAGCGTCTTGATTTCCCGGGGAAGAAGAGAACGGCAATCCGTTCTCTCCTTCCCAGTAGTGTCAAGACATTTCTTTCTCTTTACACAAGACATTACTTGACACTAGGTTCTCTGTAACTACCCTGATATGTGAGAAAAAACGTGAAGCCGCTATTTTATTGTAGAGTGCGAGCAAATGTAATTTTTTTTTTATTTTCACAGTACATGTTAACGTCTAGAGAATTGTTACTTAACTGTCGAAGATTTTTTTCATATAAATCAAAGTTCAGAATAAAAAAGGAGTATAATCTGGTTATATTCTATTTTTTCTTCTTAATCGAAATTATTTGTACTATCATCTCTTTCTTCTTTCAAAGTGTAAAATAAAAAGACATTTATTTTAAATTTCGAACTATCTACTTCTGACAATTACTTCTAACCTTTATAATTGTTGTCAGTTCCAAACGTGTATACCAATTTTCTTTCTTCCTCATTAACTTAACGATATCAACGTTATACTTCTAGTATTAACACGCCAACACCACTCAGCGAGGCCCAAACAGGCACAATAGAGTCGCTATTAAAAACACTCGTCTCTGTTCTTTATGGCATCGGACACAGTTGACAATTGTTAAATGCAATAAAAATTCAATTTTAAAATATTAAAGTTCCATTTGACAGCGCGTGTGTGACGAAACAGAGAGGGTCCTAACCCCTTCTTATGCAATCTGTGTATAAAATTATGGCGGCGGTCTTCCTCGATCTTATACGAGTATATTAAGTAAATTAATTTATTACAGCTATTTTAATTAATCGATGCCGTCGCATTACTGTTGGAGTCTTACGAGATTGGAGATGACAGGTTCAAATCTTATGTGAGTTAATGACGATAGTTGATGTGCCTAAAGATTTTTCGTAGCAGCAGCCATATTTTTCGTTTTGGTTTAATGAATTTGGAAAAACATATTATAAAGGGCTGACTAAATTAGGGCGTCCAATCCCGTAGTCCGTATTCGATCTTAGCGGGACTGGGAATTTTCAATCCCATGGGATCTTGGTATGGGCGGGTTTAATATAGAAAACATTACTATTTATATAACGAAAACACTTATTTAAGATTGGAAAGCAATGTGAGAGTCGGCCATATCGAGCGCTCTCACTCTAGTTCTATGTACCTAGTCTAGGTAAGCCACAGTCTAAATGTTTCTAAACATTTCCTTATTCTGAAAGTATTTAAAAAAATTGCTTATTAAAATATTATTGGATATTGTCTTCATGATAGTCTTTTTTATATTTGCGTAGCCCCCGACGGAGTCGTCCCCATCATCTCGTTACATATACTCGTATTCTTTTAGGTGAGGGATTTCTAATTATTTTATGCTTATTCAATGACAATTTAACCGTCGTTTTTATCTACTATTTTGTCTGTGACCACGGACTACTGCAAAGTGTTTGAACGTCGAGTTTTTAAAAATATATCTTCGAAGACCAAAAATATACACGAATACCTAATTCCACTAAAAAAAATATTTAAAAAATGTGTAAAAGTCGGGAAAACCAAAGATTTTATTATTGTCCGTAACATGATCGAGCGTATTTATAGGGCTTACTTGAACGTTGAGTATTTCAAGCAATAACTTTGGTTAGGAATTAACAAAATTTAAACAAAGGTAATTTTATTTTGATTTATATAAAAACATATCAAATTCGAGTAAATGTTGTTAAAAAAATAATACAGGGCTTATATATCAAAATAACATTTTTTATTATTTTTGTCTATTTGTATAGGCTAATTACTAAAACGGCTAGAGCGATTTTGCGAGACCGAAGGGACTTTTACTGGGAGTTATAAGTAACTCAGGCCACTTTTAATTTAGAATTAGAACTTTTTTGTTAAATTCCACGCGGACAAATAAGAGGCACAACTAGCTTTTAATAATACCAGAATTGAAATTGTTCAAGTATTTTCAGAACGTTATCTGCTGAGAAGTATTGCTACGTCAATATTGCTTATAACTTTTTGCCCCACTACCTATTGCTATGAATTTTTAAACTAAACTAAGAACTATCGGAGCTTACCGTCGTCAAACTTCAATTGGCGAGAATAATATCTTTTATTAATGTCGACGAAAAGTTCTAGCCTTTAAAATAGGTTTATAGTAAAAGTTCTAGGGATTATAAAAATGATTTATAAGTCGAATAGGTATAGAAACATATACATGTTTGTATATAAGTGTAAAATGTAAAATGTTCGTTTCCCGGCGGCACGCTTCTTATTAATTAATATTTTTTTTATTATTATATTACACAAGCAGCGAAATTTTAATATAGGTATGCTAGACTAGGTAATAGATCTCTAGCACTTTAAATAAAATGTATTTCGTCTATATATCAAATTAGATAAACAACAAATTAGATAAACTTATTAGTGCTTTAGAAACGGTTTTTTAATAGTCTTTAATAAAAGTATTCAAGAGAATTACTTCAAAATATCAATACCAAAAAATTGAAATACAACAAATCTTTTATCCAAACATAAGTTTCGTGAAAGATGAGATATTGTTGTACTTACTAAAGTACAATAATACTATTCTTTATATTGGCATATGTAATAATAATATAATTGATCGGTGTCTGATATATTTGAAATATAATTGATCGGCATATGAAAGATATTATTGAGGGCATTCAGAAACGTAATAGAATCCAAAACAATATTTTTTTAAATTTCTTTTCTATTTATCTGTTGGTCTGTGCGTTTGTGCGCGCTAAAACGACTTACCCGATTTAAATATAGTTTTGACTAATGTATTATCGTAAACTTTCTATAACATTTAATGTTCATTTTAATTCCATCGGTTCGTTAATTAAATAAAAGTTATACCAATTTAAATTATAAGCAAACATGGTTATTTCAGTGATAACGCGTGCAGGTGACGATTCGAAATAATTACTTATATTCGTATATATTACGCAGGCGAAGCTGCGATCTGGTCGCCAGTATCATAATATGTATGTATTGTTACAGGCCGTATAATAACGATATTTCTTGCTTCGTTAATTATCCTAAGATCCTTTGTCTAAGGCAATTACGGCATGTACAGCGACAATACGCTATTGTATGGTATCGATTTTGAAGCTTGCTGCCATAGTATCATTACATACGCTGGAACATAATAACTTCCTTTTATTTATTACACGAGGGGTCTAAAAAGATGTCAATATAAATAATTTAACGAAAGCACTTTAACTTATTTGTTTCTATTTAATTCTGGCCCCTACTAATAAACAACCGCATCACAAATAAAAATCATCTAATTCTCACACGAGCGTAAACCGATTGAATCGAGTAATTTACGAGTTAAATCAAAAAATATGTCTTTTCTATACCCTTCGTCACAGATGGCTGCACAATAATATAGCCCCTGAAGGGGTCGCAATTTTATAAACTTTGAATAAGCCTTTAAAAGTAGTCGTATTGCTGTATGTATCACCCGGTCTCCCCCAGAGGGGTTCAAGAGGTTTACAAATGCGTTTAGTTAAAACTGAAGACCGCGTTTAAGGGAAAAGTACTTCGTTTCTGGTTTTTGTTTTTGTTCGCATTTTTCTTAAGTTTTCCCTTTTTCTATATGATATTCTTTGTTATTGGTGTCATTACGTCATACAAAATATGAACGTTTAAATAACTGCTAGTTAGTAGGCCATTCTTAAAGAATTTCGAAGATTTACTGAGTATAGAGACATGTATTCAATTATATTTTTCTTGCACCACTATAGCGCTAATAAAATTATGTTTAAACTATTTAATTATATCGGAAGCAGGAAACAATAAAAAATATACCTACCAATAATAAATTATTGTAATTTATTTGACAACGTGAACGCTTTTGTTATCCGTTCAGTAAAATTATGTAGATGCTTAAAATATTAAGTATCAGCGCTTGCTTAGTATTTTACTAATAAAGAAAAGTTTGAATATTATATTACGTTTTTTATATTCACTTATAGGACAGGTTGACACCATTGGGGTGCAACAGGATAGCATCTGATTATAATCATATTTGATTATAGATTCGAATTCTACTCCGAGAAAAGATTATAGTTTAATCATTCATAATTCTCCGCCGCTGTGCTAGTGTATTAATGGACAAAACAAAGCGAGGTAGTCAGTTTCACCCCTCAAGACGTAATAGAGCGTCTTGACACTAGGTCCTCTCTAGGTCAAAAAAATATTAGTGAATACGCAGGAACTGCTCTAAAGCTCTACTTTTACTCAATGATTACACGTTATTTGAATTTGCTATACAGCACACACTCTGACCGAATTTACTAAAAATGTAAAACTTACAAATCTGTCACCAAAATTATAGCAAAACATGCAAGAATATTTGGTATGGTTAGAAAATATTGACATATTCTACAATGTTCATGAAATATTATACGAACACTAACGTGTGCTATGTAATAAAAGCGTATCTGAAAGTTTTTGTAGCGGTCAGTCTTGTTATAAATTTTTATCCTGGCACCACATATTTCCCAAGGCACAATATGAGTGGGTAATTTGGTGTGCTGTACGTGACCTCGCTGCGTATCATCGCCGTAGGCTTCATGCCGCAAACTACCACTTCTATATCATCAATGCAGATCTTATAATGTATAGAGGTGCCAATTTGTTAAAGTAACTTTACGGAGAAACTGCATTACTTCTATAGTTTTGTTCTTGGTAATAATAACATAAATATAATTTTTTTTTATATTTATTTCAAAAATTTAGAAACAGCCTATATTTATAAGTCTCGATAAAGTGACGATAGTGGATGATTAACTGGAAAGCTTTTCAAAATTTCTTAATAGTAAATTTATGACTGATTTCAGGTTACTATAAAGAAAAGAATAAACATATTTTAATTCAATTTTTTGTTCTTAGTTTCTATTGTAAAATGAAACATTACGTCAGCTTAAAACAGAAGTATTGAGTGAAACTGCACTTAAACAGATGATATCTCTAACGCGTCGTTCACATATTTTTATTCTAGCGACTCTACAAGTTTCAACGATCTGTAATGATATGTTGGTTATTCCACCCGCGTATACGCTTCCCGCCCTTTGCGCCGATGGCTTCTGTCATCATCGTCACTTATTGCACACATTATACTGACCACACCTAGTACTGATTACAATTGCGAAAAAGTTTTTTTTTGTTTACATGTCAAGAGTTTTATATATAATTATAATCATATATTGTGTAAGTTTTTAAACTAACGCTAACAAATAAGAAGCTGGTTTGTAGAAAAGGACATTTCTCAGAAGGCCCATATGTATATGAAAACACACATTAGAAAATATTTGATATATCATTTCATTCTATGTTGCCTTGTTGTTTGGTGGTTATTGTTACTATAATATCAGTTGGTTACTATTACTATAATGTCAATCAAATATCAATGAATATTTTTATTTCCTTAAACTTGAATTCACATTTGTAACTAAGCAACTATTGTTGATTAGCAAATTTATCAATTATACCATACAAAAGTTCCAACAGTATCATCTGTATTTAGTCTCGTTTATGTAAAGTTTTTTATCATTTGTCATCCACATCAGTCATCCACAATTTACAACACACTAAATAAGTACTCCCGACTACACGTGAGGATAATATAATTTTACGATTCTTCTATTTTTATTAGTTATCGTAAATATAAATTACTATTTTGATTTATTACTCACTGTCTTGATAGTTCAGTGGCTTAAGAACATTTAAGATTGTAGAATGAAACAACGTCAAAGTCAAAAGTGTTTTGAGGGAATCCAACATACAAAAATAATATGGTTTAGTGATTATTTTATTTTAATTTATGTTTTTTTTTTATTTAACGAATTTAGCAGAATAGGAATGCATCATAAAACGTGGTGGCCGTGGATTAAATTCAAGGTACATGTTATTTTAGAATTATATATTTTTTTCAATGTTTCAGAGGTAACAAAGATGGAATATTGTCGATATTGTATTTTTGTGGCTCTAAAATACGTTTTGTGTTACATGTTAAAATAAATATGTGTAATATGTAGGTACTTGTATGTGTTCTATGACATCATAATTTTTTATACTTAATTATATTTTTTAAATATTTCAGGCAACACTGAAAATTGAAATTTTACGTTAATTCAAACTTATATAATAATTAAGAGCCGATACCATCTGTCAGTGTCGCGGCTTTACGCAAAACCACTAGTATTCTATCGGGACATGTTTATTTTCCTGAAAGGAGTAAAATGAAAAGTAGACAAGGGTCCGATAAATAAACGAAGGCATTGATATAGCACGGGGATTCCACGGCTGGGGAGCCATCTCTCAAACCACCCTCCGATCCTGAATTATTTCGCAATAACACACTTGTTAGACGTTTTCTCGAGTGATACGTTTTATGATTTACTTGAACTTTTATTGGCTCTTAAAGGAAGTATATGATTTATATCATATAATATGCCGATTGTCGCTTATTTTCTAGTTCGTTCTGTCGTAAGTTATAGTATATAGATTTGTAGATTATTTCATTTTTTCTTTGTAGTAAATAATATGCGAGTCTTTTAGTGACTTTATAAAAGCTTATGTCGTTCTTCGGAAGCAGTCTATTAGAATGATTATAATTTCCGACTTTTGTTTAAAACAAACTAGTGAATAATTTATTGATAATAAATTTGCGAATAGACATCGTAGACTTTTCATAATGGCGCCGGAAGTGATAAGCTATAAATAACAAGCTACGTGCTTATATTATTAAAAGTTATAATTTGAACACCATTTTTAGTGTACGAATATTTATCAGTTTCTAAATAGTTAAAATCATATAATTATTAAGTAAATAGTCCTATTGGTTTTATCATTAGGTAAATTGCCTGCATATTGTTACCACAACATGACTATTTTCATGAAACTAAAATATATTTAAGTTCCAGATGCGCACCATCAAAAATCAATAGCAAACTTTAATAATAAGTCATTGAGTCGATGTCTATTTCACCGTTCCGTGTTCCACACACCAACCTCGATGCATATCTGCATGAAACGATCGGAAATTATACGATTCGAACATTAAACTCGGGTACAGTGGTTTATTGACGTCACTTCCGCCGCAATAAAGTCGACTTGTCTCCAAAATGCATAATTTGTACAACAGTCACGCTCCTTATACTACTAAACGGTGTCTTCGGGAACACATTTCACACTAAACTCGCTTGCGATGCTAGATAAACCATTGTTTTATATCGGGCTATCAAATTATTGCCATTTTAATATGCCTATTCAACATGCGAGTGACAACTAGAAAAGCATATGGCGGTAACCTTTAAAATTTCAAAGGAAATTAATTAGATGAATATACGAGGGCCATTACCAAGTTGATGTTTGACGCTTGATTAATCCCGGCGGTGAACTGACCTATTAGGCGTTATCGGCAGATCTTATCGATTCAAAGGGCCGCTAAGAAATGCCAAGATTCCGAAGATTCTATAGAAAAACAATGACGCAAGGGGTGTCACGTCTTCCGGTGCTTCTATCAAAAAATTTATTTGAACATTCCTGGCGATCTCGCGTTTGTCCCGTCGGCATTTAATTTATCTATCCGAAATGCCGTTATAGCTGCCACGATACGCACTTCCGCTATGTCGATGATTTATAGACGCTTAAAGCATTTGTGGCTTCTGTTGTCCTCTATTGTCCGAGAATCGCGAAATGGACGAGGAGGATCGCGGGTGAAATATGGCGGGGGTCCGATCACTTTTGATTTCATCTTGCCATGTGAACATACGGATTTTTTATCCGATTATCCTTTTTGTAGATTATTGTTTGGCCTTTTATTGCATCCCCCTGTTCTTTACTGCGCATGGCGAGACTGCTTAACTATTATGTGCTGTGTGATAAATATACGTAATGTGTCTCAATTTAGATGAAAATATAAACATTGTGTTAATGTCATTTTGACGCCTTTTATCCTTTATAATGTGCTATTGAGATTAAAAATGATAAAATATGCTAGAAAAAGAAGAATAATACTAAAGATACTGCTTTATACAATTTTTATTGTTGCGAGTTGAAAAATTAATATCTTTAATATAAAAATATCAATTTATCTACAAATATAATGATTAGAGCAAATAGCCATAGCCCTTCACCGGAAATAGAAACCGTTCTTAACGACAGGTGTATGAAAATATTTCAGTAATAGTTGAATAAATTTACTTAAAATAGTTATGCAGATTAGCCGTGAAGGAAATGTAAGGGAATGTAACATGGGAGGATAGATCTGAGTAATTTACTATTACTTATAGGTACTTTGATAGATAAATTATATTGCGTTCGATACATTTTTTGTATAAATTTACTAAAATGAATATAGCATCTGTTCTAATGACTGGTTGATATAGTGTTATTTAGTGTCACTAGTTTCAAAGCGTTTGTGTAGATTGTTATAAGACAAGCTTGGTCTTTTCTGACAGCTACGGTTATATTATCTACATTTCTGTGCCACAAGGTTATAATTTTTTGGCTGTAATCATATTTTTTAAATTATTACTTCAGTTGATTTATGTATTAAATGTAGTGTAAATAAAAAAAAAACATAAGCACACCACTTCAGGAACGAAGTGGTGCTGATGTTTTTTTTTAAAAGAAAAGACTTTCGCAATAATTGTCATTACACATCCTCAAAAAGTTAAAACCTTATTTAATATTGTATATTTCAATTATTTGTTCATTTAGTAAACTACTTGTTTCGATATAATTTCTTATATTTAAATAAATAATCGATTTTCAAGTGCAGACGGCAGCTGACGCATTTCATACTGCGCTACCACTACAAGCGTTAAATAATGACAAATATGTGGAATTTCCTATTGCATATCGGGGATCGCAAGGACCGGTATTCTACTTGAGTATGGCTATAATATAAAATTATACTACTAATATAAAGCCGCCGCAGGACAATGAAGTATGCACCGTCTAGTACAGTACTATATAAATATTTGTTTTCGTATAGTTTAGAAATATTTTCTGAGTTAAAAGCGTACATTATGGTAATTGTTCTGGATATGAACGACGCTAAGTATTATGTTATTTTTTCTCCCTCATACAAGAGTGAGAGAATGGTAAGACACTCTTTTTGATATTTTTTGATAAATTATTCCTTTTTCCCCTATTTGTAAGTAAATTGATATTAGTTTTGTTGTATTAATTTTAAACGAATATACAAACATCATACTAAAAATATACAAACTGTATTCTATTCTATGACTCTTCATAAAAAGTTGTCACTTGTGACTTTACACATGTTCAAATTCAGCAGCAAACTAATTTTAACTTACAATGCTTTTTATTTCTGACCTAAAAACCTATTTTTAAGGCTATCAATGTTTCATACACCGTTATTAAATTTTCAATTCTCACGCACTGGCTGTCAGCACTACTATGACTCCGTCAACAAATAATAACTTAGCAAAACGCTCATTAACAATTCTCTATGAGAAACAAGTGTATATAATTGTTGGGTCAATAAAAAACACAGTATAAAGCTCTTTAACATCGTAATAGCGTGAGTTCTAAAAAATATATGTTCGTTGTACGGAAAGAAATAGCAGTAAGCAGAAGTTAGACTTATGGTCTTGTATTGCTTTCCTAATAACTTTAAATGGTGTTAAATTCAGCTACTAGGCCAGGTAAATGGAAAAATATTTGTATTTGTTATGATTTTTTTTTGTGTTACGTTTTATTTCCACAGAAATGAATGTACCTAATCTGAAAGAATATATAATATAATTAACTTTCACAAATTTTTAAAATTAAAATAGTATATGTTATGGTAGTATATTTAAAATTATTTTTTAATTTAAATATACTACATATTTAAGTATATTTAATATTAATTGACGCTTCATAATGTTGAATATTATCCTATGTTCATGCTCAAAAATCGTCAAAATACAATAATACATTATTGTAATTTATTTGACAACGTCAACGCTTTTGTTATCCGTTCAGTAAAATTATGTACATGCTTAAAATATAAAACATCAGCACTTGTTAAGCATTATACTAATGAAGAAAAGTGAGATTATACGTAAGTGGGGAGCGGAGTGTCTTTTCACTAGATTCGCTCTGCCTGCCCTGCTGTGTGTGTGGGACACAGCGTAAGAATAAAAAAATAATATTATACAATATTTTATATATATATATTATTTCTTATTAAAAATATTCTAATATATTGTAGGTAATGGGTTGAGGCAGTCCTGGGTTCGATTCTCACTCGGAGGAATGATTGCATATTTTTTTTCTGCACGTTGGTACCTAGGACAAAGCGCGGCGTTGAATTCTACCACAAAACACGCAATCTTTTGGATTTGAGCGGAAAGCGGAGAACGGAGAGTTGACACTAGTTCCTCTCTAACTACCCTGCTATGCGTGAAGAAGCGAAAGAAAACTCTGGAAGTCGCGTCGTTGATTTATGAGGATAATCATATTTTTTTAACTTTTTATGTTGAATTAAGACATTTTAAATTGCCACAGTCATTGAATTTCTTATAGGTAAAATAATAAAAACAACTAAGTTTTTATTCATATTACAAGAAAGTAACATGTATTATAAATACACTTTACGGACAACTTAAATTGTAGAACGGCTCATTAAAGTTGAAGTGGTCATGAATGTTTTTATCATTGATTGTAAGAACAGTGTAGTGTATCTTATTTGAAATTTAAATAAAAAGTATTTGCATTTTTGCAATAATAAATAATTTAAAAGATTGGAAAGATTTACGCGTTTTCCCGCAAAGCAGTATAGTCAGACAGATCTAAAGACACTCCGTCACATTGCGTGTTAAGTGGCAGAACACCACACCGCGCTTTGCCTTAGTTACCAGAGATCATTATGTACATTATATGTATTTGAAAATCTATATGATATTTGATATTGATCATGTAACAAGTACTTGTTCGAAGTTGTAGACGTAAGAATGTTAGCTGAAAAAGTGCAGTTAAAAATTGCTCAGTCATAGATACTATACCTATCCAATGTTAATATAAATCCCTCGTGGTAAGCTGTAAATTCTAAGAAAGGAAATATTTAAATAAAGATAAATTTTTATAATTTTAATTCGTCATATGATTATCTCTCATTAAATTCAACTTAATACTGATACGGCCTTTATATTTATAAAAACATGTATTTTATTCTTTTCCCTCTTAATGTAATAAAGTTTATTAGATGTTAAAAAGGTTTGAAACATAAATTCTCAAAGCCAAGCCAAACCATATGAAAATTAAGTTGGCCATATAATTAAAATTTAATATTATTGAGCTTTACCGAAAAACAAATGTAAATTCGAGACCCAAGTTCTTAGCTAGGTACATCGCCACGATCAGCAATAAAAGGGGAACCAAACCCATCCAGTGCCAATTAAATGCGCAAACATCCTGTAAGGCCAGATCATCGTATCGCTACAAGGATCAACCTTACTCTCACACCGAATAAATTAAATAAAAACCATATATAAAATAAATTAGACATTGTTACCGGTGCGACGCGACGCGAAGCGACGGTTGCAGTTATCTTATTAACTTAACCAATATCGTTTAAAGGAAGTCATGATTGCGCCTTCTTTTGTCTGGCTGTGTAAATAGAAGTTTTTGAACTTCTTATATAGTAAACTAATAGAATTTTCACAATTAAAATGTGTATCTATGCATCATGCGATATTATGGCTTAGTGTGGCTCAGAAGACACCTTATTCGTTGGTTATCGACACAAATTATGCTCACAAAAATATTTATATTATAGACAGAGAGAGAGCAGAATAGTATTAAAAAATTATTATTCTTCAAAAACGAAGAAAATACGGAAAATCCGTAAAGATTCATAAATTACATTGCACGATACTAAATAGCAGTATTAATTAAAACAACATTAAAAAAATATTAAATGGTTATTTTTTATTGCATAAAGAAGGCAAACGAGCAGAAGGATCACGTGATAGTAGTTGGTTAGCTTCATTCATGGATCTAAAATATAAGAGAAGTTGTGGATGCATCTGTTTCAGTTTGATGACACTTAAGCCAGGTCTCCCTCCTCCCTATTCCCACCCATCTTTTTCCTTTCTTGCCCCCAAGGCTGGCCACGCGTTCACAACTCTTTTAAAGAAGATTTAGATGTCTATGAGCGAAGGTAACCATTTACCATCAGGCTGTCCTTCTACTCGTTTGCCTTTTTCCATGATTAAACAAACTTAGGTCGCATGTTACCTTAGAAATCTTTATCTAATATGTACAACGTGACGCTACACAGTGTGTGTTTTTTTTTAATTTTAAACTAATAACTGATTCTCTTGATTCTATTCTTGATGCCTTGATATTAGTGTCTTTAAGCGTAATTTAATTATCTTTGTTTCAAGACAGAATAGACAGAGAGTGCCTATTGATAGTTTACTCGGTTCTTCGCTTTTAATCCATTAAAAAGATATTGCACGCTAAGTGGCTGAATGCAATCGCACTTTATCTGAAGAAAACGGTAAAGTAAATAAATATATAGTGTAAAATAAATATAAAAGTAAAAAATACATTTTAAATATTAATTTACAATATCTATCTTTATCTTTTAGTATTATCTCCATATTTTATTTATACTAAAAACTTACAATATTTTGGTATTCACGCTTTTTCCTATAAGTCAGAAATAACCTAGACAAGATACTCTGTTCGTCACTGTAGGTTTTATAATGTTAGGTACCTAGTGTGTATAAAAAATTCAATAACAATAAAAATATTTGATAAACTTATGTTACTCAAGTCGAATTTAAAAAATACAATGTATTGATTATATCCATTTTAATTTACATTAGTTTTGTACCTCGTAATTTATTTATCAGTTATTTTTTTTAGTTTAGTTCATCAGTTATTGCTTAACCCTCTAACAAAGTAAAAATGTAAAGCTCAAAGGAATTATTTATATTCTATACATGATTTTTTATTAACTTCATGCTTTATTCTTCTTAATTGGATAATCAAAGGAAATAGGGTGTCATTACACGTCTATTCTTCGCTTTCTACTCGAATTTGAAATATTGCGTGAACGCCGCGTTTCATTTGACCAGTGCCGAGAAAGAAATATAGAATTTGAAACATAAAAAAGAAATATAAAAAAGATATATAAAGTTTGATCATTCCTCTAGTGAAAATTGAATCCTCAGCCAAGTCACGTTTACACTCAAATGCTTTCTAACTGCGTTAGTACGGCCTGTGTACATATTTTCTTTTTGTTTAAAACACTATTGCTATAAGGCTGTAGCATTGTTAGGAGGAAATCACGCAAAATTACTTTAAACACGTGCTTAAGAGTACTAAATTAAAGTAATTGACTACTGCGCAATTACTTTATGATTACAACGTAACTTAAACAAATGGTAATTAAAGTAAACGATAACGCTTAAGACGTCAGTCTCTAAGTAGAGATCATATTAAAACTCAGGAATGAAAATGAAAATTAAATCATACATACGGATCGCGGAGTCCACTGCACGACTCATTTCTTCATTACTTATTACTTATATTATACATGGGAATGTCTGTGTGTTTGTCTGTCATGCTTTCACGGCTAATCTACCGATTCGATTTGGATGAAATTTAGAATGAAAGTAGTAATAATAACTGGGTTTAACACAGGCTACTTATTTTTTCAAAAATCAATCTCTAAAGGGTTGAAATAGGGGATGAAAGTTTGTATGAAAAATCTACACCGCTTGACCAATTGTAATGAAATTTGGCATGCATAAATATAGTTGAAAATGAAAGGTTAAACATGGGCTACTTTATTTTTCAAAAATCCATCCCCTAGGGTCGCAATACACCGCAACAGCTATGTATGTATTTACGCGGCAAAGCCGCGAGCGGGCCGCTAGTTAAATAATAATGCGAATTCGTAATCAAATGTTATTTTTTTCATTTAATCTATAAGTATATATTTTTGGTAGTTATCTGTTATAATTTTCATTTTGTTCAGAATATTCTATACCAATATCTTGTTATATGTGTTTGTTTCAATTCTTAGTGGTAAACTATAATCCTGTCTAAGCGACGTTTATATTTACGACTAAAATATTTGTTTGATAAAACATTATATTTTTCATAAGTAAATGATAGTTTGAATATAGTAAATAAAAATTGTTCATTATATTTACGGACTAATCAGGCATCTATGGAGTTGCCATCCCAGGTATGGTGCAGGGATGGTACTGAATTAACATTTGTGCTCTATTAGCATCCTCGAAGCGTCGTAATTAAAAAAAACTGAACCGAACTGAATTCAACTTATAAATTTATATCAACATACATAAAACTCTCCCTTTTCTCATTGAGCGAGTGACATACAAGGCACAGCCAGTAGGTACTATCGACAGGACAGCGGAATCGGAAATTCGCCAGGATCTTAGCAGAGTGTAGCAGAGCACTAAGAGAACATACCCCGCCATTCCAATTGGTCAGGAACACCCGTGACCCGTTTTGTAATCAATTTTACGAAAGATGCAGATGAAAATATGACTTGACTTACTTGACTTATTGTGCTATGCCACCTAGGTGGAGCATAGGGCTTTCAAAGCGTTCCGCCATCGCGATCTGTTCTGGGCAATTTTCCCCTGCGGTGTCCATTCCAGGGCTTATTTTGGAATGTGATCAGGTGTAAACCTGTGAGTACTTGGTCATCTCCATTTCCAACTGCGCCAGTCTACTGTCATCTGAAAGCTTTTGTATATTCCAAAAGGCTACTCGTATCCGTAATTTCGAACCAAAGGTCGTCGTTAAGTGATTGGTTCGGTTGTTCTGTTTCAGTTTTTTGAATTAATTCATTAAGACAAGTGAGTGTTTAGCCAACCTTGTCTTAGCCTGCTAGCGGGGCTGCCACCTTGGAGTTCGCAGGCAAGCTCGGTTTGATCCGGGATCCTTTGTGATTAGGTTCTGTTTTGAGCGGCGCGGCTGTAGTAGCGCTCAGGGTGAACGAAGTGGACATGGATGACTCGGACTGGCTGAGGTTCTACTGGGAATCGTGTCCTGCCACTGACACCGCAAAAAAAACCTTGTTATCTACCTCAGCTTCCCGCTCCTGATGAAAATATGAAATAACACATAGCAAAACTGCTTTAGTCTACAGAAATAAAGTTAAACTAATAACTAGTACAGTATGCGATATGCGCAGTTAATTATTATTTTAGTACGTGATGGACAAAATTGGTATCTGTCTACTTACGATAATTTCGTGAACGAAGAAGTATGAAATTTGCATATGTTTTTTTATGAAAGATGAGTAGATACGGACAGTGAAAAGTTTTTGTAATTGTAATGCATTTAAAATGTGTAGTATAATTAAAATGTATATTTATCCCGATACTATGTGTTTCTCTTACAGTTTTACATGAAGTGACAAATCGAATTAACGCGTTTTATGTATCTACGGGCTTGTTAACTAAGTATATAATATTCTACGTGTAGATATATATATTCTCAATATTTTATAAAATTAATAATTTAACAACTAGTTGTGTCAACTTTTTTACTTTTCGAACTTTCAAGAGCGACTTTTCATAGGATTACGTATGGAAATAGGATGGAAGACTAGAATATTAGTTTACTTCATTCTTAGGATATAAGAATATTAGATTCGTGCCAAAAAATAATTGCACCGTCTAAGAACTGAAAAAATCTAAATATTAATTTCACACATTAATATCGCTATAGTATATTATTTTTGGAATATAAAGTCTTTGTTTAGCTCTTTGGAGCTCAAGATCTTGAATCATTTATTTTAAAAGTTTTCTAGTCTAGTTCAATTTCCAAAGTTTAGATCTCTCTTAAATAGGCTTTAAGAAATTATTCTGTAAATAAAATTTACGTTTACAACTTGAAAAAATGAGCACTTCTTTAAAGTAGGACCAGTTTCATGATGGCTGTGGTATGATATGAAGAGACTTAAGCATTGTTGTCTCATTTCTGGCACAAAGTAACCAAAAAAACATTTTGACAATGTTCCAACAAATAAGGTCTTGACACGCAAAGCCGACACTGGTTTTAACTTGTAATTAAATCCCATACAATTTTACGTAATTAACTTGATTCAGGTTTCTTAAGTAATATGGTGTTTAGCGTTTTATAATATGCCTGTAAAATTATTTATAATGGGATGAATATTCAAATGGCAGGGCAAAACCATATTTATAATTATAGTTATATAAAAATATATTTAAAAAACTAACAATTAACAGGTTTTCTATAAGATTTACCTAATTCTCTCTCATCATATAGCTAGAAAAAAATACAATGTGCCTATATTTATATTGTATTTCTATCAACAAACCATTTAAAATGGAAGATGCATATAGATAAAAAAACCACTAGTTCTTTATTCCAATTTATAATTATAAATTTGACTTAATTATTATTATTTAGTAGTGTTCTTGAAAGGTATCCAAAAAGTTTTTTACATACAATATGCGGAGAGACTAATAAGTCCAGTACTAATAAGTCGTGGCGCAGGGGCACAAAATATGACCAGCGCGTTTGCGCTGGTTTTGGGTTCGATTCCCACTTGTAGAATGGAAATATTTAATATTTTCATTTTCTTCACTCTGTTATCGAGGCAAACCGCGGCGTTAAGTTCTGCCACTTAATACGCAATGCGTCCAAAATTTCACAGAAAATAGGGACCGGAGTGTCTAAATACTAATTTCCCTCTGTACTACCCTGCTGTTTGTAGGATACAGCGTGAAGCTAATAATGAATATTTTTAGTATACTTTAACTTAAATTACCCTATCGTAAGTACCTACATATGTTCTGAAAGTGTATATATTATTATATAGGTATATTCTTATACTGCTTACTGCTTGCCAAAATCTCACAAAGGAGTGGCTGAGTTTTGTGTTTTGACGCTGCAGAATGCGTAATACAATGATAGTACAAATAGAGCGTTGTCACGCGAGGGTTAATCAACGATCGTTGCTTTATTTATGGTCTTACGATAGGAAGACAGGTTTTTATTAGGCCATAACTCATAGTAAATTATATAGATAATGATTCATGTAAATTTAATTGAATAATGACACTGTGTGCAAACAAATGTGTATTTGATTTTGTATGTATATTTTTATAAAATTGCACTTATATTCACAAGCTACTATTTAAATTAAGATTTTATGTTAAACTAGTGACCTCCTGGCTTCGCCTGCATTAATAAAACTTTAGGCCAAGTTAATAAAACAATTATTTTATCGAACATCATTATCAAACGTTATTTTTATTTTTACCCGCGACGGTAAGGAGACCGTTCCTGTACCGAGAGGGTACAGGGTGAGAAGTTGTTTGTTTGTTTGTGCGAACAACTGTGTCTATTATCTCCAAAACTACAAGTCCTGTTTCGACACGTTTTTCAATGATAGATTCAAGTTTAATTAGTGTTCTCATATAAGTGTTACGGTGACTACTCATCAGAGGGTGCTTTGGTAAACATTTTTTTGTGCAAAACTAAAACTACAAGTCCGATTTGGATGCAGTTTTCAACGATAGATTCAAGCTTGAATAGTTCCTGTACTCATACATGTGCTACAGTGACAACTCACCAGAGGGAGCTGCAATAAGCACTTGTTTTCGCAAAGTTAAAACTACGAATTCTATTTCGATGCGGTTTTCTCTACTGTTTGCATTAAAATACATGCCACACCGAGAACTCACCAAGAGGTGCTGCAGTATACATGTGATTTGTTTGTAATTTTCAGTGATTTGGTTAGGCTTAAGTTTGAACTGATAGGTTTTGTTGTAGATGATACAGTGACAACTCACGAGAGAGCGTAGTAAGCATTTGGCAAACAGCATTTGGTTAATAATTTTATTTCGATGTGTATGCGTTTTATGGAATAATAAATATAAAATGTATGTATGTATGCTCTTTTAAAAGTTTAAAATAAAAAGCAAAATTAAAAATTTTGGAAAAATGCACGATGGTTAAATTGTAATTGAAGAAGGGTAAAAAAATTGAAAAATACCCACCTAAACGAATATACGTTAAGGAACGACGGGGACGACTTCATCGAGAGCTGCCAATTATTCAATTATAAATTTTGTTCATAAAGGTTTAAAAGGAAAGGAAGAAGAATACCAATTAGGAAAACTTTGAATTTATGTTAATTTTCTATTTTTTATTATTTTTGCCAAAATCCTAGCTTACTCATAGATAATCATTTAGACTTTGCATTAAAACTGCATTTAAATCGGTTAAGTAGTTTTTTTTACTTAAAAAGGGGGGCAAGCAAGCAGAAGGAACCATCGGATACAAAGTAACACCTTCTACATTGGACTTATACAACATCAGAAGAGTTGTGAATCTTGCTGCCGGCCTTGATGGCGGAGAAGGCCGAGGAATGGGTTGAAATAGGGTAAGAGGAATAAAGCTGGCTAACATGTCATAGAATCCGAATACATCATCAGACCTTTGACGGTCTTTTTTTTGCCATGATAGCCACTTGGAGAACGAATATTCTACCACCAAGTTACTGAGTTACCTGTGTTTTACTGGACGCTAACAGAGAGGGGAATTGCTTACTTAACCTGTCCCATGACAGGAAGCATTTAAAATATTAGTGTACAAACAGATAAATATATAATAATATTACCATATCACTGTTTTGGGTTCAATTAATTGGACAAATGTCCCCAGTAATAAGTTTTAATTATATGTATAGATTATAACTATATATTTAAGTTCTGCTAGCATAATTTATTTCTTAACAGTGTTGAAAATGAGTTTAAGGGAGATAGAAGCGCTCAGTGACGGCGTCAGTAACGCAGAACTGGTTAAAATAAAACAAATCAGTAATATATCTGCTTGAAACCAAGACATATCTAATAATAGAATGTTAATGTTAATACTATTCTAAGAATTAAATAATTCCATAAAGTATCCATATATTTTAAAAGGGTTAATTTGTATTACCCATAGGTACTAATAATACCAATGTGAAAAACTGTCTGCCTGTTTGTTACGCTTCCAAGACTAATCTGCCATATCCATTTCGATAAAATATAGAATAAAAATAGTTAAAGATCCAGGATCCAACATAGGATACTTTTTTTCAAAAATCAACTCCTAAATTTCTAACAGGAGGAATAAATTTGTATGAAAAATTTAAGCTGCTTGACCGATTTCGGCAAGTTTTCCAGAGAAAATAGCTGGTGACATGTTAGTATATAGTCGACATTAGTAGATAGTTGATGAAAAGATCAAAGATAAACTTATTTTTTTTCAAAAACCACCAAGAGTATTTACTCAATGATGTTTAAGAGTGTATTTGTAATATTATATTAACCATATTAAATAAAGTACAGATTGCGTTTTGTTAGGCATTATTTATTCCCCAAAGTGGATATTGAACACTATGTCACGATATTCCATGCTTTTATCTAAAGTACCCGATTATTGAATATTTAAAGAAAATGTGTTTCAATACTTAATTATATTTTATTACGCACCCATAAGTTTAATTTAATATAGGATTTGCACAGGTACATTGCACATTGTCTACAGTATTAACGTCTTGCTTAGTTTAGTGAGGCAAAGGATTTCACGGGGCTACGCTGTTATGGTAGTGTGTATTAAGTAGTTGAATCTAGTTGCTCGCTACGCGAAAGTGTTATTACAAATATTTGAAGACAAGAAACCTGACGAGACTTTATTTTTAACGATTAAAAATTAATTAATAATTAATAGATAAATTAACACTTTACATAAAATATATATTAGTGTCGTTTATTTAATTTAAATTAATAGTAATTAGAAATTTTGAATACTTTTTCTTCGAATACAAATTGAAGTTGCTGCAAACATGTTTTTTCTTTATTTTTTCCTCACATTTTTTCGCATATTAGGGTGGTAGTCAGCAATGACTTAGCTCTGCTCTTCATTTTCAACCTAACACTTGTACTTCTTAAAACTAAAAACTCTGCATACATAACATAACAAAATACTAACGATACAGTTAAGTTAGCTATAGTTTTAAATAAAGTGAATGAAATGACACGTTTTTTTTTGTTTTAAATGCCACATAATTAAATTGGCAAATAATAAATAATATATGTAACTTATCGAATCGAATTGTAGTAATAAAAAGAAATATTTTTCAGTTTTTTACAACAGAAATAATAATGTTTTGGAACGTCATGAAAATTGTATAGAAACTGAGCTACGAACTGAGTGATTCAATTGAATTCTCTCCATCCATTAATCGTAAAAAAAATCAGGTATTATTAACGGACTAATTTAAAAGCAAAAAAATATTCAATTGCGTCTTGAGTTACAGTTTCTTAACTAAATCTCAGCTAGAGTACTGTAATAATACAATTTATACGTCTCTTTAATTTTCTACAAACTAAAATATATTTTCCTGTAATTTCTTAGGAACTCGTACCTAACGAGTAAAAACTCATATCACAGCAAATCCACATGTAAATGTATTTGTAAATATCCCATAACTATCTACTTATTGGATAAAAACTTTACTATATTTACATAAAATGATCTCAGACGAAAAAAATAACGTCTTAATTATGACGGGATGCTGTCTGTACATTCGCTGAGCGCAACCAGTACTTACGTATAGCGTAGCATCGTGGTATTCTTGATATCTCGTGAACTAAATGCTGGTTTCTCGTTCCTCCCACTGCGGGGCTGGCTACTATTGGCTATCGAAATATGACGCCGCCTCCACTCTTGCACACGTTTTACTACAACTCCATCGATTCAATAAACAAGTCTTGAAGTCCATTGTTCACCATTACGTCCGTCGTAGATTAGAAAAATCATCCCATTAAATATGGCTCTTTGTATTTAATTACGTATTTGATCGTTTTAAACTGAGCTTCCTAAGTGGAAGCTACAGGAGTCAGCCGATGGTCGGGTATTAGCTTTTAAAAGTCGGATCAGTTGTAAGGTGTGAAGGGGGAATGCAAGCGTGGCCTAACGCCCGCGCTTCAGCAAAAAGTCACAGTCAAAGCGACGACATAGAATAAAAGGGAATAACAAAAATCACTCATTGTTCTCATAAAATGAATGTGCCTGGACTTGAATGTATGGCTTTTTGTGGAAATATTCTCATACTCTTAATGGTCTGATGTGGCGCCTTCTAATGTATTTCTTTTTGCATCGTCGCTAGTTTCTTTTTATTTTGTTTTGGATGTAAATTAAACAGTTTAGTCGGCATTGTTTTCAAAGACGGAAAGGACTTTCCATTGGGTTTTTTTCATTTATCCCTGGTATTTATTTCATTTTAGAATTGATTCGCGGTCTTTGGCAATGGTGGGTGAGTTTTAATTAAGCAACACTTATAATTTTGCGTTGTTTGTTTGTCTGCTACTCAGAAACTTGTTCAACAAACAAGTAATTATCAACACAATAAAATGATATTGGTTTGTTTATGAAGCTTGGTAACGTAATATGACTTTTATGTATAGTCCAATATATAAATAATTATGTTTCGTTATGTTGTTTATCTAAAATTGCTTTATATATAGATAATACAAAGTTAATAAAGCGTGATAAAATAGTTCTTTTAGTAGTTTTTTTTTGTTAAAAGTGTAAATTAATAACTTGAATTGGCAATCAAATAAATTTCCCTACCAAACATTGTGTGAAGCTGAATTTACATGAGTGTATTAAAAAAAATGTCAAAAGTGTGTTTCGTTGTGGTTTAACTTTTCCTGGGCTATTTGTAGTGGACCTCTGAAATTTGGCAGGGATATCGAGCATAGTGTCTTGTATGCTGTGAAGTTTTTTGGTGACAATTATAATTGTAATTTTTGAAAATGGTCAAAAAGTGCCCATGGGCTTAGGCTATGAAGGTTAAGTTAAGTGTTAAGTGTTTGCTTTTCAAACGTTTTTTAACATGTAATTGTTATTACTATTAGTAACATTATATCTGTACTTCGCTCAGCTCTTTCCACCATGCAGAGCAAAGAGGCGGCCCCTAGTAAGTTATAGTTCTAGATTGTATTGATATATAAATTCAATATTTTCTTATGTTATTTTTTGTAAAATATTTTATGTACACGAATATTCGAATATTTTTTTTCACTTCGCGTTGTAATAATACAAAGATAAGAAAAGAATATTTTATAATTATTTGTATAATAAAAAGATTACAATTCTTGAGGATGATTTAGGTTACATAGAAGTACATTATTATTTTATGTTAATTGACTAAGATATAACGATTACCATTGAAAAGGTTGTTTGATTGTAAAAAATATTGACTACTGGGAGCTTTATTTGCGAACCAGCGGTTATACATAAACTTATCATTAAATCATAGTAGGTATTTTTATTAGTAAATTAAAAGACTTAATACTTTTAAACATTTTTAAAGTGTTATTCCTCACTTAGGAAAAATTAAAAAGACATTTAAAGACTTAGTTTAAAATTTCGATTAAAAGAAAATTTGTTCTTGTCGAGGATATTTTCTTCTGTTCATTTTTGTTGTGTAGAAACGCGATCGAAATCGCGAGCGGGTCACAAGTTCAAAATAAAATAACGAAAACCTTTCATAAAGAGAAATGTGTAAAATAAAAATCAAAACCAAGTTCACAAATAATCGCGTTTACGTTCGCGACTTTAAATAAAAATCCAGGATCCCTTATGCATGAGAATTCATTTGCTAGTGATGTGGGAATATAAATAATAAGACGGTCGTGATTCCTCTCGCGGTAATGGAGGCTGGAGGCTGGGGCTAATCAAGATCTTCCTTACCTTTTTATTGGTTAGAGTACATCTCATTTATTGTCATTCGCTTTCCACGTGAACATTTTACGGTTGAACCTAACATTTTATGGCTGTATAGAAGCTTCAATTATTCTAACATTGCAATTATTCTAGTCTATTAAATATCGTTTAAAGTAGTGTTATGTTTCAATTTTCTTATATATATTTCAGGGTATTAACTTTATGTAATACACTTACATAACTTATGTAAAGATGATGTTACAAAGAATTTCAATTTTAAACCAATTAAAAATTATTGAGGAACGAAAATAAAATTGTAGAATAGCAGTTTAATTCTTATATTTTTAAAATTAGGAATTTTAGAACATAAAGTCTTTGTTGCAGATGTTACAATTAGATTTTTGTGTTAGAGAAACTTAACGATAGAAAAAAAGTTGAGAATACTAGCATTGGGACAGCTTTTGAACATAAACGTGATTGGCTATGGATTTGATATCTATATGGGGGAATAACTATTCTTAAATTCCTATTTCTCCACTCTCATACCTAAGACAAAGCGCAGCATTGAAAGAGGTAAACAGAGCTTGTTGACACTAGGTTCTGTCTACTGATCCTAGGGGAAAAAATCATGTAGATGTTTTTTAGAAAGCACTACTTTTAATGTCAACTCATGAAATTAGATTTTTTTAATTATTTTTAAACCATGTCCTTGCACCCGTCGGAAATTCAAAGTTTTCAGTATTAAAAATGTCGATCATTGAGATAACAGTAATTACAATTAAACATTTGCAAGAACTTAAGTAATAACTAAAAGTAAATATTGTGTGATTGAATGTGTGGTAAATATTGATATAAATGCAATAAAAACGTACTACATCTCAAAATAGTATAATCAATGATATTTGAAATGAATCAAATATTGTAATCAAAAATTTAAATCAGGTTTCATTCATAGGCCACACGCACTAGCACCTTATCTCCGGTAGATGAGTTTATCGGTAGAGACGGTTTGTAGAGAGCAGTCAAACTGGGACGACTTTAGATTATTTTGGACCCGGTTTGGTTAATACTATTCATTAATGAATATACATATTGTGCTATGTTTGTGATTGATTTTTGTTAAGATGGTTATTTATTAATTTAAATAGGACCTGTTAGATAACGAATTTATCTGTTGATCTAGTTCTACTCTTGCACTAATTAATTATAGAAACTAAAAATGTACTCTAAAAGAATAAATTTCGTGTTATTTTAATATTCATGCATACTTGTTTACTATCTATGAAGGCAATCTTCTAATACTCCTTTTTAAGTAGAAATATAGGTAAGTAGAAAATTAAATATGGGGGCAAAGTGACACGTAATAACTAAAATAAATTCAACTTGTAATTTGCTGCTTTTTATCTTCATATGTCCCATGCAACTTTCAGGTAAGACAGAAATAGTCGACAAGCAAAACCAAATCTATATTTATCAATCGAATCGAATTTCTAAGATTATATTTAAACCTATAGTTATGACATATGAAATCATATTCAAATTGCTCCACGACTATGTCAATATTTATTTTTGTACATAACATATTTAACATATAAAGAAAAAAATATACCTTTTAGCTGCTTCAGGTCATTTTTCGCTAAGCGCCAAATCAAACTATTGTCAAAACCTCCTTCTTCACTTTCCGCCTGAATTGTGACATTGCATATAGGTAGAGTGGTGGAGCTCAACGCTGCGTTTTGTCAATATAAAAATACAATCATTCTAACGCGTAGGGATTGAACCACGACCGATCTGTTTGCAGTTAGACGTTATTGCCTTTATATTTACAATCAAATGAAGAAAGCGACTTCTGATAGATCTTGTATTTTTTGAGATAAGGGGTGTTGCCGATTATTAAATAATTTTCTTATATCTCTTATCGTAGAACCTATAACTTCTCTGTTTAAGTTAATTTGTCTTCGGATATTTCATTCAACGAAATTGTCAAAAATTAACTTTCGTAATGCAGTCTCTGTGTACACATTGTCACAATTTGTTCCCACTACAGTGTTTAATATATTTTTGCCATAAGTCCTGATATTTAGTCTTGTAATATAGTACATGGTGAAGGATTCCATCACCAATACACAATATCCCTAAAACAGGTGGAGCAACTTACCAGAAAGAAGAATTATACCACTACGCTCTCGTCGCTTACCCTACTGTCCTGTATTTAAATAATAATATACTATGTGCATTCTACGACTATTACTATACGCTGAAACGACACTGGAAGCTAGTACTTTCTTCTATTTACCAACTAATACACTACCCATTTTTTTTGTACAACATGTTCTGTGTTTTTTATGAAACGTACTAAAAATAAAAAAATAGAAATCTTATTTTTTAACCTTCGCTTGCCTTTTTTTAGAAAAGGAAATATAATACTGTGTGATTAACATTTTTAAAATATTACAAAATTAATCAATATAGCTATAGACTTCAGTTTTTAGTATATATTACGAATATTTGAGTATTGGCGTGGCATTTTTTGTTTATTACCCTTTCAGCAATTTAATACTTGAGTGTCACGGCTCGCGTGCTCAGTGAAAGTTAGTCAGAATTTCGACTTGTTACCCTGATTTCATTTAGTATTTTTGTTTTGTTTAAGTTTCCATGCGAATCGTTATTGTGATTTATGCGAATGAGCGAACCCCACTTTGTTCTTTGTGTCTATCTGATGAACGCTTCTTATAAGCAAGCGTACGCAATAAAATATAACAGTTTATTAACCTTAGTTTGATTTTTTTTTATTGAAATTTGTAGTAAATTTTACATTTTTAACTTTGTTCTTGTATTGGTTTAAATATTAAACTTCTACGATATGTGATTAAATGGTGAACATTTGGTCAAATTTAGTTGTAGTAAACATTTTTTTGTATATTCATTTGTTTTGTTTTATTTGTGTGTTTTAAAGTGTTCATAATAGTTTTACGTGACAGATATTATGTAGCTTTTTAGGTTAAGAGATTTAAGTGATGTGTCACAAATAGTAAAACAGTAGCCACTAGAATGGCTTCCCATAATAACTGAAAAATTATGTGACTGAAAGACATTTATTTTTGCGAAGGAAATGGAAATATAATTTCCACTCCTCGTGTGGGAATCGAACCCACAACCAGTCGTTTATAGTCACACTCTTGTGCCACTGGGCCACGACTGGCCACCTGGCGACTGGATTATTTATATTTAATTTTCTATATTCCAAATGGATTCTATTACTTTTTTCTCAGTACACTATTATGTTGAAATTCCACAGTACAGTCACAGTGTGTACGCGTGATAGAAATACATAAAACGCTTTATATTTACCCTAAGTATATATAGATCACTCAGTCTAAAACGACTAATCTAAGCGATCTGCCGAAATTCTCCCACGTAAACGGTCGGCTATTATAACGTCGAACATTCTTGCCGAAAGTGGTTGTAAAGTTTCTTGCATTTGCCATTTTATTACGCTGCCAACTTCCACTGTAATGCGGGGAAAAAATGTTAACAAAAAACAGGCGCCACCACCGAAAATCTTGAGGCGTACGGTGAACGAGAGGCTTTATCTAAAACTGTGTGCACCGTATTGTAGCTGTAACCCATAAGTGATAAAGTTTACTTTCGGCTATTCCGCTTCAGACTGATGGTAGCCATTGATCCTTAATTCAGCAGTCGGATGCTTATATTATCGTGTAGCGTATTTTTTACGTTTACCTTTTGTAGATTTGGTTTTGTGTTAAAATACACACCTAAGTATCATTAGCTATAAACACAGTTCTTTGTGTCTTCCAATGGAAGAAATAAGGGCAATAAAGTGGAATGAGGTACTGAGCGGATATCGAGTTAGTGTGGAATGAGCTTAGATCGATTACTATTACCTATTATGAAAAATAGTAAAGTATAATTTCCTAAAAACTTTCCAAAAGTGGATTATTAACGCTATCTAGTAGTGAAACATATTAATTAACATCTGAAATACAATAACTCATTCATATACTTCTTTATTATAATTTATATAAATATTATAAATCGATATATTAAAAATCAACAATAATATCGAATCCATTACTTAAAAAAAATCACATATATTTTTTAGCAAAAGACAGGCACAGTGTGATAAAGTCCCTATAAAAAATCACAAAAAGCCGTTTCTATACATTGAAATCTACAAAGCGGCTGCGCCTACGCATCCCTCTCCACTCCGGCGCCTTATTATGTTACCTTTGTTTTCAAATTTAATTGGCCCTCTCAGATAAGTTATCTTGATAATAAACGACGACCAATAAACCGGGATTCGGGTACAAGCGACTGTTAGAGATAAGACAGAATGACGTTTAGTAGTAGCGTACTTTCCTAGATAGTGGATGTAATTCATAGTTGTCTGCCTCATTCAGTGCAACGGTCTATAGAATATATTTTATACGCCAGTGCCATAATATATCAGAAAATTAAGTTTTTGGAAAATTTTAATATAATAATTAAGAAAAAAATTAAAAAAATATACTAATAGCTATTTTCTTACTTAAATAAATATTGTGTCATAATTTCAAATAAACAATATACAATCGTGACGGTTAAATTTGTTGAACAATTATTTTTAAATTATGGGACTGTGTCTGTCTGTAATCACGATTGGTTGTGGATTCGATTCCCACTCGGAGAAAGGATCATGATTTAATTATTTACATTTCTTCGCTGTGGTGAATAATGACCTAAGGAAGCTACCAAACGAAATGATATTTCAGCTTTATTCGTGATTTGTTATTGATAAGAGTGTTTAATTTATAGTGTAAGTAGTGTACTTATATTATAAATACGAAAGTCTGTGTGTTTGTCTGTCACGCTTTCACAGCTAATCTACCGATCCGATTTGAATGAAATTTAGAATAAAATTATTAAAAGTGACTGGGTCTAATATAGGCTACTTATTTTTTCAAAAATCAACCTCTAAAGGGTTGAAATAGGGGATAAAAGTTTATATGAAAAATCTAAACCGCTTGACCAATTGTAATGAATTTTGGCATAAATATAGTTGATAATCTAAGCTTAAACTTAGGCTACTTTATTTTTTAAAAATGCGCCCACGCGGGTTGCAATATAACGAAACAGTTCACGCGGCAAAGCCGCGAGCGGGCCGCTAGTTATCAATAAAAAAGGAAGGAAAAATCTGAAAAATCATCACGTTTTTAATTTCGCTAGAGGTGATTTTTCAAAGTCGAAATCGCGATCCTTTAATTTTCTTAAAAAATTTGATGGAATGAAACAAAAAAAACGGTTTGATGGATTTAATCGAAACCTTGTAGGGTTTTTGTGAATATATTGAACTGTAACATTACCAGTTTTCTTGATATATCCAACTTAGCGCCTGATTTTCTCAAAAGCCACAAAAGTCCTTTTTATAATGATTTTTAAAATTAATGTAAAGAAGAAGATATATACTTTTTTTGAAAATCCATAGCGATCCGCATCCGCATCCATGCGATCAACGGTTACTGAGATAGTTATGGTAAAAGACAAAAATATCCTTTGCCAGTTAGAGTTCCATATCTTAGCGAGAAGTATATGCATCGATTTTTTAATAATAGAAAGTTGAAGCTAGATAAAGAAGTTATTCGATCCATATAGTGGTTAAGTTAAAAAAAATGTTCCAACTTTTTAGACCAAAAAAGAACTGAAAAAGTTTTGATTTTTTTTCTCCCTCGGTATTCATCAGGATATAGCGGAACAAGTCGCTTGAAATATTTTCCATCTTGAGATCTCAAAACTAGAAACTTTAAACTTCAAAATGTTTGTTCTTTATTATTTCATTGCGAGCATTTTTGAGGAAAATACAGCCACTTAAATAACGTCAAAAAAATTGGAAAATTTTTCCGATCCTTTAATTGTTTCCGCTAGTGTATAATAATATATATGAAGTCCTTTTCAAAAACTGCCTGATGGCTGCACAATAGTGGCTATAAACAAATAATATAGGTAATGAGTAAAAAATATAGGTGTACTTGTACACAGCAAACAATTCAAGCCAGGTTATGTTGGTAGTGCATGACAAAACGGGTATTTTAATAACAATTATAGAATATTATATAGCATAAAATTTATGAACAGTAGTAATATTAAGATAATTTTCGAAACAATTTACTATCTTAGAATTTTATGGATCGTGACGTCAATTTCACCACTATCACGTATATTATTGTTTAATCTTAGCGCAGCTAACTTTCGAACCAAAACAACCACATTTTATATTTTTCTTAAGTTATGTATTTTGTTCATATACACATATCAGAGTAAACAGAGAGAACCTTTTGATAAGACCTTTCAGTCCTCCACTTTCTGGCTGCATTCAAGATTGCGTGTAAAGTGGTGAAACTTAACGCTGGGTTCTGTCTTACCGGAAGGAAGAAATGGAACAAAATGTATTATTGTTTCCCCGAATACTATTTAATTCACAACTAATCGCGTTTTATTGTCAGAAGCAATCCTAGTGCACCACAAAAAGTTTGACTATGTATGTTGTAAACTTATTTAAAATTATATACTTCCTCGTAACAAGTAATTAATAACGTTCTGAGAATTTATTTTACCAAATGATAATAAAAGTGAATAAAAAAATGTAACAACATAATAATTGGACATCTTTCCTTATTTTGTTAAATATGATAATACAAAGTGTGTTTATTCAGCGAAAACGATTCAATACTCACATCCTTAATTTAAAATCAGATCAAAAGTCGTCCTTGCACTTTTGATTATTAACGTTCAATTGTTATCCGACACAATTACATTGACCTTATTCATGAAAAACACTTTGTACTTTTAGAAAAATTTACTCATTCCATTAATGTTATCAGTGTTTTTTAAGTTGTTATCTGTAAACCTACATAGATTAAAATAGGAAAAATGATTGCCATTTGGCAAAAAATTAGCATAGCTAAAGCTTGTATGGAGAAGTACGGCTAATATTTCTATGTGAGAAACACGGTAAACTGATTAAATAACTGTAACACATATACTTAATTACGTTTAACATAATACACTACCAGAAATAATTAAAGAATCGGTAAAATTTTCCAAACTTTTTGACGTTTTTAAGTGGCTGTATTTTCCTCAAAAATGGTCACATTGAAATAAAATAACAAGCATTTTAAGGCTTAAAGTTTCTAGTTTTGAGATCTTAAGATAGAAAATATTTTCAAGCGACGTGTTCCGCTATATCCTGATGAATACCGAGAGAGAAAAAAAAAAAATTTTTCAGTTCACATTTTTGGTCTAAAAAGTTGGAACATTTTTTTTTACTTAACCACTATATGGTTCGGATAACTTGTTTATCTAGCTTTAACTTGCTATTGTTAAAATTCGATACATATACATCTCGCTGAGATATCGAACTCTGACTGGAAGAGGATCTTTTTGTCTTTAACTATAAATATCTCAGTAACCGTTGATCGCACAAGAAACGTAAGGAGTATTTTAATATTTTCGGTTAATTTCCCATAAAAACCAGCCACGGATTTAAGAAAAAAATATATATCTTCTTCTTTACATTAATTTTAAAAATCTTTAAAAAAAGGCCTTTTTCTGGCTTTTGGGAAAATCAGGCGCTAAGTTGGATATATCAAGAAAACTGGTAATGTTGACTGTGCGGAAATAAGTTTTAAATGTTAACATCATCATCAACAATATGTAAATTGTAGAGTTTGGACTCTATTAAAGACGGAAATGTGAATAGTGTAATTAACAACTTACACTGCACAGGAGTAGTGATGTATATAGTAGTAGTTTCTTTTTTTTATTTATTTCCCTTGTGAAAAAAATAGAAACACTATATTGTACACCAAAACAAAACAAAGATAAGGATTTAAAATTTAATACAGAGCGAGCGAAGGAGGCCTTATGGCTAATAGCAATCCCTGACAGACAACGTGGGAGAAAGGAGCTTAGTCTGAATATATGTTGGTTAGTGTAATTCAAGAAAAAATAAAATATTTTTTAAAATAAAATAACAATATTCATTCTATTATTTTTACTTAAACAGATAAAGTAGGTACATACCGTATGTATTATGTATTGGTTATAGCAGTTTAGTCAGAGAGAACCTAGTGTCAAGATACTTCGTTCCCCATTTGTGGTCCTCGACAATGATTTTTTTTATTGTTTACCAAAGCGGAGAAATGACAATAATTAAAAGGTTATTTATTCCTTACATTTAATTTATAATTTAGTAATAGAAAATATTATATATTATGACCCTATAATTGTTTGTCATTTGATGGAATAATTGCATTTGTTTGGCAATTTTATAGTTTAAAGACTAAATTTGAAACAAAACAAACCAAATCCATTAGACATGAGTTACTGCAATTTTAGAATAGCATCTCAAGGTGCCTAAATAGACACTAAGTGTTTTAAATATTAGATTAAAATAAAAAAAAAATAAACTAAATATATGTTATAAAAACATTTTACTATAATTCATAATTTGTTCAAAATTTGTAAAAGGACTAATTCTTTAATTTTTCTCTAGTAATTGTATCAATATACTTTTTAAAAAATAAATGAGTTATCCTTCTTTCGTTTGGCCTAATATAACAGTAATTTTAATTATTCTTCATTCGTTTCTAGCATTTTAATAATTAAATTATTTGTCAGATTTACTATTATACCATAAAGGGTAAAGTTTGTTTTGTATATTTGTAAATAATCCAATTAATTTATTAATTTATTTTACAAAATTCTGTATTCATAATTCTGCAATTTTCTGCAATTAACAAATAAATTATGACTGTAAACTTAAAAATAGAGTAAGTAAACTTTTAACTTTCAATATAAAACTGATTTTTTACTTAATAAATCAAGACATGGCGTGGCGTGGAGACCAGTTGTGGTGCAGGGGCATAAAATGTGACTGTAAACACGACTGGTTGTGCGAACTATATTTAACATTTCCATTTTCTTCGCTCTGATGTTTAGGCAAAGATTGGCATTAAGTTCCGCCACTTAGCACGCAATGCCTCCAGAATTCTGCGAAAAATGGAGAACGGAGTGTCTTAACACTAGGTGCCCTCTGTCTACCCTGATGCTGTGTGCGTGGGATACAGCGTGAAGCTAAATCAAAACACAGTACTCCAATAAACAATCAAAAGTTTCATGAATTATATGAACTATATTTTATTATTAAAGAAGATGACGTGGTTTGAGGATCTTCTGACATAAAAGAGGGATAGAGGTAGACCTCCAACTACTTGGTTGACAAGTGTCGAAAAGGACATGAAAAAACTTGGTCTTGACGTTGATGATACGAGTCAACGAACCACACGGCGCTGCATGGTAAGGAAAGTCGATCCAGTGTAACGAGGCGAGGAAAAAGAAAGAAGAAAAAAGAAAATTTATATTAAGACTGTCTTCAGAGCTTACTTTCTTCATTAGAACAATTACTGTATTAAAACTTCAAGATAGCTCCAACAATTCTTGATACTAGGAGTGAGTACTACTTCTATTGTTTATAGCATTACGTCGTCTTCTGAAGCAATCGAAGCAATCTTGAAAATTTGGATACAGCTAATAAAATTTCGAGTTCTTCAAGACTTCATGTCTGTTAGACCATATTTTACAGCATGAAAAATTATAGTAAATATGAGACATGTATAATTTTTGTGTTCGTATTCATGTAACTTCAAGCAATGAACACGATGGTTGCCGTTACTTTTAATAAAGAATAAATTAATAAAGGTTAAAAGTTTATGACCGATTACAATTATGAATTTATTTCCAAAGAGACAAGAGCGGAAGTGTTTGAATGCTTTCATAAAACTTCGCAAAGATTTTTTCATATTTGATACATGCATTGTCCAGATAAAAATATAACACGTTGAAAGATAGAGCCCGAGTACCATTAAGGTATACACTCACATATACATCACACTTGTTTTTGTTGTTTTTAATAACCGTATGGCATTTACAGAAAACTGTTTTAATTACACCATTTGGATTAAACAAGATCGAAATTTATCTTAATTTACTTTTCGTAATGGCTAAACGTACTGTTTGTTTGCCAGAAGCAACAGAATTTTTAGAAACTCTTCTTGGAGCAATGGTATCTGGATAGATATAGTTGCTCCAAAAAGACTACTACTAGGTTGATGCAAGTTCTGTTCAAGCATATTGCATATTATTGAAATTTTAAATAATTTTCTTTTTTTCTATCTAGGTGTTCCAATCTAATTAGAGGAAATGGTGTGGTGTATATTGATTTCTTTTAATTTTTTATTTTAATTTAGATTACTAAGCAATTTGAATTGTAAGTTAGTAATTTTGTTGTAAAATTTACATAATATGAATTATTTATAACCTCGATTACCACGTTGCGAATGAGGAAACCATAATCTGTAGCTTGTTCTTCTATTATCGCTTTATAGTTTATTATCTTAGTTAGTTTTAGATTTCTAAGTTTAAGGACATATTTATTAATATGACTATCATCTTGATATTAGAGTACTAGTACTAAATAAGTTGATTTTGTATTTACATGATATTTGTTTGAAGAAAGTGGTGGTTAAAGGTTGAGTATTAGTGAAGTACATATTACAGAGAATACTATATTTTCTTTATTCTTTTGAATCACTATAACTGAGCTTATTTTTGATGAGATCTGAGGATTATATTACATAACACATTGGGTTAAGTGGAGCTACTGTGGGAGGATCAGAGTGATCCTTTTGCAAGTCATCAAAACTGTGAGTGCTCTGGAAGAAACCCCAGAGCACTCTGAAGGCGATGGTGGCCCAGCGTAGACGTGGCGCGTCGTAGTGGAATGCGCGTTCGAACCTGCGACGTCTCATGAGGGTGGAGAGGGTTTCCGCTGGGTTTTAGTGCGTAGTATCGGACTCTCCGGTGAGTCCCACAGTATCATCCGTACGTAAGGTAGGTCTGCCTGCTTTGCGTACGGATGGTCTGCGTAAAAGTATTTCCCAGCGACAAAAAAAGTGTTTGTAAAAATATTTTCTGTACCCATTTGACTTGTGCATTTATGTCTATATGTCACCTATAAACGTACGATGATTGAGTAACTTTCTTAAAATGTACTTTCTTAAATTGTACGACTAGATTAACCTAGCTTATTATTTTAACTTTTTTTATTTTTATATTTTTTAGCTTCAAGCTGTATCCCGCACACAGCAGGGTAGGCAGAGGGAAACTAGTGTTAAGACACTCCGTACACTCCCCACTTTCCGCCGTATTCGGAGGCTTGCGTGTTAAGTGGCGGAACTTAACTTAACTTATTTTAACTTTTTTTATTTTTATATTTATAAAAAAAACAATAAGTAACTCAAATCAATGGGTAACTGAAAAAATTACCTAAAGTTAAAATTGTGTAACAAACATCAACACATCGATAAAAATGTTACCAACACTTTATCATTTAAAAATATATGTATGCTTCTTGAATATGAAAATATTCTAATTTCTTACATTTTTTACATGTTCTTAAATTACTTAGACACATTTTTTATTACATTAGTATGTTAGTCAGAATCTTTTATCGCTCTCTTTTTTTAAATTAATCTCCACTATAATTTTTACGATTTTACAGTAATATGTATTGTATTATAAACATAAAATGACCTTACAAATATTGTTATATAATTATGAAGCTTAGCTATAGAAAAAAAAGTTTACGTTACAATTTTGACTCAGAGATTCCTGGAGATATTGGTGTGGGAAGCGTAAGTGTGTACAACTTAAAATAAATCAGAGTGATACATGTTAATCTATATTTTGTTACGCACACTTATCGCACAATCATTTACAATCATCGTTGTGCTATACCATGTGAAACATCTCGGACGACTTACGTAGAAAACATGATGAAATTAGATCCACGATTTGATTCAATTAGAATATTTTAGCTTATTTTAGGTTCGATTATCACTCGGGGGAAGGTTATATGTTATTTTATATCTCCGGTCTAGGACGTAGGACTAGTGAGTGACTAGACGATCTAGGACTACGTCAAAACGAGGCATGAAAACCGAGTGTTTTTACACTAGGTTTTACTTTTTTTTAGGTTTCTGACCACCCTGCTATGACAGAAAAAGCGTGAAGGTGCATAGAATACTAACAGGAGGTCTATAACATCCTAATTTACATAAGTAAATTATCATAACATATTTAAGGCAACCATGCATTATTTACTACTGTTACAAATTAAGTTTAAATAACATTTAGCAAATTTTATTAAAGTTTTATTCCGTAAGTGCTGATGACCGTTGATATCCCGCTAACTATTGTTATAACACGATAAAATTATACCACATTAAGTATATACCGTTGGATTAATAGCAATGCAAATATTCATAATTTCTGTTGTTGGCAATTTAAATGAGGCATTTTGTTAGTTTTATGTAGAGCCGCCATATAGTTGAGCATAATTGGGATATTCATGTTGTAAAAATGTTTTTTTTTATTAGTAAAACTAGGGACTGACACACGGTTTCACCAGTGTTAACTAAAAAAACGTATTGCTGCTTCGTGTATTCCATAGTCCGCGTTCTTAAGCATATTCTTATTATTCAGTATATATTTTAGAAAAATAAGTAGCCTATATTTGACCTTGGGTAATAAAATATGTTCCTGAGAAAATTTCGAACTGTTTAGATTTTTTAACAAGCTTCATTTGCTATTTCAACTCTTTTTTTAAAAGTTGCCTATATTCGGTCCAGCGTCTTCAACTATGTTCATTTCGAAATAATTGTTCGAATTTAATAATTTCCGAAAGCATTACAGACGTCTGTCAGAGACGCCAGTCTCTTTCGCATTATACTTTAGCATTTACAAAATTAGTATAGCATCAAAGTATTACAATTATAAAATTTAAAAGTGTTAGAATTTAGCACAGGCACCTATAAGCTAAGATACGTTAATATTCTAATTACATTCACACAATTTTAGAACATCATATATAAAATATCATGTATATTTTTTAATAATAATTTCCAATATTATTATATTACGTACATTTATATAATATTTTAGTATAAAACACATAACATTTTAAAACTCGGTACACATTTCACGAGAATCATACATTTCTGTTCATACCAAATTAATAATTTAAGCACAGAATATTATAGCAGCTAATACAATATAATGGAGATAGTCATTAATTTCACGTGGTATCCCTACTTAGGTCAGTCCGCTGACCCTTCCTGGCTTATAATAACTTAATGTAACCCAGACAAAACATTGTTTTGCACATTATAACAACAAAAGTGATAAACTTTTGAATATTTAGGATACTGACATCGATTGAATAAGGTCAACAGAGTAAATATTTTAAACGTTCATGAATATTTTGTGCCTTTAGTTTTGGTGAGGGTAAAATGTTTATATTTATATACGCTTGTTCATAAATTTAAAGTTAGTTTTTAATGCTACTCTTAGACAGTATGCTCTTTTTTCTACTTCCTTTTACTAGATCTCTATTTAAATTAGGAATATTATTGTTTAGCTGTACTTAATCAACGAAGCGTACAATAAGTTTAGTAATTTATTATCATAGTAATATGTATGTACGTGTACGTGCCGACTACACGTAAAAATATAGAAGCCTATATGTTTTTTATGATAGTTTTTAAGTTTTTATATTTGAATCACTACAAAGGTAAAAAAAATATGTGAAGTTGAAAGATCTTTTTCATAAACAAAACATGTATCTATATAAAAATAAACCAGGATAATTTTATAAAGATAAAATTAGTCGTTTAAAGGACGTTATTTAGTTGTCCATCACGTATTCCGATGATTCCAACGGACATACCCATCCCATTTAAAATGTTACAGTTTCCAGTAAAGGTGTCATTTGCCCTTACATTTTCACTGGTAGGTATCGTTCCGAGAATGGAGTGTTTTTCCCATGAACAGTTATATGTTGGCTTATTTCGAGTTGGAACTCCACAAAACCAATATATTTTGCTGTCAGATAACAAAACAAAATCAAATTATTGTATTTTGGGAAGTCTTCAACAATTCATGTAAATACTACGCATATCCAATGCCAGCTAATTCTAAATAACGATGCTAATGTATTGGCAATATACGCTACTAAGAACTACAAACTATAATTGCATCACAAAAATGTAATTAACTGGTCGCCTAGTTACTTAAAAATATAAATATTTCAGGAAGTAGAATTCAGTACATTTGATACTTTGTTTGCCTTTACAGTCTTTTAAAATGTAAATTTACATAAGATACAAAAAGATCTAAAATAAAGATAAACAAGTGTTAGTGTTTACACTTTAAGATAGATTAACAAAATTAACTTTCTGTTAATTTATAATAATGAAATTATAACAACCTCATTTCAGATTTATCATCAGATTGTATTAGAGCTTTCGAACACCGGATTTTTTCAATACCAGTATTAATACCGTTCTTTTTTTTCCAATACCGGGATTCCGGAATCCCGGTTTTAAAAAAGGATTTAATATTTTATTTACTAAAACTCAGTAAATTCTATATTTTTTGATGGAAACGACATAATAAAAACACCTTTAGCGAATATTTATAAAAAAACATCTAGACAAAAATGAGTTCACCTACTGTTTATAATTAAATAAAATTGTGCGTACAAAATTTGACAAAACTTGACAAGTTAAATACCTACATGCTTTTATTTTTAAAAACGTCTACTTACCTACAAATAAAAATCAATCAGTGTCTCTTTATGGCTAAATCGTATTGTACGAGTACATAATACAAATTATGGCAAAACTTAACAAATTAAATATACTTAATTACTTTTATTTAGAAAAACCAAAAATAAGCTCAGTGTCTTATTATACAAGGTATGGAAAATGAACCAAATAAATATCTACTTTTATATAAGTACAAAAGATACATATCGATAATAATCATAACTTATAGAAAATTAGTTTAACCGTAAATTAATGTGTTTATACTTCTTGCCTTTGTGATTAATTGCTAAGTATGTCTAATACCTGTATCCCGGTATTAGATATTTCAGTACCGGTATTGAAAAAACACTGAAAAAATCCGGTATCCCGGTATTAGTCAATACGGGGATACCGGTATTGGAAGCCCTACTTTGTATAGTGATCTATACTAATTAGAATTTTGGTTAAAATGTAAATTTGATTTTTGTAGACAATGTATATAAATTCATTTGAAAATTCACAAATTTATTAGAATATGTACATAAAATAAAATATAATATATAAAATAAAATAAATATATAAAATACGGAAGTGAAGAAGTACTACACATATTAGTTTAATGGAAAGATATACTAGTTATAGTATAGTATATAAAATCATTCTCCTCATTGGGAATCGAATACTATTATCACGTTAATAGCCAGACGCTGTCCAACTGTCATGAATGCCTCATTTTATTTTTTAACTTCATGCTGTATCCTGTACACAGCAGCCTCTGCCCTGTGCAGAGGGAACCTATCGTTAGTGGTAGTAGTGTGCCTCATTTTCATACATAATTAATTTAGATAAGGAACTAAAAGGACCCACCACGCGTAAAATTATTTACACGTCATCTTGTTGCCCTGGCAAGACATCAGGCTCTTTTTGTAAAAATATTGTATTTTCATCAGGACTGGGTTTATGCAGATATCCAGTTAATTGAAAAACAAGAAGGGGATGTGAAGGTATTTTTTATTTAATAAATTAATTTTTTTTTCAGCTCCACGCTGTATCCCGCATACAGCAGGGTAGACAGAGGGAATCTAGTGTTAAGACACTCCGTTCCCCACTTCCCGCCGAATTCGGAGGCACAGCGTATTAAGTGGCGGAACTTAACGCCACGCTTTACCTCGACACCAGAGCGATGAAAATGGAAATATTAAATATTTCCACTCCACGACTGGGAACCCACAATCAGTCGCTTTACATTCACACTTTGTGCCACTGCACCGCGACTGGCCACATAATAAATTAATTCTAAGTTTATTAATTATTTAGTACGGTATGTGTTTGAAGGAACAGAATGTTAGCTTAAGCAAACTAATGTTGCTAATGTTGGTCTTCAAAATTACTGGTCCGATATAATGCAGTTTTCGGAGATGGGTCCTGGTTTGATTGGTGCATGTTGTTAAATTTGTGTTACCGTGATAATTCTCCAGCGCGAGCGCCGCAGTAAGCATTTATTGCACAAAATCAAAACTTTTTAAAAATCTGGAATCGTTTCAAGTTTTTTAATTTTTGTTACTTTCTACTTAAATTTAAAACTCTAGTGTTAATAAATTAAAACAATGAATCTTCTTGAATATACATATTCGTATGTTAGATGTTGTTATTAGCATTAGAACTTTATATGAGAACGTTCTTAGTGTGACGATCCATACTAAACATGTATAAACAAAAGTAATTGTATAAAGATTTTTATTGAATAATATTATTTAATTTAATAATAAGAAAAAAAATATTCGATTTTATTATAATGGTTTTAAATAAATAAAACAAAACTAAATAATTCATATTTTTATTAAATGCAACACTGGCTGTACTGTACTGTTACTTACGATTGTATGAGTATGAGTGTACTGCTGACTTACGATTATACTTTTTAAAATTTAAAAAAAAGAAACGGAGCTTGGCGGGAGCGTGATGCGGGTGAAAGTGGCGTTCGGATAATTACAGATATTAAATTATAAAAGTTTAATATAAGAAAATGGATATTTCATTAGTGAATTTAACATATAAAATTTGTAGGGATCGAAATACAAAAATTTTGTGGTACTCAAGATTGGTAACATGCATATTTGTAAATTATGAAGAATTTCTTGGTAAGATCTTATTACATTAATTGTGTAAAAACATAAAGTGTATATTCACTATAAATGAATAATAAATAAAATAATAATATAAAAGCAATAAATACTTAGAATTAGTGCTAAGAAAAAATGAAATATTTGCAATACAAATTAATAACAGCATTTGGCGTGCCGCGCCGCCATCTTTGTGTAATGTTGTATAAGTACTATTTAGTCTAGATTTTTCTAAATTTTATAAAATTTATAAATTATTTGTATATTGTGAGTGTAAAAACATTATTAAAAAATGAATACATAATGCTTTGGAAAATTAAATATTTTATGGCGATCGCCATAATAAATCTCATACAAATGTGTGAAATTCAAAATTAGTAATAGTTTAAAAATAGGAACGATACATGTAGTGTCTCACGACTGTTAGGATTCGGGGAGCTTATAGCTTACTGATAACCAATGTCGGTGATATAGCTTATGTAGCTTGGCATTACTGAGGCTGATATATTCGGCTAAAGTGGACTGCTATGGTGATGTTAGTTTGTTTCATAGTGTCTCATACTGTAAGCGATTCTTGTACAAAGTCGGATATTGGTATGACTTGAGACATTCGACTGTCCTGGGTTTAGATGGATTATAGCTTACTGATAACCGATGTCGGTGACACAACCAATGAGCCTTGGCACAGTGAGGCTAAGATGTTTGCTGCTATAGCGATGGTGGTCTGTTGTATCCTGTTTGATGGTGTTTTTTGCATAAGCATACCCTGCCTGTTGCATAGTTAGAGTAACTTAATGACTGATGTCAGAGATGTTTGACTGAGTTTAAATATAGGTAATGACAAACGACGGCTACACATGTGTTGTGCAGTTAATTAGCTAACTCGACACTAGAGCAAAGAAAACGAAAATATTAAATATCTCCGCTCCTCGAGTGAGAATCGAACCCACAACCAGTCTTTTAACAGTCATACCTTGTGCCACTACGGCACGACTATGTCCCACGCTCTGTAATATGAATAACGTACATATATCTGCTTCACAAACCAATGACGTATTCAAAAACGACGGCGAACTTGGGTTACTGACGAACACAACACTACTAGGTCCTAATAACGTGACGTTCATGAGCGAAAGCACGATATAATTATTATAGTTTTAAGTATGTGGGTACTATAAAGATGTGACATTACTAGTTAATTATTGTCATCATTAATACTAACCACGTTGTAAATGTAAAAAAATATAGCGCAAAAAATATAAACTAAATTTTAAAATAGACTTAGACCAAAAATATGAAAGTGTAATTTAATTTTTAAATACTTACGTAAATTCCAGAAAAGTTTCGATGGAGTTGTTTCTTACAGTCATATATCTATTTTCGGTCTCAGCCATCACTATACTGAGAGTATAATCTCTATATAGGTACATAATACGTAGGCATAGTACAACCCGTCTACATGCACTAGTTTCATCCGAAGCAAAACGCTCGGCTAAATGACCGTTTCGAATCGATTTGAACATTTAAACGATCTGAGAGCATGAGGTTGCCATTTACTCCTGACCTCGGCTTCATATAAAGTAACATAGAGAAATAGTTCAACTTATTTATTTATTTTGCACAATTTTTGAACGCTTAGGTGGAATTTAATAAATAGGCTATCGTGGAACAGATGGGCAGCGTCTGACAACGAATGATGGTTGTAGATTTGATAGCTGGTGAGAGGAATGCTTGTATTAAAACTATCTTCATTTTACCGCTCGAGCGTAAATACTGATGTTGGGTTACTCCTTTCCTTATTAACAAAACATGCATTTTCTCGGTTAAAAAAGAGAAGAAGAATGCCTTTATAGTAAGTTTTCTCTGCCTTACTATAGAAGTATGAAAACAGACAATAGTTTAAATATAATCGCTCTCCCGAATAGAAATCGAACCCATAATTAAAATAACCAATCGCGTTTACAGTCAGACGCTGTACCACTACGTATTGATGGTCTTATAATAATTGACAATGAATCTAATACGGACATAGCATAAACACTGGAGAGGTTACGAACAACAAAGGGATTGCAGAAATCGTAAATTTTTCGCTATGATATTTTTTGGTTTCCGCTTTAGATGATATATGACAAGTAACAATTTGTAAAATTATTCAAAAACAAAGCAACTTATACATTTTTATATCTTAATATTTTTTGTTTTGGTATATATCTATCTGTCTACCTATTTTTTAAGATTTAATTTTATAAAACAGCAAAAAATTTCTTTACTTACTAGAAAACATCCTTATTGTCTATTTTCGCAATAGTAATCTATACTCTCGGTTCGACGTGGACCACATTAGTAAATTACACCCTTGCGAAGTCGCAGCGGGACTCCAGTATTTCATTTTATTGGAGTAGTTTTATATACCTACGGTATATACCATCCGAGTTTACCGCTGACAAACTACTGTAAAATGATTGAAATGTCGGCCTAAAAGTTTCAGGGTAAGAGAAAAATGGACACAAATAAATATATATGAAATTCTTTACTTTAGGTTTTAAATTGGAATTGCTTACGATTTTAAAGATAGTTATTTTAAAGGTTGCAGTTGCTTTCATTTTTTTACTAAAAAGTATTTTAATAATTTTTCTCCCTACTAATAATAATTAGAAATATGTACAAAAGTCAAAACCTCAATAAGTCCTGAGTAGCAGCTTGATGCTTTTCTCGCATAGCGAAGCAGTCAGAGAGAAACTATTGTCAAGTACGACTGCATCATAGGTGGTAGATAATAAGCTTAGGACAATATATATTCTTTATTGCACTTAAAAAAAACATACAGTACTTATCTGTATATAACAGAAATGAAGTCAGCAACGGCGGCGACAATATCAATATTAAGATACTGTGCAATATTACAAATGACTATCATAAATTTCTAAATACTGAAAGAAACAGGAAACGTTTCCATTTATACAAGTTTAACTTTACTTGTTATGTGGGCTGGAATTATCAATTTTATCAAATATGCTTTTATAGTTTTTTTCACATATAGCGTCTATCTTTTTGCATAGAATGTATATAATCAATTAATCACGATAGGAGTTAGTTTGCCAGACGAGTAGAAATAGCTCTATCGATTCTAATAACTATTTCAATTCGTTAACAGCATGACAGGCATCAAACCATATATCCACTATTATTTATTTTAAATCTACTTTATCTCGTAGATTCATTTTGAAATAAAGCTATAAAGTCTTATTTGTTTGAGTTCGTAGAAATAATTATAAATGCTAACTTAATACACTTATGTTGATAAGTGTATTAAACATAGTAGCATTCTTTAAAAGATAAAATTAAAAAAAATGTATTTCTTAATAGATAAATTTTATTTATGCAGATAGTTATTCGCAAATATTTAGTCTCTATTAACTTTTTCTAGCACTATTTTAATAGGTATACTAAAATTGTTACCATTTTTTTTCTGTATTTGACATACTAATACAAACAAATATCAACACACAGCTTCTTATGTTTAGAATAATCTAAAATCTATACGAAAAAAATATAAAACCTGAAACGTTACGTTTTCTATAAACTTTAAAACATCGAAACGAGCGCAATGGAGTGCTACGTAAAGAGAAATCACTTTAATACCTACGAGAGTGGTATCGACAGAGCAAAACAAGTAGACAGACGGGGATCGTTTAATCAGTCTATGTTGCAGACACGAGGGGAGTACCTTCTACTAAATGACCATCCCTCTGTTAACCCGAGCCACCGTATCCACAAACAGTATACTCGGTAAGTGCCGCAAATGATCGAGCCTTAGAATGAATAGATATGGCTTAAGAATTTATGTTTTAAAAAATACATTTTTAGAGAACGTTAAAAAATCTCAACGCAGCGGGATTGGAACCCGCGTCGTCGTTTTCGAAAAAAATATTCTTTAATTTCGTAAGTTTGTGATATACTTAGTTTTGTCTCATTTTAAATTGTCACAAGTACCTACTTAGTTTTGTCATAATTACATCTGTCATTATATCTTACGTGGGTTTTTTGATATATAAAAAGATCTTGGATCCTTGATGTAACATACAATTTTTATTCCTATAATAAATTATGATATATTATGGTTTCGTTGGCGATCGTAATTTTCAAATTAAGGTCTTATCATATTTCGGTCTCCGGTCATCGCACATTCAGTGTGACAGCGTCTAATTGTACTCGTGATAGTTGTGGATTCCATTTCTACTCACTTAAGTGACTTATATTTAAAATATTCTAACTTCTTCACTAATATTTCGGATTCAGTCGAAAAGTGGAAAACGTTGTATCTATCCTGCTATGCAGGGAAAGCGTGAAGCTGTTAGTTTTTATGACAATTTGATGCGTAAAGCGTACAGTAACCTTATTTTTAACCTATAATCTTAATATTTTTAAGTAATAAGATTACTCTTTTATATTGTAAAATTATGTGACAATATTATTTTTGTTCTAGGTTCTAAGTTATTTTGTGCTAAAAGTTATAATAACGTATATTTACCTAGTCTGATGATTCCGAAGTCTATGGCTCTCGCCTTCAACGTTGTTACCGTCCCTCCCCAGCATCCCCTCCCAGATTCATTTCTGGTTTTCGCTACTCTTTTTTGTCTTAAATTGTTTTTGTAACTTGTCCCCTTGCTTCAGAATGTTTTCCTACTCATTTCAATGACTCCACTTCCATCATTGCCTATAAAATTACGATTGCCGCCTTGATTGTTTCGTTTTTCTATTTTAAAGAATCTAATATACATATAAATCGAATTTTACTGATAGAAGATCTACACATTTGCCTCACTAACGTAAATATGTTATAAAAAAGCAGTTTTAAACGTTTTCCTGCATAACACTCAAGTAAAGAAATCCTAATATCAGAACACTCTCTTCTCCGCTTTTCATCCGATTTTAATATTATGTACTACTCGAAATATTATGTGTTGAAGGTATTGAGGGAGAAAGATTAAAAATAGTCGATATATGATCAATATTTGTACCGAACTCACGGCTACCTTGATGACGCCTTTAAAGCCGATTATATATGTATATTTTAGTCTAATACTTCTTTTCTTTGCAACTTGACGTCGTCGTTTCCGTGTGTAAAAGCGTCAAACAGAGAGCACACGTAAGACACTTCGTTGTCAACTCTCCTTCCGGAACTGAGACTTAGTCAGTAGTGGCGAAACTCAACGCCACATAATGTTTGCACATGCGAACACACGTAGTATTCTGGCTATGCTTATATTAAACTTGTATTAACATAATTATCAATTAGTTATCTAGTACATACATAAAATACATAACTCAGTTTCTCATGACTACTTTTTCTAGGAATAGGTACTAGTTGCATTTATTTTTTTACTAAGTCTGAATAAACAGAATATGTTATAGCTCTATGTAACCATATCATTATTCATACTAGTAGCCGCGTTGATGTGCAAAACATACGTTGCTATCGCAACGTGTTTATCACTTTACAAATATAAAATGTATGTTAAACACTTGGTAGTGTGTGTAATATTTATTTTATTAATTTTTAGAGCATGATATTGGTCTTCTATATATTTCCTCTAAAAAATTTACACTGCCAAATTTTAATTTACTGGGATCCCAGAATATGCGATTTTTGATCTTGCCTTCCCATAGAAATTATGCTGTAAAACGCCATGGTGAATCATATTCAACATAAGTATGTTGTCGCCACGAAAGCTTAGTTACAGTTTTTTTAACTTATCTAATTTCCATGTTACCTGTGTAACTTATCATAAATTCATGTCTTTTATGTTTTGCAACTGTAAATGTCTGACAACTTATTATAGAGTAGATTATATAAATATTATAAAAATATTTAGATAATCAGAAATTTCTAAAAATGTATCTCTTTATAGAGATGCTATAAAAAAACTGCAATAAGCGTATAAAATTCTGGATGAGCTGGATAGAAGAGGCATGGCTTAGCGGTTAGAGCACTTGGGAGGTTTCCAAGAGGTGCAGATTCGAGCACCGGTACGTTTAAAGTATAAAGATGGTTATCATTTTTTCTGTTCTGTCCTTTATATTATGGCTTTTATACGTGCCAGTAGAGCACAATTAACTTCGCCAATGACACGTATAATGGAAAAGACACGATTTAGATTGAACAGTTAAATATTGAGGAAATAAAACGTAAGAGACTAGATTAACGGCTTAAAAGTAGAAAATCTTTAGTTGTTAAACCACCTGAAAAAAAATATATATAAGACCTATTCACCTAAAAATGTACAGAGAGGACTAAACACACACATTAGCAAACACTGAACATTAAGAGTACGCGGGACTTTACGGGGGAGGACATCATAGATGGGATGAAATAAATTGAGACAGAAAAAAAGCATATGGTTCGTCCAGGCCACATTCACACAGTGAATGGTCTCTGACCCTGATCTCGTCCAGATGCACAGAGGTACATGCATGCCCAAGAGGTACATGCATGGGGGGGACATATAAGCTTTAAAATTATCGTAAACTTTGGAAGCCAACACGCATCGGTGTAGATAAGAATATGGTTAAACCAATTTCGATGAATATAATATTGCAATTCCGTAATAATATTCAGTGCGCCTTTTACAAAATCTTTTCAAGATTTGTGATAATAGTACAAGAATGAACTAGGGCTTTAAAGAGGAAGGAGAAGAGAGGATTAGATGAAAAAGAAGAAACAGGATTAGGGAGCCTGGAAAATAATAAAAAAATTGTTTTGACAGTTTAATATAGTATATAAAAAGTATAACACTTTGTATATACTATATTAAACTGTCAAAACAATTTGACATCCATTTTTTTGTCTTGCCCACGTGTAAGTCGATTTCTGAAACGTAATCATTCTAATTAAATATACCACGCTTCTCTTTTTACCTCGGTCACTCACAATTTCTATAAAAACAATACATATAAATATATTTTAGTATATACACTTAATTATAATCTAGACTGACCTTTTGCAAAAGAGTTTATTAGGCACTATTTAAAACCAACGTAATTAGCAACGGCCATTGTAAAATAATAAGATCATTAAGTAGTAATTACTCATTACTTATTGTGTTACACTTGCTTATAATTTATTTAAAAATCCTTAAGTTAAGTTTAAAATACTTTTCTTTTACATAAAATTTCTTTTAAAATGTTCATTTTTTAACATGCGCTTTTTAGTAATAAATATTAATTTACAGGTGTTTATACTTTTTACGATTAGTAGTAATCATATGTATGTAGAGAAAAAATGAAATACAGAAATATTCTTTAATATAGTTATAATTGATTTATATCATTCAATATCGAACGAAGAGTCTTTGTAATATGTACGTATAGTAGTGTCCGACCGAAGGTTCGGTTTCGATTTCGGCCAGTTTCGGCAAAAAAATGGAGTTTCGGCCGAAGTTTCGGTTACGGCAAAAAGAGTCGGAACTCTTGAATAGTCATATATTGCTTAGCCACTTTTGAGTGATTTTATACCTCGTAGACCTAATCCCAAGCAGCTGTAAATGATTTCAATGTTCTACGCTAACGATATAGCTTAAAAAAACACTACGTAGATCCACCGAAGGATCCTTGGGCAAAAAGAACTAGCCTAGACCTCCAGTACTTAATACTTTCAATCGGTTAGCTGTACGGAAATTGGAAAAAGTGTTGTATATTGTATTGTGTATTGAGTCTATACCTAAGTAGACGCACTTTAAAGCGTGTCCACTAACTGTAGCATTTGGAGAAACAAGAAATTTTGCTTGAGTAATTATTGATGAATAATATACTAAATTTGTATGAAATATAATATACTTGACATGTACCCCACAAACACATTGTCTTTTGCTAGCATATTGCTAACTGTGTAATAGACATAAGCAACTGGCTAGGTTTATATAACTTAAAATCTGCTCTTGGATACGGCTTTTTGTGGTCATGGCGGTAGAGGTCAAAGGTAAAGTCCTACTTCCGATCTTAAATGTAGCTGTACCTTGCTGTGCTGTTCTTGATAAAACTAAAACCAAACCAGCGAATGTAAGAAGGTAAACCCTAGCCACCGAAGTCTTGAACATTACCGTTAGTAGAAGATTTTTTTTATATACCATCAGCCGTAAGCTGTAATGGCGCATGAACGGCATCTGACTGTAAATGCGATGGTTGTGCTTTCGATGCTCATTTGGGGAAATGATTATTTCTCACACGATAAGCACGGCGTTAAGTTCCACCAATCAACACGCAACGCTCCGATTTCGCGCGAAATGTAGAGAATGGAGTCCCTAGACAGTTTCTAGTCTCTCTCTAACAACATGCTTTGCAAAAGCTATAAAAAACAATATCTAAATTTAAAAATATTTACATTAGGTATTAAGCTTAAATGTAATGTTTTACTATACTAAATAAGAGTGAGTTAATCGTAATGACTCAAAGCATACGCACAAAGCGTCAAGCAAAAAGCACTACTTTGTAACATCTTATTCAAATTTTATGACGTCATCAAAAGTTTCGGTTTCGGCCGAAACAAAAGTCAAAGCCGAAGGTCCGGTTTCGGATTCGGTTTCGGCCGAAATCCTAGTTTCGATCGGACGCTAACTTATAGTATTTGCATTATATTACATAAAAATTAGAGTTGTACCTTCCAAAGCACTAAGTTTGTATCTGTTTGTTTGCACTTTAGTTCAAAAAGTATTATAAATGTAATTATAACTGTGAATTATACAACACAATTATAAAATACACAGTTATAATAACATTTATAATACTTTTTGAACTGATTTCACTGATAAATAATACCTTTCTATTATGTTATTTAAAGATTTAATACACATTGTAACGTGGAGGTGGAGGGAACCTTTGCATTAGTATACATACATATATAGGTTTTACTTTACAATCGTGTAAGTCGATGTTTACCAAAAATATTCATTACCTATAGGAAAAAGAATGATTTTGTCATAGTTACCTTAACACGTACAAGTATTTAGTTTAAAAATCTGACAATGTCTAAGATTCCACTTCTTTTGCTTTAGTTTTTATATTTCAACAAAAAGTACCACGCTGAGCAACTTCTGTTAAAACGTTATTTCCTTATTTTTTAGTACCTGATCTATTATGATTATATATTAGGTACCACTTTTGCGACGTGCCTTGCTGCTCCCGCCTCCGGGGTACGCGGAAGATTCAGGTACCTGTGGCCCCGGATTGTGGCGGTCGAGGAGGAGCACCGTGAGGTTTTAGTGGGTATACGGACGGCTCAGTCTTGAGTCCCACATGACCACGTCCGAGTCCCCAATCGGGCTGGTATCCGTAACGGACTTCCTCACGTAAAAAAAAAAAAAAAAAAAAGTACCACTTTTTAAACTCTTTATTTCAAATTAACAAATTAAGTATATTCCAATATCTTTCCAGGTTTAAAAGCTATGAAATAAAAAACAAAAGTATATCCAAATTCGTCCAGTACTTCAGAAGAACAAACGTACGCACGTGAACGTACAAACGTTCTGCTGTTACTGTTATATTATGGCATAGAATAGATAACATTTTAGTGAAGCCACCGTGGCGCAGTTGGAAAGTAATCTGTCCATAAATGCGATGCGCTGTGGGTTTGATTCCCAGTCGAGGTATTGATGTTGTTTTAATTTTCATTTAATTATAATTTTCATTTTCTTCACCCACGTAAAAACGACATTTCACGCGGAAAGTGGAGGACGGAGTATCTTGTTCGGACGGAGGACGGAGTACAATAGATTCTTTCTGTCTATACGCTGGCTTTTTCAGTGAAGCTAAAAAAATAACATTTTAGTTGTCTGCCTACTACTCATTTTAACAACGTTAATACAAAAATAAATTCACTTAAATAATTAAATAACTTTAAAGTGTAAAAACATGACTGTTAAATTATATTTTCATTGTTACTCACAATATTGGGTACACTTTAACGACTAATAGGAGATAGAAAAGATAGGTTGCTTGAATACAAAGCACCGAATAGATAATATTGGAAATCTTTGGAGGAGTCTTTCACCTGTAGAACCTTTCTAGAAAAATAGTTTTTAATATAAAAGTTAATTGAAAAATACATGTTAATTAAAAAGATTTTTGTGAAACTTTTTTACATTAACCAAAAAAAATTACATTGGCTGCTTTTTACTCAATTTTAAAAATATATAAATATGTAAACTCGTATAAAACACAACAATGTTAAGCCACTGTTAACCAATGTCACCTTTTTTTTCTAGAAATATAAGGCTTTTTATTTTATTATCGTATTTATGGACTATTATTAACAAATTATTAGATAACTACAAAAATACATCTCAATAATTACTTATTCTACTTTATATTAGGTAGTTCAATAACAATGTAAGTAAAAAAAATAAATATATTCTAGTTTTACTAATTCTTCTAAGCATATGAACACCTTGACAATCTTTAAACAACTCGACGGTTAAGGAATTCTAACATTTATTAAATTATAGAACTTTTTAGAGTGAATTATTGTTAAATTATATTTATGAAGATTGTTTAAGATTGTTAAATTATATTTATGACGAACCAGTGATGTACAATATATTATATTATGACGACATATAAATAAACGTGAATATTGGCGCCAGTTTAGCACTCGACGTCTCCCATACTATTTACCGGCAATAAGACAGTTCAAACAACGTACGGGACGGTCTACTCATTTCGTATGCAATTTTATTCATTATTTGTAATGTACTTCAATGGAGACGACCCTATATAGGTAAATCAGCTTTTAGCTCTTAGGACGTATGTAGATTGACGCTTTCAATGCTCTCAACGCTAATAATGTGACGTTCAGAAACTCATTTGACTGAAGCAAATAACGTTCTTTTTATTTTCCTTCACCATTCTAAGATACGGTAGAGATATTCAGATTTTATCTCCATCTGTCGTTAATATGTGCATGTGCGGTCAAAGAGATCAAACCGAGAGGTTATTTATACGTTAATGACTAATGTTACGATTTTATTATAAGGCTTACTTTTTTCTATACAGAGTCGAGATTCGTGTTGACAAAAATAATAATAAAATGTTAGAGACTCAATTGAATATTGATTCGAAACGAAATGCATTATAAATATAAATATTTATCTAAATATTCAATAGCAAAAACACAAACAATTAATGAAACTATGAAAGGAGCATTTTTTAAACGCAAGATCTTTGTGCTTTTATATTAAACTGACCTAAATTGACATGCACGATTATTTTTCATACTGTAAGTTTTAGATTTTTTAAATTGTCAAGATAAACTAAGTGTGCACTTATGTCGCATTCAAGTCTTCTGTTACTACACATCAAATTTTACACAAAATAAAGGTAAACAAGTTCAAACAAGAAATTCCGAAAGCAAACAAATATCATCTAATTATGTATCTCGATTATTACCCAAGCAATTCTGTTTTAGCATTATATCGACGAAAGGGAATAAAATGTGCAAATTTACAATACGGTTTACAAAAACCATACAAATAATATATGTACTAAAAGATTTAATTGATTTTACGAAGATCGATTTAAATTTATATTACCTTTGGAAAAAACAATCTGTAACTCAAATAATGTTAGTAAAGTGTCCTAAAATTATGGATGACTAATTAATTTATCAAATTGTAATAGTGAACACCCGTAGCTGTATTCAATTAGTAACTTAAAAGCTTCAAAGTACAGCTTTCCTAACTCTTTAAGCTAAATGACTCGGATATCAAAATACTTATGTACTCTACATTTCTTTTAGTGTCATGCTGTATCCTTCACACAGCAGGGTAAGCCGAGGGAACCTAGTAAAAATCATTCCAAACTGTTTTCCGCCGAATTCTGGAGGCATTGCGTATTAAGTGGCGCAACTTAACGCCGCGCTTTGCCTCGACACCAGAGCGAAGAAAATGAAATATTAAATATTTCCACTCCTCGAGTGGTAATCGAACCCACAACCAGTCGCTTTACAGTCACACTTTGTGCCACTGCGCCTGCGGAGAAACTAACAAACAAAATCGATTCTCATATTATCGATTTATAAGCGAAGAAAGCATCCACGCCACACCAATACCATCCTTAGTAAACCTTCAAACAATCCTATACCTAGTCGAGGGGTGAAATAGAGCCATTGAATAGAGTGTATTTGTGAAGACGAGGACGCCGCTTCCTTTAACATAGTTGAAATAAAATAATTATATGAAATACTACTACATCACTCTACATTTGTAAATATTAAAATTGTTTAATTTTAAATATAATACGTATATAAAAAAATATTAAAATAAAGAGCCAATTATAAAAATATGGATTTTTAGATAACTTTGCTTAAAAATTCGTATTCAGTTGTATTTGGATAATTAAGTTTATTGGTAGCAAAATTGCGTTCACAAATCGTTAAGTCTAATTTTAACTGATAGGCCAAAATAGCCGGTTGCCCGAACAAATGAGCATAATGTATTTCTCTTTACGCTCTGTGTTGTACGTAATCCCATCGAAACTAATTATTGGCTCCAAAAACTCAAACGTCCGTTTACTGCGTGATTTAAAAAAAGGTTTATGCTCATGTTTCAGCTGCCATTTCAGATATCATTTTATTTTAATTTGAATTACAAAAATGTGTTTTTGTATTGATAAAATATGGAACTATTTCTGTTATCCTTTACATTAAGGTTTGATTATGTTGTAGCAAAACTATCTATCAATGCTGCTCAATGCAGTTATTGAACAAATATAGTGTGCTTAAAGATTTTTTAATTAAAATCGTTCGTTTGTAATTGAGTGACGTGTTAGACGTGCAACGGTGGCGGGCGCTGCGCGTCGAGTGAGCTGGCGGCTGCGCTGCGCTCACCTATTGGTCGGCCGGCGCGACCCGCCCCAGGGAGGGGGCCACGCACACTAACAAACCTCACCTAAGATAATTTATTTTATGTTATACCGTTTGAATATTTTATATTTGTGTGAGTTTTTTGCGTTCAGTGTGAAATATTCGCGCGATAAGAAGAGGGGAACAGATCGATTGGGAACGTTGCGCTTTTTATTTCGACACTCACTCGCCTTATTGTACTAGCTTAATTGTAGTGCATCTTCGGTTAGGTTCTATTAAAGCTTCGTTGACACCCTGTTTGTACTATAATTCGCTCGGTGTTCTTAGCAGCTGACATTCGTGGTTGCATTGTAGTTTTGTTCAATGACGATAAGCAATGGGTATTTTATTCCAACGAGGGACGTAAATAATATCAACAAATTCATTAATATTTAAATTTACACAAAAACGAAAGCAACTATAATATATTCGTTTTTTAGAGTATTTTTTTTATTTAAAGCATTTTAGGTCGTAATTTTACAAATTGTCTACATGAGAATATCTGTCATAAAAAAGTTTATATGCCAAGTACCTTAGTTTAAATATTATAATTTGATATATAATATATATATCTCAATTTTATATAAATAAAAACAAGAAGAAGACATTTACCTATATTGTTAGCCTTAAAATACCAGGTAGATTATAATTTTTGCACATTATATATTATAATGGTATTTATATTACATTTGAGAAAAACAAATCTGTCAGATATTTAAATGCATTCATTGGTCGATTGTTTGTGGCGCTACAGCAAAAAATATAATGTTTGTTGCCGTCCCAAAATCGAGAATCAAGAGCGTTGCGGGCAACAATTTCTACATAACAGTGTACGTAATATAGATACGGCCGGGACGAACACACTGGAAAGACCGTTTAATACTGTCACCGCTAACACGCTTCCAACAGTAAAACGAGCCCAGTAAAATATCCATCGAATACCCAACAAACCACTACGCCTCGGCCGCGGCTGTAGCTATCCTAGTTAAGTGATATCGAAAATAAAAATTACAAATGTCGTGGTTACCTTTAATCACATGCAAAGCTATCATTAAGTCGCGAAGCGTCGTGCGTCGTCACTGTTAATTATCACAAAATATAAGTATAAAATGAAATAAAAGGGACCGACCGACAGCGGCGTAAAAAATACGAGAAAAGAAAGAGAAGCTTTTAAAAAAGAAAGGAGTGCATCCCCACCTAGCCCCCCGTTACGCCCCCGAGCGGGCGCCACCCATCGCGCCGCAAAAATCGAGAGCGTCGCTGCGGCGCGGGGTCAAACGGCGACGCGAGCGTGGAAAGAAGGATCGGTGTGCGGCGCGCACACTGCGGCGCGCCTGTGCTAGTGTGCGCGTGTGTGTGTGCGCCGAGAGAGGGACGGCGCGAGAGAGGGACGGCGGCGCCAATTACTATCACCTGGCGGGCAGCTACCGCATTACCCACTGCCGCCGCGCGCGCGACCACGCGCCTACTCTACGCGAGCTCTACGCTCCGTCGGATCCGGATACGATCGATCACGTCATGCACCGGACTCGCCCTGGAATTGTGGAACTGTGAAGTGAGTGACTACTGTGACCAGAACTAAAGTGTGTGACAATGACATCCCAGTTCGCCTTCCGAGGATCGCCACCCAACCAGGTAAATATATCTGAACATTTGTCAGCTCCGCGACTTTCAATTATATATGTTTGTGTTGTTGATAAACTTATGGTACGCTCACATCGTTCTCTATTCGATTAAATTATTATTTTATTGTTCATTCTCCAATACTTCTAGCTTATTCTTCACTGTTTAAGTTAGTGCCATGTATTTTAGACAGTTTTTTTAAAAATATTTGGAGTTGCCTTCGTTTGTGTTAAAAGTTTCAAGATTAAAACTTTTCGGGAAGGACGTTACTTTTTTAAAATTATGAATTAGTTTTTCTGATTATAAAATACGGTGGTTGTTAACGCATTATGTTTTATTTTGGTTTGCAATCAATACCATTGTGCCAATGTTAAAAATGGTACATAAGTGGACATAATCGGATTATATCGTACATTTTATGTATAAGACGTGTAACTATAACTACAGATATTATTTCAAAATGATTCAAAATGATTTTCTTTATGATTGTTTGCACAATTTCTTTAAATATTACACGACGAAGAAAAATCTTACTCATGGTATGACTTTTTTAATTCAATATTTTTTGGGTACAATATTTTTTTAAACTACATATAGGTAACATACAGAACACAAACTTTTGTACTATTGTTAACAGAGCTTATAGTACGTATTTTTATAGCTTGTAATTTGTAAATACATTTTTAAAATGTTGTTTTATAAAAATAAACATTTTGCGGTTTGGTGTTTACGGTATATTTTTAAAAACGGTTATATTTTTAATATAATCTGTAATTTAATCGTTGAAAGAACATATAAGTTAAATATGAATAAGTATTATATACATTTTCAAAAGTTTACATTATTTTTTGTTTTTTGAATATTACTTTGTATATCTAAAGTATATAAAAAATATAACAGTTTTTTAGTTACATTTTATGTTTATGCATAAATTCACTTAACATTATTATTGTGACGTTTTAATACGGGAATACGTATAAAAGGAACTCTCGGATAATAAATAATGTTTTTATAAAATATAAAGTGGTGCAACTTTTACTTACATTAGCAGAATATTGATGTGGGTACTTTAATATATACATTATAATGACGTAAAAATATTGAAATATCATGTACATAATTGATAATTGATCCCGTCAGTTACGTATCAAAATTATCCTTTTTATACCAGTACCTGCTTGATTTAATTGTTGAACAAGTAATCCACATCTTGCAGTTAACGGAATAAACATTTATAATCTCCTGCATATTTGCGTAATAATTTCTAATAAGCAAGTACACCGCCTGTCCATTAACAATTCTAACAAGACATCCGAACTTTAAAAATAACATTTTTTTTATTTAATCTTGCTGTATTTTAGTAAGTAATTTTATTAAAAACTCGTAAAACCTCTATAAACGTATAAACAAGAGTATCTCTACCTTTTTTATGAATGAAAAAAATATATTGAACATTGAAAGGTTTGATAATATTAAAAGCCGTTACGACCTTAGCTTATCTTTATTTTCATCTTTTGGATTTAAAGATCTGCCTGAGCTCTCTTAGCAATTTTAATTTTGTCTAAACTAATTCCTGTTTAATTCTTGTTTATGAATTTTTACATTTACTTTAAGTACAAGTTTAATTCCGTGCGGCGTTGAGTTCCGGCCAGTCAATTTCGAACGGAGAGTGGAGATCGAACGTAGTGTCTTGACAGTGTATCGCGAAAAACCTGTAAAGAAATATTTATATTTATACATATACATCTATTTGTCATGATGTAAGTAAATAAGACATATTTACGGTATTAATTATATAAAAAATAGATGACTTGCATGCCTTACTTATAAATTATGCTGAAATATTCATAATATTTTATTACTAAGAAAAAAAACAATATTTTAATACATTCATTATATACAAACAGTTATATTGTAAAGCAATTCTATTGCTTGTATAATAAATATGCGTAAATTTCAACATTTACTACACAAAAAACTTTAACAAACAAACACTAACAAAATAAACTGCTTCTGTTGTTCATTATTAAATGAAATAGAGATATACATATTTCTAAAGCATAATTAATTTCATAAGTTATATCTATGTACGTATATATCTATGTACGTACTGTGTTGAAACTACTGTGAAGTGTAATATAATTGGTATAAAGATTATTATTAACAGTAACTGTATGACAATTTATTATGCTTTCAAGTTAATTGTTATTCAAATCATAAATACTTGCTGTCATCATATTTTTATAAACGGTTTAAATTTATAAATCATTTTATAAACTTATTATTTGGCGAGTAGTGAAATGTCTCAGTTTGTATGCGACATATAGATAGATAGTTTTATTAATAAACTGTATAGGTATATTTCTTGACTATTTTTTATATTATTTTTATATTTATTTACAATTAACAAATTCCAATCGCACATCTACCGCGCGTTATCTTTCTTTATCTTTTACAAAGTTAGATCACAAATTATGCTACCTTATATAAAGTCAATCGGAATTATGTTTATTGTTTCTTTCTTATCTTTTTATTGCTTTTACACTAAACCGAAAATGAATAAATCCTGTTTTAGACATTAATAGTTTCCTTGATTGTATAATTTTGTTTAATTAGTAGTTTACAACTTCGGTGTAGTAAATATGTTCATATGTTACGGTTTCTTTTATAAAATCAAAGTCAAAGTCAAATATTTTATTCAAAATAAGAAGTTACATGCTTCATTTTTTTAACGTCAAAAATTTACCACCGGTTCACTAAAGTTAATGCCTCAGACCTGAGAAGAACCGGCGCAAGAAACTCACTCTTTTATTTTTTTTAAGCCAAGCAGTTACAGATATTATATAATTATGTATAAAATATCTGTAAATACTTGAATATAAATATATAAATAATGTTATTTTCATAAAAAAATACATTGATAACTGTCGTCTTTTTCTCATGAAAATGTGAGTGCTTTGCATTTCATTCTTATTCAACTGAAATATGTTTTAAGTCTTATAAGCAAATTGTTATTCCTATTATTATAACATTTTATTCTAATACCGTTAACTGAAATAAGATGGTATTGAGCTAATACGCTAATAATACGTGAAATACAATGATGAGATTTTAGGTTTACTGACTATGTTGATGGTCACAGTTTCAATTTTTGTAGCAAGAATAAAAACACATCTGCAGCAAGAATAACGTTTCCGTAGTGAAGCAGTAAAAAGAATTTTCACTTGTCTTCATTTTCCTATATGTTGAAATTAAATAAGTACTCGGTTAATAAGTGGTAAGTTCCAATACAAATTAAGTAAATATTGTTATAATTCTCACCTACGTAATAGAAGTTATGCGACGCTCTGGTATTATATCAAAAGATTAAATATTTTTTAATCTATATATATTAAACACAACATATTTATGTAAATTATTAATTGCAACTCATTAAGAATTCAAATCTTAGTACATTGTACGCCGTTTTACACGTAGGTATTCAGTGAGATATTTGTGAATAGTGTGCCGACAATTTTCTTAAACTAACTAAGAGACTTGTAATTACTGTGTATAATAAAACAAACGAGCCGCATTTACACCGTAGTGAATGTGTATATTTAGTATGCGGTGTATAAAATATTGCAGTGTATATTTAGTACTAGAGGTTATTTATTTTTTCTTTATTTAATTATGTCTCCGATAGTAATTTCTCTGTTTTTCTCTAAACATGCTCATGTCAAATTTTAATTTCGATTTTAATTAAAATTTGATTTGAGGCCCATATGGCGCAATGGGGCGGTGTCTGACCGTAAACACGATGGTTACGAATTCGATTCCCACTCGGAAAAATGTTTTAATTGTAATGTGAATGATGACATACCTATAATTTATCATAAAAATCACAGCTTAAAGACGATTGGAACGGTCTTGTTTTCTTTCAGGCTGTAGTACCTACTCGAATTTAAGCGTACAACGGTACAGCGCATCTGCGCAATAGTGTTACCTACGTAATATCATGTTATCGTTAAAGAAAATAAAATAATTGCTATTTAAATTTAAGAATAAAGGACGAGGACTTTTATAAAAAATATACATAATATTAAAAACATTAAGATGTACTAATACTAACAATTTTGATTTATGAATAAGAACAAACCTGAAAAAAAAACAATATCCGTAAACATAAACAACACACATACATATCCAAAAGAGGGTTAAACCTACATTAGAAATCTATATCTGTATTAACTTATCGACCAATTGAATACTTAATTATATTACGCATTTTTATCTAAGAGTATTTCTACATTTAATTTACTTTTCAAGTTTATTTATATATGATAGTGCTTTATTAATTTTTATATATGCTATCTGGATTAATAAGGATGATATGACATTCGGTGCGTGCGTGGCGCACGGTCAGATTTAGCCATTGTCGATAAGGGTCCAGCGGGATTATTCTCATTATTTCCCAAGCATCTAACAGAAAACCAGAAAACTTTGCGGTTTTACGTCTCGCCTTGGCTTTGCAATCAGTAGGTAATTGGTTTGAGAGAGCTTATTGAGTTTCTTCAATATATAATAATATATTAATATATATAGATATAATTTTTAAAACGAATAATAGTGACTAACTAAATTGTCTACAATTAAAAAATGTTGCATTTTGCTCAAAAATAATAGTGATACTTTTTATTTTAGAGGAGTGTTATTATCATAGATGTGCATTTACAAAGTTTTACACGAGCGTTATTCACCAAGCCATGGTGAGCGAGAACTTGAGCGACTATTTAGTTCTAACGGACAACTGTTCAAGAGACATGTATGAAAAAAGCGACTTACAACGTTTGTATAATAAATACGAATAATGAAGGAAGAATAAAGATACCTAGAGAAGAAATCACTCTGCGTAACGGAGAAACATAGATAAAACAAAGCCAAAGAATACATGTTAACCTAAAAAATACCAAGGTAAAAGTTTCGACTCAATACACAAACTTTACAAAATCGTTTTTATTTTGTAATTAGTTCAACATGGTATCGACTACAGTAACCTGAGGCGGTACTAATAAAACTTAGGCAGCTCAAATTTTCTGAAAACCTTGTTTCTATATCGCTATCAGCTATCAAATATCATGTAAAGATACGTCTCGTGTATCGGTATTGAGATTTTCGTGTAGTCTGAACTTGGTCCAGTTATTATTTTTTAAAAGGACAGCGAGATTTTAGAGTTGTAATGGAAATATTTTGAGGCTCGTGAGATTACATTTCAGCGTACCTATAGCGTTTCATTTTATTATACGCAAACGTGAATGTCGAGGATATTTGTTAAATAATTACTTTGTCTAACTTAGAAAATGCGAATAGGGTATCTGGTCGCAGTCCTACAACATTTGTAATACGTTATCTTAAAAAATAACTTACAAGAACTAATACAATATATTATGTTATCTATAAAAAATCTACTAACGCTTTTAATTCTAGCCGAGGCTTTATGCCATTTTTAACTCAATTACTTGACTAAGAAATTTCACAATAGATAAAACAGATAATAATATTAAGTAGGAAGTCCATATCATATCATGAATAATTTTATTTAATAAATTACCTCGCCTTTGGTCACTTCGGACGGATGTAATTTACCTATCTCTTTTGTTTCCGTTACAGATAGACAAAATATCGCTAACATTTTGGATTTTAGTTAGATAATATATATTATGAATATACTTTCATCACCTGTTAAATACGACCAATTAAATGTTATTCGGCACTCAGGGTTATTATGATATACAAATATTTTAAATTAAAATTACAGTATAGAATAAAAAACTTTGTTAAAACAATCTCACAACGTGTCTTTAGCTAATCTATTTATGACAGATAAAAGTTAATTTAGAGTTTTCATTAAAAACTTACAAAATATTCAAATTATTTAATAATATATTCGGTAGAATGTTTGTAAAAAGCTACTTAGAAATTAAATCACATTTAGTTGTTACATGTTTGTTCCATTTTATATCATTTTTTTTATATTATAGGCGCATATAATAATAATAAACAGTCCATATGTGTATATAGGTCGTTCGTGGAGCAGGGAGCATAAAGTGTGACAAGGGAGCAAACGCGCCTGGTTGTGGTTTCGATTCCCACTCGAGGAGTGGAACTATTTAATATTTCCATTTTCTACGATCTTGTGTCGAGGCAAAGCGCGGTGTTGCGTTCCGCCAATTAACATGCAATGCTTTCAGAATTCGACGGAAAATAGGAACGGAGTGTCTTAACACTAGGTTTCTGCTGTCTACCCTGCTGTATGCATATACATACAGCGTGATGCTAAAAAAAGTGTATATAAGAACTAAGTCTGCCATCGTGGAATAAGACAAGCAGTTACTGTTATTACTTGTAATTTTTATAATTAATGATTGGAAGAACCTAATTAAAAACAACATATAAAAATAAGCTATATGTAACAAATACGTACGTAACATAACGCATTACGATAGCGCTAAAACTGTCTTATTTCCTTCACGGTACGCTTTACTTTAAACACCAATTAAGTATAAGAATGGACTATAAATCTATATTTAGACTTTATTTTCGTACCCTACATTTATATCGAACGTAGCTTTACTTATTACTAGTATAATTTTTATAGGGAAAAAATAAATAAAATCGTTAGGTATATAGACTAATTTCATACTATTTTTATGATTTTAAAATTTATAACTTTGTGTTAGATTTATTTTTTGTGACGCTTGGAAATGCTTTTACGCAGACCGCCCGTACCCAAAGTACGGACGATACTGTGGGGCTGATCAGATAATACATAATATACTACCCACTACTATACTACACAATAGATACTACCCACTAAAACCCAGTGGAAATCCTCTCTACCTAAATAAGACGTCGCAGGATCACTCGCGTATGCATACTACGACGTCTCAGTGGATGGCCCGCCTACGGACCACCAGCGCCTTCAAGGTGCTCCGGAGTTTCTTCCAGAGCACCTGCAGACTCGATGACTTGCAGGAGGACAATTATTACCCCCCCGCAGTAGCTCCTCTAGGGTAGGGGGAGTTGGAGTTGCGCGTACCGCCTTCTCCTACCCCCTGGCCTACGACGGCGGAGCGGGTCTGAATTCGCGCTAAACTCACGCTCCCGCTCCGCGGTCTCCTTCAAAGCGATCACTGACTCGTAAAAGGAGACCATTGCAGACCAGTTTCTCTCACTATCCAGCATGGCCCCCACTACACTGGAAAGTGTGAGATCCCTACCCACTACTGCCATTAAGGCATGGCGTTGTGGAGCCCAAGCGGGGCATTCTGCCAGAGTGTGATGCGCCGAATCGATGGGTGTATTACACTCATGGCACGCCGGCGACGACTCCCGACGAGCAATCTGGTGCAAGTATTTGCCGAAACAACCATGCCCCGTAAGCACCTGCACCAGCCTGAACGTCAGGTTCCCGAAGTTCCGTTCGACCCAGCGCTCTGAGTGGGGGCGGACTACCTCCACCGTCACTAGGCCTGCCACGAGGCACCCCAGGTCTACCGTCTGTCGTCGAATCAGGGCTTCGCCTGCTCTACTCCTCATTCGTGTGATATCCTCCCTGGATGGTGGCACGCCTCGCGACCGCTCACTTGCGTTGCGTTTGTGTTAGATACATTAACGTCACACGAAAGCCACATTGTCCCGTTTAAATAACTTTTAAATACAATTTTAAAGTCAACGGACACAAATCATGGGGTAATTAAGGTCGAATGATTGATAAATTATAAGCCAATCTCCCCCTTGCTATCACACCATATAACTACTGTAAAGATATACAGTTAAATGAAATTGAATTTTATTACTATGAAATTGGGCCCGTTTTACGTTAACACCACAATATTGGGGTGGATCTGAATATCTACATTAAGCAGCATCCCGTCTTATCCATTGTTTCCTATCACCGGTTGAATGTGATTGTTTTTATTATTTATTACTTTTTTAATATGACATTTGGCCAAACAGTGCCTTTTATGTATCAACGGTTATCTATTCTCCCGTTGTTTGGTCATAATTTGTTATACAATGTTTTGATCTAGATGCATTGTATTCTAGAAGTTTGTGTTCCCCCCTAATGGCAAATATTTGTGTTACCTACCTAAGAGAAAATAGTGTAGTAGCGTTGCGCGAATTTACGATAACGTGTGATGATCGAAATACAATTACATAATAATAAATTTATTCTGATACTAATTATATCGCATATTTAAATATTAGTATATATTTTATGATATTACGTACTAGGTGTAACTTCACCATCCACGTAGTAAGAAAGTTAAACATTTAAAGTAAGCTTTATTTAGTAAAAATCTAGAGAAGTTAAGAAAAGAACACTATTTTTATAACATAAATACATTCGTATTCATAAAGAACAAAAGCTTTCAACTTCATAATAAGCGAGCAATCTTGCCGTTTTCGTCTCTGACCTCCTTTGCTCACGCGTAATTTACCTTTTAGTACCGGAGTTCAAGCGTTTTGAAAAAGTAAAAAATAACGTAATTAAGTAAACGTGCTCCATTGTTCTCTGCATGTGTATTTTATTTGTGTAATTTTTTATAACTAGCCTTGCTTATGCTATTTAATTTAAAAATTCCTTTCTGTACAACCTTATATTTATTAAATATGTACTTAAGAGGATATTACTTTCTTTTACGCAGATTACTTTGATCATTGTGATCATTTTGTTATATCCTAGAGCTTTACCTCTTGCAAAGGTAAATGTAGGTAACTTAGAACTACATATTGTACATTTTTATGTTGTTTTAAGAGGACCTTACGGAACTTGCTATGGTGACATTTTATTTAGCTTTCAATTTATAGAATTTACTTTGAAATATACTACTAATCATATGTAACAAAAATCCCATGGGATTCCTTGTTTCGATTCTTCTTCGATGCATTTGTAGTGTCTTAAATCTGTCTATAAATTTATTGTGATGTCAGAGTACAGTACTATATATGTAGTATACCTAAGTGACAATAGATTTACAGCTATCAAACAGCAAAATACCCGTCAATATCAGTCCAGCGTTTCCAGAGATTAGCAGGAACAAACAGACATACAGACGGACCGACAAAAATTGTAAAAAATATTAATTTGGTATATGCACTGTATACATATGTATGCGTAGAGTAAAGAACGACTAATTTTAATATTACAAACAGACTATTGAATATTATTTACTTGTTAGGTGTAATAATTAATATGATTGGCATTCCTACAAATCACAGAGTATACGAATAAAATTTTGTCCTCATTTGTGGCAAGCATAGAAAATAAAGTTCCTAATTAATTTTACTTTGAGTTTTGGTTATTGTGCAATTTAGATATAAATCATGTAGGTAGTCTCCAGCATAAAAGCAACATAAAAGGTAGTGAAAATAAATTAATTAAAAATTAATTAATAAATAATTTTATTTAAATGCATTGATTGCAAAAATACGAAACATATTTTCATGATATATGTATATAATATATAATTTTTATTAAAACCATGTTCTTTCTCATAAACAACATTTAACATTTAAACAAAAAAGCACGTATTTTTCTCTGAGCAAAAAATGTATTTATAACTTGCACGCATGCGATAGCACCAGAGTGTTCAAATCACATAGAATGTAGTTCTAATGTGAAAATGAGCATTAAACATGAGTGTACATCGATTTTTTGTAATATTTTATTCAGTGGTACAACAATTCAAATAAAATTTCATGCTCTATGGCCTTAATAGAAATAACTTAAGAAGATGGGGAGTAGACGGTATTATTTTTATAACAACAGTGCCGCCAATTTCCATTATATGAATATTAAGTAACATTAACAAATTGAGAACAATTAAAGAACTGAGTGACTTGTAACTAGGTTATGCAGAAAAAAGCGTAATTAAGAAATTGACATTAGAATAATCGAACTAACAAGCGCAGCTCTATTTCTCTTTCATAAGAATAATGTTTTAATTAAACTAATTAACAACAAGTCATAATTAATTTACTTATATCATACAATTCAGTATGAACTGGTTCAGCATACACAGTGTTCACGTAAGCTTTACTTATTGTGAGCTGGACATTATCTTATTTAATTAAAAAAATCTTTTCAAATTTGTGCGTTCTTTCGATTTGGTAAACATGTAAAATTTAATTAAAACTTATTTAATACTGAGGAAACAAATCAAGTATAGATTCATATGAATATCGATGTCGATAAGAGCAGCTCGGTTATGCCCAATCTGATAGTTGTTTTGGTTTTTAATTAATTTTCAAAGAGTGTGGCCGAAAGGTGTTGCGTGTCGTGTTACACCAGAATGCGCGTCGAGCTTTCTTAATAAACGCTCTTATAACAGAGCTTTAGACATCTTTCTTACTGTTTTACAATATATAAGAAACTCCTTTCTATATACTTCCCACCCGAAATAAAGTTGGAACTCAACGCCGGGGGGGAGGGACCAATACAATACCATACATACGTACAATACCAAGGGGGAGAAATGAAAATATATTTTATACCTTCCTTCGAGTGGGAATCAAATCCGCAACCATCGCGTTTACAGTTAGATGCTATCTCGCTGAGCTGTAGTTGCTTCAAATATATAAATCAAATATTTTTTACTCTATATCATAGGTGGTTATTTATAGAGCCAAGTAAAATTATAATTCCATTTCTTGCACATCGTCCAAGAGTTGCTAGTTGAAATCTTGCTACGTGAAAACTTAAAAAAAAGGTTTATTTATACGTATTATATATATTAAATATCCCAAAAAATAACCTGAAACGCAATTAGGTTCCAAACTCTTATCCACTTAATTTAATTTAACAATCGTTCTGACAAAATATTAAGGGTTCGCTTATCTTTTACCAATATCAATATAAACATTAAAATATCTTTAAATTCCGTTTTTTTTTGGATTAAGTGTTCTGTTTTTCTCGTCAATTAGTTTTTGTAAAATTAACATATTCATTCACTATTCTAATTTCAGAATTTATTTTAAATATAGTTTCAAAATTGGCTAGTGCAGTAAATCGAATTTAGAAAATGAAGATCGGAGTGTCTTAGTACCAATTTCTCTCTGCCTATCCTACAATGCAAAAATTGTGTGAAGCTAAACATTAGTTAACCTTCAAAAATTCTTTTTTTTTTTTAAATTTCAAAATTAATTACATAAGTACTTTTGAAGATTATCTTAGATTATTCTCAAAATATCGTGTAAGTCTTTATATTAAGAGCATAATACTTTCGATAATAATTTAAATATTATTATTTCTCCGCGTGGGGCTCGAACTTACAACGATCACTTTTCCAGTTAGCTCTGATCCACTGCTCCACTTATAACAATTACAAAAACAAAGTAAAACAATTTTGGATTTTCCTAATAAAGGCTTCAATAATAAAGTAAGATGCAGTAACATTATCATCGTGAACATAATCTTGCTTCAATATTTAGGGCGTCACAGATCTTTCAACGCCACTCTGAGAGTCGACACACAATATAATATACCAAAATACACGTGTTTGACAATTAGTAGCTCTGTTTCGCCCACTACTGCCACAGAACACGATATAGAAGTGACATGCAACTAAAAAGAATGAACTAAAATTTTAATTTAAAAATCGTATAGGAGTTATATAATATATACAAATATATCACAATATTATAATAACAACAATATTACATTGATAAATGATAGTTTTTATGTCTTAAAAGAAATTGGGGGCAGCTGATATTATGTTATTCTCAAATCTAAGGATGACTGTGAATGAAGACAGAGTGAATTAGTTACCACACACACACTCAATGAATCGTCCAAACATTCAAAATGTTAATACAAACATAAAAAGTACTTACATATATACGAGTATGAAAACATTAAGCATAGAAAATATCAATGTAGCTAATTTAGTGCTATATAATCCTGTTATTTGTGCCTGAACCTACTCCTTTATTTCACTTGGCACGAGAGTTATATCAATAGTTACACAGATGTATTCACGTCGGGCAATCCGCTTGCGGCTATGCCCGCGTGAACTATACAACTATACTTTTTTCGCATTTTTGAGCGGCATTCTCGTTTAAGTTCAGCTGTTTGTATTCTTCACAAACATATTCGTGTGCTATTTCAGCCCCTTAGAAAAAAATAGGTAATCTGTGTTTGACTTTGCATGATCAACTATCTTCCTGGGGTTTCATTTTTCATACACACTCATCTCCCATTTCTACGCCTAAATCAGTATATTTTTGAAAAATATTAACCGTTCCATCTATATCGTGTTGGTGATTAAGCTATAAAAGCAAACGGACAGACAGATATTCGAATTTATAATATTAGTATAGATGAACATATCAGAATCAACAAAAACATTATAATAATATTGTTTTTTTTACAATCGATAAAGGACTTCTAAGAAACTTATATTATAGCTATACGTCTGAATATTGATATTAAAACGAATCATACAAATATTAGGCGAAATAAATAAAGAATATACAAGAAAATAGAATCTTATCGTGTAATCTATAAATAATTTCATGATTTAGTCGTTCTGAACAAAGCAAAACTCAAGTCCACAGCAAAGATAAAATTTAATTTATCTCTAAAATCAACTTCTGCTTTGTGTATCACACACAATCGTAGATAAGTGAAACTTCAAAAGAAAACGAAAAACCGTGTTATTAGCGTTATCTACTACTTACGTAGAGCAATGTTAATTGAAACCGTTATGATAATCTATAAAATCATAGATTATTATTGATTATGCGATATTGATTCTGTTTGAACTAAATATTATCTTATATCAAACATTAATTACAAGTTTCGGCACCCGATTCTACGCAGATCGATATAGACACTAATTATGAAGTAGATAGATGGATAGATTAGCGATGTTGTTAGAAAACCTTATCAGTAATAAAGATAAGTACCTAAAACCTTTTTAGAATTTAGTTGAAATAAATGCTTAGTTACTTACACGATCTTGTGTGTTTTTGTAAATTTTTTACAAAAAAAATAATATACCTACTATATTATGTAAAAAAGTAAAGGTATATATATACATCACGAGCGATAAAATTAATTCTAAGTTATAATTAGATCAAAGTTTTATTCTAATGTTTGACATTTAGGTGTCAACATAAGAATTATAATAATTAAGGCTAGTGTTACGAATGCAATAAATCTAAGACAGCGCTTGTTTTTTATTAAAACATTTGGTTAATATCCTAAAAGATGAATTGCGTTCTTAAGTTTTTGGGCGACTTAAATTAAAATTAAATTTACATTATTGCGAACGTTTAAAGAAGACTACTAGGACCAAACTCAGCTACTTATCTGTCACACGCAATACTTATGCAGATGTTTGTAATAAAAATACAATTTATAGTAGCACTTTGGTGTGCAAATAAGCTTACAATGCTTGAAACCGCAGTTATTTTAGTAATAGTAGTCGATTAGTAGGTAACGACAGGGTGTAATAAAGTACTGAGTCGCACGGGATGTTTTGAATCGGACGCTGTTTAATAGCCCCCATATTCGTTACTAATACATACGCTCGAACATGTGCTGTAATGTTTAAATATATGACAAATTGATATTGCTGCGAGTGAATCATTATAATTAGAAGTAACATCTGTTTAAATTTATATTAGATCCTAATTGTTTGTAAATCAGAATTTATGCAGATTTAAATGGCACTTGCTAGGATTTTTGATTACACTTTATTTTTTTACTTTATTTAATCACATTTTATATTGAATATTTCGAAAATTTTTACACAATAAACTGGCTTATTTTATATACATAATTTAAAATTTTCCTTGTATTGCTTACAAATACGCAAAAAATATTCAGCATAATATTAGAACGTACAAATGAGTTTTAAGAAAATAATGATACATCTGATATACACACAAATATACAGGCTTGTCCTAAATCTGTCTAAGGAATGCAACGACGTTATAAAGCTTTTAATATTTGCTAGCCATGCGTTTATTACGCGATAAAACAAGCAACATCGAACAAGTTCATGAGAACACGTTCGGGGATGAATGATTGATGATTCTTAATCCCTGTGGATTTCATTTTGCGGTTTATAAGAAATAGTTTGCTAAATAATCTTTTAATGAAAATTAATAGTTCTTACAATTAGTAGGTACTTGACAAAAAGAAATTAATCGAGTTTTATCAAAGGCACAATTGTTAATTTTTAGTTGATTTGCATAACTTATCCTCAGTACATAGCGATACAGTGTGTTACTTCCGACAGGATAATATTACGCTTTCCCCTTTCGGCATGTTGGGTGGCGATCCTCGACTTTCTCTTAATCAATCAAGTTTACAAAAATGTTGTTGGACCACTTATCGTACACTAATGACAGATTTAGCAAAGGTTCATTCAAACTGAAATAACTTCATTAGAATGTTCCGCACTAATCGAGGATATGATTGATGACATCAATTTCGAAGCTTCGAAACGTTTGATTTGCTTTAGCGTTATTTGTTTTATGTTGTGGTCGCTATTTACATTCGTAGAATTATTTTTAATTTGTTTTTTTATTATTACTTTATTCTATAAAAGTTATTGAAATAAAAAGTAAAATCTAAAATCTAAGAATTTTCTTTCGCAATTTACATTCCCTGGACGCAATTGTAAAATGAAAGAGTTTGTCACTATATTCTCCTTTTCTACCGCACAAGATCAACCCGTGATAAGTTAGAACAATAAGTCTTAAATCTAAGCGTGGACATGAAGCGACTCCGGTTGCGAAGAAATCACAATTTTATGAATGACTTGTTTGAATGAGACGCAATAATGTACGCTTCGATTACGTACCGGCTTGGAGGCCTGGTTCCAATGTAATTTAAACCATAACATTATATTTTTAAGCTCTTTTTACATTCAAAAAGCTCCCACAAGAAACTTTTAACTGTACGTTCACTTGGTCATGATTCATTTTTGAACGAATCATTTTTTTAGCGTACATTAAAACCTATAATAGGTATTTGAACCGACATAAAAGTTTTCCTCTTTTAATAAAACACGTCTTAATAATGTATATCGTTTTACAGCACGGCTCACTTGTATAACACGTTCCCAATTCCAATTTGATTTTCAAGCATGATAGCCTGAAAATAAAAGCATATGTGATTATTTTTTGTTTGTTTTTTTTTATATTCAAGCTTTCATCTTTATTACAATGAATGTAATTTAGAGTAAAAACTTATTTCTAGAAATTTAAAATAAATGATTTTTAAATTTGCATCTTTAACTTACCTCTCTCTCTGGTTAATGGAGTAGCTAAGAGGCAATATGTGGTAAAACAAGTGGACCGGCGAATTGACATTTGCATGTAGAAATATATATAAACCTGTTCAAAAATGTAAATTGAAGGAAAAGATTATTTCTATATATCTATCTATGTAAGGATATAGCCTATATTGGTATATGTTTTACCTTTTACTTTGTTTTTAAGTTTGCAAACGGGAAGATCTGAAATATCTTCATGACATCAGCCTGATGTATTTGTCAAGGCAACTAGGACACTAGGCGCTAGTGAGCGCAGTCTAGTAACAAATAAGCAAGAATTTCTCTTATTTAAAATATTAAATATAGTATAAGTATTAGTTATGTCTTTGAATTGATATTTTAATACAGATTACCTATAACGTTAATTGTACGTTTCATATGTCATAGAAAATATTATATAAAACACAGATAAAGACTATGTACATTAAATGGTCTGTATTAACTCTATTATGAACTCTATTATGATTATAACACAAGAAATCATATGATTTCAACAACATTAAAAACTATTTATTTAAATTATGATATTAACACAATTTAAATAAATAAATAGCCGTCACGTTATTTTAAACAAATAAAATCAGCGAGACCGTAGAAATTGGTCGAATACAAATTAATTAATGGAAACGTTTCACAAAACGCTTAATATAGTGGTTAACCGCGTTCACATATGATCTAAAAGTTACTTTAAACCGAAGAGTTAAATATTAAAGTTGCTCGAACGGTGTGTAGGCTATAAAACGACGAGCCAAACAATAAGCGACCTTATTATCATGATTTAATACTGTAAAGCTCCAACAAACGCGTCCGTGTTTATTAATTAATGTAGTTGAGTACAAAGATTTTTGCTTAAACCATTTCCACATGAACACGTTCAAGTTTGGTGAAACTTTATTTTAAGACTAGTAGGCGCTCGTGGTTTTGCCTACGTTCTCCATTAAATAACAAACTTTGCTTAAGTTTACAATATAAATTGATGTAACTTTTTTACCGAGGAGCCAATTGAAATAAAATATGATATGAAATAATTAAAAGTATATTAAATCGGTTAAAGCATTTTAGAGTCTGGACTTGCGTTCTAATGTATATTTATGCTAATTATTTATTATAATCGATTTAGACTTTCATAAAAACTTTCATTTGCTATGTCAACCTCAGTTTAAGGATTGATTTTTGGAAAAAAGTAAATATTTCACCCTGGTTCTTAAACTAATCTCACCTCAAATTTCATCCAAATCAGAGCGGTAGAACAGGCGTGAAAGTATAACAAACCGACATATAGACAGACAGACAAAAAGCATTGAAATAAGAGTATCATCTTACTTTTAATAGTCTGAATAATGTTATATGACTTGATTATCCATATCTTACCGTTACAAAAGATGTGAGTACATTAGGTGAAGTTATTACACGGCATTATATTCACTTAAACCGTTTCCCACAACGAATGTTAAAGCAAAATAAATTACTTGTTTTTAATATTAACACGTTCACGAGAAGGCTATCAAAATACGGTTTATAGTTTCTAAGATTTTATCAAACAATAAATCTACAAACTCCCTAATTATGCTTTAAAGCCCTAAAACAGCGATTAAGTATAAAAAAAGTTTCCTGAAACGTGAACGGACCGACAATTTGATAAATATGCATTATTACCACTACACTATTATTACACACTTATCTTCACATTAGAATATTCTCCTGTTTATTTATCCTTAATTCGTGCTTAATTAGGAAAGGTGTGAATATATTTTGAATCGCTTTGTTAAGGGTGGCCGCCTCGGAGTGATAAGCACTAGAAGTGACACGCAGTTGTCTTTACACGAAGTATGATAATTTTATTAAATTATAAAAAATATTTTTGACTATAATATCATCTGTTATATTTGAAACTAGTAGATGAATTTTATCATTTTTGAAAAGTAAATATTTTAAAAGTCTCACAATACAAGTACAACGAAATACATCGCAAAGACAGTTTGCAAACATCGCTTGCTGTTACGTTCCAACTGCACCACACTAGTGACGGTCTTAATTAGCTAATGTAAGTATTTTTTATTATACATATTTTAACTGTATAAGAGACTGTGTGTGTGATGGTTTTGGGTTCGAATCCAACTCAGGGAATTTCAAAAAAGCAACTCTGGGAGAAAAATATTCAAATTTTCATTTATTCGCTTTATGCGGTACACAGCCACAGACAATAAGAAGACACAGCGCGGCGTTGTATTCCGCACCTCAACATATAATGTCTCGATCAACATGTAATGTCTCGATTCCGAGCGGAAAGTGAAGTACGGAGTGTCTTGACACTAGGTCCTGCCTTACCCTGCTATTAGGAAGATAGATTCTCTATGCGGAGAAAAACGTCAAGCTGCTCTTTTTTTATAAGCCCTATTTATAGAAGTCAGAAAAAGTTTATTGAACTTTAAAAAAATATCATTGAACAAAAAAAATATCGTACAATAGATTTTTTAAATGTAAAAAAATTATGTACCTAAATAAAAATAGCTTGACACATACTGCTTTTTGTACTTGAAACCATTTAGTTGATTTCATCTGTGGCGTTTTTATCGGGCGGTATATCTTGGCAGTATGCGGCAGGTCGAAATGACGGAACCCGTAATCGTCCAATTAAAAATACAATTTTATGTAAATAAAGGATAGAATAAACGAAAGGTGTACGGAGATTGTTGACCTCTAAATTGATGGGTAGAATGATGGGTGCGAAATCGCCTGGCCTGCATTTAAAATGAGAACTTATATCCATTGTGGCCATTTTTATGACATTTATTTAATTTTAAAAATAAAAAATAAAAAAAAATATTTAAGCAATATTTGAAAAGCAAGCAAGTCTTGATCAGATAAGATTTTTTGTTACGCTAGGTTTTATAAAATATTTTTAGTAAAAAGCTTTACCTCTGATAAAATTCTATACAGTTGGCAGCTATTGTGGTATTTTTAAGTAGACTTACAGTTCAAACATTTATGCTTTTTACTTTCTTATTATTATATAACTTTAAATTATAAATGCTAACTAATAACTTAACTTAACTTATAACTTTAAATTATAAAAATTATGTAAGCTATTTTTTTAAGCTCAACTCAAAGTTACAGTCAGAATATTGGTTAGAATATTGAAAGCCATCGTGGCGGCAGTGACTCGAGGGAAATATAATCAATATTTAAATACATAGTATAAGACAAAGTGAATTGAGTATCCACTAAGACAATACGAATAAAGAACGGAGTGTCTTGACACTAAGTTCTCTCTGACTACCTTACTACGTGAAGCTGCTTTTTTTAATAGCGCATCACAAAATCATTTATAATAAAATTACAAACTAAACATATTCTTATATCACATGCAATTAAACTTAATTAACACTCGAAACTGTTGTAAACGAACACTTACTTACGTAACGGACAATAGCGTAAATTATATGAACGCGATGTAAATTACATGATATGCATTAGGTCATTCTCATTCGTATTATCAATGATAAATAGGGTGTTTGTTAGCGTTCAACTAATAATAGTCAATTAGTTTGTCACTTATGGTCGAAGAACACGTTATGTGTTGGTGCCCGCCGTCATCATTCCTTGGTTTGTGGGTAATGTATATGTGGTATTGGGGTAACACGTAGAAAGTGCATATAAATACATATAAGTGCAAAAATGGCTATCAATTTAACTGTAATTTTTTTTTTTCGAAAATTATAAACCTGTACGTTTTTATTATAATTAAGTTACTTTTATATCACATTAAAAAGAAAGAATGTCGTAATTGCGTTGAATACTTTTATCAGCTCACGCTTTTACCACATAAATAGGGTAGTCAGAGAAAACTTAATGTCATGCCTTGCATGACATTAATTTAAATCCTAGAATCAATAAAAGCTTAAGGAAAGATGGAACTTTCAGCGTATTCGTTGACAAATACTGCACATAAACATTTCACACACAACACGACGACTTTTAAAGGACATTTTATTATTTTATGGCATTGGAGGAATATGTAATACACCTTTGCGTGAGGTTTCTACATTAATTAGATACGTTATTTTGAGTCATAAACTTTTATCTACAAGCATTAATTGCGAATTATCAAGAAGTATACGAATTTTTTACTAGTACATTACAGCTACTTACAAAAAAAAAACATTTCTTTAATTTATTATTTTTGTTTGGCTATTTCTCTCTGGGTTCTATTATGGGGTATGGGCACGTTGTTGACATCATGATGCTGGATTCAAATATGGATGAGTTCTATTGATAAATATATACACTCGTATAGGTAGTATATAGAGAGACACTGAGTACAATAATTTGGGTCATTATGAGACATTAAATCAAGCAGCCAAAAAGTGATAGGCAAGTGAAGACCTCTGACGACTGGACTGATGCGATGTGACGTTAAAAGGAGAAAACGTTACCTATCGTAAACTTAATACTTTAATAATAGGGACCGGCTTTAGTAAAAAACTGTAGGTACCTGCTACTCAGCGTATATGTCACCACACTTTTTCCTTCGAAATCCATGTCACTGGAATCGACTTTACAAAAATTAAACTTTTTTTTCACATTATTTAATAAATAGATCGACCCTAGCACGCTCGAATATTCAGTTACAAGGTTTAACACTTAAAAGGGCTTAACGACTATAGCACATCCTGCGGCCAGTAAAAAAAGGACAAGAAAAAGACTCATCGTGTTTGTTTTTTAAAAGATGTCTGAGAGAGATAAGGTGCGGCACTTTAATCTGAACTTCGTCCGATTTTTAAAAGGATGTGATGACAACTTTTTTGTCAACCTTATCTAATAGGATATATGTGCGTAATAGTTACATTATTTTTGATAAAGAGTTTTATGTTATCTGGCGTTTTGCCATACCAGTGGGCATCTCAGTGATAATTGTGGGCCATCCCAAAGTAAGCATCAATCATTCCATAGATATCGAATTAATTTATTGATTTTCAAATCGTTTTGTGATCCGATGTTAAAAGCAAAACAATATAGTAACTTATGTGTTATTTTATGATATATACTAAAATAACTTAAGTCACGTCACTAATTAATAACCTTAAAAGTCAAGTCTTATCTAGCTTGAAAAAATATCTTAATTAACTAACTTAGACCAAGTAAATCAAATTAATACTAAAACATTCTTTTTTTCTATCCAAAAAATAGCGCAAAGCTGTGTTCTTATATACAATAAAATAAAATTTAATAATAACAAAATATATTCTGTCGTAAAAACAAACTAGCGTTTGCTTTCCATTCACATATAATTTAGATTAATTAAAAATTAAAATTAACCTCTTAACTAATTAAACAACTAAAATTGTTCACATTGAATACATTAACAATTTTTATAATAATAATTGTACAAGTGATTTTTTATAGTTAGTAAGTAAAGCATGTTGGGTAACGGAACCAAACGCCGTATTCTTTCATAATCAAACTAAGAAATTAATTGTTTAAGCTATACTTTCTTTTATATTAAATTCAATTTCGAAATAAGTTAGAACCTACAAAATTAATGAATGCAGTGTTAACTATACAATGAATAGCAGCATGGAAGCTTTAAAGTTTGTGTTTTTTATAACTAATATTACTTAAAAGTTATCGATTTTCACATTTGTGCAACATTCACAATTCCCTCGAGTACATACTTCCTCGAACTGATACGTCCCTTAAGTGTAAACGACAGTGGAGCGTCAACAGCAAATGATTATAACTAAGTATCCACTTAAAATGCGTCCCCAAAATCTAAAATCAATAACAAAACCTTGTTTTGTTCTTATATTACGTCAAAAAAAACTGTTTTACATTTCGGAATTTTCGGTCCTATTTTTTCGTAGCTCATACGATTTTGCATAAAATATGATATTACCCAAACTGAACACCAAGTTAGACACCCCTGCCACTGTATTCAAGTGCCGTTATAATTTTTATAGCATTCTCTGGGAGAACGATTCAAAGAAACAACATTATTCTACAATATTTGAATAATGTATTTTATATACTAATTACATTATATACTTATTCTTAGAAAGCGTAACAATCACCTTTAGAAAGTACACGTTAGCCTTAATTATATTAACAATGTATTATACTTAATTTAAATAAATGTTACTGCAGAAATTCAAATAGATTTCAAATGTCAATAAAATAATTATAATATTTTTACAGAGTGTATTTTAGTATACTAAATATTTACACTATTTTATTTTTGTGTGCCAAAGCTTATGGTATAAGAAAATAAATTTAACATTTTAAAGTATTTATAGATACGTTAACTGTATTGAAAAAAAGGGTTTTCTGAAAATGAAAACCGCAATAATTACAAGTCAATCAATGACAAAATACTACGTCGATTCTAATTTTACTTACATACTCCAAAATATATTTTAGGTAGCACACTCTAAAATTAAAATGTCATCTAGATCTTCAACAGTACTTATTTTAGAATATTACTTGTACATTCAAAACTGTAATTTAACTTAGCGACAGAATAAAATTTCGTAAGTCCAACTTAACATTAAAAACACATTGTAATAAAAATTTCCCCCATTTAAACAAATTAACTGTTATATTTAGGAAATGAGATGAATCAACCAAATTAAGGAGATAACTATCTGAAGCCTCCGGTTTTAATATCTTTAGCGATTAGTGATCTGGTACGTCCCGCTGCTTAAAGTGATTTTCTAATGAATTTAGTTGCACTTCTTTAAAAAAAGACGTTGATTATTATAGTATTATTTCACGTATTTTATATTCCTAATGACATTCGTTTATTTTGATAATAACGCTGATAGTCATCAAACAGTTTATTGTTATCACCTACTCGATCCTTGATTTATCCATAACCTCTCTACTAACATATATGTATGTATGTTTATTCCTAAATTAATCATCAAATTTATTTAATTTTTTTTTATTTTATTGCTTTATATATTCTGTTTTCTAGACAAAGTAGCAAATTCTATAATAGAGAAATTTAGAATAGAACGTTTTTTAACCCCGCAAATGCTAACGTAGAGGTACATATATAACATACCACAATATACAATATCAGATGACCATGTATAAATAATGTTACACATTTGTCGGCTTCAGTTTAACATATACATTTAATCTGTAAAGGGGGGTACCATTCTCATGTAGCGGTTTAAAATGGCGGCGAAACCTTATAACAATAGTATAGGTATTTTGTGAGTAAGCGTACGTAAACTGTAGGTGTCCATCTTGAGTTTAGTTTAACTTGTCAACACGCACATGGATTTATAATAGTATTTCTCTCTAAACCACCAATATTGAAATGAATTGGTAACAAGGTAACTTGTCAGCCAAACCTCACAATAAAACATCGTAAATATTGTTTATTTTAATCGGAAATATAATACCGGAGCAGGCACAATGGTATTAATTCTTCTGTCATATTACGGGTGGGATATTTCGGCTTCTAATCCTATTGAGTGCGTACCATTTTTCATTCGAATGACAAATATTTAGAAAGTTATTTATCCACGTATAAATTCGCAGCTCGATGGACTTTGGGTCACGTCTTTGTTCAGGCGGATGTTTATTCGATTCAGGTAGTTCCTTTGCAATGTTCTGGCATTGTAATTTATAATAAAATATAATCTAATTTTTAATAGAAGGGGTCCATAACGAGTTACGGTACGCCCATAATGACGGCAACTCCAGTACGCTTGGTTAGCGAGGGTAGTGTTATTAACAGGATTGGAGATTGACTGTGAAAGTCATCTAATGAATAGATAACGATGTGGTTTTGCTATGCGATGCTATGCGCACGGAGGCCTCCACGCACACGCGAATGAAAACGCCATAAGGCATTTCAAAATTTACAACTTACAGAGCACGATATCGACAGCATCCACCAGTCCGACGCCGGCGCAGGCCGGGATGAGTGGGGCCGGGGCCAGCACGGCACGGCCTAGCTCCCCTAGCCGCTGCTGCGACACCGGACGCCCGATATATCAAGACCCGATCACAGGACAAACTGTGTGCTCCTGTCAATATGACTTTCTGAACTATCAACGGCTAGCGTCAGGGGTGCCCCTCTCTATGTACAGTGCACCGTACCCTGACGCGGCCACAGCGGCTGGTATGGCTGCTTACTTCCCAGCCCTCGCCGCTGATCAACCGCCCTTTTACGCTAATACTGTAAGTATCACCAATTAATTATTATTTGTAATGTATAATACATTTATAATACCTTGTTATTTTAACACTATTGATGCTCGATTATCATATGTATTTGAATTTTCTAACTGAATTTGCTTATATAAGAAACCCATATATGAACATTACAAAATTTTGCTATTGATATTCTTAAATTATTTTTAGCAGTGACAGCGTTACATGACAAGCTGCTATAATTATAAATATAGAAATATTTAGTATATTTAAAATGCTATCAATTTTGTTGCTCCACCGAAGACGTCACGTTATAATATATGAAGCATGACAATGTGATTTAAACTTATACAGGCGTGAATAGTTTAAATTACACTTTTTGGGGTGCAGCCTAAATAAACCCCTCCGTGGTAACCGTATTTAGAAAATATTATATGCATTATTTATTTTTTCTTTTTGTGTACACAGTGAACGTATATGAAATGTATTTAAGCTCGATCAATGCATATAGCAGGAGAGGAATGAAAAGAGGCCATCGTGGTGCAGTAGCATTTGAATGTAAACACGGCTGGTTGTGTATTCGATTTTCACTTAGGAAAATGATTATATTTAAATTATATTTATTTCTCAAATATTTTATTTGCGTTACGTAAAGTGGAGAACGGAGTGTCTTGATACTAGGTTCTCCCACTAACTTCTCTGGAATGCACGAAATAGCATGAAAACCTCATGAAAATGCAATTTAGCTCTATTGTGTACTTTTAATGTCTGAAACTGATACCAACTTTCAAATACTCAAAAAATTAAATTAAAATAATTACTCGTAATTTAAAAAATGTTTTTTTTTTCATTTATCTGTTTGTCTGTCTTTCTATGCGTTTGTGCACGCTAATCTCTGAAACAGCTTAACCGATTTGAGTGCAGTTTTGATTATTGTACTTTCATAATCTACCCTTAACATTTAGTGTCTATTATATTTCAATCAGTTCAGACATCAAAAAGGTACTATATTTAAAATTATAAGTTTAAGTAGTTTGTAATTTATTTGAAAACGGGAACGGGCGATAGGACGAAATAATTATAGTGGTACAGCTTACGCAGGCGAAGTCACGATTGGATCGCTAGTTTAAAATAAACATTGAATATCCTAAATAAAAATAGACATTTTGGTATTTCTATTCAAACATGCATAAAAACCTGAATGAATTTGGAATTAGACAAGTCTACCTCGAGTAGGGTTTACACAAATAATGTTCACAACACCGATTTGTTACGACAATACATTCATTACCGTTTCATTTAAAAGTCAACGAAATTCCAGGACGACAAGAAAATGTTCCAACACAACCATAAACTTAAATTAATCAATTCTATCATATATAGGCGTCAAAAGTAAAAAGGATTACGATCTGCAGCGCTGCTACCTCTTTTATTATTCATCCATTCATCCCACAAAAAGGTATTACCTAAAAATAATTAGGGTCCCATGTCAAAACACGTGAGACCATAAGCATCCTTCACATACTAAGTAGAGAGTAAGCTGAGTATAAATTAGATTTGTTCTTTTTTTTAATCCGATGATGTATGGACATTTGTATATTGTAACAAAAAGCTGTTTTCTACTTCACGAGTTTATATCTTAATGCGTTTAACATATCCCCTCAAGTTATTTATTAACTTGATTTGTCCTGTGGCTTTGCCCGTAAGATTTTACGTACTTATTATCTAAAAATATTCTTCTAGTAGTTATATTTTTCTAAATTTTCTAGTAATGTTATAAATGTAGAATATATTTAAATAAATTGTATATCCAGTTGCGTTTTAGCGCTACAAAATAACATGTACCTACTAAAGTTGTTAAAACAGCAGCATTCATAGCTATTAACACTAGCACATTTTAATACAGTTTTCGATCCGAATTCGTAGCTTTTACAAAGCTTTGAAAAACGCCGTGACACTGAGCGATAATGATCAAAACATAAAAGTAGCCACGTAATATATGACAGTAAAACTTCTGAGGTGTTAAAAGGTGGGGTCGAACTTAGATGATTCTATCATTCATTGGAATATGGTCGTCCATCATAGTGTTAAATATATGCATCCGACTTCAATAGCACCCACTTTATTTGAATCTTTTATTTCCTCGACGATTTATTACACTTGGCATGTTACCTTTATTTGGGTTTAAAAGTTGGATTACAGTTCTAAATAAACAAACAAAAACAGTTTAGCTTCTTTATTTTTGTACTATTTCGGTTGGGTTAGATATTTTCAAGATATTTCAAATAATCGTATATAAAATAACTCAGATTTTGTTATCAATTGGCTTCGATATTGTATCGTATAGTGAATCTTATCAATCATTTTTTATAAAATAAATGTAAATAGATATGAACACAGTGTTTTTGTCTAAATAATAGTGCTGTCAGACTTCACAACCTTCCAACCATAGCGTTTAAAAACAAAAAAACAAGTAATACCTTCATTTTCTTCTTTGATTAACAATATAACTTGTGAAGAATAGATTATAGAATGTAAGTGTAATTTTTAGTTACATTTCACGCATGGGAACAACGGGGAAGAATATTAAAAAGTTTCTTTTATCGTTAAAAATAATTTGCTGTCGGCAACGTGGTAGCGTGCGGTGTTGAAAATTAATTACGTTGTATTTCTCACTGTGACTTATATTTAAAAGGTAAGGGTCAATGTGAAGTGAATATTAGGTGTGTTGACTACTGTTGGAATTTGTAGTCTTAACATAACTATCATCTTAATTTCTTTAGTATTGTGACACTTTGAGGAAGATTAGCCACTGAATACTTACTAATAGCTACGGGTTTCGCAAGGTAACAAAATTATTGTAAAGTAGTCAAATATAATCCCCAATTGCCTAATAATGAAGTTTTTCATTGAAGTATTTCTTTTTTTTTACTACACGCTATATCTCTTTTGGGGTAGTCAGAGACTACGGAGCGCCAAAACGCCACTTCTTTTGCCTTGTCCGTCATCAATCTCTTCATACACGTACTCCGGGGAGTCCTTATGCTTTTTACGTGACGTTCCTCCAGTATCGTCGATGTTGTCGAAGTTTAACCGAGAACTCCCCTTATCTCTCTTTAGTTAGTTTAATATATTCTCGTCCTCAGTTATCAGTCACAGTAAAAATATCTTCCTTGTAATATATCTAAATCTAGATGAAACAAACAAGTTCTACGCTTTATAAGAGATTAATATAGTGTCTAAACACTAGATTTTCCAGTACCGCTTAAAATTTTACAGTATCAATATTTTCTTCCTCATGTCATGTCACGTTCCATATACTTTAACTACAAAATAAAAAAATAAGACTAACGAAAAAACAATACTCAACCAAAAACATAACTTTTAAATTTTTATATAGATATTTTATCTTTGTCGTTTGCGGGTGTCCTAATCACTTCGCGACTCCCGCTTGCGTGTCAGCGGAATCGTTCAACGGATTATAAAAGTATTCGTCCTATAAAAATATTCCTATGAACATAATATTAACGTTAATAGTATTATAGAGGAGATCCATTAAACTTATAATGTTGCTTAATAAAGATTACGACCTCCGTTTTTTCGATCACGCCTCACGTGCTTTCGTTAATTCGGTTGTCAAGCGTTACCTGTCTAACTTGTATGTGGGATAGACAACGTGATTCGACACTTCAATCTATAGACTACGCTTTATGTGTAGTCATACACTATAGACCATAGACTCTAAAAGGAAGGTCTATGACTACAAACCATATGCTTATGGACACTAAAGACATTTTATTTCATCCATTTTTTTATCAAACAATCAATTGTGAAAATAAAAGAAATATGAATTGTCTATTTTCGATGACACTATCAGTGCTTGACGGGTTCTTGTAGTGTTTCAAAAAATGTTACTGAGTTAAGACCTTAACTATTACTATTAGTCACTTTTTAAATAACGAAAAATTTTACCATTTTTGTATAATCGATGTAAACACATACTTGTGCATTTTATAGTGTGCAATCTCTTAAAAATAATAAAAACAAATTCACCTTTTACCACAGCTGGATAAATTGCGGCAAAGGGATTGCGTGGAGTAGCAAGGTAGAATTATATCAGAATACGATTCAACAAAGGACGAAGAAGCGACTGGCTTACACTGTCGTATTTGAGTAAAATTTATTATAGGATTTTCGAATCGGCCACCAATGAAGTTGTAGGACAACAAAATCGCTTGATAGATTTATCTCAACTGACCACATTAAGATGCCCCTGACTCATTTCATATGAATTGTCATAAATTTTTTCCACGTCCGTCCGTGCTTGCTTTTTACTTTCACGATTCCTATTAATAACTTGTGTATACATGAAATTCATCATTATTAATGTCTGAATTTAAAATATATTAAAGATCATTTCGTTTCTTGATGTTGAACCGGTGAATAATAGTGTTGTCTTTACAGAAGTATTATGCTAGTGTGATAATCGATAACCAATTTGAAAAGTACACGTATTTATTTGATATAATATAACTGATCTGTCATATCTAACATACTTAATGCTTTACTTTTTTTTATAGCTTCACGCTGTATCCCGCACACAGCAGGGTAGGCAGAGGGAACCTAGTGTTAAGACACTCCGTTCCCCACATTCCGCCGAATACATAGAGAGTATTCTTTTATTAAGAGTAAGAATTTATCTTGCGTGACATATAATTATATGTCTATGTCAATAATAGTAGTTGCTTAAAAACATCGAACATATCGACTTGTGTATTGGATCGTATTAGTCAGAAATGATGGATGCCCGGACCTATCTGCACCCATTAAATAATAATAGTTAAACCGGGGCCACGACGATCGATCAAAAAATCAATAAGACTGATCAAAGATTTAGTTTAAGCTACCGTGAACTTTAAAAAGGGCATTAAAAATCTAATGCCATCGGTTTTGAGAACACATTCTTGTTAAAGAAAGATTCTGACTCTGTAGAAATTAAGCAGACAACTATTTGTTTTATTAAATCGAACGGGAAATATCAAATTATCACAACCCAATTGTATATTCGATTGGAGTTAATTATTCGGTAGCGTTTTGTTCAATTGATGCCTTTGAATTGAATACACCCATTTATCAAAACAAAATATAGCATAAAATAGTGATAAAACTATGAATACACACGCATTTCTCACGCAAACAGAACTATTACTTTATCAAAACGTATATTGACATGTAAATATGAATATTAATATAATGAAATATAAACAACTAATTATGTAGTATCCATGTGGTCCTATAGTGACAATTTAAGCCCTAAGATAATCTGTTTGAAACAGGCTGCCGGTATCGAGCTCAAGGAGAATCTTGCTGCCAGTGCGGCAAGCTGGCCGTATCCCACAGTGTACCACCCATATGACGCCGCCTTTGCTGGTTATCCATTCAATGGGTAAGTAGAATTAGCTTCAACATACTATACAGCATGTTAATAACTACCTAAAATATAATAAAGTTTTAATAAGAATTCTACACTAATTTAATGTAAGAGTAAAATTATTTTAAGGCAGTCGTCGTCGTATTATTTTCATTACTCTGCTCTGGTACCTAGGGCAATAACGCGGCAATAAGTTTCGTCGCTTATCACGGTTTCGGGTGGAAATTGAAGAGCGGAGTGTCTTGACACGAGCTTCTCTCTGACTACCCCGTTATGTGGAAAAAAGCCTGAAGCTACAAAAAATAGTACATATTTTAATTTTGATACGAGCTTTTTGCTAATGTTTGTCTTTAATTAACAATTACTTTAAAATTGGTTTCTTTAGACGTATATAAAGAGAAAATTCTAACACTTTTGTATTTAGATACTCCAAAGAATGTATAATATAAAAATATATGTTTCTCATTTTATATTTTTCTTTCGAATATCTAATTTTCAAAATGTTTAATTTGCCGTGAAAATGCCGGGAGTAAACACTCCCAAATTGTTTCCAAATGTAAATCAAGAAAAAATAGAGGATAATTGCATCTAGAATAGGCTAGAATTGAAAAATTAAAGTAACTGAAAAGCTTAATGCCTCTGAGCCGTTCAATCTTAAATCATGTAACTCGTTAAAAGCTTTCGGAAAATACGATGCACTGGACGTTGCTCAATTTTGAAATGATTGCGACGAAATAGGATGCGACGTGAATAAAACCAAAAAATGTCACCTTCTGTATTGGGCATTTTATATACAATTACACTGTTATTTAGTTAAAAATTCTTCCTTCTTTTTTCCCACCTATGCGAGGTCAGGTCTTCTTGTCAGTTTGCGCCTCTCCCGATTCTGAATTGTCGAGCTGATTAAGATTTTTATTTTGGTTTAAAGTTTTACATCCGGCTGCCGTCTCACGCTTAGGCAAGTAACTCTTCTGAAGGGCTTTGGCGCCGCCGTTGGACTCACGTCTCTTCCGTCGCCAACCATTTATCACAGTCCTGCCTGACCTTGCATAGCCCCTATGGAACCTTCATCCTCTATATGTGAGGTCAGCTTCCAATGGGTTATGCCTTTTCTGGTTGCCCCGCCATTCCAGTGGTTTCCACTTCCGCCATCACAACTGACGTCTACACCCGACCCGTGACGTGATTCACGTTTTATCAGGCGAAGCTAGGTCCTATTTTTGTCGCACACTTCACTTTTATTATCAAATTATTTTACGAAAATTTTGTATGGAAACTGAATAATAAAAAAATGACGTAAACAAAGTTCTGTGTACTTAAAAATTCTAATATGAGTAAAAATTTCCATACGTGTAAATTCTATTTAAAAATCTACAACATTTTAAAGCTAAAATACACAAATATATACTTTGTTTCACTTTCATCAGATGCTTTTAAATTTCGTAGGTCTCCTCATCGCACACTTCCATTGACAAGCATCAATCATCCTTTAAAATATACGTATGTGTATAATCTATTTTTTTATATGACTTAGCAGATAAAGCTTCTAGAATTAAATTTAATGTTTATCACATAAATATAACTGAACTGAAGGGTCGCGTTGTAAGCGATAGCGGCACCTTGTAAGGAATTTTACATGAGTTTCAGATATTGACGTTGTATCAGTTATCAATGTTTGTCATAAGACTGGAGCACACTGTTGTAGTCAATATATTGTTATATGCATTTAAAACTGAAACTAATCTACACTATAGTATATTGAATAGATTTACGAAAATATAACTTAGACGTCAAACGTTAAGAGAATATGAATCTTTGATTCTTAAACTTTTTGTCTGCTATCTGTTTGTACAAGCACATCTTTGTAGTTGATATATAGCTTTTAAGCCTGAATAGCCTGGTTAGGCTGGCTATGATTGATTTGAAAGAGCGGCCTAATATAAATCCATAGTGAGCCAGCTAATATTAAAATAATAAAACATGATACCTCAATAAAAGTTGTTCAGTATGATTAACATTATTCATTGACATACAAAAATTAAAGAGCTAAAATATCTGAGTAATAAGTAAATGTTCCCTTAACAAGAACTGCTCAACGCGATTGCCGTTTTCCATTGACCTATATAATAATTAAAGATTTGGAAAATCTGATGAAGAACAGCAGACCAGCTAAACTATGAGAAACAAGTCGATTCCAATAGTAAAAGTTTTGCAGTAGGTATAGTAAGCAGGTTTTGTTAACAAATAAAAATCAGTCATCCTTACGACCAGCTGGGTAGCGTCCAAGTTATGAGTTCGATTCCCATTTGAGAGAATGATGATATTTATATTGTTTAAATTGTGTCTTTCGTCTTTAGTAAGACAAAATGGCCGTTGAGTTACGGCATTCAATATGTAAGTTCTCGAATTTGTATTAAAAACTCAGAACGAGGGTATATTTATAGTGTCAGAATATTTTTTCGTTAATTTCGCTTATCAGTTACGTCATACGAACACACCGCTTTATACTCAAGGCTGTATATGATTTGTATAAAAAAAAAAAAAATGATATTTAATCGCCATAGCTTACCTCATAATTATTGTAATACATATACTTATGTATGTAACAAGAAAAAGTTTTATTTAAAGTACTTTTTTACACGTACCCATTATCGAATTTGCATGCAAACTAAACAGTAATAAACTAAACTCTTTTAAGAACCATTAACTAAATTTATCATAATTGATGAAAAATATATTTATTCACATAATAATGATGTTTACAAGGCTGTTGGCTGCATAAACCAGTACTATATTATTACTGATATCTTCCGACTGCCGTTATTATATATGAGTCTGAATGGACATCTCATGTAATTTGTAAATAAAATTGAACCATTTAACTTTGTCTAATATCATATTTTACTACAAATATTCTTTAAACGTACAATTATTTTAATAATTCATAGACAACATTACATATGTTTGTCAATTAATATGTCGTTTTTCAATTAAATACCTGACCAAAACTAGTACTTTATTAATAGTCCACCAGTTTTAGCACCAAGAATGGAAGTGCTCTGCATAACATTGTAATTACTAACGTTTCATTGAATTATGCTTAATTATTTCCGAGCATAAAGTTTGTTCAAACCCGAAATTGCGAAAGTGAGAAGTAATCTTGAAAAGCATGGTTTTTAATTATTGATATTTTTTTTTGGAATGTTTTTTTTTGGAATGATTGGTTAGAAAACAAATGCTGGTGTAAAATGTTTCGTTGTAAAGAAGAATCGATCAGTTTCTTTTAAATTTTCACATTTAAAATTGGTTCCTGGACTCCTTTTTTTGCTGGAATGTTATGCTCAATTATAACGTTTTCCCCCATCCTACCACCTTCGTCCCCTACATTATACATGAACAAAGAGAAAAATAATTCTAAAAATCTTAGACAATTTGCATCTAAGCAATTTTTTTCGTTTCTCTAAAATACATTTATCATGTTTATATAAACTTAACAAGAAATGGTATCTTGAACTCTTAATATATAATAAAATTAGGTATTAATATGCCAAATTTAATACGACAATGAACTCTACATGGCGACACATAAACCCATAAAAAGAAATATGTATAATCAGTCGGTTCACACGTTCTTCCTATCACTCTTTTCCCTTCATTAGCCGCGGAGTACAGTGGCGGCCAATTTAGCTTGTAAACATTTTAGTGCCGCATAAAAACTGTCGAAATAATAAATGCAAATGAAATCAAAATGACGCTAGACTGTCTAATTTGTAGGCATATTTTATGGAAAAACAGAAAATTCACATTATTTATATTGATAAAAGTATGGGATATGGTTTTTATTAGTGCTTGTTGAATAGATAGCAGGGGAGACATATCTAATTTATTAGTACTCTTTTTATAGACTTGAGTAATTTATAATTTATTTAAAAACAAATAATAACAATAATAATAGGTTCGTCACAGTAAAACAATTTATTATGTCTAAGGGGCCTCTACATGTTGGTCCTGTGTCCCCACGCAAGCCTTCCAAGAGCCTGGGTTCTTCTAAGATACACAACATAATTACTATATTAATCATATTAACTTTTGAAAAAATAAACTTTTATCAGTAAATAGGCTATTGTGGTGTACAGAGACTGTCTAGTAGTCCTGTAGAGCGCACGAGAGCGTCTCATTGTAAACGTGAAGGTTATAAGTTCTCACTTGGGGGAATGATAATACATATATTATTTTCATATCTCCGCTCTGGTACCTGGGAGAAAGTGCAAAGGTGAATCTCTTGTTATTTATTTTACCACTCAACACAAAATGTGTCAATTTCGGGTGGAAAAGCAGAAGGGAGTGTCTTGGCTCTAGGTTCTCTCTGACTATCCTGCTACGCGAGAAAAAGCGTCTGGTTTATAAATACTTATTCGACAGTCTAAATTGTCAAAGTATACTAAATTGTAATAAAAATAAAGTGAAACTTAAAAACGAGACCAAACGAAAGAAGTTGTTACGCTATCCAGTGGAACGAAAATAAACAGTTAAACAATTTGTTATTAAAATTTTGTCATATTTAATTATAGAAATTAATATAATCGTTAATTTTTAAATGTTCCCAATCTGTATAACTGTGTCATAAAGACGTTATCTCTGTCGCGTTGGTGGTCCAAGTTAGACATCAAGAATCTCATTAATACTTATCGCAACGCTTATCAGTGCGCTCCCTGTCAATAAAATACAAATAAATCTAATATTTTTGGGAATTTTTAGTATCTGTGACGTGTGAATCGGGTTTATTCACTTAATTTAAACAATTATAATTTAATTATGTAAATATGTAATTATCTTGAAATTTAATAATTGTAAGCAGTGGGGCAGCGTGTAACTATTTACACGACGGTTATGGAATTGATTCCCACACGGGGAAATGCTTTTACTTTCACTGCTCTGATAAGAAAAATGCGTTATGTCTTGTTACTAGGTTTTCTCTGTCAACTCATACAGTATTATACGAGATGACGCGTATAAGACTTTTTTGCTTTTTATAAAGAATGATCTTATTAACTTTGTGCAAACATTTATGAAGAAGCCTCTGTATACCTAAAAATAAAACTGCATATTTCAACAGTCATATGAAATCGTGAATATTTTCTCGTCGTAAATACTAATGTAGTCAACGCTAAAACTATAATATATTCGCTAGATAATTAAAACGTCCTTTCTAAATACTATTTAGTAATTAAACTATGTAAATTGCAAAGTATTTATGAATTTTTAACATTGCAAGCACAATTACTTTAAACGTTCATAATAACTGTTTTATTAGAATAGATGTCAGACCACTTATATTTATTAAAAAAATGTTCATGCATATTCTTCGATTAAATATTGTTGCAATGAATAAAAGTTATGGTAGACACATTTATGTGTGCAATTTACGAGTTATAAATATAAATAAATATGAATTCAATGAATATGCTTAAATACAAACGTTGAAAATATTAAGCAGTAGTTTAGCTTCACGGCTTTTTCCGCAACGGATGTTAGGTAGGTAGATAGACCTATTATCAAGATACTCTATCTTTAATTCCATTCTCCATTTTCTCACAAATTGTAGACATTACGTCTTCAGTGGTGAAAATCAGTACTGACTTTGTCTTACCAGAACGGAGATAAAAAAAATAAATATACATACATACATATGGTAATTCCCCCGAATTGGAATCGAAACCACAATATAGGTGGTGGTCTCGCATTTACAGTCAGACACTGGCACAATTTCGTAGTAGTAGGTATAATAATTAGTAATAAGGGCGAAATGTTACATTTTAATATTTTTTTATATTTTATCAAAAAGAAAACTACATGAGCCTTTGGTAAATCGCTCGTTCAGGGGTGTTGCTGACCGCTGAACTAAAGCGTAAAATATATATTTTATATTTATATTTTTAAATATATTAACTTAAATAAAACTCGTTAACATCGACGTAACACGGTACAGGTGCAATAAATTATTCTACAAACAAAACACGATACGAATATCCATTCGACACATTTCATTCATTTATCTTTAATTAATAGGCACGTGAACTACATTTGTAAAATTCACAGATCACTGTCACACCGACTCCGCATATAGTTAAATAAGTGGTTTTAAACTGGTAATTAATATATTATAAAATAGGGGTTGTTACAAATAACGGTGTAATAGGCGTCCCGACAGGTGTCAGACTATAGCGTCTTAATCGTATACGTAATAGGTATTATTGAATGCAGTATTTTTTTACGAATATTGAATATAATTTGTTAAATTTATATATAAAAACTCAAATTTATATATATTTTAAGATATATATAAACTTGTCGTGGGTTCGATTCTCACTTGGAGGATGTATTATATTTAAATTATTTTCATTTCTCCTCTCTGATGGCAAAATAAAACGCGGCATCGAGTTCTGCCATTCAATGTTTCGGTTTCGGGCGGAGAGCGGAGATTCTCTCTGCTTACCCTGCTGTAGAGGAAAAAGCATGAAGCTTAAAAAAATAAAATTATAAGCACATTTTTTGTCAACAATTGTAACGATAAAGTTTTTATTTGAATCTCTTCTTCTAGTCAAATTAAAGTGATTGACAATTTCCGACAAGGTTGTTTTTTTTCTCTAAACTATTTAATTATCGGCTGAATAATACAATACGTAAATCGTAATTATACAGTTATAATAATGATATACAAGAATTTAATTGAATGTACGTAATGTTTCCTAATATCATCTTGCCAAACGATTTTATCAATCACTAAAATTTTATAAAATATACTTATTATTCCAGTTTCACTAAGGGACATCTATCGTAGTTTTAGTTAAATGATTAAATGATTTAAGTATATAAAATAGTCCATCTCAATGTCGATATGATAGAATCAGTTAACCTCGATATATCTATATAAAGGTAAAAAGATGACGAATGTTATTGTATGATGATATTGATTCCTATAAAATACATATATTTAGTTAAAAAATGCATTTTAATGAAAAATTGCATAAACGTTTTTATTGCAAAAATATAAAAGCTATATAAAAACCTTATCATTTTATATTTAATAAAGGTTTATTTAAATTTGATCATCCATTGATGTTTGATTTAAGAACACATGAAAACGCAACGCACGCTTCAACCAATTTTGAATTTGCTTTTGGATGCAAAATAAGATCTAAATGTAGTTTTTTTTTTTGTTTTAAATGTTAAAACTATTTTTATACTTAAAACGTTTAACACCAAAAAATACCTTCTATCAATTGACTATTAATAAAAAAGGGTTAGTCAAAAAATATTATTTATATTTATTTGCTCTCTTGTAAGAAAGTGTAATATTGATTTGTGGTATTATATTGTAGGGGCGATATAGAGAAACAACTTAAATCCTGTACAATATAGTATAAAATATAACAATAAACCCTCCAATCAACGTCAATAACCAAAGGCCTAGCAATTAGCGTAGCATCGAATGAAGAATGACAGTATCGGACCGAATAGCCGTCCCTCGGCGCTAACCGGTCGATCATTCGCTCTCGTTTGAGCCCGATTGAGCTTGGTTGAACGTCACGTCAACTCAATCTTAGTTAGCAAAAGTCAAACAAAGCAAATGCCTATCCCAATTTTGTATTTTCGAGCTAATGGAGATATAAACCGTTACTAAATCAAATTAATTAGTATAGATAAGTGTAAAGCATAATTTTTTGCTTTTGTTGCATACATAGGCTAAGAAAAACTATGTTTCATAAGGCACAGTTAACCTAACCTTCACGGTTAGACACAATAATAATTATGGGAATGTTTGTATTGAGTGACGACTCGATAACCGCGTCTCGCCTTTAATTCATTGTCACAAAATTCTATATCCCAATCAGTTTAAACGGTGATCAGCTTACCATTTTATCATTTATTTATTTTATATATAAATATATGTACATATAGTAGGGGGCTCCGGTTATGTAGGTTAGGTTGCATTCTTATAAAATGTATTTTTCTTCGTGTCTTTAAGCAATTACGCAAAAAAATACTGAAATACCATTCATTAGTACTACTCTCAACTTCGTAATGGTTGACAATGTTGTAATAGCTTTTTTTAAGCATAAGTCCAGGGTTCGATCCTCATATCCTGTCTATTTTTTTTTGTTTTTATTTATTTTATTTTTTTTTGTTGTCTACATTAATTATATTTTTTACAATATTTTTTATTTATTATATATTTTTTTGTATTATAATTATAGTAACAAAGTCACGATTTACTAAAAACAAAGCCGAGTGGCGCTCGGCGAATTGACATTGTAATATAACGAGAATAAAAGTTATTAAACCTTTGAAGTTTCCGAAACAACACATAACACTGAACGACACAGCATAATAATTATAAACAAGTGGCGTATGCTTTATCATAAATAATTTGTGTATCATTACTTGGAACATCCCTAGCGACAGTCGCGACTGTGTCCATACGGGGCCTGAACCCGTTACCCGTTGGTCGTCAGCCGCGGCGTGACCAGTATACCAACGACCACTTCCGCTTTGCGGCATAATTACAAACGGAAAATTCAAGTCCGACATAGAAGAAATTCGACGAACTCGTAACGAATTCACATTTAAATATATACCTTATTCTTATAGAATAAAGTGGAAATTCGCGTGTTCTCCTTACCATCCATCACTAAGGCAGTAGTAGTTGGAACTAAACATTGGACACGAAAGTAATATCTAAATGTATGATATAAGGAATATACTCGAATGCATTCGGTTTAGAAATGCTGATGATGCAAGGCACGTTTCAATCTATTTGGCCCCACCGATCCGATATTGTGCACACAAAGTAACGATTACTCATAGCAAGTATTTACGACAGGAAGAAATTGCAATTGTTTACTCTTAATGGTCATAAATTCGAAATAAGGATTCTTATCAATGATTTTTAAATTTAAATTTTATTTTTATGTACCTAATACTATTCAAAACTAAGGTGTAATCAATGATTCCATTCAATTGACGAATGACACCCAAATATATCGATGGTGGAGGCATATGATATAAAGGCCAGTTGTGGTGCTGAGGCGCAAACTGTGACTGTAAACGCGATTGGTTGTGGGTTCGATCGCTCGGGGTATTAAAATATTTGGTATTTTGATTCCGCTTTGGTTTCGCTCTGCTATCGAGACAAAGCGCGGCGTTAAGTGGCGCGTACTTAACACGCTATGACTCCAGAATGCGGCGGAAAATTGGGAGCAAAGTTTTTTAACGTTAGGTTCCCTCTGTTGTGTGCGAGATATAACGTGAGGCAAAAAAAATATATATATATTGAATACGGAGAATAGTGTGTACACTGATGTATCCGTATATTTCCTTTATCCAATTGCTTCATATCGATTATCTTAATAAAAGAGCAGAAAGCTTAATGGTAAATAAAAAAATAGTTACATATGTTTTAAAATAGTGAAATTTTCTTGAATTTTAGTTAAAGCGTGAACTGCAACGGACAATCTTAAGGTTATTTTTGACACAATATTTTATCTTAAGTAATAAATTGGAATTTAGGATTAATCAACGCACTAAGTAATTAGTCGTGACTATAATGAAGTTAGCGTGACTTTGTGAATTATATTCAATCCAGTTGGGCCTTTGCGTTGTAAAGGTTGTCATTTTTCAACAAGTTTTAAAATTTAGATATATGTTAATCTTTTATAACGCAAATGGATTACAGTAATTCAATATTTTTTATTCGCATTTTTGAACAAGTTCGTGCTAATGGATTGGTTTGATCCTAAGCCTTAAAGTTTTTGTGCTGGTTTTTTTTTATAAATTTTGCTACTAAATGACGCTTTTGACATTGCGTGATCAAAATTTAGAAATGAATATTGAAAATATCCATTTCCTTCTTGTATTTTTAATATATTGTTGTAATTTAAAATAACTAAATTTTGTACATATAAGTTGTTTAAATTAGGTTATCTATTATTAAATGAAGATAGAAAACATTATTTTTCCAATTTAAAATGTTATATAAATATTCATAAACACACATATTGAGTAGAGGCTTACTTTGGCTTTTAAAGTCGATAACTCTAAACACCTAGTTTATAAAACTCTTCATTTTTACATTAGATGCTAAGTGTTGCCATCTATTTGTAATAGAATAAATATTAATAATGAATAGCTAGATGTACATATATTGAATGATCTAAAGAAAATTATTCTCAATCATAATAAAATAATAAAAAGCTACTACGTTTTAAGCCTGGTATTACCTTGCAAGACTATTTTATTATAAAACAGTGTGTCAAAAGTAGTTTTCTCTTAAAAAGAATAGTCTATTAATTATACATTGCTTTGGCTCAATTTGGATATATCTTTAGGAATATAAAGGTAGTGGATTCAAATCACATGGAGTGACATTTTTCTATTTATTATTGTAACTATAAGTTGAATCCGACCCGATCCGATCCGATGAATGGTCCGAATCGCCATCCTGAGGTGTGATTACTCCCTTTTACGCCCCTTAGCACGCGATGTCCCGACTTCGGACAGGAAGTGGAGAAAATAATGTATTGACACTAGCTGTCTGATTACTCTGCATATCAGGAAAAAAACAGTAACTGTTACAGTGTCTACTTGTAATGACTTTGAATTCCCTTTCGAATTAATAACCTTTCTACATTTTTACTATACATTTTAAATATAAATTATTTAATTTAATAATTTGTCAATTTAGTCAAATAAAAAAAAAATCAATGAGCAATGCGTCATGCGAGCGCGATGTGTGGCGAATGATGTCACTTCGACAGTTAATCGAGGGTACGTGTATAGACAACGTTTTACAACGCAAAGAGCCAGTCCTCCCGTGTATTACCGATCTATAGAACAATAAAGAGTGGTGCTACTAGCATACCAATAGGCACACAGTATGCAGCCAGCGCCGCGTACGTTATTAGTAGGCTGCGCTGCCTTCGGAGTAATTGACCGATGGCTAATTTCATTCTAGACGCATTGGCCTCTTCCTCTTTCCTTTTTCCTATCGGTCAGGCCGGGATTGTTCGATTGTGTTAGTTATATAAAACATTGACACTTGAAAGCAAATTGTTAGTACTTTTTAACATTTTTAAGTGTTATTCACACACTTAGGAAATCGAAAAGACATTTAGAAAACGTATAATAATTTAAACACAGCGGAATTCGAACCCGCGCCTCCTGGAAACCGTCTAGGCGCTCTGGAGTAGGAGAAATTTGTAATAATCTCTCTACAGAGACGCTAACAATAAAAATAAGTTGTAATAAAAAATTTGAACGCAGCTGGTAGTAGAATGTATGGCTTAGCGGTCATAGCGCCTGGACGGTTTCCAGGGGGCACGGGTTCGAATCCCGCTACGTTCAAATTTTCATACGTTTCCTAAATGTCTTTTCAAATTGTTAGTTTTCTGCGATGAATGATTTTTTTTAGAGAATATTGATAAAAAAATCATATAGAATAGTCTTTTAGTTATGGCGCTTCGAACGTGCAAGTTGAACACTTATCACTTCGCGAATTAATTAAATAATATTAATAATTTTGATTTTGAGTATTTTTTGATCTTTTGCATTGTGTGTTTAAATAAAAATAAAGGAGCCACAGAACTCTTACCTTCGATCTAGAATTCAAGTAGCTCAAAGAAAAGCATAACAATTTAATATATATACATAATCGATGTAAATTTCATAGGCTATGTAGAATATAGCATGCAGCGTGCAATTCGCCACCAGTACCATGTAAATTGGTTAGTACACTCGTGTATACCTATCAAATGACATATTAGCGGTCGCGCCTGATCACTGAAAAGCTATTAACATAAAAGATAACCGTTATGCGCCCATATAACGAGTGCTACATGCCAAATTAAATAAATAACTGAGAAATATACTTATTAATAAAGTTTACTACTTCATAATTTACTAGATCATTCACAATTATGAACGGAACTGAAGAATTATCCTGACTTTGGTCGCCTGTAAGTGTTTCGATAACATTTAATTATTTATCTTACTCCCGTCTTACGTCTTAACACTTAGTGGTTACAATGATGTATACTTATTATTCTTAGGTTTTTTTTTAATTTGGTTAAAAATAATAAGTCATTCGAATACGTCTTTTTAATTTTTTTTTTGGATCTTTTACTTTTTACCTTTTCTGAAATCCAAAAATAATTTAATCATAAAACACCTTCAATAATATTTCCTTCTAACATTTAACCACTTTACATGGTAGTTTCAATGAATACCAATGATCACTGAAAATTACCGTACAAATAATGCTTGCTTAGAAATATTAATTTTGTAAAATACATGTGTACGTAACTTACGTCACCAAATGTATGTATGTTCAAATGTTTTAATTGATAACGCTGTTCGAGGTCAAATTATTTTTACGTTTGAACCAGTGACCTATTATGAGTCATCGATTTTTTATTTAAAAATATACTATTTAAGAAATATTTTTTAAGGATCTCTCAATCTAACTTGGCAAGAAATTAAATGATTCTATCAAAGTCAAGCTGTTTCTAGCTTTATTTGTAAAAAAAAATTGATTTATTTGTAAAAACAAACAGTTTTATCCTTTTTTTCGCTTACCAGGGTAGTTAGAGAGTACCTAGTGTCAAGAGTCTCCGTTCTCCACTTTCCGCCCGAAATCGAAATATTGTGTGTTGAGGGGTGGAACTCAAGACCATAGTTTATTTTCTTGTAAGAATGGAGCAATGATAATAATTTAATTTTAATCTTACCCCCGAGCGGTAATCGAACTCTTAACAATTCGTATCTGCATTTAGACACTGTCGCACTGCGATCATGTCGCTAGTCTCATAATAAAACCATTTTTTTTATAAAAAATGATATATGTACATAATACATATTACAATATTGCTTGTTTAAAGGAACAAGAAGTATTGTAAAATGTGTTATGTAAGGTTTGAAAAGTCAAAATCATTTTTTTAATAAATTTCGTTTTTTTAACCTAATACATTATATTATGTTTTTTATTATCAAAAATGCTACTCATTCGCTAGCGACGAACGAAAGTAACCATGTCTGTCTACATAGTAAACACATAATAATATACTTAACGCTGACCCTAATGTTTAAGTATTTAATCTAATTTACCGTAACATGACCTAACATTATAATGACGTGATCTACGGTGTAGACACGTTCGTGACGCAGTCAAATCGGTATGTCCGATTTTTGCGTACATTAATTAGGAAATAATAAATACAGATAACAATATTAGTAGAAAAGTTGCGCTGTCTATCTGTTCCGTATGTTTTCACACTTCGAATGGGCGATCGATCGTTGTTTTTGGCACGCAGCGTCTGACGCAAGATGGATAGATGGATGAACGTTATGCCCTAAGCGTAGGTATAAACCTATATATGTATAAATAAAAAACAAAAATAAATAAATATTCTGTAACTGATTTGATGTTACGACCATTGAGCACAAATAAACACTTTCCAATCTTGTCAAGACGGCATCATTTATTTATTGTTCAAATTCACTAAATTCACATTATTTACACAGTAAAAATATATCTGAGAACAGTAAATTAATTTTATGACCTTTTAAACAGAATGTTAGCGATTTTCGTTCATAATGTTTGTGTCGTTTTACCTTTTTGCACTCATAGTCAAAAAATAATCGACAGAGTCCATCAAATACACAAAAATGTTCTTCACAATATCAATTATAATTTGAGCAAGTCTGTTAAATAATTACAACATTCAATAAAACGTTTCTCAATACGTTTCGAAATGTCTTCATAAAATTGAATCAACAGTATTAATATGCCAGTAATAAATGACATGACCTCTGATAACAAACGAACCGTGCCTGCGACACTTAATTTTCACAAGTTTATTCGTTCCACATTAGACTACTTGTGAGGTCTGGCGCCCGTCGTACTGATTATATTGTTAAGGAAGAGCGTCTACGAATCTAAATATAGAATATCTGGAATTTGCTTCACGCCGAAATCGAAGCTGTTATTATCTCTGTTAAACGATTATTTTAAACAATTTATCTTAATCCATAAAACACTAATATTTTTAATTTTATTAATAAACAAATAACGATAATTCTACAATTTCTTTACATAAACAATTCACATTTTCATCAGCTTCACGCGTGTTTCTGCATAGCTGGGTAAGAGATAAAGTTAGTGTCAAGACGCTCCGTTCTCCCCCGTTTTCACCTTTTCAATTATATGAAATAATTAATACAGTATACAAGTTTGTAAAATGCCTTATAGGATCACTAGGTCTCTTTCTAGTAGAGTCGTGTGCGGTCTGGTTATTTATATAAGCAACCCACAACTTCGTTTGCGTGGACTCTATGACGATAATATACCTACTATTTCTGTTGCTAACTTACATTGAAATTTGAGGTCAAAATTATAATAGGTTGGCGAGTCCCTTCAAAACCGAATTCGAGACACTGCGTATTGCGTGCCGGAATTCAACGCCCCATTTAGTCTTACTGGGCACAAAATGAAAAACCAATAATCTAAACATTTAGATCAGACGCTATCTGAAGATAGAAATATTTAAATATAATTATTCCCTAGAATGGGAATCGAACCCATAACCATTGTGTTGCAGTCAGTCACTAATCCAGTGCGCCACGAGCCACCCTCAAGTATTTCCCAAAATATAAACAATACTTAGAATAAAACTTATAACCTTTTTTTAGAGTCAGACACTTCACAACTGCGCCACTGTGACTAACTTTAACTTTTTAAACTTTATTTTTTAAGTATTCATTCTTATACATATTGCTAAGACTTTTGTTGAAGCTACGTTTGCGTGTACCTCATGACTTTATATGTGATACTACTTCCATATACTACGTTGACATTGAAACTTGAGCCCAAAGTTATAAAAGCTACATTTAGTAGATACATTTTTTTTACTATTTTATTATAGGAGAGTAATTTTTTTTTCAGCTTCACGCCTTTTCAGATATCGCATAGTGTTAAGACATTTCGACTTCTACTTTGCACCCTAAATTGAGACATTGCGTGTTGACTGGCGGAACTCAATAACGCGCTTTGTCTTTATTATCAAAGCGGAAAAATGAAAATACAAATAAATCATTCCAGGTGGGAATCGATCCCACAACCATCGTGCTTACAGTTAGACGCTGTTCGTCCAATGACCATATTCATTCTCATACAGTTTAAAAAATATATATTACAAGTAGTTGAACTCCGTCAGCATGGTCATCATACCATATGATTTGTATATACTATATTCTTTTTTTTAGCTTCACGCTGTATCCCGCACACAGCAGGGTAGGTAAAGGGAACCTAGTGTTAAGACACTCCGTTTCCCACATTCCGTCCAATTGAGGCATTGCGTGTTAAGTGCGCTTTGCCTCGACACCAGAGCGAAGAAAATGGAAATATTAAATATTTCCTCTCCTCGAGTGGGAATCGAACCCACAACCAGTCGTTTACAGTCAACACGCTTGTGCCACTGCGCCACGACTGGCCCTACTATATCCACATTGTAGCTTAAGCCTAAACTTATAATTAAAGTGATCATTTTCTTGTCTCCAAGACTATTAGATATAACCTACAATATATTGATGATCCAATTTAACGTTTTCTGACGGCAGAAGAAAAGAACCTTGCGACACCACATCCTCTGTTTTTACCCCAATTCCAGGTAACGTATATTGTATGCGATTACTAAACGCTCCGCCTTGTCTTTGCAGAGTAAAAATATTTAATAATACAACTATTTCATTACGTAGAAATCGAATCCACAATAGATGCTGTCCCATCCTGTCCTGTCCTATTATTTCGCCACAACGGCCACAATATTTGATAATCTTTATTTATCCACGAAAATTGCCTTTCATATTTAGCAATTTTTACTAATGCGGCATTTACTCATTTTTTATAGCTCAGCTGGTCAATCGTGGTTATTAATTCAATTTTCGAGTTCTTAAATTATTGTATATTTCAATGAAAATGCCTATCACGTCCCACAGGTTTTATTATGAAGGCAATTACTCACTTCTCACACCTAATCTGAACTACTATGGCGCTTCATCAATATCTCGAAATCTTTATTTTGTTATACGTCAACGCAAAATACGCATCACGTTGAATAAATACTGGATAGGAATCTTTTCCTTATTTATTGTATTTTAGCCGGACTGCTTTAGTTTGTCATCAGTTGTTCCAAATTTTTATTTTTTATAAGTCAACCAAAAATGCACATCACGTTGAACAAATTTCGTTAAGGCGGCTTCACCGTATATATTATATTTTAGATGGACTGTTATAGCTCTTCATCAGGTGTTCCAAATCCAAAAAAATAATTTGTCATTGCAAAATGCACATCACATTCAACAAATTTTGCTATGGCGGCTACTCTGTATTTATTATATTTTAGAAGGTCTATTGTGATTCTACATCAGGTGTTCCACTCTTCGAAATCAATTATAGCCTAAAGCCTGCTCAGGGTTAACAGTTAAGCAACAAAAAAGTTCATTCAAATCTGACCTGTGGATCAAAAGATTAGAAAATTGAAAAAGACATTTAAGCTGAGCTTAGTGGTGAGAGCGCCTGAACGGTACTCAGGAAGCGCGGGTTCGAATCTCGCTGCGTTCAAATTTTTATACGTTTTCTTTAAATATATTTTTCAAGTATTCTTTTACTATTTTTACACCCCCACACAGAGTTTTACAGACCAGTGTTGTACAGGCACAACTTTTTTACAGATTTATATATATATTATTTATTATTCAAGGATTTTTCAAACATTTTGAATAGATTAGAGTTTGCGCAAATTCCCAATAATTTTTTAATTCATTATTTATATATTTTAAAGACATATTGTTTGCTAATTTATTTGGATTTTAATTTATTTCTGACGATGTTAATTTCCAAACAATAACAAATAGTTAATGTACATGTTTCACTCACCGAGCGCGCAACGTCTGATAGTATTTTATACAACAAATAAAGTAATTAATTTGAAAGTTAATTTATAATTTTCTATATGCAACGAGAATTTTTAAATATTCGATACGATAATGAAATTGATATGGGTATTTTTACGGCTTTTTTTTTCAAGTATCCTGGTACTCGGTTCTTCACTTTCTGCCCGAAACCGTGACATTGCGTACTTCGTGGCGGAACACGTCACGATATGTCTTAAGTCGTGAAGAAAAGAGAAAAAAAAATACCCCGAGTGGGACCTTCGCGGTTACAGTTAGACGCTATCCCACTCCGCCTGATTCAAGTTTTTTATCCAGGCGTTAAATACATTTGACATCTGGCCACTACAAATCAAACTCACGATCTACGCCATTGGCTGTAATGTACATGTTGTAAATAAGTACATTAAACATTTTATAAATATATATAACCTTATATTAAATCACAAGTGCACAAAGCACTCGCAGTTTATATTCTTTATCAGAACATAATGAGAAATATAAGGCAATAAAAATTTTATTAATATTATACTTGTTTCGAACAAATGTAACGTACGTTGTGTATGTATGAACATGTTATTGTAAATGTTAACTGTTGTTATGCATTTTTTATCTCGCCATTATAACAAAAACAGAGTTAATAATATAAAGTATGTAATATCTTGACCGTGCTCTGCCAATATCTGCATCGAAGTTTTTTGAGGAAATTATTAAAAGTTTATTTAAAAACATTAGCAAAATACAGACCTTTGTGGCGCAATTGGACGGCGTCTGACTGTAAAAACGACTATTGTGAGTTCGATTTCCACTCGGGGCAATGATTGTATTTAAGTTTTTATTCACTCTGGTACATACGACAAATCTTGGCATTGAGTTCCACCTCTCAGTATGCAAAATATCTCATTTTGGCAGAAAGTGCAGAATGGAGTGTCTTGACACTAGGTTCTTTGTAACTTCCCCGCTATTCTAGAAAAAGCGTCAAAATATGTTTATTTATTAAAAAATGTAACATATTAAGTTAACATTAAAAAGTAAACATATTAAGTTAATATTAAAGTTTGTTAACATCTCTGAGAATACATTAAAGAGTTACGCCCGTAACGTATTTATCCATATCTTGTTTTGTCGTCGCACACGAACAGACACGACTTTATATTTTCGCATACACTAATAGAATGATAAAAACACTATTGTTCTATATTATAAAAAGAGCGATCAGATTGTGTTTGATGGATTATATCGGTATTAAAAATTACTAACAGAGTGCACTGATCGTGTTTTTACAGTAGGTAGGTACTATCTAAGACGGCTAATAAGGCAATCCTCCACTGCAGCGAATGATGCGAAAATAATATTCTCTTAGCAAATTTAAGAGACTACAGTGACTCCATTTTATAAAAATAGTATAGTAAATATCGATAATTTTTTGACACACGCTTATACTGTGTAGTAAAAGACAATTACTACAAACGTTCATATTTTTAGTCAATGTCAAACAAAAATTGCAAATCTAAAAAATTAAATGATAAATATAGTATATGTATGTATACCGCATACATAATGAACAAAATTGGCAAAGTTTGTCAGTTTGGTCGCTACCACGTAGAGTAGTAAACTACTCTATTATTGACTCAGAATAACTATTTTGTCTAGTAAAAATTATTTTTAACTGAAATTAGACTGTGAACGACAGTTCCAATTTTAACAAAGGCTAGAATATAAATGGACTAAAAACTACTCTAACTCTAATTAAAAAAAGGCGTTCTATCACGTTTGTTAACGCAAACTTATTTCTTGTAGCTTCACGCTTTACTCCGCATAGAAGGGTCTCAGAGAAACTAGTGTAAATACACTCCGTTCTTCATTATTCGCTCAACGTTGAGACATTAAGTGGTCTTAAGTGGCGGAACTCAACGTCGCGCTTTATCTTAGATACCAGAGTGGAGAATTGAAAATTTAAATATAGACATTCCCCAAGAGGAAACTGAACCCAGAACCATCGCGTTTACAGACAGACGTCACTAGCACAGAGCCACATTGGCCTACAAAATCATATATTTTCTCCATATCGTAGCTAGTGCAAAGATATATAGCGTTTTACTATTTACTTATTCTGGAGTTAAAGGCTAATCGTTTTTTGGTCCCTGTGAATGTGAAACAAGGAACCGTTAATGAGATAGATAAGCTTAACTCATTGTTGATAAACGAAAAGAGATTAATCGATTGCTTCGAACACTGAATACAAAACTTTTTATTTAAGTTTTCTACGCTGCAGTTATTGCGAAAGTTACATTTATAATGAGAATAAAATATAAAATAAAATTCCTCATTTTCAATTTTTTTATATTTTTCTTTACACACTACCGACATTACTTTTGTGTATTTATTTAAAGTAGTTTAGTTTAAGTCTAGTTTTAAGTATTATAATTATACTTACAACTAGAGTCTAATTTTTGTATTAAAATATGATAAAGTTTTGTCCTACAAACATTACTTAGTTATAGTAAAAGGTCGTATAAGACGTGAAGATAAAAAAATATATATACAATAACCAGTAAAGTAATAGCATACCCACCACAATCACACGTTATTATTGTTGAATTAATTAATATTGTAATGTATGGACATATAAAACTTTATCACACGAGGGTCAGATGTGAGGCGCAGAAAAATAATTTGCCTATCTATCTACGGACGATTTATTCTTATTATTTCATTATAAAGGGCACAAGAATTATTGAATCTTTGAGACCATAGGGCAATATGTTTGTCACTTTTAAACTACGGGTTTTACTATCATTCTGTTAGTAATGTTGCCACAAGTAACTTTAATATTTTTTTTCATTTGTATTCAGTATAAGGCTAACGACCAAAGTATTTGTAAGCTATAAAATGCACCCCTTTCGAGTTCCATATACCATACAATCATATCTTATTAAGTATTTTAAATAAAAAAGTAGTCGTGAACTACGGCAAGAAGCTCTATTGAAACAAAAAGCCATATGGGTGTCGACAGACCGGTCACGAAAGCGCCGCCCAAGTTTTGATAACGCCCTTTATTTTTTGATTGGCCATTTACATACCAAAAATGTAGCTATTACACAGTTTACTAAGGGGAGGCCTAATTAGTATATTCTGGTGGTCGCTACCCGTAATAGTATATGCGTATCCAACGTGCCACCCCTGCTACCTTGTCTACTAGAAAGTCCCCAAAACCTGGCTTGCGTGATTCTTAAAGTAATAATTGTTTGTTTTATCGGACATATTTTTCTTTATTTATTACTTCGTACTTTACAGAGGTATGTTCGCTTTATTGTTTTGGTAAAATATGATTCTTTTTTACATACATAGGTACCTTGTAAGCTTGTACCTATATTATTGTATTTATTGCAGCGGCCAAATTCTACATTTATTACTTCTAGAGATTGATGAATATTCATCACCGAAATTCCTACTTTCTGATAAATTTAACATAATTTCAAGATAAATAAAAGTATTTCTTAAACTAAAATTAATCCTAGTGACATCATGTACATAACGCTCTTAATATATGAATGCTAACTCAAAATCAAGCCATGAAATATATTTCTAAGATAAGTGCAAAGTCTACATTCACTAGGTGGCTCTTTAGCCTCTTGTCTAATGCCTAATGAAGAAGCTAATAGCACCAATAGAAACATAAAAACGTACATTTTTGTAGCAGTCGCCAAAGCTGTAACTCGATCCAAGCTTCGAGCTCCCAACAGAAACTGTCACTGAGAGTTACAAGAAGTTTTTAATTTCATAGGCCGTGTGTCATTCTACAGATAAGCTCGACGGAGCGTAATGAACGTAGGTACATCTATTACAAATATCGTCGTTTTTATATGGGTGCCGACGTTGTTATTGGTTGAATTCAAATTGTATGTAATCCAATACTGCGTCGGCTTACGAGAACTAGGAGGATATTGTTACACCGTGCTTGTACCGCACTTACAAATGACAATGTTACTTTGTCGACATTTTGTGAATAATATTTATTAATTGAAATAAATGTACCTCTATAATATTACTAGCTAGTCAGAACGGCATCAATCTGACTGTGAAGCAAATAGATGTGATATTTTTGATTACATATATACAAAAAGAAAATGTAGTATAGAGTACCTACTATTAACAGTTTTAAAGAACGTACGTATAATAACACAACAAATATTTTAAAATATATAAAGCAAAATAAGTAAGACAGATAAAACAATGAAATACAATATATTTTAATGTTTTTCTACACGCACTTTTAATTTGTATGTGGTGTGGACAAACTATAATTTTATTGATCGAAACATATTGTGTAAATGAAAATATTTTCTTAACATAGTAAAAACTACTATCCTACTTACTTAACAGTGGGCTTAACACTTAGGCTTATTCCGCAAAAGGCGGATGAACTATTAATAAAATGAGTCAACAATTAAATCTTATTGTTTGATTTCGTATGAGCAAACAAAAAACATTACCTAAACCTATTTTGTTCCTATTATGATAGACTATGTTGGTGTTCATGTAGCGTATCTATCCAACCAATGGTTGAGGCTTGCCAGTTCAAATCCCTAGATTAAGATCGTTAATTTGGTTGTGGCTTGGTTTCACAACCCATATGCGGGGAAATGCGGAAATATGAAGAAGACATAGAACGTAATAGTGAATGAAAATAATATTTGTCTTTAATAACAGTCCTTCGTCGAATTCCTTGAATATATCCAACACGTTTATAAATAAGGAGTAAACTTCACACTTCGGTAATAAACACGTCATCCCAGGACTTCCGGTTGCAACAAATAGTAAAGTAATAAAAAATATATACCTAAGTAAATTAAATAAGCTTAGTTCCTCATTGCATTGCCATATAATATAAAATAATAACAAGGCTTAGACGGGAAAATGAACAATCTAATGCAATGACAGCTTTAATTAGAAATACTTAGTACAATTTTTTGCCTGTAGAGAATTGCTAACAAGCAACATCAGGTGCTTTATTGCAGTATAGAAACCAATATAAAAATTGAACATAATACGTATTTCTTGGGCCGAACATAGTCATTGTATTTTTTTCAAAAAGAGGGGATAAAAGTTTGTATGAAAAATCTAAATCACTTCACCGATTTCGTTAAATTTTCTGAAGATAGTTAAAATTGCAAGGTCGTTATGTTCGACCTGCTACGTATACATTTTTAAAATAAACCTCTAAGATAATGACATAGGCGATGCAAAATTGTACGAACGCGGGCCGTAGAAAATATAAATCGCTAGTTTCTAAATAATTATATAAACCAAATTGTAGTTAAAATAATGTGCTTGTGCTAAAAATCTGTATGCGTTGCAGTTAGATCCCAAAGTAGTATGTATTCTAAGAAAGAAAATGCACATTTAAGCTTAAATAATGATATTTTGAAACAAATTTTATTTTTTTTCAATAGAAAACATAAAATTTGGTTCAATAAAGTGCAACATCGACTAAAAGTTGTAATGCCACTGGGAAAATGTGCGGATTCAATATAAATACTTGTTCCGGTCTGGTTAATGCAAAATAAGGAGTCAATTTCCCATAGAATTGAACAAACATACTAATTTGCATTTTGTATAAATAGACTTAAACAGTGATAACTAAATTATTAAATGCCTTAGTCATTTTATAACACCTTTTTTGCAAGAAGAATTCTTTTGTTTTTATAAGTATAAGTTTGAACACTCACTCACTTCTCGTTGACGAGAAGTAGGTCTTTTTTACTTTAACGACAAAATTACGCTTTGTAATGAAAATACAACTGTTTTTAATCAAAAATATACATACATATTTGTAAGTATTTGAATATTGAGTGGTGATTGTTTAAGTTTTGCTAGTTCAAAAACTTTTTTACAGGTTTTTAGTTCGCTAGCCAAGTAATTTAAGTCTTTAAACAGTACTTTATATACCATCTCACTAACTCGAATCTGTTCTTTCCTTTAAATACAAAGTATAGTATTGCTGTTAAGTATGGTATTGAATTGTAACCCCTATAAAACATGTCGGAAAATTGGGGAAAAATGTCATATGTATACCTCTACATCATATAGAATCACATAACAATATTAATAATAAATATATTATTTATATATTAAACTCACAGTTAACATTTACAAATATACTATGTATACATTTTTATAATGCCTATAAGTGTTCATAAGCTTATACTTTACATCAACTAATTCATCTTATTTGTACTTTATATGTAAAACGTTAGAAGAAATTAAATAATCTCAATTGCATTTTTTCATTTTTCTGGTTAGGCCTAATATCAAATCACTTCTTCTTCCATATCCAACTCATACAAAAATGTCACGTCTCATCTAAAACTGCAATTCATCCTAACTAAATCATTGGAAATATCATGATTTTTGATGTAAATAGGAGTCATCGTTACTGGAGTCAGAACCTATACAATAGTTCTTATATAACACTGTAGGCAGATTACTTAAGCATTTTTTCACAAGGTTCAGGAAACATGCAATACCACGTTATGTATATGAATACAATACGACATTTTGACATGTTTCTAGGCTCTTTTCTTTTCACATGTTAAGATGTTATCAAAACCGAAGTGATAACTGCATTAGGTGTGATATATTTCTGTCATCCCATTTTTATGACCTTAAGTAGGAAACGCGAAGGAGACATAGACGTTTAATTGAAGTAGGGAGAGGGTGAACCACCCTCTCAGCGAAATAATAAAAAAATGAAGAGCTACCCCGGAGCTCGGATGCTATGAAAGTGGCACAGCGTGGATAAATGAAGGTTTTTTGTTTGAATGCGCCTAAGCTTCGCTCCACTTTATATTGTCGTATTCTATAAATGTTAGTCCATTCAGAAACCGAGTCATTAAAACGTGAATCTCTCCACAAATTATACCATACGGCTTTTAATTACTATCTAGTTGATCGAGCTTATTTCTTAGTTTACCTTCTATATAAGCTTATATATAAGCAATTTTTGTCATGAATAACTAGTATGAGTATATATCGATTTTCGTTACAAAATAACATGGTGAAAACAACGAAATATTCGTAATGTGTATAATATTAAATATTATTTATCTACAATATGACTACTGTACCAATCTTGATACAGCTTATAAGCACATGATAATGGGATATAAAATTCCATATTTATTTACGAGAATCTCATCGAGGGCTAGAATTAAGTCAACAACGGACTTAACAAAAGGGAAGCTTCCACTACACTTGTATTCAAAAAAGGGCTTTGAGACTTTGGTTTACGGTACAAAATGCCTTAAATCATAGATTTAAGGGGCGCAGGCTGACACTTGTGCGATTTAAGTGACAGTTTTATTAATTTCCCATAGTACTCATCCCCATTTTCCACCCTTCTCGGCTTCAAACAATGCAACGGCGGCATATGGATCGTGCTTGCCTTCCGACGTATTAAACTTAAGCGAGTTACTTGTAAAGCGTTTTGTTAATTAACTAAAAATGTATATAGCGATATTAGGTGATTATAAAGTACCATAATTTCCGCAAAAACTATGTGGTAGTGGTATTCAAAAGTTAAATAAAGTTTCATCATAGTTATACAAAACACATAAGTGTGTATGTATTAATTGCACAATTATAAAATGAACAAAAAGAAAAAGAAATACTAAAATTGTTTTATTTTGTCATTCAATTACTTAAAAGCGTTGAAGCAAAACATTAATCTCAATAGAATAATGATAGGGGGTAACGTATTAAAGATAGTGGATATATGGGTGCGTGGTCTGCGTACGGAGCCGGGAGATAAGCACGGTGAACAGTAGAACAGCAACCGATGGCTTATCTGGATTTCAATTATCATGCCGCTTTCATTGGCTCGATGGGAGGGAGTTTGCGGGGGGCGGTCACGACTGAACTTATCAGAAATCTCACCCAAATCGGACTCCATTTACGCTTTCTATCCACCTTAAAACTTTACGGTGCGAGGAAAATTATGGCGAGGTTTATATTATGAGCATTGCTGTTTCAAAAATAATAAGATTTTATAGTAATGGTATTTGTAAGTGTATTGTACCAATTCGTTTTAAGACACGACAAATTTTTGTTATATTTTTTGTAGTTGTGTTCTTTTAGGTGTTATTACATACGATTAACAAATGTATCGATTCCTTTTATTACTATTTATAATATTTCGCATAAATATCATAATAACTTGGTGTGACCAACAGTCAAGACTAATCCAGATATACGTGTGAATGTAACTAACTACAATGCGTTATAACACATGATGTATCAAGATCCCCTCTCTCACTGAGGCTAAGAGACTTAGTGAACGCTCCCCAATATGTTGTGTGTAATAATAAACCATTGGGAACAAACGTTCACTTATTAACTCCTCATTTGGAAATTATTAACTAGATAATACCAAAACACTGGAGTATTATCGAAACAGTGGTTCTAGACTTAAATTAGCTTACTGCTATTTAGAATAATAATCTGTAGTGAAGTAATAAGTGTCTTGTGCTCACATAATCGCAAATAATTGTTTAAGTGTTGTAAATAAATAATAAATATTTGTATTATCATCAGGTACGGAATGGACTTAAATGGAGCACGGAGAAAAAATGCCACCCGAGAAACTACAAGCACTTTAAAAGCCTGGTTGAATGAACACAAGAAGAACCCGTATCCAACAAAAGGCGAAAAGATAATGCTGGCAATAATTACTAAAATGACACTCACGCAAGTGTCGACATGGTTCGCCAATGCTAGACGACGCTTGAAGAAAGAAAATAAGATGACATGGGAGCCGAGAAACAGAGTTGATGACGATGACAACAACAACGACGATGACGACCATAAGAGCAACGACGGCAAAGATGCTTTAGGTACGTCATTTTTAGTTTTGTTAAGTGAGTAATGAGTGTAGTTATTTTACGCTTTATAACAATTAGTTAATTGGCGAATGACATTTATGTATTTTTATGATATGGTATCATTCTGTCATGTTCTACGTTCTAAAATACAGTATTTTTGGACTTAGCTGTGAACACTCTCATTTGAGCTGCAGCGTCTAAAAAATATGAGATGATGATAGCATTACTTAAAGCCGCATTACCTAATTAAAACATTTATTTTAGACGGAAAAGACTCTGGGACGGGATCGAGTGAAGATGGTGAAAGGCCTCAGCAAAGGCTAGATCTACTCGGACAACGAACTGAATCAGAATGGTCGGAGTCACGTGCAGATAGTGGACCTGAATCACCGGAGCCATACGAGCGTCCATTACACCCAGCTTATCAGCATTTACCCTCTCGTGCCCCTGGGAGCACGCCATCAGCGAAACCCAGGATATGGTCACTTGCCGATATGGCGAGCAAAGATGAAGCTACACCCCCAGCAGTGTCATTTTACCAATCAGCAGCCGCCCGGCTCGCGCACCCTTACCGACCGGAACTGTACAGAGGATTATACCCTCCAACTCACCCAGCAGATGTGGCGTTGCTAGAGTACTCCCGAACCCTGGCCTTGGCGGCGCCCGCCCCCGCACCGCCTGCTCCCTCTCCCTCCTCTTCCTCCACATCCTCCCTTGCCGACCCTCCGCCTCGCGCCTGACCTGTCCCCCGCCCCCTGGCGCACCGACAATAATCACGATCTCTGCCGACGCCGCAACGGCTAGCACGGCTTCACGTCTGTAAATATCGATAAATATATACACATACGTATATACGTGATAATAATTTATGCACCGGTAGAGGTTAGTTATGTGATAGAGACACGTGAGGTTGACATCTCGACCGACGCTGCGTACCGACCGACAATACTAGGTGCTAAACGAGTTGGACCTTACACGTTGCGTAGAGTTATTACTGGAAGTGGTTAACGAAGTGATTTAATAAAAGCATAGGTATTAATACGTGTTATGTTTCCTCTAGTGAACTACACTGTTTTAGATTATTTCATATGTAGAGTGTAAATTATTATTTTCGAAATGTTCTCTTTATATTTAGTGCCTAATTACGTCCAGTTTATCTCTTGTTTGATAGTTTCGTAAATAACTATTCGAATTTTAATATTTATTGGTACGAGGTCAGTAGTTTTATCACATTTTGTTTAATATACTATTGTAATCTAAGAAACCAGATTGTGAGATATCTTTATAGATTCATTTCTAGTCAGAAGACTATGATTGTCTATGATACATATAAAAGCACGCCGTGTAAAACATATTATTTGTAAGTTAGCATCTAATGAGTTAGAGCTGGCATCATGAATCTCTTTTGGTGACATGTTTCAAAAATTAAATGTTGTTCAATAGTCATAATAGCATATTTCATTTGAAACATATTAAACAGCTGTAATATATATATACTATATTCATTTTCCATTCTGCATGGTAATTTAATATGTACCATACTTTATAGAACAGCTTGAACTTACAATAAATACCTAAATATGAGATTTATAGCTTAAATGTAAAAATAATATTAAAACGAAAAATACATATATCGACTCTTCTTATTATATAAAGAGTAATGTTAACGTCATAGTTCTACCAGTTTGACCCCAAAACGACCTTGTACATTTGTAACTAATGTAGAGGTAACGTGTAAAATATTATTTTCCCTATATTAGACTGAAAGTCCAAAATTGACTATAGTTTTGTACATACCTACGTCACTCTTGTAAGTATTGATAGCGTCGCTTGCTTAATAATAAACCGAAGTAGCTAATAAATATTTTTTTAAAGATTTTCTGGTAAAATATTTTAACAATAATCGGAAGTAAAAAGTAGATACTTAACTCTTAATAATATGGAAAATAAAATACAACATATTTCTCGTCTTGTGTCAGTGTTATTCCGGTTTATATTTAAGCGAACGATGACACTAAAATAATGAGATAATAATTTTTCTGTATTAGAAATTTTGATGTAAATAAACGGCGGAAGACGTGGTTCTCTAAAGAAATTGTTAATGTTACTGACGACAGGCTTCCTCTTAGTTACGACACGATATCATACGCATGCTACTTATTATGAACATAATAGGTAAATGACCGTAAATGATAAGATTACAAAGTAAAAGTTATTTCTCCACATTTAATTTAAAAAAAACATGTATTTGTTGTAATATAAATTGTATTATTTACTTACTTAGTCTTTATTATTTAATTGTATCGATATGAAATCGTATCGTTATCGTGTCTGTATAAGAAAAGGCTCCTACTGGTATATCAGCTTAGTGCAAAGCACCTCATATAAGTGTAACACGCAAAGAAAATATAGAGAACCAGTACAGTTATGTTACAACGACGCATATGATAGTTCTGTGTTAGAATAATATATACAGTCGACGTTGCCATGCAGTGAAAACTTTGGACGTGCACACAACGACACTTTACGGGGCAGTATACAAATGTGACAAGGAGGTAAATTTTACTATTTTGCTATAACATTATAGTATTTCAGTGAGTCGAGAGTCGTTGATGTGAAAATTATGATTGTGAAGTTTTCTAGTAACGATTGCTTTGTTTTGCCAGATTGTTCATTCCATGGCAACGTTATTATTAAATGTTATATAAACCCTGAGATCTATGGCAAATTTATTTATTTAGGCGAAACTTTGTTTGTAATTTTGTTAGCTTCAACGTCTTTAACCGTTCCCGAAGGTGTGTGAATAGATGCAATAAAATTTAATACAGAAATATTATTCGATTTTTACTACCTACCTTCCCTCAAATGCTGTATATCGGAAAGTGATAGTTATATTGTTATTTATTGATCAAACAATTCTTGACTTTATTCGAACTGATTGTTTCTAATTATCAATTCACCACAACTATGAGTCATGTAGTTATCTTTAAAAATGTAATTTTTAATTGAAAATTTTTAATTAATTAATTTATAAAATAAAAAAAATCATCATGTTTTTTATTCAATAAGGTTCTTAAAACAGAAGTGATGAAATATGGAATCAAACAAATTATTCATAACATTGTATTAACTAATGTATCGTAATATTGAAGATTTTGTAGTAGGTAAATTATGTCATCGCATCTTACAGAACAGATCACTGTTCTGTAAGATCTAAAAAATTTGATTCAGTCCTCACAAAGGTAATTTAAATGCTTCAGAATTCCAGGAGTTTTATTAATATCAAAAGAAATATTTAAAACTAAGTTAACATAGCGACTTAGCCAAACATACAAAATTAGTGTCAAACTTTGAAAACAGGATGCTAATATATAATATACCTGGACCAACTCTAAATCAATCAACAATTATTAAAATATCTTCCACCTAATTAAACTTCAAAGTGCTTGGACAAAATTTTCCCATCATAATTGGGTCTGGTATAACAAATGAAGAACCATACGTTTGAAGTGGTGACTGACGTCAGTAGTAGGTATGTCATTTATTATTTACCCGCAGATGAAAGGCGGTAATATAAATAAACAAATCGTGCGCGTCGAAATGGAAGAGAATTCACAAGAAATACTCAATTATCTCATCCGTTCTTAAACACCGAGTGATTTAAATGTTCAGATGAATCCATTTTTAATAGATCGTATAAAAATATCCAAATTTGTAAAGCTTTGCATTTCCAAACAGGGTCTTTGTGTCTCTATTAATGTAAATTCAATATTATACCACAAAGAAAATTATGATGTATTAAAACGTCTAAAGACGTTTAAGAACTTTTTTTTACAATTTAGTTTATACCACTACGGACATAAGGTCTGTACCTTTTTTTAAAATAATCTTATATATATATATATATATATATATATATATATATATATATATATATATATATGTATATATATATATAAATTACTTTTTTCATTAACAATATCAGAGCTTAAAACTAAGTTTATTAAATATACCATAAGAGAGTCCAGTTTTCTTTCAATATTAATCTAATCTCTTACATATTAAATGTAACTTATATTTATTACAAAGTATTAATATGACTTACTATGACTATCTTTTACATATTTCTTAATATTTATTGATATTATATTTCTTTTAATATATTTTATTAATATTACAATTTAGTTTAAGTACTTAATATCCATCCTTATATCAAAATTACATAGAAAGAAAGTATTTTATCTTTTTCTGTTAAAGCATTGCAAAATATTTTGTAAGAGACGTGAATTAAATAAGAAAATAAGAGATTTTCTATATCTATGATATAAAGAACGACTTATGTAAAGGAATTTAAAATACTGAATTATTGTATCTCTTCATATTAATATTTGAATAACTTTTGATTAAAAAGATTTAATTTTACAGATAGCTTAAACATGAAACGTTAACAATAATCTTATTATTTTTTGCTTAACTTATTTACTTGCACATCGGAATCTATCGTCGGAATATATTTCTATTAGTTTTACTCCCTCCTGCAAGTTGTAAGGTAACCAGAGAGGCGACACTCCGTTCTCCACTTTCTGCAAAAATAGAGATAATTCATGTTGAATAGCGGAACACAGCACCACAATTTATGTCTTTGTTTTACCTGACGAGAGATTTAAAAAAAATAATTATAATCATCGCTCTGAGCGAGGATCAAACCCTCACCCACCGCATATTCAATCAGATATCCAAGAGTCCCACTGCGCTACAATGGTGACTGTTTTAAAAAATAGAAAGTAACTCTTTAATACGAGGTAATATGAACTTGACGTAAAAATTTAACAAATTGTTAAGCGATCATATGTTAAGCGTCAACACTTAAAACGTACAAGTGACGTGGTAACCTATCGCTTATTGGTAATATTTATACGACTTAAGGCCAATCAGCATATTTTGAAGATGACTCACTTGTTCAAACCAAAGTTACCATTTAAATTATAATCTCTCACAGCAATCATGTGTATTGTCGCATCGGAACGTGAAGACTGCCTCCGTCATCCCATTATACAGATAAAGAATATTAAAGCAAATCTAAGGTAAAGTCAAATGACTCGGAGTTTTCATTTGAATACAAAAAATATCTTCAATACGTCCGAACGCTGTGTAAATAGTACAACATGTTTCAATAACAAAACATCTTAATAGCCGATGACGGGTGAGAATCAACAATAACGAATGATGAGACGATCCTTGTAGTGTAGTGGTTTGTGGGCTTTGTTTAATGAATCAAAGGTCGTCAGTTCGATTTGAATAGTCAAAAATTTCTTTAGGAAATGTTCCACGTACAACTCATTTCTATAAATACATAAAAATGCGGTTTAGCTCGGTGTATGTATAAGTTATTTTATAAATATGCCTTAAGCGTTTGCTTCTACTTTGTCTTATTAGTACGATATCGTAATCACAAATGTATTCTACAAAGGTACATTTAATCTATACATTTGCATACGTATAGACATGGCCGCAAGAATCCTCGGTTAAGGAATTCCGACTTCGTAGCTGCGAATGCTATGCCATCTAAAATATTGGACAACTCCATCTTGGTTTTATTTTTTTTAATACAAACAATGAGCTGGGATCAAAGAATGTATGCCTGAATACACTAAATTCTCCCACGTTATAGGTTAAATAACGATACTTAATGTTCCTAGGATATTTTCCCTAGGAGATACATGATTATTTCTGCAACCGTCGGTGTCGGATCGATTCTTACAAAATCTGTATTTGCTCTAATAAGTTATTTGTAGTTTTAGTTCCTCATTAACTCACTGTATTACATGATAAATTTTCTATTACGTCGTACCAGCCTAGAAAAAAAACGGGTCACCTAATAAGTGTTAGTTGAAATTGCACAAAGGCAAATCAATAAAGATCAAAAAACACACTAGTAGTGTGAAAGTCAAAAATACATAAAATGACAGCTTTGACACCGGTCCTGCCTTCATATACAACGTTATATTATTTTAATTTATTCTGTTGAAAAATATTTTAAATTTGTGACATAAGGAAGCGCACTAAGAAGAACAACTACCCCGTGTGTTTGGCAATATATCCATACATCCATTTGACAATAGAAAATTATAAGTGAATGTCATAAGAATAAATTTTCAATAATTTGTAATGATTATTATTGTTTATACAAGAGGCTCTAGTAATCGAATTTTTCCCGTGTCTGTATCGTGAGCTACAAACAAAAAAGAAGCAACTATATCGGACAGGTATAATTTAAACGATATTCCTGTGCCTACATGGTTATCGTATTAGTGGAGCACAGCTTATAATAAATGCTCACAATTTTAGGGTTGGATTTCGGTTTTGGATGTATTTAAAACTGAAATTGAATATATGTGGCCAGTCGTGGCCCAGTGGCACAAGCGTGTGACTGTAAACGACTGGTTGTGGGTTCGATTCCCACTCGAGGAGTAGAAATTCTATTTCCATTTTCTTCGCTCTGGTGTCGAGGTAAAGCGCGGCGTTAAGTTCCGCCACTTAACACGCAAGCCTCCGAATTCGGCGGAAAGTGGGGAACGGAGTGTCTTAACACTAGGTTCCCTCTGCCTACCCTGCTGTGTGTGGGATACAGCGTGAAGCTAAAAAAAAAATGAATATGAAACGCTTTGGTTCACTTGAAATTAGTTGTCAGCATTTTTTTTTCTTTATACGCAATGGTCATGAGTTCGATATTTAAAAAAAAATACTTATGTTTTCCCGATATGCATGGACAGAGCAAACAATGCAAAAATAAAATGGTAGTGAATGAGAACTTTCAACTTCTTTCGTTATCTATTATACGTTACGAAAAAAAATAATAACTTAAAGAGCTAAATAGATAACGGTAATGTCTTTACCGTCATCTATTTAGTAAACGTAAAAACGTCGGACAGTTTAAATAGTACATAATTAAGAAAAATTGGAATGTAACATTTCACAACCAGGTCCCTCATTCTTCTGTAGATTAGTAACAAAAATTAATAGCTTATAACTTTATATCTTATACAAATGTATGGTGAAAATAACTAAATAAATATTACTGTCAAATTTTGCTATTGTAGATCTATTCTAGAGATATTATAGATTGTATTGTAGATACAATCAAAATGCTAGGAAAGATATTTCCTTCTCGTTGCGATGCCGAAAACCACAACGTGATTTTATTACGCGGACGTTAGACAGTATTATTTTCAGAACTGATTGGTTAACTGAAAACGCTAAAGTTAAGGCAATAATCAATACAATAGTCTGTACACGTCACAAAATTTACAATAATAATTATTATACAATTTAGAAATTGCTAACATATTAACATTTTTCAGTTAATTTTATTATATTAGATCTACAGTGCTAGTGCACTAATATAATACATTTTATAATGGTTCTTTTCTGGCTGAATTTAGACTCACGAACACTGTGTACTACTAGCTACTACTAGCTACTACTACTACAGTTACTACTAGCTGCACTTAGTTGGGAATCTAAAAACTTGCGATGATTAATTATATTGTAATGTATTCTATAATATAAAATACAAAAATTATAGTAATATTTAGTATAAAATTGTTAAATAAGCACAATAAAAATAAACTAATAGGAAAGTCTTGAAGTTAATATTCAAGCGAACAAAGACAAGGCAATGTGAAAGAGAAATTTTTATTCACTGTAAGCATTAAAAATAAATTAGATGTTTTTTGCAAAGCGTAATGGTCGTTTAAAATGTAATTTACGTTTTAAGTATTAGAAATGGACTAACAATTAGTAGCTTTCATTACAACTTTAGAAGATTCAATGAAAATATCAAAGAAATTTTTACCGCGACTTAATTAACATATAGCACAGTGGTAGAGTAAATATTGTGACTACACTTACATAGTGAACATGAATATTTAGAAATATCAAATTTCGAACGATTCCATTGCGATGTAGGGATTAATTGTAGGGGAGGTCGAAAGGCTAAATGGAGATGTACTCGAGCGCCATAGGGGGGACCTATTGGATTTTGAAGATTATATTTTAGAAAGAAAAAGTTTATATGATGTATACATTTCACTGATGGAATAATTGGATGGAAAAATAGGCTTTCCAAAATGTAAAAATAAAAAGTTACACGCTCGGGTATGCCACCCGAGCACATTGATATTGATATTGTACTCGTATACGCGCAATTTCTCTTAAGGGTCATACAGAAATTGAGTAGTTCAGATTTTGCAAAAAAAAATAAAACATCACTCATTTTGAAAATCAGCCTTTATTTATATTGTACTCTTTGTTTCTTCTTAATAACGTCAACACAGCTCAGTCTTACATATTTTTGCAATAAATCTCAATTTTTATTTTAATCTGTTCACAGAAAAGACTAACTTGTCTACAGAGGATAACAAAAGCCTTATTTTAGCAATCGAATTATTAGGATTTATAAGAAAAATCTTATCTAATATGTGTTAAACGACAGTCACTTTCTTTGTTGAATAATTAAGATTTATTAGGCATGTATTTTGGAAATTAAAAAATAATCAAAATTTGTCCACAGAATAGACATCTTTCCTAATGTAATTTCACAGAAAAGATCTAGTTTTCTACTGAGCGGATATAAATAAACGTTACTTACAATTACTTTTATTATTCGCATAAAAAAATATTTTTCCAGGGTTCAAAATAAAGTCATTTCTCATAGTGAAGTACAAAATACAACAAAATAGTTATAAAAGATATCATAAAAAATAATCTCAACATGTCCACACAAAAGACATCCTTTCTGTAGAAATTAAAGAAATATTTAAAATGTATTGTCGTCATCAAAATCGTCTGATAGACAGCCGTCGTTACTTCAACGAAACTTTTGTTTTGACAGAAGAAACAGAACTGTCTAAAAAAAATGACGTACTCTCTTTAGGGGTCTCAGCATAGTAGTATTTTAATTCTGAATCGGTTATTAGGCGCGAACCTTTCAAAGTAGCCAGATGATATTTGAAGCAGTTGCAGCATTACTAGGCCCTCGGCTACTAGAAGATTAAATAGAGTAAGCCTCACCTTGAAGAGAAAGAGGTAAAAATTGTCTTAATGAGGATCGAATAATAGAGAATTAGTCGGATAATTTGGAACTTTATACTGTATTTGAATCTGTCCTAATTCGTAACACGAACAGTCTTCATAGGCTGTGCAATTTAAACATTTAGTCTTCTACCACGGATAATATGCGGATTCTGGGTTCCAGTTCATCTTGAAGCAAAAAATCTTGTATTGTTTTTTCTTATTTCTTGTGCTTTCTTATATTATTTCACTCTATCAGATGTTTGTTTATCTTTTTTTAATATATTTGATGCCCTTATATGTCTCATTCTGTATTTTGCCATTTTTGATGCCAGTTCTAATATTTTTTTCTTAACCTTCGTACATTCCGCTTCACAACATTATTACCAACTCTCGCATGTAAATGAAAGAAAAATATTATTGTAACTTTTTGACGTTTTAATTTAGCCTTTTCTCTCCTTATCTTTCTTATTTGTTTTTGTTCTCTAGGTGTATAGTTGTGTATCTAGGAGGTCTATGATCATTATTTATTTTACTTTTTTCATTATTTCTTTGACACCTTTCTCTATTGTCTCCTTCTTTCTAAATCTTCTTCGTTCACTTAGCACGTGCACGACATGTACTGAGCTTCCTTTGTTCACGCCTACGTTCCTTTTTGTCTTCTTCAGAAAGCTTCTACTTGCACGTTACTGTAACAATTATATACCTAACACATAACCATGAAAATATAGCTTTAAAAATGCAAGCTGTTGTTAGTATTAGTTATATCGTTTTTAGTAACGTAATGCAAGCGTTATGACACTGTGAATGTTATTTTACATACATCTTATAGGCAATAATATTTTCTTTAGACATATGCACCTACAGGAACGATGTCTACAGGAAAGACAAAATGTAATATATTTAAAGATGGCGTGTTACAATTGGAGTTTAGGATAAAAGCCAATTAGATTTTAAAATCATTCATCTAATATGCGTAGAAGCTCCACTCTTATTTATTTTTATATTGTCTACTTACCAATATGTACACAGTACAGAAAAGATCCACCAAACACGACACAAATCTTGTGTAACTCTTTTAATAATTAATCTTTATCGACAACAACACTATTTAACAAAATTACGAACAAATGATTGCCAATAAAATCATTATTGCCAATAACTAAAAACAAATATTCAAGAAACATTCAGAAAATTTAAAATATTGTATGTTTTTCTGGTCTACAGAAGAAGACTATAAATATTAGAACAACATGTTTATTATAATTTTATGCGTAATTTAGTAATTATAATTTTTGTGCGAACCCGTCTTGAAAAAGTTGCCTAATGTTGAAATGTTTATTTCGTTTATAGAATATACAAATTGTTCCCAAAATATTTTTAAAACACTGTTAAACTGAGGTATGTAGTATCCGAACAGTCTACAGAATTAGACATTTTCACACATAGAAGTTCGTTGAACTAATATTGAGTTTGTCAAAACTGATTTTTGTTTGAAAATCAAACTGACGGTAAGGTAACCTTGATATTAAAAAACGACTGCAGGCTAAAATAATAAATACCTAAAGTTTATGCAACCTGAACACTTTTTTTACATTTTTGTGTTTGACCCTTAAATATTCGATGTTTGATAATCTGTCGATTTGAATAGTATTTTTTTTCTTCCTGCTCCAAAATGTGTTTATTGTAACTACTAATAAATATCTCAAAATTAAATAGAAATATTTTCAACTCTTTTATTCAATCTTTTCCGTCATCAATGGTAATATCGTCGGGCAAGTATAACATCTTCTTTTACCTGGTATGCAAGAAACACAAAATCATTTGTTACCGATTCTGCAGGATGACGATTTGATAGGTTCGGTGGTCCGTGTTACTGTATTAAATATACTTAACTATATAATGTTATTTCGGCTTGATGAATATACTTCCCGTAATTCTTGATGCTTTTTCACACAAATAAGAAGAATGATCGCGCTCAAGAATGTCAAGTTCACGATATTTTTTTACAAGTCTGAGACCTCGCACTCATTCACGTCACACTCAAAAAGTCCAATTGGTGAAATACATGCCTTTATACATTAATCTTATCTTAATTTGATGCGCACAAGTATTTCCAACTATTGATTTATTTGCTATTCTGATCATCTGCTCCAAAAGCACGTCCCTTGATTAAGAACTAATTCACAGTGGGGGTAGGTGGTCAAGAATATGCAAGATATTCTTCCTTATTTTAATTTTGGTAAATCGAGTAAATCTTGAAATCCGATATAGGGCTCTTAGTACGAACGAAAAGAGAAGGTGTCCAGAACGGAAAAAGAAGATGTCTTTAAGAAACTATACATTTAGACTTGGACAAACTTATGCTACAAATAATTTCGTATCTGATAAATTTATATCGCGTGTACAAGAATTTTAGTCAATTGTTAGTGACACGACAGGACACTGTCTATATTATAATCCTGATGAAACAATATCACATTAGCGACACACTGGCATACACTTCATAGACATATTATTTGATTTAATTCTGATGTGCCACCACTGTTGATAATGAAGTGCATCACTATTTACTAGACTAGTACGAGCAATATCCAAGTTACCCACAACCCTAGCACTCCCACTCAATTCTGCTGACGGTCTAAATGATGGCTCGCGTTATTTTTTGTGGACATACCATGTCATCGGAACGATTGTAGTCCATTCGCTATGAATTATCGACGTCCATATTACAAATGCGACATAATATTATACGTTTCTTTATTTCTTATTTAAGAATATTAGTATGCTGGAAACAATTCGACCGAGCGTCGGTTTTGTCATTCCGACTAAATGTTATTTTATTGGAATTTGAAATAAACATTTGCTTGGGGCTTTTTTGGTTTTCATATTTATATATTCAGTCAATCAGTTGCTGCTTTTGTAGGAGTAACGTCTTAATTTGTTAGTAATTAAAGCGACATCATTAGGCCATGACTTTTAAAGACTAGCTCCCTGCCAATAACGATGGAATACATTAATAATTTGATGTTTTGCCTCAAATTCGAAAGTCAATCGTTTGCTTTTACGATTGACTGTAAATATTTTTTGATTAACCCAGTATAATAATGGTAATTTAGTTTTGTCTGTGGTTTTTAATTGTGTCATTTGTAAACATGATTCCAGTCACCTGTGGCGTGAATATGCATAGCATTTTGTTAATACATGGGAATCAAATCGTTGTCAGAAAATTATATTAGCCTTTCTGTTGTTCTGTTATTAGTTAGTTTACAAATAAATCATTTATACAAATGCTGATTATTTGTAGTTTATTGAACATAATATATATTTATAAATAATACAATATAACAAAATGCACTGTTCACACTAGATCTCTCACGTATTGTTTTATTTTTGCTTCTTTTTTTAATTTTTTAACCTCTTCTACAGCATTAAAATCTAAATTTATCCCTATGAGGTATAAAACTGTAATATTATTATCAAGATTTAGAACTGTCTACAATTTATGAACCTCAAATTATATATATTGCTATTGCTATACATATTGCACGTCAAAGTAATGTGTTTTAGATTTGTAATTCAGATTTTATGTATTTAATTCATCCATATGAGTTTCAATTAGTTCTCTTAAGGTTTCTAATTATATTTCTTTATACGAAAACATTTTCGTCACAATTTAAAGATAAGTAATACAAATTGATGTGTATGATTTTGAAAACTAATTTGGAGATAAATAAACTGTATTTGATGAGTAAATAGTACCTAATATCTTAGTAATTCTTTTTTTTCCTACTCCCACTTTCGTCATCCTAATTGTCCTCGCAATTTTACACATATAATATTTAGTCATATAAGTTGGTTATATGGTATGGTGGTTTATAAGACAAAATAATTCGGTTGCTAATAAAATGAAATATGAATTAAATGAGATAAATATTTCCTTTTTAATGGACTTGATTGTTGAACGATTTAATATCTTAGTATAAATACCTACTACACCATATCTACCTAACTTTGAATAAATACTTACCCTACTCCACGTCGGATTCAGCGTAGTGAGCACTATGGGCAAGTCTTGCTTGTGTAATTATCTCCCTGTTAATACTCCAACTCGCACTTGACCGATTTTAAGGTGGCTGTGACCACAATCTTTTTCGAGGGATGGTTAGTATAAATAACTAATACCTTATTATAGTAATTAATATCTTTAAAAATAATGACTCAAAATACTGACAGTACAACATGATGTAAGTCCATCCATACTTATATTATAAATGCGAATGTCTGTGTGTTTGTCTGTCATGCTTTCACGGCTAATCTACTGGTCCGATTTGGATGAAATTTAGAATGAAAGTAGTAACAATAACTAGGTCTAACATAAGCTACTTATTTTTTCAAAAATCAACCTCTAAACGGTTGAAATAGGGGATGCAAGTTTATATGAAAAATCTACACCGCTTGACCGATTGTAATGACATTTGCCATAAAAATAGCTAATAATCCAAGGTTAAACATAGGCTACTTATTTTTCAAAACTCCACCCCCTAGGGTTGCGATATACGGCAACAGCTGAGGAGTTTACGCGGCGAAGCCGCGAGCGGGCCACTAGTACTTAATAAATGCGAAAGTCTGTTCGTTTGACTGTTACCCATTCACGGCTAATCTACCGGTAGGATTTGGATGAAGCTTAGAATGAAAGTAGTAAAAAATCTAGGGTCAACATAGGCTATTTATTTCACTTTACAGTAGATAAGTAGATTAGTAAAATGTCTTGTGTCATTTAAAATATTTAAAAATCAATAAAATTCATAAATTAATGTGAATAAGTGCGAACTGGAATATGCGGTATAAAATACGTAGGTAACAGTCTGAAAACGAAGTCGAAACCTTTGACCACGAACTCGAGTAAAGTGTTGAAGATGGATGGATGAAGTTTTTTTCTAAAATGTAATTTCTAATATCAAAATGTACGCGATTAACCCGATTAAAAAAATATTGAAAATGTGTAGAAATTGCCAACGTGTAAAAATATTACTTAATAATAATAATTACAATAATTATGCCTACAAAGATATGAGTTTTTGACAGCATCTTCTGCCTCTTGTATAATAAAATTTGTTAAAATAACTTAAACCATCTTATTAGCCAAGGGTAGAAATGGATGTTAGGGCATTGCTTAATTTTAAATTAAGCGTAAAGCCCTTGTGGAACCTTTACTCGATAAGTTCGCGGAATAAAGAAGACCCAGATGACATTAACACTACATTCTGCCAACGCGTGGCGTAATAGCAAAATATAATACTACAATTAAATAAAAAGTAATTTATATATATATACCTACGTACGTACATTTTGACTATAAATTGATCTAGCAAAGCTGAGTCAGTAATAACCTCGTTTATATGATGATAATTAAAAGACAGGCAAAGCTTATATCGTTATGCCGCCAGCTGGCCGTTCGCACGGGCGTAATTTTTCGGTATTGGGGATGCAAAGTTTCTAGTTAATATGCAAATGAAGAGTTATCTGCCGCGCCGCGATTTAGGGACTTTGGGATAGCGGCGCTACTAAATGAATATTCTCTCTATGCCAACGTTCGAACTAACCTGCTTAGTGAGTATATCTTAAACATTATCATATGATTAACAACTAAAACTAACGAACTGAAAATTTTTATAATGTGTTACAGAATATTTAATTTCAAGTGCGCCATAAAGAAACACATTAAGTAGTTTATTGTTGAAGGAGATAACAAATATTTTAGTTAATTCTTTTGAAAGCATTAAATATAAACGTAAATGTGATAATTAGATGGTCGCCTCTCACTTTTTTTTGTTTTTTAGAAAATTTTCCCGTTTTAGTTGTCCGCGGCTCTTTCTTTTAAAGTAGCGGTCTATGACAATAGGCTAGCTTCGTAAGATTATATAATTTTAAATCAGACATTGTAATAAAAATAAAAAAAAGAATATTATTGAAAGTTACCTATTTATAGTATTAAAATTTCAAAAAACGAGTGAAAATATTAAGATTATGAACATCAATATATAACGTTATACGCAATATAACTTTATTAACTTAGGATATCGTTTTTGGATTAAGTTAAGAATCTCTTTAAACTTCGGTGTAATTTACATTGGACCACCCTCAAACTTTCGAATCAACGACGGAAAAGATCAGCCAAATTGGCTTTTATACGATATCTTGACAGTGATACATTAAAACAATCGATTTAAGATATTGTCATTGTCTAAATTGATCACAATTGTTTATAACTTCATTTTACGTGATCACTAACTACTGGAGATAGCGTCTGTTAACATGTCGGTTGTGGGTTCGATTTCCACTCGAGGGATTGAATAAAAGTAACGTGACGTTAAGTTCCGTCACTTAACATGCAATGTTTCGATTTCGGACGGTAAGTGGAAAGCGGTGTGCCATGCTCTGATATGTAAGAAGAAACGTTCAGCTACTGTACTTATACTTTCTTCAATTTTACCCTCCTTTTGTGAATTAATGAATTATTACAAAGCAAAGAAAAAAAAACGTTTTAAATGTAAGCTTTTTTAAATATTTAATTTATATATAAAAATACAAGGTAAAAATAAGCGTAACTTAAAGAATATACCTATGCATATGTTAAAAATGCAGCTCTTAATTATAAAATATTGCTTTAATTGTAGTTTATAAATTAAATTTATGTTTTCTTCATAATATAAGTAGATGACATTAAAGCGTTGGTATATGCCGGACGTAAGTTCAAATCCAGCTGCGGACACGTAACGATCCCTATGTAAATCATCGTGAGGTGGTGTCACAACATTTAACTGTATACACGATAGCTGTACGTTCGATTTCCACTCAAGGGAATAATAATATTTAAACTATTTTTATTCTAAGCTCTGTTGGTTGAGTTCCACCATGTAATGTCTCGAATTTGGAAGGAAAGTGGAGGCCTAAGTGTCTCGCCTCGAGATTTTCTCTACCTATCCCTATGCTATGCAGGGAAAAGTGTAAATCTTATTAATATTATAAATGCAAAAGTTTATAAGGATGTTTGTTACTTTTTCACGTAAAAACTACTGGCTAAATCGGAATAAAATATATACAATTTATAAAGCTATTGTGTGAATTCTCCAACAATCAAGTAAATAGAGGAAAAATATACTATCTGCGAGCTATTCTGACGTGCGCTGCCAAAATTGCTAGAGTTACACATATGTAATGTTTAATGTAAATGTTTATCTTAAATAGTTCTACAGAAAAGCTCACCACAGTATATATCTATATGTAAGCCATTATTCCTAAAATAGTGAATCAAAGAGCTGATGTAATACGGAGTAACTTAGGCACCTTCGATTTTACAGTTATAACTTTTCCGCTCGCAAATTCCGCGCGGACGAAGACGCGGGCACAGCTAATATGAAATAAATAAGTATCTGTCACTAAGTTTCTTTAGGGTAAAACTAGGTAAAACGCCCCAGTTGACAAAACGCCCCACAGCCATAGCAGGCACATTAAGAAAGCTAGATGATACACGTATTGCACGGAGAGTAGCCATAAGCCGATAAACAACATAGCTAATGTGCACGTGTGGTTTATTACGCTCCCTTAAAAAATATTAATAAATTTAGTGTTTCAGTGAAGTTACAATTTGTGGTAAGTTGCAAACATTTTTTTATATTTTAATACTCATTAAATTTAAGTTAAATTGATATTAACTGTTGAAAATACACATAAATACACTTTATTATAAATGTTCGTTAAACGTGATAACTTTGAAATTGAGGCTTTTTTCTTGATAGGGCGTTTTAAAAAGCAAAATTTGCAATACGCCCCACCGCATGTTTTTTAAAATGCCCCCGTACCGAAATTACATAGATACCAATTTATATTGTATTTTAATTACAGAGTATGTCTCGTAAATATAAACGCAAGACTCTTCGAGCTTCTTGGAGGCAATACGATCTGTATGAAGTAAAAAAATGGGAGAGAATGAAGCTTCAAAGCACTTCAAAGTTCCATCTTTGAGAAGCACCTTAAAACTGTTCGGATATGGACATAAATAAAGCGTTGAATGTACAGAAAATTACTACATAACAAAGTCTCCTGAAGAATGGATTCAAGTTTGACACGTTCAGGGTACCACGTTTGTGTAACAACTATGGGCAGAAAGCTGAGAGAGAAGCTGTTAAAAGCAGCAAGATTTGATTTTATTCTATTCAACTATTTTATGATGATTTTAATTTGGTTTATGTCAAAGTTAATTGAAAAGACTGTTATGTTAATCATTAATAATTTAGAAGACTGGTGTTTTTTATTGTTACAACTTTTCTTTTAATTAATTACTTACAAATGAAAATGTTTTTTTTTATTTAGAGTTTTTATGGACTTTTAAGTCTTGCCTTACATTTGTGTTATGTTTGTAAGTTATTAAACTATTGATATATTGTGTTTTTTTACGTTTTGGATAAAATTTAGGTATGGACATATATAAGGACATTTTAAATTGCATGGGGCATTTTATAATACAAAACGGGGCGTATTAGGTAACATGTACCTGATAAAACGCCCCACTCCATGTCTGCAAAAAAATTGAAATAGATCTTTAACCATCGTTCCAATTACATTAAGGTTTTGTAAAATTATTGTTAACGAACCAATTAACGTCCAGGAATAAAAGAAATAATTAAATCTATGATTATTTGGGTTTTATTGAAGGTTAAAAAAAAGTGGGGCGTATTACCAAGTTTTACCCTATAGACAATATAGGACGCCTTAGGATGAGTATCTTGCATCGTCTAAGAGATATTTATGTACTATTTTTGACAGCATTTAAGGCTATTTATTAAATAATAGTTACTATATTAATTATCTAACTAGCAACTGCACGCAACTTCGTTTGCGTGGACTTTATGACTATAATATTAGGTATATTATTAGTACTTTACATTGAAATTTAGAGTCAATATTATAATAGTTTTTAACATTTTGTCTTAGTCTACACTTAGGAAAATTGAAAATGAAATTTAGAAAACAGTTATAATAGGTTGGCGAGTCCCTTTAAGACCGAATTCGAGACAATGCGTATTGCATGCCGGAATTCAACACACTTTTTAGTCTTACTGAGCAGAAAATGAAATTAAATATAACCGTATCATCGAAGAAAATAATCAATTAAAAACATTTAGTTCAGATGCTATCTGACGAAATCAATATTAAAATATAATTATTCCCCAGAATGGGAATCGAGCCCATAACCATTGTGTTGCAGACAGACACTATGCCAGCGCTCCACGGCGGCCTAAATTACCTATTAAAGTATTTCTCAAAATATAAACGTTACTTAGAATAAAACTTATAACCTTTTTTAGAGTCAGACACTTTGAGTAACTTTAACTTTTTAAACTTTATTTTTTAAGTATTCTTTTTTTCTTCACGCTGTATCCCTCACACAGCAGGCAGAAAGAATCTAGTCTTAAGACACTATTTCTTCTTGTATTCTAAATCCTATTGTTATTGTATTTCTTACTATATTTATTACTATTTGTTATTGTTTTCTAAATCCCAAAAAGATATGACGTTGAAGAATTTTTGTTAAGGCCATATCCATATACATTCTCCATATATATAATATATTACTAGCGGCCCGCTCGTGGCTTCGCCGCGTTGACTGCCTAATTGTTTCGTTATGTTGCAACCCTTGGGGGTGGATTTTTTAAAAATAAAGAAGCCTATGTTTGACCTTCGATTATCAACCACGATTATTCCAAATGTCATTACAATCGGTCAAGTGGTTTAGCTTTTTCATATAAACTTTCATCCCCTATTTGAACCCTTTAGCGGTTAATTTTTGAAAAAATAAATAGCCTATGTTTTTTTTAATAAAGGAAGACTGTTTATGGGCTCACTGGTGCCCATGTCATTGGTTAGTATTAAATTGTATATAGTGTGACAATTCAAAAGCACTGAGACTTATATTTAATCTTATTATCTAGTAGTGATGTCCATCACTGACCAAGTAAGCATTTTTTATTATTATATATATATATATAGATATATATATATATATATATATATATATATATATATATATATATATATATATATATATATATATATATATATATATATATATATATATATTTATATTATATCTCTATATTCTATCTATGTATATCTATATATTATATATCTATCTATATATATATATATATCTATCTATCATATATATATATATATATATATATATATATATATATATATATAATTTGAATAAAAACAGACATTCAGCTCACGCTTTGTTTCCTCTTTGGTCTTGTAGTTTTGCGAGCACAGCCTCGGTGACAGAGACGTCACACTCGTGAATAGCTGTTTTGAGGTTGTGCTCAATGATTTGTTTTGAAGAGGCCGTCATCGCTCGGCAGATGAAAGTGGCGATGGCATCACTACATTCGTCGGAGTAATAGACACAGGAGTTGGTATGTCTTGTTACTGCGACGACCGCGTGAGGGACACAGGGGTGACACATCACGTTGAACAAATTTTATTATAACAGTTCCTCCGTATATATTTTATTTAACAGGTTTGCTATGATTCTACTTCAGGTGATCCACTCTTCGAAATTCATTATAGCCTAAAGCCTGCTCAGGGTGAATAGCTACAGATCTAAAAAGTTTCATTCAAATCTGTCCAGTAGATTAAAAGATTAGCGCGTACAAACTGACACAGATTACTTTTAAAAATGGTAGATTTGTGTTCTATAGATATTTTTACAACCAATTCAGGGGGAATTGGTTTTTCGAAAAAATATTCAATGTACATAAACAACTTTTTTACAGATTTATTAAAGTATAGATATCTAGTTCTCTATACTTTGTTGAAAATGTAATGTTATATAAACATGGGCATCCCACTTTACACAAATTGACAGCTTGAAGAACTTAATACTGCAATAACTATAGTGCTATTATTAAAAAAAACCCTTAACTAACGTTTTGTTAGTTTTTTCTTTTTAAAATAACGAAAAGAAAAATATAATTTGAAAATAAGTTTGAAGTACTTCCTTAGTCTTTAATATGTGATTCAAATTTTATAGACGGAAATATCCGTAGGAAGATGTCATATTGTAACAAGACCGCACTCGAAAGTCAACACGGTCTGCCATGAATAGCTTCGGACTATAGGCCATAAAATAGCCATGGCTCCAATTAAATCCAAGCGTGCAAACATTCTGCCACTTGTACGGTTTCGCATAGATTGAATTACGCCGTTTCTTCCTTGCGTGTGTTTTATTAAGTGGGCTTAACACACACGGTTTGCGTGGCTTCTGCTATTTCTAAGTCTATTATGATCCCACTGCTGGGAATCTAACTCTTTATTGCTTACGTTTTCTTAGGTTCACGCTTTATCCCTGGCGGAGTAATCAGACAGCACTGTCATCAACCTCTTCACACGCGCAATCCGGCGAGCCCTCATGCTTTATACGTAAGCTTCCTTCAGTATCATGGATACTGTATTCTTGAAAATCAATTATTAAAAAAGTTTATAAAGATATCAATATTTATCAGTGTTTGAATTTGTATTTTGCTGGATATTACATCGTTTGGCAAAAAATGCAAACTCTCTGCTCTGGAAACGTGGTGTTGAATTTCAACACTTAATGCAACGTGTCGGATTCGGGGGTGAGCAGAGGACATAATCTTGACTCTAGATTCGTCCTGCTGATAATTTCTGCTATATGATAAAAAATCATAAAATCATTTTTTCTTTAAAAAAATCCAGCACTTTTATTAAAACATTGCAAATAGACGTAATAGTAGATATTTGACAGCACAATGGACATTTCTAGGCTATCCAATAATACGTTTTATGTGTGAAGCGTATAACCCAATCCATCCAAAAGTAAAATCCATTTGATAATACTGGTGGACTCGTATATAACCTATTTCACGAATTTTAGTTTGGGTCAGGCTTAAATTTAATGAAATTAATTACGTGGATTTTCTCTTTCCAGTCATCACTGTAATATAATCTAAAATCTAAAGCATTGTTTTTTGTTTCTTTCAGTTTGTCTGTGCGTTTGTCTAATCTCGAAAGGCTTAACCGACGTAAAAACAGTTTGGACTATTCCATTTTGGTATTATGACAAACATAATATTAATGTTTATTGTTGTTATGTTTAAAAAAGTAATGTTTGATTTATTACTATTGATTAATAAATAAAAAACATAAACGAATTGTTTTTTTTTTGGACAAAATTGCTTCAATTGACTCAGATAAAGTCGCTAGAGGGCCGCTAGTCCTCAAATATCCTGTTTATTTTAATTCTCCTTGATAATTATAACTGGCATCCGTAAGAGATTTTAAATAGGTTTTAAAATGGAACTAAAAGGTTTCTTCGCAATTATCTCATGACCTAGTATTCTATTGAACGTATATTAAATTAACGTCTCTAATACTGACGCGTGAAGTGCAGACTGAGCTTATTTCTCGTCTTACTTAATTATATTAAAATATCATCTTAAAACGTTAAAACTATATAAAAATTGTTAAAATATTTTGTTTTCTGTGATAATTTTTTGTTTTTCTCGAAATATGTATATTTCTGAAGATTGTAATTTCTTAAAATAGTTTCTTTCAACGTATATTACAGTTTCTTAGAACTCTACAGAACCTGCAAACAAATATGTAAACAATTTATTATTTTTAGTTTATTAAACAGGAGCTAAAATGGCTGTACAAAAGCAATTTTACCTCAATCAAAACCAAAGCTGAACTAGCGTGAATACGTCATGATTGTGAAATGACTATAGCAATCTCTGGCGGAACCTGAAAATCTATTGGAGTCTTTTTGTTTACAAAAACAAAGCTTCTTCTCTTTTTCTATTTGAAACTTCAAATTCCTACTCCTAATAGTTTAGGAGTAAATCCATTTCGAAACACACTTATGACCAGAAAGAAAGAGGCAAAAGTTTTTTAAATACCTTTCAACTAATTTAGTCCATCAATTCAACACGATTCTTCAAATATTCTTAATTTTTAACTCAAAATGTATTTTTTAAATAATTAAGATAATTAATATTGGGATATCTTGTAAAATGTATAAATACAGATGTTTTAAAGCAATAAACACCTCCATTTTATTTCCAAATCAAGTCTTGACACCAGTTTACAATATTTTAAGGTAAAAAATGGACTTTCCACGTGAAATGGCATGTCTTTCGCTTATAGACGTATAAATGTCGCATTCATGTATATTTATACTCTTAAGTATAAATGGGATGAAAACAAGTATATTGCAGAAACTAATAATAGCTTTTACACAACAAGTAGTTTAGATATTTTTCATTTGCTATACAAAAATGTGCTGCAGTGTATGTAAGTTAAATTAAAAATCATTGTTAATTTGTGTTCATACATTTTCGCTCACTATATCATATTTTTTAAGTTTAGGGCTTTAAAACATGATGCAAATCTTAAGAAAATATCAATGAAAGTTCTAATTGCAAACCCAATGACTTTAGCTTCCTGCTTTATAGTCATGTAGACACCAGTTAAGACAATCTGTTCTACACGTTCTTCCCGAAATATAGACTTTGCGACTTGAGTGACGGAACTCCACTTCTTCCAATTTCTCTCCGGTGTTTATGTTCTCGTTCTCGTGTTTATGTTCAATGGCATTCACAGTTGACGTTGTATCGCTCCTGTTATGCTGTGACACTTATATAAATAAGATTACGTAAACAACAACTAAAATTTGTTAAATATTTTATTGTATTTTAACTCTAATGATATATGTAAATAAATTTACAATAACAAAAACATAAAATCATTTAAAATTAAGTGTAAAGTTTTTATTTTATTTATAATTAAAAGTATAAATGTAAACTATTTACTACGTTTAGTAAAGTATCATTTAATAATACTGAAATATATTATAAAGTTGTGAAACAATTCTACCTTAATTTATATTGACTTAAACCGTCCTACCTTTTAACTGTAATATATTAACTAATCTTAAATATAGAAATGATAAACGTCTACATGTTTGCACTCATCCTGCAACATGTCATTTCAGTGCGTAAAATGTAGAACAGAGTCATAACACTACGCTCTCTCACCCGAGTATGGTGGAAAAATAGAGAAGTAACCTGCAAAAAGAATTTCACACCTACATCTAACCGTTTAAAAATATTTTGCATATTGTGAGACCAAGTATAAATTTTAGCCTCTTAATTACGTGAAACTAATACCTTATACTAAAGTGCCTGGAACGAATGCACAGGCTTATTTAATCTCAGTCAACGCTGTACAAAGACTGTGACCACATTTTATCCCCATAATAGGACCAATTAAAGGTCCCCATAGTGACTTGTGACTGACAGTCTGACAGGTGACCAATAAGGAGTGAAGATAATAAAAAACGACTTATAGCCGCGAACTAGGAGAGATTCGCATTTGACAGAGAGCTCGTTTTAATCAAGTAAATGATTTTATCCAGTGTTGGGTAAAATTTAATTGCAATGAACTATTAAATATTAACCATTCGTTATTTGTCTATGGGTAAATCACATTAAAAACACAATGAGCTAAAAAATAATCGGCTCTTAATTATTACTACACTACAATTAATTCATTGTTATTTGTGGCTATTTCGCAAACAAATAATCGATCGTTAATATTTAAATGTTAATTGCAATTAAATTTTGTCCAATACTGATTACATCTAAAGCAGGTAAAAACAGCTAATCAGTTACTATTAAAATAAATACAATTTTGTCATATTAATAACATATAAAACATAATTTGGTTCACTTTATATATTTCGGATCAAAAGGGAAAGCCAGAAGATATATTTTTATATATAAAATTTGATAGACTAGATTAGATACACCTAGACCTAGATTTTACTAAATATACTTAATAAGTTCTTTCGGTACGTTTCTCTAAAAATGAATAACGTGTGGTCAACAAATGTAAATGTATGAAAGAAACGTTTTTAGTAATGAGGCACCTCATGCGACTTGCTTCATTCGCATTGGAATATTTCATAAATCCGTCCCGGTTTCCGATATCGCATATTAAACAACTTTTGTTTTGTTAACATTTTGTTGTTACTAAAGAGTACAAAACTCAAAATAATTATATTATTCTAATGTGACGTTGATAGTTTAATAGATAGGATAAGTAATGTAGCTTGAGTGACAACCGCAAGTTGTCTTGACTATATTGGTATAAAGATGTTTTAATAAGTAGCTTTAATACCAACGCTAAAAAAACTCTGTTCGTTCTGTTTCATGTAAACAAATGTCACCCAATACTAAACTGACGTAGTAGAAATAGACCGGAGCCCCCAAAGTATTTAAAATATGTACTGTTGGGTAATAATTACAAAAACAAACAGGCCACCAAAATGACAACAACCGAACGATATTAGGAACGGCTCATTAGGTGCTTAAGCTGAGATGACAGCTCCTAAAATATCACACGCTGTATAAAAATGGTGTTTATTTTAAATAGAATGTGGGATAATGTCTTAAGTTTCCATACCTGTTAGTGACACCATCTGGTACAGTGACAGTATTATCGCAACAATATGACAGCCAAATCTAATCGAGGCGAATGATTTCCACCTATACCTACATATGTATATATAAACCTATGTTTTGGTAAAAATCAATTAATATACTTTTATATAACGTTATGAAATATACAAACCATCCTTTTGATTTACAAAGTAAAAAACCTATCAAATACAATAGTCAATATATGGAGTAATAAATATGCTATTACTATATCTAAAGAAATAACTCTATATATAATCTGTAGCTCATGGAGTTAAAAGTAGCTAAACTTAAGTAAAATCTAACATCCGACAATTCTGACACGTTCTTAATTTGACTGTAACGTTACTCTTAATGCTATACGATGACAAATTTAATCTTTAAGTCACATTCACTGTTATTATTCTTCGAAACGCCCAAGTATTTTTACCCCAAAGTTAAATACACAGGTGAAAGACATCACTGTAGCGTCATTAAATCTGTCAACAGCTCGTAGAGACGCAGTTATGAGGAAAAATCGCCATTTCATTTGATATTCGCGATCAAAGAAGAAATAATAATATACATCCGACAAAAATTAACACTTTATAATTTAGTACTGGACAAATCGTATCATCGTGCCAATAACTCTCGTTTTAATTATGATCGAGTGAATACGGATCAAACGGCAGTATCGTGTTTTATTTAGAATGTTGGCTTTATCTATTATATTTATATGAACCGTTTGAATGAAACTGTGTTTTAATGTTGTTTGTATTGTGGATATTGTTTATATTAGTAATAGAGATTGACGTATGTTATTTTTAATTTAAAAATTCATTATCGTGCTTCCCTTCCTTCAAAAGTAGTTATAAGTGTAAGAGAATGAATGGATTTGGAGCTCAAAACTTACGTAATTATGAGTATCTCTAAATATTTAACTTAAAATGTAGATTACCGCGAACCAAACAAAAAAAAACAATAAAATATGTAAACTAAAACAATAAACCAAATATTTTATTCCATAATTGAGTTTATTTATAACAATTATGTTAAGCAGTTAATAATTTTTATATAAAGTTTTCTACATCGTTGATATGAATCTTTGTGATAAAACATATACAAAATTACATTCATTAGAGATTGAAATTTAATTATCCAGTTGTAGAGTTAAGTAAGAAGCTTGTATTCTAGTTTTGGCATAAACAAAATTTTCCCAACATTTTAGTGCTAATGATCGTCCACTAAAGCTATAGCGCTATCCATACTTATATTATAAATGCGAATGTCTGTGTGTTTGTCTATCACGCTTTCACGTCTAATCTACTGGTCCGGATTGGATGAAATTTAGAACGAAAGTAGTTAATAACCATCGGTCTAACATAGGCTACTTATTTTTTTAAAAATTAACCGCTAAATGGTGAAAATAGGGGTTCAAAATTTATATAAAAAACACAACCGCTTGAACGACTGTAATGAATTTTGGAATAAATATAGTTGATAATTGAAGGTCAAACATAGGCTACTTTTTAAAAAGTCCACCCCGAGGGATGCAACATAACGGAACAATTGGGCAGTCCACGGCGGGCCGCTAGTTTAATTATATAATAAAAACGTATCTTTATCAGTCATTGCCATAGCCATGTGTATTTTAAATTATAATTTTCAAAACAATACAATACACAATATAATATAATTCATCCTAATATTATAAATGAGAAAGTGTGTCTACCTTTTGCCGTTACAAACGCACGACTAATCTACCAGTCCGATTTGGATGAAATTCAGAATGAAAATAATCGAAGATCTAGGGTCAAACATAGGATACCTTTTTAAAAAACTCATTCCCTATAGGGTTGTAATAAGAGTTGAAAGTTAGGTTAAAGTAGGCTACGTTATTTTTCGAAAATCGACCTTAAAAGGTATCAATAAAACGAAACAGTTATAGTTACATAGTCCACGCAAGCGGTTTGTTTGTATACATATGGTATATAAAAAAAAATACCTTGACACTTACACCAGATTCTCACTGACTACCCTGATGTGCAGGAAACATTTAATAAGTAATATAGCGTTTCATAGACAAAATTTGTTGTAGCACAAGCCTAAAAGTATATTGCCCCCCACAGCTAGCTCTATTTCAACCGCGTTAACAGTTGGTGTAAACCAATTAATACGACGTTCACTCACTTAGTAATACACATAGAATCTCTTTTTTTATAATATCGCCTACATTACTTCCTTATTATCACGTTTCATACATTGTAATATATACAGCGCTAATTACAAACGAGTTCTTTATTACTATGGGAGAGGATGTTTGCGACTTGATTTGCCATTGTCTTGGTCGCTTCGAATGAACAAAATAAACAGTTTTAAGTTAAGTAACGTTTTTGAATTTGGCCATTTTTTTATTTTTATTCCGACCGCTTACCTCATTTCTTATTTCTTAATAAAAATCAATGACTTAATATTTTTTATTCAATAAAAATGGAAATTACATGGGAATTTCTAACTAGGAATAAGATGTTTTTCTCATGTAATCTATACGTATTTATAAACACATTTATTCAATTGATGATCACCCTCTGAATAATTATATTAAAGAAATTATAAGAGGATATTAAAAGATATCGATAAGCTTATTTTTTATTTAATCATTCCATTAGGTACAATAATTACGAGACTTAACGAACCGTTACAACAGGGCGAGCCATTCGAAACGTAAACATAACAAGCACGCAAGAAGTAAATAATACATCATTGAAGTACTCAATTATATATTGTAATTAAGAGTTTCGCTTAATCAAGTTCTTCTCTTTCTTAGCCGAGGTCTGCTAAGATTTGACATGTCTATAATCATTTTTCTGCTACACTTCGGATTAAGAAACAGAACTTTCGGATCTATAGCTTGTGTGACTCAAAATTCTAAATATACAAAAATAATTTTTCAAGTCTATCCTAATTTAAAACCAAATTTATAAGTAGACTTCGTTACAAGCACTAAACAAGGTAGGTAATAGATATTCGCCACTGAAAGTTGTCAAACATTACTGTAGCGGAGCATAATCGTTCACGGTCCACACATACACACACGGTACATGCCAGTGGCTCTCGACAGTTTTTAACGACAATATTTCTTCCTGACATGAATACTTACCTAACTGGATGCAAAGAGTTCAAAAATTAATTAACTTGTTAAAGCTGTGTTGCTACAGAATGGTATTGAAGACATTAGAAAACAACACAAAATATGAAATAGTAAATGACTCGCAAATGATGATTATTATAATTAATGATTTACTTGGAGCGTTGACAATAGATTTACAGTTGTTTGTGTATGTATGTAGGTAGGTTATGGTCTCAGAGAAGTAGCAACAACTTTAGGCAGCTTGACGCACGCGCGTAACTTTCAAATTGAAAAGAAAATATTTTTATCATATAAATATTTCTTAATTGTATTAAGATTTTACCAATTTTACCTATTTAGTTATTTTTTATTACGATACGATACGATAAGATATCACAAGTTCTTTGAAGCACATTATGAAATTTAATAAACGTTGTGCTGATTTTACTACAATAACAGTAATATTATTTTCAATTAAACAAATATACTTTATAGAATAAATACATGGCCTAATATGGATATAAGCTTACAGAGTTATATGTGCTCAACACCATATGATATGCCGTTGTATTTTATTAAGTAGTAATAAATAAAGGTAATTTCATTTTACTTCGATAAAACATGTACATATATCGTCATGTCCATGAACATGTGTTCACTAAATTAAAAAGAATACTACTATATTATCACAATGTAATTGAAATATTAAATCTTCTGTAGTGCTAAAACTAAAGCATAAGCAAATTAAAAAAAAAGTATAGCATAAAATAACTTTTAAAAAGTAAATTTACCACCAATATATTACAATAATTTATTACTATATATTTTAGGTATACTTAACATAATTTTTAAAAACACTCTTTATATGACTAATAGAATGTTGCGTTGTATAAAATCAAACATGTAATTAAATATTCTACAAGACGTGTCAGTACTGCCTGTGTCATAAAAATGTAAAGGAAGCGGTGAGCTTGTACCGACAACTCATATCCAAGTTTAATGTATTCCGACATAGACATAGGCTGTACAATGCGAGCATTATTAAAATGTACACTTATCAAAAAGCGTGGTCATTCACCCTGTACTGTATACAACCATGGCTGCTCAGTACAACGTGTTAAATATTTGAAACAAAAATAATTTTATTATATTTTTACTTAAATTTTACGTTACGTTTACGCGAATACAGAGTAAAGGAATGTAGAGACATTCTAGTCCAGTTGAAAAAAAAAAATATTATTAATGGTTTGTTTGGAAGGTGTATTGTTGGCGGACGACACCGGATGCTCGCGTTGACACTAATTATTCTATGCTACGAATGATAGATTGCGCGGACAAATCACTAGGGCCAGTAATAAAAAGCTTTCCTTTTAGTTTCTTAGACACTTTGTTACGTGGGCCGTTCTGGTAATATTTTTGATGGTATCGGGCACTGTCAGATTAAACGACCCTAATCCTGTTTAAAATTATATGCCTATCATTGAGCAGTCTAATTGTTTTGCTGCACACTTGAAATATGATTTCATTTAATAACGTATTACATAAATATTATATTTTTTTATATTTATTACAAACGCCCACTTTTAAGTGAATGATAATATAGGTACAGGTAAATATATATATTTTTTATAATATTTATAAACAGATTAGTTTTACATAACCAAGTAAAATAGCAAGAGTTTTAGTATAAAAATATTATATTCTATGTTAGAACGTGGTTTTATAAAATAGCTGCAATTTTATTGTGAAATAAGGTTTTTAAATTTACTTCTTCTGAATGATACCTAAGCACTTAAGAAGAAAGGTTCCACTCATTTTTTTACAGCCCTACTGTCTTCGTTGATGATAATTTTATTATTATTCTGCTGTCTACCGGGATTTAGGTGTAATACTACAAAATGGTTGACAAGATGAACCAGGTTAAATGGTTACGTTAATCGACAGACTAATGTGTTCATAAAAAATCAATGACATTCCTATCAAGTTAGATGAGGTTAGAATAATATAAAGAAACGGTACTTTAATAATGTGTTATAAATTATAATGCAGTATTAACTCAACCATTATGTTAACACTTTTCAAAAAAAAACACCCGAACAAGCTTAATGAGAGTTAGGAATTATTTTTAATTACTCATTAACTAACAAAATGTGATAAATTCAACACAAAATGCCAAGTGAAAGGATGTGAAATAAAATAGATTAATACGATATTATTTCACCTTTATCCACGTACAGTTTACGACAGTTTGTTTGTCTTAATAAATATAATAAATGAATGTGATATTTTTTTAACACGCGGTATTTATTAATGAAATTTCTTCACAATTACAAATATTTTTATAAAGAAATGTTATAACAAACCGTCTCTAACCCCATCGTGGCAAAGTCTCATGTGGTATTTTTGATTCTTGAAGGAAGGTTAACATAAAAAAAGTAAACCGAAATGTGACCATTTTAAAATTCTTGACTTCTTTCGGAGCAGGCGTAGACATCATGAAAATTGTTAAAAAAAATGCGTAATTTAAAAAAAAATACGTATATAATAATTATAAATATTTATAAATATTTATTATAAAGCTTACTATACACGATGAATGCTGTTTACACCAAATCAATATTCAGCAGTTTGCATGTGAATAGAAGGGTATTAAAAATAAAAGAACTGTCACAGAATCCTTAATCAACCTTAAGCGTGAATTGATTCCGCCTCGTTGTTTATGTCATAATTTAAATATATATTTAAAAAAAAAACTATGGTTTTTTGAATGGAAATCGTTGTCTGTTTGTTCAAAAATTTAAATACTACATTATCATGTCCATCTACTATACCAACACTAACAAGTGAACAGATAAAAATTATAATAATTGTATAGGAATTTGTTTTGCGTAATTGAAGTGCAAATAATCACACTAATAACTACTAAAGCAGGTGTTATGAATTTAGTATCACAATTAAATAGGTTAATTAGTTGTACGTAGATTGTTTGATTTGATATGTTGGTTCACTTTGTTTAATATTTCGAATGGATGTTCTGTTAGAAATATACATTTATTTGGTTTAACAAACTTTTGATTTAACAAACAAAAGTTCGTATACTGTGTATTAACTGCTTTTCTATTCCAAAGAAAGTCGAGTTTTCATGTTTGATTTGTTTTTGTATTAAGGTATCTTTAGATCTTTATACATCTCTTACAGTTGTTAAAAGGAGAGAATCCAGTGTTAAAACGTTTTCTGTTCTACTTACACCCACTGTTGAGATTCTACGTGTTTCGCTATGTTACAAAATTGAAGAATTTTAATTTGTATATATAAATTATTATAGATGTGGTGGCCAGTCGTAGCGCAGTTGCACAAGCGTGTGACTGTAAACGACTGGTTGTGGTTTCGATTCGACTCGAGGAGTGGAAATATTTACTATTTCTATTTTCTTCGCTCTGGTATCGAGGCAAAGCGCGGCGTTAAGTTCCGCCACTTAACACGCAATGCCTCCGAATTTGGCAGAAAGTGAGGAACGGAGTGTCTTAACACTAGGTTCCCTCTACCTACCCTGTTGTGTGCGGGTGCTCCATACTTTTCCCCGCGCAGCAGGGTAGTTACGCGAAAGTCTAGTGTTAAAACACACCATTTCCCCTTGAAGTGGCAGAATGGACTATTTTGAGACTAATGTCAAAATACTCCATTCTGCCCGAAATCAAGACAGTGTGTGTAAAGTGACGGAACTTAACGCTTTGTCTACAAATGAAACTACACTGTAAGTGAAATTTTACTAAAACTAAACTAGACTATTCAAGAATTGAATTTACAATTGCTGCGTACAGTACAAAGTAAGACGCTACTACGCTCTAAACGTCAAGACAGTAGCTCACATATACATTAAATAAAATAATTTATTAAAATACATTTGAAAATAGACCTATCTTAACAAGAACTGTACTTAAGATAAAGTCAGAAATAAAAGTAACATGGCAAAATTTTACTTTTAGTATCATTTGTCTACAACAAGATCCATAAATCAGGGGTGTATTGAAAATAGGAATGCACCGGCAACCGTTCGACGTACAGAGATTAGTATGTGCTACTATTTGTCACTAACGTTTCAATAAACTATTGTCACAATGGTTAAAGTAAAATTATGAAAGTTGGCTTGAAATTAGTAAATAGTTAGTTGTAGTAAATTGATTTTTGTATCTGTTCTATAATTTAGTCTACTTTACATGTATTAGTAATTTACTCTATAGCTATCGTAGAATAGTAAAGTATATAAATGCGTATTGATGTAGATAAAACGCAATCGCGCAAGTATCGATACATTCAATAGTAGAAGCAAAGTCTTGACGCTGACCTATCAACCTTATAGAGATAAGCATACAAATCGCTTCTACTGAAAAGATACCGTCGCAACCGCGCCCAGTGATACAGGCACTAGTTAAGTGGCCCTGTTTTGTCTGTTCAAAATGAATAGAAAATCTTAATAAATGTATAAAAACATACATTAATAAGGGAGAATGAAGTATCTTGACACTTGGTTCTCTATGAGTATCCTCGTAAGCGGGAAAAAGCGTGAAATGTATTGGAAATATTATATAAATTTTGGGCATAAAGTATAATGCTGTATATTATATTGAATTAGCAGTCACCCAAATAGTTGTAGTTTTAATAATTCTTATGATTTGTCTTTATATGTATAAAAACTATATACCTACTTTTCAAAAGTATAATCTTTAAGACAGTACAGTTGATACTAACAAAATAGTTACAAGTTTCAATAATACGATCACTTATATGAAGATGGACGAACAAACAAACGTTATCACAAACAATACTAGAGTCTAATGACATTTAAGCAATAGGTACCTTTTATCCACAAACGAAAACTCCCGAGATAACCTAAACGGCAACTGCTTATATTGTTTAACTTGGCTATAGTAATTTGTTAACGTCGACCAAACCTGACGTCTCCTAAAAATACCGTGGAGATTCAAACAATCAGATTTATCATTCGAGCTACTAATACACAGATACAAGATAGAGAAGAAATGAAATAGCGTTTATAACTCATATTGTAACGGGTATACTTTTAGAATAAATTAATATGAGATAATGCTCTGAACGCCCACGCGAGATTGTTATACAGAGAAGTATGTTAAATCTTAACAGTAATCTATTAGCTACTATAATACTTATAATGCCACTTTGGTCGCTTGGAGTCACTTTAGGTGTTGTCCACATATTTAGGTAATGTCATAAATTCAAATACTCTACTGTTTTTTAGGATACGTAGCTAGGCATTTTAACAAATAAAAAAAATGTTTAATAAATTGTTTTTACCTAGTACGTGATGATTTGATTAGTTACACTTAAAGTTTTAATAAAATGTTCAATTTGTTAAGAAAAATTTAACGTGTAGTCAGTCATTGTGTTTAACTTAAATTCGCCTGAATAAATTATAACATATGTTTGGTATAAAAAAATATACTAATGCAATCATTTTATCTTGGATGATAATATTGTTACTGACACTTTGAATGTTCTTCAGATGATCATAGTTGCTCAATATAATTCCCCTTAAGGCTTAAATTGTACTCTGCGCAGGTAACATTTTTGCACTCTGTCCTGCCGACTAGAGTTTGACCGGGGGTGGGGCACTATCCATAATTAAACAAAGCCCGACCCTCCCTTACAACACGACGTTTAACACATCCAGATAATCTTCCAAATCGGCTAATCTCCTTTAAATTCAATTCAGTTTTAATTCATTTATATGGGAATGAGGCAACGTACAAATGTGATGGGGAAATACTTAGTATGGAGAATTACATTATTTAATTCATAAGGATATTTGTTAAATGTAGATTTAGAACCCTTGTTGCATTTTCCGTTTTAAAGTCCCTGGATTTTATCCACACTTTGCTTTATATTACGGGGAAAAATATTATTCATTCGTATTATTCATCTTTAATATGTTATCGACGGATGAAGTTTCGAGTCCACAACCATCGCGACCAATTAGGCGGTTTTTAGTCTAGCCAATATCTTATATATTTGCAATATAATATTACAAAACAAGAATTCTAACACTGTTATGAAATAATCATTCATGAAAATTTTATTATTTTTTTTTAAATTGTCTGTCGCATGTTTCACCATGATTAGTATTTATTTAGTAACTGCCCTTAATTTCATTTGCGTGAATTTTGTTATCCTTCCCACCAAAATAGTTATAATGCACAACAACTTTTGCTAAGACATTATTTCTTTATTCCTTGTAGTTTAGCTGGCCTATTATGGTTCCACATCAGATATTTCACTCTACTATAGATAAGCTATATATAATAAAAAAGGTACCCAGTAGTTCCGTCAATTTTCATGCAGAAGAAACCACATTATCATCGGTCCATTGGTTGAGGACTTACGATGTTCCTGACAGACACACAGATACGTAAAATTTATGTCATCCTTTTTTTGTGTCAACAATTATTAAAATTAATACTATAATATAGGCACAGATAAAAAAATTCTAATACATACTTTTTATATTAGATACTGAAAACAAAAAAATATAAGCACATATTTTAATACTATTTTCGATGACCAAAGCTTTCTACAGAAGTCTATTCGAAACTAACCTTTTGAACTCGTAATGACCATATATAAGACAGATTTATAAACTAAGTGTTAACGATTATTGCCGTGTATGATGTGATAAAGAGCTTTAGCCTAAGTACGTCATTAATCTATTAGAAAAATATTATGAAAAATACTGATTAATATAAATTTCAGAAGCTTAGATATATGTACCTACTTACTTTGAGTATAAAATCTGTTGTTGCCACTGTTGTCAAATTATTAACGACCTTGCTATAAAAAACCTATCGAGATTTGTAAATGAAATTATTTTTCTCCTTCTTATTTCTTTCTTTGAAATAATAAAAAAATATGTTTTAGAAACTAATTTATCAAACGGTAATGTAAAAATTATAATACACCATACTCGTAAATGTATCTTTTTACACTTTCTCCCTGTTTATGACAGCAGAATAGTCAGAGTCATAACACTCCGTTCTTCACTGAAAATCGAGTGGAACGATTTTCATACATTACGTCTTCAGTGGCGATAACCAACGCCGCACTTTGCCTTGTTCACCAGAACGGCGAAAACAAAATAATTAAAATATGATCACCCCACAGAGTAGGAATCAAACCCACATTCCAGCGTGATTAAAGTCAGACACTGCTCTACTACGCGACAAAGACCTGGAGGTCTTCGTCGGTTACTTCGTCGATCGCTATGGATAGCGAGAATTGTATTTTTTATTACCTTTAAAACTTCTCTAATTTAAACAATCGCCTACATTTAAAAATAAGACTATGTTATAGAATTTAATAATAAAATCATTTGCAGTCCAAGGCACTGTTGGATGAATGGCTCAAAATGAATATGACGTTTCGTATTCAAATCTTACTCGAGTATTCCACACGAATTTATAGAGCAATATTTAATATACATTTTAAGAAAACATAAAATACTATCTTATCAAAACCATATAATATTTCAAAAGAGGTCTAAAAAATTAATATTAATAGTTATCACGTATTTAATTAAATATGAAACAACTTTCCTCGAAAAGTGTAACATTAAATAGACAAAAAACAGTTTTTATCTTTTTTTTCAATTTTAACTCTATTTCGTTCCTAATTTGACTAAAAATAATAAAATTTACATTTAATTCGTACAAAATGTGTGCTAATTGCTGTAATTTTTTTACAACTGGCAATAATATATTCACATATTATTTTGAAAATACACGCTGCGACGAACCGTTTAATTTAATAGCTGAATACGTGATTTGCATTTGAGATTCAAAGAAAAAGTTAATTTCATTCGATGTACAGTTAATTTTGTTAGCACTTCTAATAAGATCTCGCGATACGAAAAGCTTTTCAGAACAGCAAAAGAAACGTTCATGTAGATAATGTTCGAGTAATATTTTTGAGATATGATACTTTTATGTTTTTCTAAATTTATGTGGCATTTTATTTAATAAGTGAAAATATGGCTTATCAAGATTTTTAGAATATCTTTAGACGGGCATGTATTCTAGATTTTCTTCTGTTTGTAAAATAACACTAAATATTCTCAGTTACAATTACAAATAAAAATAGGTGTAACAGTACCTGCACAGTTCATACTCAACATAGCTGTGAGTATGACGTAACAGCGTGATGCAGTTAGGGTCAGTGTGAAGCGAGAGCAGGTGGTTAATTAATTAATTATTTAATAATAAGGATAAACGTGTGGGGTAATCAGCTTAATAAGCCTAAAGTCAAAGTTCATTTGGACAATGCTTAAACGTATTCCCAACGAGCAACTGCATGTGCGAAAATGTATGTAGAGTTGTTGGAAAGGGAACAGATATCACATTAAGAGTAGTTACAAATAGTTTATTTTATTTGAAGCAATTTATGAAATATATAAACACACTGTATCAATAAAATCTGTCAGTTAATTATTCTGTTTACAAATATTCAAAATAATACAGCTCCTTCAGCAGTAGTTATTAAGAGTAAATATTAACATATATGTCAATTTATCGTCAACTAGCGGCCCGCTCGCGGCTTCGTCGCGTGATCTACGTGACTGTTTCATTATATTGCAACTCTCGTGGGTGGATTTATGAAAAATAAAGTTGAATATGTTAAACTTTGGATTATTAACTATATTTATCGGAAAAATCATTACAATCGACCGATTGTAGTTTAACATTCTCAACCGCTTACCCAACCAAGCGGTTTAGATTTTTCACATAAACTTTCATCCTCTACTTCAACCCTTGTGGCCAGTCGTGGCCCAGTGGCACAAGAGTGTGACTGTAAAACGACTGGTTGTGGGTTCGATTCCCACTCGAGGAGTAGAAATTATATTTCCATTTTCTTCGCTCTGGTGTCGAGGTAAAGCGCGGCGTTAAGTTCCGCCACTTAACACGCAAGCCTCCGAGTTCGGCGGAAAGTGGGGAACGGAGTGTCTTAACACTAGGTTCCCTCTGCCTACCCTGCTGTGTTCCTGCTGTAGCGTGAAGCTATTTAATTTTTTTTAATTTACTTCAATCCTTTAGAGGTCGATTTTTGACAAAATAACTAGCCTATGTTAGACCCAGTAACTTTTACTATTTTTATTCTAAATTTCATCCAAATCGGGCCGGTAGATTAGCCGTGAAAGCGTGACAGACAAACACACAGACTTTCCCATTTATAATATAAGTATGGATATATCAATTTTTACCTTCTAAATATGAAAAGATGATAGTATGATAATTATAATATTATACTGTAACTGTGTTGCTTCATGTAATACCTAATAGAGGGGTGAGCCTCACACTTTCACCGAAATGCGACTGAAAATCTTTACCTTGTACTACGCAGGATACGCTGTAAAAATTTAACGATATGACAGCCCGTTCTGCACAAAAGATAACTATTTATCCATAGTAAGCAGTATCTATTTAATTTTTCTACAGCTTTATGCTTTTTCACGCGTTGTAATGTACTCAGACAGAACCTAGAGTCATGACACTTTACTCTCCACTTTCTGCCTGAAATCGAGACCTTAAGAGATTGGTCACGTGAATGATGGCGGAACTCAACGTCACGCTAGCGTAGGTACCAGAGGGAAAAACGAAAATCATTTCAATATAATTATTTTTCAGATTCGAAATCGACACTGCGCTACGTTGGCCTCAAACCTGTTTATATGAAATTAAATGTTTCATAATTACAAGCACAGTATACATACTGTATGTATATACAAGGTGTATTTGAATTCAAAATATTTTCGGATAGAAAATTAAGGTAACATAAGAAAATTTCCAATCTTATTTGATTATTTAAGAGTTTCGATTTCGATCATCCAGCATACGATCAGTAAAATGGACTAAATTATGAACATTAGTTTCTCTATGAATGTACCTAATATCTCCGAAGACGCGGGACAACTGTGAAAATAAGTAACATTGTTTTTCGACGACCGTGAATTCTAATGTGAGATCATTTATAATACAAAAGTGAAATAGTCCCAGCAATTTTTTTTCATTTACAATCCAATTACTCTGGTTTGTATCGAGCTGTTTTTACCATACATAGTGCCTAATTAGTAATGTTAAAATACCGTTCTGTATATGTTATAGTGGTTTCGGTCAGTGGCCACGTTTAGGCAATTTCAAAAGTTTTAATTTAATCGCCATGCAAATGAATACAATGGAATGTCATCTACTTTTATATTTAACAACGGTTTATTTTAACTACCATTTAACTAGGCGTGCATTTGAGAGTTAATGGAAAAAACAGCTGTAATTGAATTAAATTAACATTTAAAATTTGACCGCCACGTTGATTGTTAGTTTAACTTTTGTAGGACTTCCTTTTTGAATTTTTCTTGTCTGTATAAACTAAACTACAATTCGTTGGGTATTATAATATAAAAATTATGTATAATGCACATAAATATTATATTTATTGGAGGAAGTATTGTTTTATGTGAGAAACGTATAAACAATTAACTTTAACTTTGAATCTTAAGTGCTATTTTTGACTATTTTTTAAATATTTTATTTAAATGTTACCACCTTTACAAAAGGAATACAGTTTGATATAAAAAGAAAAATATTATACAAAAATGAAAGTAATTATTTTGAAATGAAACTATTTTTAATCTGATTAATGGTGTACATTTTTGATATTTCAAAATACATTTTTAGACAACCCGACGGTTTGAACAGTTTACAACAGTCCGTGGTCACAGGTAGACTGAGATGGCATTCGTCTTCCCGTTGACAGAATTATCATATCAAACGACCGCCAACGATTTCTTAGCTGCCTCGCGTACTGCCCTGCATTCTTGCAAAATTAGCTGACTGTATCTTGTCCTCTGGTGATGTGGGATTTAGACTTCATAGTTTTTGAAATTGGGTCTCAGGTGATAGAAAGTTTCCATCTGTTTTCGCTATTGAAATTAGAATATTTTTCTATTTTAATAGCCTCGATGATCATTCTAGGTATAGATCTGTTTTCCCTAGCGAGTATATGAGGCTTAACAAACCTGATGTAATGGTTGGGTTTATCTTTTGCTTGCTCACACACACGCTCAATCTTGACATCTGTGATGTGTTACTTCACCACAGTACCAATGCTTATCTTTATTTGAAAAACATAAGAAAATTACATTTTACTGATCTCAAAAACTGGCACACTTTTTTGTCAGGTTTAAATATAGTCTGTATCGAAGCTCTTCTTAAAATGTTGGCAATTCCGTCTGTAACTCACTTCACATATGGAAGTAACATAAATATCATATGTCAAGAAATCTTACCATTTTATTAGCGGACTGAAGGACCCTAAGTAAGCTAGCAATGAAGCCATGGCCAGTCTGATCAAGCTTAGGATCAGGATTATCAATTATCAATCAATATAATAAGATTTCATAAAAATGTCATTATATTTTGTTAAACATATTTTTTAATCGTAATCGCAAAAACAAAACCTTATAAAAGTAATGATTTTTCTCTGAATTTTTAACTGTTATATAACGTAACATAATTTTCTAGAATATTTATATATTTTTTTGGTTGGTCCATAAATGCAATATAGACAATCAGAATAGACAATTTCTTTAAAATATATGTAGCACAAACGATGGGCGACTTACGACGAATAAATCTTTAGTAAACAGCGTTCTATTTTGACATAACGTTTGTACGTAGAATTAATCTTTGAGTAGCATATTTGTAAAAATCTCTATGAGTACTTATGTAGAGATTTAAGAACAATGATTTGAAAATAGTTAAAAGAAGTTGATAACATCATTTTTTTGATACTAACATCAATTTGAAAGTCTTATAATGTAGCTAATTATTACAGAAAAATATTTAGACTAATAAAGCTCTTATTAGGCTCAGCGACTAAAGCGATTTTTAAGTGGTGCGGTTCAAATTTTTAAACGTTTTCTACAGAAGAAAGATTCTACTTTCGAAATCATTACTTTTATGTACATAGAGTGTTAAAAGGAATACGTTTATTTCTTGTCCTGCTTCTCCTGGCAAGGACATCAAGTTTATACAATGAAATTAATTATACGAGCAGTACAGTGGGAATGGAAGCGAGGCGAAGAACGCGAAGTACGTACGAATACACTGTAAAAATAGTACCCGATATAAATAATAAACTCCATACGACTGACACTGACTCCAAAATAGGCATTTTTGATTTAGGTGAACAGTAATTATATATTCTGTTAATTGTTTTTTAGTAGTAGACACAAAAATACGTAATATTTTTTTTTACTTATTATTGCATTTCATTACAAATTGATTTATTTTTGTAAAAAAATATTTTATAGTTATATTTTATTATAGTTATTTGAATAATAAACATAATATGGCAATTGTGAATACTTCTAATCCGAAACATGTTTTTGTATGTTATGAATGTAAGTACATTACTAATGACGCAGCTCAAATATAAAATTTATTATTTTTACTTATTTCTTATCCTTTTAAAACAAAATTATCTATGCTTCATTAATTTGCTAGAAATTGTTATTTTCTTAAAGTTCATCTATAAATGATCTGGCAGTTATAAGTTTTTTTTAATTACTAGATATAATATTATAGAAAGGTATCATAACTAATATAAATATCTTATAAATTATGATTGTTTTCTTGTAGGGATCACGAGTTCACATTATAAAGGCTTGTGAAAGGAATTTGAAGAGAAAAAAGAAATTAATGAAAGGTGTTATTATATTACGCGCCTAGTTATTGGAAAGTTGGTTTAATGAAGCAGAACTAATATTTAATTGAACAAACTTAATAATTCAATATAATTTCTGTATGACTGATTCAAGTAATATGATATATCATAACGTTCGTCTTATAATTGTTGCACTCGTGGCTTCACACGTTTGTACAATATTCAAGATCTTTATGTTTCTCACATTTTCAACATAGATATATATATATAATATATAGATGTATATAGTATATAGTCTAAGGCAGAGAATATGTAAGTAAATAATTCATTTGAGAAATCTTACTTCTGTTTACAAATAAAGTGTATAAGCATATTATTTTCTAAAACAATTATAACGACCATAAAAATAGAAGAAAAATGTTTAAACTATTTTCTTAAGTTTTCTATAAATTTTGTGTATATTTGCACATTATTTAGAATACTCTAAATAAGTTATGTAATAGTGTCAAATGTTAATATTATTTTTATTTTCTTTTAATGTATTAGGTACAGGCATTTTGTTAAAATAAGATCTTTTGTTTAAGCATATATTTGGTGTTCCTGTGACTCAAAATTCGCCTTATACAACGCATGGAGTTTAGTGCCTGTCTTGTTTCCTAAGAGAGATCAGTTAAAGTAATTTGTTGCCCCTGTTTTTTTTTAATCCATACTTATATTATAAATGCGAATGTCTGTGTGTTTGTCTGTCATGCTTTCACGGCTTATCTATTGGTCCGATTTGGATGAAATTTAGAATGAAAGTAGTAAAAATGACTGAGTCTAAAATAGGCTACTTAGTTTTTCAAAAATCAACCTCTAAAGGGTTAAAATAGGGGATGAAAGATTATATGAAAAATCTACACCGCTTGACCGATTGTACTGAATTTTGGCATATATATATAGTTGATAATCAAAGGTTAAAAATAGACTGCTTGATTTTTCAAAAATCCTCCACCGAGGGTTGCAATATACCGAAAGAGCCATGTAGACCACGCGGCGAAGCTGCGAGCGAAGAGAAGCGCGAGTTTCTTATATAAAGACAAAAGTGTGGCGTGTCACTCAACACACTTTGCCTCAATTCGGGGCGGAATGAAGAGAACGGAGTGCGTACATATTAAGTTTCTCTCCGATTACCCAGTTAAGAGGGAAAACACATAATACTGCAAAAAATATAACGTATCTGTTATAAATATAGCCAACTTTGTACTATTTTTCATATCATTTTCCGCTAAATTATTTTGCATTTTCAACTTCAGTGTCCAAGACAGGTCTTATACTTTTATTCGCTATCAGTCAAGGCCGATTGTAGATAAGTAAAAAAAGGTTGCGAAAGCAGAATGCTAAGACCGTTTTAAATTAAAGGTAATCCCAATTGTTTCTCTTGTTTAAATCTGAGATAAAACTCGGGACGGACTTTATGCTTTCTCATACTGATGGTAGCTTGAAACATGCACATTTAATTACGATTTAGAGTAAACACATGGTCCATTAAAATATCTGAACGAGCGACGCAATAAATTTTCATGCTTTTGTTTTGAAAGTTAATCTAATTCTTTGTGTTATCTTTATATACCATAAAGTGGAGAGGAGAAACTTTGTAACTAAAAAAATCTATATATATAATAATAACATTAAATAAGATTAATATATTTGTACTTATTGTTACAAGATCTTATTTAATTTTGAAAATAGTTTCATAGTGTTTGAAAAGCAGGAAGGATTTTAACTCTTATTATTTATTATTTAAATATATAATCTTATGTTCATAGGATGACAATCCTTGTTTTGATATGTTTATTTTTCATTACTTTAGATATTTAAAGTAACATATTATACATTAAACTGGAAATAATTCGATTGACCAACCATACGTGTTTCTTTTTAAAATCGTCTCTGTAGAACTACTATGACTTGTATTATAGACCAAAGAAATTTTCTCATTTTAAATCTGACCTATTACTCAACTAAGTTTACGAGTATATTGGCAACAAAAGTCGCGGCGCATTGTAAATCACATAATAAGCTCGGGAAAACTTTTCAAAGAAAAATAACACGCGTAGCTGGAATCAATAGTTTGAGAGTCGTTAAAATTGCAGCCACTTTCCTTGCATCATTAAATTTCTTTTGATTTGCTATTCCGCCGTCCCCGGAAAGAAAAATTAGGGCAAACGCTATAAAAGGCAGGGGTGTAAATCCTGAACGATAATTCAAAGCGTAATGTTAGCACTGAACGCGACATAATCATCTCAAAAACTAAATTTAATGCGAAGGCACTTAAAAACCACGGGGTTGGGCGCTGCTATTTAAAGATATTTAATTATGTTAAAAGCAGATGACACCATGGCCCTCCTTTTCATTGTCCGGCCTAACCTCCTCGCAGTTGACATTTGGAAGTGTTTTATCTTTTAATTACTGTATTATACGTGAAGCTGGTATTCTACGCCCCAAATGTTTACCAAACAATTTTGTTGACAACGTTATAATTAGTTGTCACGGTGAGTCGCGGTTGCTGTAGGATTTATTTAGGATTTAGGAAGAAATTTGGCAAAATTTAGTATTTTGGATATGACAAAATTTATAAAAATAATATTTATGACGTGCAAACACATTGCACACACAATGTTAAGATACAACTATTGTTAAATATTTACCTACTTATCATTTAATAATTTGTAAAAAAAGCTTGCCTCTTGGTGCAAGTAATTAGCTACTGATTTTGTTAATCATGAACTTATGATATAAAACACTTTTCATCGTGTTTTCATAGTGGTTTTGTGACTTTGTATATTGAACAAGATGTGTGTTAAAATAAACAAATCTTAAAATGAATTAAATTTAGTTTACTTTTTTAGCTTTAGTATCAATTTCCAAATAATGGTTAGCTAATCACAAGACGATTTATTAATACATATAATTCATAACTAAATTAAAATTAGACACAATAACGAAATTTAATACCTTAATTGAGTTTGTATACCTCTCAACAGTATCCAATATATGTATGTTGTTACTTCATCAAATGCCGAGGGCGTTCTTACGAGGGCTTGATTAACAAAACTTTATAGTATAGGGTATATCTAATGGTTGTAACGGAACACCGTCACTCGGCCAAATCCGACGATGCCAATAAATCACACGTCTCCAAACAAAGGGTCTATGTATATTGCACATAGTGTTTGTATTGGCTAGTTGGTACAAAAGCGAAGTGATTCCCAAACAGTGCCCCGGATCGGTGTACGCTTACAATGTATGTCAGTCAGTACATCACGCAAAAACTGCAATAGTTAAACGTTGGACCATGTAGAAAAAGGCTTTTCGAGGGTACTAAGCAAAAATGTAATGTTATGTGGCCAAGTGGCACAAGCGTGTGACTGTAAACGACTGGTTGTGGGTTCGATTCCCACTCGAGGAGTGGAAATATTTAATATTTCCGCTCTGGTGTCGAGGTAAAGCGGGGCGTTAAGTTCCGCCACTTAATACGAAATGCCCCCGAATTCAGCGGAAAGTGGGGAACTGAGTATCTTAATACTAGGTTCCCTCTGCCTACCCTGCTGTGTGCGGGATACAGCGTGAAGCTGAAATAAAATGAAATAAAACTAAGCAAAAAGTGGTTTGGTTTTAATTGTATTATAATGTGGAGTTTGAAATTCATTTGTTTACTTGTCTACGAATTAAATAAAGGCGTTAATTAATTAATATTTAATAACTTCGTTGACGCGTACATTGCACTCATACATTAAATATACAAAATGTATGTCAAACACATGGTATTTTGTGTAGTATTTATTTTATATGCATTCCTTATTCATAAAATTAGGCCATATTTCATACTTCTATGTTCGCATAATTTACTTTTAAAAGAAGTAAAAGAAACGTTTTTACCTCACGTATTAAAATAATAATTATTTTTGTTAGAATTATTTAAAAAAAAAACTTGAATATACTAAATGCTTTCGTATTTCCTTCTTGTACATACATATAACAAACTTGTCTATTGCCAAAGTGAATCGTCTATTTCCAATTTGGAATAATTAAAATAGTTTACGTGAATCTTCTCTTTAAATCCGTGTAGGATTGTAAATAATTTATACATAATAACGACTGGGTTGTCTTTCGAAATGGTATCATTTAATTAATTATCGGTTTGCTGGCGGCAACACTCAAATGTCGAAGATATAGTCATTTAAAATGCTTTATGTTAACGAATTCAATAAGCGGAGCTGCAGATGCTTGTAAATTTAAAATTTATATGTGAAAGGTAGCTGAAAAGGAAAGACAATTATCATTTTATTTCATTTTAAGCTATATTGTGAAAAGGTGAACTTATTTTTATTGGATATTACCTGGATTGGTGGCAAAGAATTCACCTTTCCTCTATGCAAAAGAAATTGAATTTAAGGTAATATTAATATTATAATATAGGGGCCAGTCGTGGCGCAGTGGCACGAACGTGTGACTGTAAAACGACTGGTTGTGGGTTCCATTCTCCTTTGTCTTCGCTCTGGTATCAGAGGTAAAGCGCGGTGTCAATTACCGCCACTTAACAAGCAATTCTAATGCATTGCTTGTTAAAAAAAATACTAAGGTATGGCAGAGGGATAAAACCTAGAACCTAGTGTTAAAACACTAGTTCACACAAAAATTGTTCAATTGGAATACAGAAAGAAAAAAAGAATCGATTGTTACAATTTTTTTCTTTTGGTCTACGAAGTTGGATTTTTTTTTTCAACTTAACCCCTATACAGATCGAAAACCTTGCTTATTCAATTTTAACCTGCTGTTATTAAAAGTTCTATACATGCACTTCTCGTTGAGATATCGAATTCTGAACGGAAAAGGATCTTTTTGCCTTTAACCGTCAATATCTCAGCAACTGCTGATCGCACAAGAAACTTAATAAAAATCAACTATGGATTTTAAAAAAATATATCTTCTTCTTAACAATAATTTTAAAAATCATCAAAAAAAGGGCTTTTGGTATTTTGGGATAATCAGGTTCTAAGTTAAATATACCGAAAAAAATCAGTAACGTGGAGTGTGCTTTTTACAGTTTCTTACACATTTCTACAAATTTTCAATTCGTACAATTCTTTGTTTCATTCGATCAAATTTTTGAAAAAAAATTAAGGTATCATGATTTCGACTTTGAATAAGACCTTTAACAAATTAAAAAACGAAATGATTCTTCAGTTTTTTTCTTGCGTTATCAATAGATAACAGTGTTTGAATTTATAGTGTAAATTAAAAACAATATTCCGTCACTCATGGCGCAATGCCTCAATTTTAGGCAGAAAGTGGAGAATAGAGTGTCCTGCCTGATACGCGGGAAAAGCTGCTGAAAGCTGAAGCTGAAAAAAAGATTATAAAAGCCAACATCAAAGTAATTCATTGCTATTCTATAAAAGAACATTTTATATAAACAAAATTATATAAAAGAAACCACATATGAATACACGACAATAGAAAAATGAATAGTTATGAATCAGGAAAGTTCTCCCGAGTATTATCAAAATTAATCTTACTACAATAGAGTAGGAATGTTTACCTAGTTTGTTGGATCGCGGGATGACCTGTGACGGTGATCCGAAGGAGGAGATAAATCTCACGAAGACAAACTTACGATGTTTGTACAGTAAGCCCATACCAACTTGAAACGTGCTAAATGTATTGCCAGGCTAGACAGGTTGAATGTTAGATAAAAAAAATAATTTGATGGCTAGATGGCGTGTAATATATAATGACTACCAATGATAGTATATAGTTGTGTAAATTATTATTGTATATGAAATAAATTCATTCCGTCTTCCGTCCGGTCGTCTCAAGAGAAATGCTGTGTTAATTATTTTTAATTAGAATTTATCGTTTTTAATAATAAAGAAAAATGTGTCACTAGAATAAAGCTTACTTACATAACGTTTCTATTGCTTGCGTATGGGTTTAAACGACTATATAGGCATATTCAAACGCTTTGAAATGCGAAGTATATAATTGTAACATAAGATTATTAGCAACAAATCAATTCATTTGTATTTAATGAAAAATATATAACGGTAACGAAATTATCTTAAAGTAACACTTTTATAAATTTGATAATTACTAAACAACCTTTGGCTTACTCTGCAATTTAAAATTATTATAGGTAAATCAATTACATCTCTGCATGAAGCAAGCACTGTAAATGTATAAGACAAAAGTGTGTTCTTTATTTACAAATGCAATGAAATTTTGTTCAGTATTATTCACCATTCATTAATTATATTAAATTTATTTTTAATATAAAGACATTTTATAAAAGTGTGTCTCCAATATTTTTCGTTTTAGTGACATATTCATAGAAAAGAATATCGTTATTTCCTTTTTCAGACATTTGCCGCCACTATAGAGGTGTATTATATTTAAAAATTTCCCTAGACTCCTTGCAAGTTGATGCTTTATAACTATTAAAAAAAAACAAAAACAGCAGTTTCATCCCAGGCGTGGGAATTCAATAGTTTATTCTAGAAGCTTTTAAACTCATAATCAACCACGGAACGTATGTATAAACCTGAACACAAACCATGTGAACAATGGCCGCTTCACAATGAATCTGGAAACGATAAAAAGCGTCTATTTTTACATTTTCAGTAAGGTTCAGTCGTTAGTTCCTCATTATACCGCGACAATGGAGCGCAGTTAGGCATTAGAAAGCAGCTTCGCTAATGACGTCTGCTGGCCTGAGGACTCACGTTGTGGGACTGTTCTTTTTTAATTTTTACTCAATTACAATGAAAATGATCACATTTTGCTTTTAGTTTATAACATGATGTGTTGAATTTTACGAAGAGAGCAGAGAGGTCCTAGTAAGTGTTCACTGTACTCTTTGACTTTGCTTTAATCAAAAGATTGTTTGCTTTCGAAAAGTGACACGCATTTTATTTTTAACAAAAGAACGAGAAAAGTTGTATTTTACATACATACACAATCATAAATTATAAATTATATACTTAATAACATATGTTTATTTAAATATATGCAACAATATCTTACTGTATTGTTGTAATTGAATTAAGTAAAACAGACAACTTTATTTAACTTTATTTTTTTAACATCAACTGTTTACTGCATGTTTAAAATTATGTGAGTATAATATTTAAATTGCTATAAATCATCTTAATAATACGTTTTTATAACTTTTCTTAAAGTTTTTATAAAAAACATATTCACTGAAATATAACAAAAACAATTGTAAATGAGCGTATATTGTCATCTCGGTGTCCCTTGCACCTTGCACACAAATTAATGTACCTATGCAACAGACGAAACTCGACTATCCTTTAAACTTTCATTTATTTACGAATTACGGACGATCTTTGTTAACTGTATCCACTAATAAGGGCTAAAAATTGGTATTACGAATAGTGAAATTAGTTAAATTATAATAAAAAATGTTAAATGAACAGAACACTTTCGAGAATATCAATTGTTTTATTCTCTTGTGTACACTTCGCTTAGTGAAGCCGACATTTTTACCAAATCTCAGTTCAGTTATTCCACCTTCTTAAATGTTCCACAACAAGGAAATTAAAATTAATTAACAAGTTCTATGCTAACTATGTGTACGTAATGTTTCACACATTGTAAGTATTGTGGAAAAAAAATAGTGTTGCCATGTGCTTTCCGGTTTATAAATACGTACATATATAAATATACACATTAGCCCTGTTGTTTGCTTATTATAATATATATGTATTAAATTACTACACTTTCATAAAAATAGAACTATATTTATATGTGTTTCAGGTAATTTTAGAATAGGTACCATTAATTTTTCTTTAATTATTTTTTTTTATAGATTTATTAATTTAAATATGTCTAATATTATCTCTCAAACTAGATATTGTGAGCAACATATGATTAAGCAATTATCAAGAAAATATTTTTTATACACCAAGGTCTTATAATATCTTTTACGTAAGGTAGAACAGTCCGATTTCGATTGGATTTAAGCCCGCAAGTTTCTGCACAAGTGAAGTCGCTTACAAAATATAAGTAGTTAAATTACATTTTTAAACAGCTATTCACAAATGCTCGACGCTCAGCAAACCGTTGCAGTACTGATTTCAAGTTGGAGATAACCATTTTATGGACACATAAATATTTGTTTTTTATTCAATTATCATAATAACAATATACTATACATTACATGTGTTTAAGAAATCTCAGTTAACAGTGTTTTATACTAATTACCTATGTATAAGTAGAGTGTAAATTTCAGCGACTTTTACAAACAATTACAAACTTAAATAAGTTATGTTTTATAAATAAATACACGTGAATATTTTTTTAGGTTGACTAAATAATATAATTTATCAATTATATTGTTTTTGATTAGATACTATCTGTGACCGCGACTTCGTCTACTTGAAATATAACAAATAAATATATAATTCTAAAATAAAAGAAATACCTAAGTTAGCTGTGAAAGTGCCGTCAAAATCGATCAAGCCGTTTTAGATCTGAGCCAGAACAAACGGACAGACTGAAACATTGTAAAAAATATTATTTGGCATATACATATATCATGAATTTAAAAAGCCCTTTTTTAAAACGAATAATCTAAAAATTATGAATAAGTTCTTATAGTAAAAATGTTATTATTATGAATGTTAAAATACCTAATAATATTTTACGTAACGTAAAAGAGTAAGTATTTATCACAAGCTTTACCAATTTTGTTTTGTATAAAACTTGGATATTGGGAATAATGTTTAAATTTATTTTTTATAAATAAATAACAATAATAGTAGTGTGAAAATATAAATGGATATGGAACAAAAAAAACAAGCACATACATAGTACAAATATGGCAAAACCAACATATAACATTATGTATGTGATTAGTGAAGAATTTTTTTTAGTTCAAACAAGTATCTTAATCACTAAAATCATTAAAAAAATCGTAAATTACCATTTAAAAGCAAAGCCCCGCTAAACCTTAGCCTTGGCTGAGCTTTCTCACTACTACTGCCATCTGCCGGCACGTCTCAAGCAGCTAGACCGGTGGGATGTGTTAAATGCTCTCTTGGATCAATATTTATACAAGCAACAATAGATTCATAAAATAAATAAAGTAAAACGATTGTAAATAGTACGACAACTTTTTAATATATGGTGTTTGCTTGGGTCCGCACACACGTTATTCGAAAGCGTGAAATTATTGCTTTTTGTTACAGTTCAAACATAAAAAGGACAAAAGAAATGTTTTTTCAACGTGGATTTAGTTGGATTTTGCATGGCGGCGAGCTTAAAGCTCTGTACTTACCCACTTTATGATGTAACACGAGGATTTTTCGTGTTTCCGGTGATTAACTGGACTAGTTAAGATTATTTTGATATTTGATTCTTATGTTATGATGTTGGAGTGCAGCTTCTTTGCTTGCATCGCATTTATTTTTTTTTTATACATTTTTCGATGAAGGATACCTCCACAACATTACTTAATAATCATTAGTAAATCCACATCTTATTGTGCAAAGTGATTTTGCTAGGCTGTTATGGAGTCGTGTTTATAACATTGAACACGATTGCATATTATAATTCTATTAAAAACGATCATTAATCACGACAGATAATATTCAAATTAAAAAGTAAGAAATTTTATAAATTTCGATATCGGCTTAACCGGCTAGAACAGCATTCAATTTACACAGTATTCATAAATCAAAATATTTTAAAATTGTTTAAACAGCATCGAATATCCACAAATAAGTAAACAACGTTTGAACTTCACCGCTTTATGTTATACCGCCCGACACCCCTTCCCACTATTTTAACATTATATTAATATCCTTGTAAAAAATATTCAACAGAACATATAATGACATTGTCAATGACAATGACACAACCTATTATATATTAGTAGCTATTTGCCTGATACACGACACTGTAAGGTTTTGAAAAATAAATCGGATTTTTACTCTAGATCTTCCTCTCACCATACCTTAGAGGGCTAAGCGGAAAAAAACCAACAACTGTAAAACATGGAAAATATATTGTTTCTGTTTTAGAAATATAAACATACGGAACGAAATAAAATCAAAACGCGAGGTAAGAACTTTCATAATTCACTCATAAACTTTATAATTCACAACAAACAGCAGTTAAAGTTATTTTTGGGTAAAATTTTCTTAGTAACTAATTAATAACTTCTATCTAGAAGTTTCAATATCAAGGCTTCCTTTGAGAATCTACAACTTCTGTTAAAGCATATTTGGTAAAAATGAAATATTAAAAATTATGACAAAATTGTAAAGCCAATAACATTCCCATTCAGTGCGGCTTTAATCTGTCAGCTTTACATAACGCGGTGCGGGACACCTGAATAAACTACTGCCATCCTTCAAAAAGATTTCAACAGATCCTATTGACAGTCAAACGGACGAAGCCAATTTTCTATACATAAAACCACTTAAGTTTAAAGAATTACGAGTGTTCAAGTTGGACGGGTTGCTGAATTTAAGTTTTTTTTCTCATTCAGTCTCATATAATAATATTTAAAACGAATGTGAAAGTTTACTTTTGTCCGTGCATTCGTGACTGGCTTTGACTAAATGGTTTAGCTCATTTACTTAACTGACGAAATGTAATAAAAACTTGAGATAATAGTATCGTAGAGCCGTTGAGGATATATTTTTTTAAAAACAATGGTTATAGGTTCAAATTATCTGGCAGAAGAATTTGATATGTTTTTAATATAAATGCTTATCCTCAGGCTGGACGGAAAGAGGCTTTAACATTCCATCACCTAACAACCAACGTCTCTTGAATGAAATGAGCGAAAAGTTTAAAATAATATGATTATAGGGAGACGGGTTAAGAATACAATTCTCGACGACGAAGACGAAAGACGGGTGACCGAGTAATTTGGTGGTAGGAGATTCGTTCACCGACGCTCGTGACCACTATAATGTCAAAGACGTATCACTAAACATCTGATGATGTGTTCCGGTTCGATGGCATGTAAGTCAGCTCTTCCTATTCCCACCATCCCGCTGGCAACGCATCTACAATTCCTAACGTTGTGGATGTCCATGGGCGAAGGTAACCACATATTGTCAGGTGATCCTTCAACTCGTTTGCCTCCTTTAGTCAATAAAAAAAATGAGTTCTCTGTACCACAAGTAAATCCACACTAATACTGACTTATTAACACATATTGTGAGTCTTAAGAGATTAGTTTGTAATAAGTATTTGTCTCACACGTGTGTTAAGCTAAAAGGTACATTTTTAATATTATTAAATTTAATTTATGTTATCTTGAAGGTTATTATGTCTGCAAAATACCTGATTTAATGTTTTATTTTCTTGCACATCGCGGTTTATCTTGGAAACGCACTATACAAAAGAATGAAAAATATTTCAAGTCGTCGGTAATTATGAACCGTTTTGAATACAATACGAAATACATAAATATAGATAATTTATATTTATTAAATATTACAAAAAATATATTAATTTTATTCATTTATTGTCTGACATACTTACAAATAGTAGACAACACAGACAACTATGACAAATAGTTAAAGTTGTGTATGAAAAATTATATTTCTGTATTACACAGACAAACGTATTTTAATAAATATAAATACGTTATTCGGAAATTACATATATTTACTTAAAATAACATATTACATTTATAAGGTAACGTAACGTTTATGGCTTAGCTTTAGAACTACGAGTATATCTACTAAATGTACCTTATTTTTTTAATATTCCCTTTCATTATCACCGCATTCACAATCGTACTTCATGATTATTCCCACGAAATAAAATTAAACATGTTTGTTTTGACTAAACAGAACAAAATATATGACACAATAAAGGGCCCAGTGTAAGAATTTCTAAGGCTACCGTTGATATACATTCGCCTCCCTCTAAAGTCTAAGGGCCCCAAAGCACCCGCCTGCATTCGCATTGATTTTGACGGCTACCCCTTCATTCTTATAAACATGAATTATATGATTACCATTTGAGAACTGGTACAGCTTACAATGGAGACATATCACTTGGGCGTGTTCTGATACTCGGCTTATTAAGAATAAAGACTGGAGGCATGACACGCTCTATCCTATATAAATGCTTCATAATGATGGCTGATCAGTGTAGTTTTGTTTTGAAGAAGCAATATGAGAATAATATATAAAGCACTGGGCTGTATAGGTTTAATAAAGGTTAACTACGCCAATCATTGTTTATACCTACTAAGACAGTAATAAGTACCTATTACTAATATTCCTACATAAAGTTATATAAACTTTTTGTAGAAAAACAGAAAAATGAGATAAGTTGTATTTTTCGCGTTAAGTCATATGTAAAAATCATTTTTTACAATAACAAATAATATATTCAAAAGTTTTCAAACAGTTTCAAGTTTTAAGTATAGTTATGAGTTAGATGACATAGTTGCAATGTGTAACAGAGTCTCACAGTAAACCCAATTGATTGTGGGTTAGATTCCAACTCGGGAAATGATTATAAATGATGATATATAATTATTTTCGTTGCTGCGCTCTGGTAAGATGACATACTGACTACCATGCTATACCTACGGGAAAAAGTGTGCAGATGTAAAAAAGGAATAAAATTAGGCCAGTCGTGGCGCAGTGGCACAAACGTGTGACTGTAAACAACTGATTATAGGTTCGATTACCACTCGAGGAGTGGAAATATTTAATATTTCCATTTTCTTCGCTCTGGTATCGTGGCTCAGCACGGTGTTAAGTTCCGCCACTTAACACGCAATCCCGGCGGAAAATGGGGAACGAAGTGTCGTAACACTAGGTCCCTCTGTCTACCTTGCTGTGTGCTGAATATAGGGTGAAGCTAAAAAAAGTAAAATTAGTCTCATGAATATACTAAATAATATTACTTTTGTAATATTAATAATCAAAAAACTTTTCTTAGATTAAAGAAACGTATACATATACATACATATCTACTTAAACTGATCAAGTTTCAGGTCATCGTGGGGCAGTAGCACAGTTTCTCACTTAAATTGCCATTGTGAGTTGGTTGTAGGTTCGATTCCTATCTGGTGGGAAGATGATAATTTAATATGTTCTTTTCTCCGCTGTGCTAAGCAACACAAAGCGCCGCATTGAGCTCCTCGAATTCTGCCGGAAATTGGATAACGGAATGTCTTAACATTAGATTCTCTGACTGCTCTCCCTGTTATGGAAGAATAATCGTAAACCTGCTAAAAAGAAAATTACATTCAGAATTTCTTTTAAATTGAAAATATTGAAAACTCATGCCAATTTTAACTTTGAAACCATGACTTAGGTTGAATATTACTTTTATCTTTCCGATTATTAGGGCGAAACCGGAAAATGTGCGTATGAACTTACTGGGGTTGAAATTATTCGGTGACTACTTTTCCAGATTCAAGTTAAAAGGTTATTGTATCAGCATTATATCGTAAATAAATGTATTTTACCCTAAATATTACATATTGATAATACCTCAAAAGAAACGAAGTATAGTGACAGAATAAAAACAAAATTTGTAATAACAAATATCCACTCCTCTCATTTCAATAGCATTACGCATGAAAATTAAAGCAATAACGACTGTCTTTGTCGTGGATGTGTATTGTCTAAGCACCGCTTCCAAAACTTTCACCCTGTGAAGGGGGCTATGAGCCTGACATCTCATTCCTTGCCGCTATGAGCTTAATCGATTTTGATGTAGGTATCTTTCTTATTTCGAGGGCATAACTTCTGAAAAATATTTATCTTTACTGATACATCTGATTGTGTGTTGTAATAATATGAACATTTTGTCAGAGTATAAAAATAATATTTATAATATAAAATATGCACATTTAACCTTTAAATTGTAGTTGTATATTCAGATACAAAATTTAAAGGTTATAAAATGTGACAAGAAATTAAGTTAATTCAAATACGAGAAGATACACGAGAATAATAGAAGATACCTACTTACAACAAAATAAAAAGCTTTGTCTTATCAACTCTAAATATAATTGAAGGCACGTTTATAAAATTTCAGTTACAATCACATATATAAAATAAATGCCGATTTCTAGGCCGTGGAACGCCGACAAGTTTACACATGTAGGGGGCGTCGCGTCGGGTAGACATATGTAGCTAAGAACCACCCACTCGAATTTGTATGCACATTATACATGAGACTGTGTCGACCATCATCTTTGTATAACTTCACTTCAAATATAGAGTGTAAACACTGTACTAACTAAATATTGTATATTATTGTTGCTTCTGTCACCATGCATAATGCCAAGTTAGAATATATATTGTTATAATATCTATGTAGATATAGCTATCGCAAGCTTTTAAATATGTTTTTAAAGAATGAAATCATGGTTGATCAATGTATTCCTATAAGTAATAAATAAAAACGGTATATAGCATAGCACTTTTTATTACGTCATTCTCACGTTTTCATTAATTTCACATCGTTATCGGCTTTCACATTATTATATACACATATTATATTCATTATATAGTTTATTGTTACACTACCTTGACTTCGGTAAAAGTTTCACTAGATTCTATTTATAGTTATTGTGCATCTATGTACTACAAAACGGTCTTGCTTTACACGACCAACGCCATCTCTCGATAATTTTGAAAAATACAAAATCAAACGTTGAAAAGCTTTACTATTTATATTTTTGGTGTAAATTATTATTATTTCAGCTTAACTTTATTTCAAAATAGTGTAATATAGTGTTTTATTTTGAAGTTATATATTGTGATTTTATTACAGTTTATAGTAAGAGTCCAATTGACGCTACATTTTCGACATACAGATTTTAAGTTCAACTACTTTTTTTTTATTTTCAAAAATTTTTATTTACATATATATAAATTACAATACAAATGTACACACAATAAGTATTGCTTATAACATCGAGTATAATTTATACTTATTAAGGCTAGTGTCGCCTATGTAAGCTTATAGTACCTATAACAATACATGAGTAAAAGTGTCGTCACAACATATAATATAGATATATTACTTAGAATATTGTAACAATATTCTTCCTAAAAAAATTGAAAAATATATTAACATTTAAAAATATTACTGTAATATTACTGTGGCTCGTGATACGTCTCGCGGCTAGGCTTATTATTGATTTCGTAAGTAACTCAAGATCTTTAAGAGATTCAGAGGTAACAGTGTTAAGAAACGTTCAAGATATAATATATTAAATCCCATCAGGAGATTTGACACCAATTGCAGTATCATAAACTTTTCCGTTGTAATCGACCACAGCTCGTCTTAGGAAAAGCTGAAGTCACGTCTTATTTATCCTTTTAGCTATCTAACTTGAGAGTCATAACAATGGGAAAAATAGCTTAGTGGCCCCACCGAGCCACATGCCGTGAATTTCGACCGATCGGCGGACCCGACCGTCCAAATAGTTCAATATTTCTCCGAGACGCAACGGAACAGTTCACGTATATGATACATACAATGCCTCAGCAAAACATCAATTATTAGCTAGCTGTCCGTCCGTAATCGTCCCTTATCGTTTTATACTAATAATTAATATTATTAGTTACCTTTTACACTGTAATTTTAAATTAGATATAATATTTCTAAGGTACTTGCTACGCTTCTTATATATTATGTTAGATTCGTGATTCATGATTTGTTATTGATTGGTTTGTGAGACCAAAATAATTCATCGGGTTGTGAGGCCGATAAACGTTATTGGTTTGTGAGACCAATGTAATGTAAGTCGCTGGTTTGCATATCAGTTCGAACGCACAACCACATGGTGGCTGTTTGATTTATTTAACCGCACAGCACACGCGTAGCATTCGTTTGTCAAAACCAACATTTAAACTTAGTCAAACGTCTCCGACATCAGTTATCAGCTTGCTTTAAGCTTACGGAACACGACAATCGTATGCCACGAGTTATACCAATATCCGACTTTGTACAAGTGCCTATTTCACACAAGACAGCATCAGACAAGATACAACAAACTAACATTCATATAGCGGATCACTTTACCAAACGCGTCAGCCTCGGTGCTGCTAAGGAACATTAGATCATGTCAACGACATCGCTTATCCGTACACTACCAGCTCACCAAACCCTGACGATCGTAAAACATTGTACGACGCAGCGTGTTATACATTTAATTGTATTCTTTTAAACTTTACCCTTTTAAATACCATCTTACTATAAAACCGTTATTCTTTAAACGCATCTTATATATTAATTATCTTATTAGTAGTTCCTAACCTTTCAATATACCAATACTTTATATATTTCATAATATTAACGATAATGTAAACTAAAATACCCATACAACACTATTTAAAGTTGGCGGAGCGTCATAGGTACGCTTTTACTTATAAATATTGTAAATTTGATAAATCTCATCATATAAATAACCTTCCTAACATCTAATGCTCTTAATATTATTATTTACCTTATAATATATATTCTTGTATTTAATTAGTTATCATTTCATATTCATTTTATGCAAATTTTCTATTAATAATAAAATAGACTTACCAAGAAAATCTTCTTAATTTACAATTATCCATCTTACCAATCATGAATGTCATAAAACTATTATATTTCGATCCTATTGCATTTTATATGTTAAATTTACTAATTAAATATCCACTTCCTTGTATTAAATTCATATTATTTGCAATTTAATTTCAATAATGTCCTAAGCGTCCTTTTATTGCGTCATCCTCCCGCCAAGCTCCATTTCTTTTTTTTTTAATTTCATAAACTATAACCTACCAGTATGGCATTTAGCCTACATAACATTTATAAAAATATTAATTACTTTTTTATTACTTATTTAAATAAATTAAATAAAATAATATTTTTATATTATTATTAAATTAAATTAAATTATATTATTCAGTAAAAATATTTTATAAATATTCCTACGCATATTTATGTACAGTATGGATTGTTACAATATACACAAAAAAAATGTTTGCTTTTAAATATAAAATATTTTTCAAACTTCAACTTAACTCGAGAATAATTACTGAATAAGAATGTTTGATCTATTGTAGGTAAAGTACCGCGCGACCTGTTCTTTACACTGACCACTGGCCATCTTTTATGACAAATGTTATTGTGAATACTGGTAAATGACTTTGCAGTTACAAGTTACCAAGTTCTATATGTAATTTATTTCTTTATTCAAATTTACATATAATTTATATTACTACCATAAACATGTTAACGACTACTACTACATTTATGTTGACTAAAATCAATTTTTATGATATGACTGTAAAGTAAAGATAAAACATAAATATGTAGTTTAACACAAAATATGATAATATTTTTAGAACTTAAGTAAATAAACGAATATCTTTATTGATTTTACCAAAACCCAAGCTTTTTTGTTCTATAGGCGTATAAGAAAATCCTGAATTCATTTTTTTTTATAGGTATTGTAAAATACATGCCTATTTGCTATTAAATGATATTAAATATAAGGAAATTATATTTTACTTAAAAATTCAATTAAATATTTACAAATTAAAAGCTGTAAATTGTATCTAATAAGTAAATATAAATAAAATAGATATGATTTAATTTTTTATGTCACCTCCATTTCACTAAACCAGGTAGGTAGTAGGTACAAGATAGTTTGATAATTTTGACAGATGTCAATTTTTCTGATCGACATAACTTTGCAGTGACGTATTATTTTCTTACTTTAATTATTTTTAAAAAAGTAAAAATATAAAAAAAATATATATCACATAAAAGTCCCTACAGATTCAAGCGTTATCCAAAAATTTTAAGAAATTTTATTGCTTCAAAGTAGAATTTTAATAGGAACACTGAGAGTAATAGATGCTTCTATAATATTACATCGGGTGATGGTTAATGATGCGCTACGTCCACTTCGCCAATTTTATTGAACACGAAATTATATTAATTATTATTTCGTAATTGCAGGCTTAGAGCAGGATGCAGGATTAGAGCGCGTATCTCACGATATAAGTATACCAGCACATCGAGAACGAAAAAGATTAACATCTCAAGGTTGAATAGACACGAAGAGCTTAAAGCAAAATATGTCGACGCTATTTCTAGGGAACTGTCACAACTACAATACACGGACAGTAGTAGCGACCCAAATGAGACCTGGGGCTCTCTTCGGAATGTCTTGACTAAAGTCGCAAATGATGTTCTTGGCGTAGAAGAAAGGCCCACTCGCAATCCGTGGTTTAACGACGATTGTCAAAAACTTACGAATGCCAAAAATGAAGCCCACAAACTATTACAGCAGAAGTATACTCGAAAACGTAGGGAGGAGTACCAGCTATCCAGAAGGAAAGAGAAACACTTGCATAAAAAAATGAAACGATTGCATGATGAACAGCACCTGAAGGAAATTATATCTAGCTACTCTGAAAAGGACACAAGACACTTTTATGGCCAGATAAACAAAGGGAGAAAATCATTCAAGCCCAGAGCCTGTGCTTGTAGAGGAAAAGACGGAGAGTTACTTAGCAATAAGGGTGACATAATGAAGAGATGGGTTGAGCATTTCCGGGACGTACTTAGCGGTCATAACACCTCCACATCCACCACCAGCACTGGTTTACAACCAAGAGGACAAAATGACGATGACGTGTCGGAACCTACTCTCGAGGACATTAAGATGGGCATTCAACAACTTAAAAACAATAAGGCCCCCGGCTGCGACAACATTCCAGCAGAATTAATAAAGTACGCCGGAGAACATTTCGAGAGGGAATTGCTCAAACTGATTCTACAGATCTGGAATGAAACATCTATGCCCGAAGAATGGGGGACTGCTGTTATCTGCCCTTTACATAAGAAGGGGGACGTATTGGAGTGTCAAAACTACCGTGGCATATCGCTCCTGAACACCGCTTATAAAGTGTTTGCGCGTGTTCTGTTTAATAAGCTACATCCATATGTCGAAACCTCTTTAGCAGAATACCAATGCGGTTTCCGACCTAACCGCTCAACAGTAGACCAGATATTCTCACTAAGGCAGATCCTCGAGAAAACTCTAGAATTTAATGTCACCACACACCACTTGTTCATTGATTTTAAGGCGGCATATGACAGCTTGAACCGTAATTTCCTGTACCAGGCAATGTTTGAAATCGGTATTCCATCAAAATTAATCTCCCTCACCGAAATAACTCTGAAAAATACTCATAACATTGTTAGAGTTCAGCACTTTTGACGGACTCAGACAAGGTGATACGCTCTCTTGTCTACTCAAAAATCGAGACTACTGGCAACATATTCTTTAAGTCAATCCAAGTATTAGGATATACAGATGATCTGGATTTAATAGGAAGAACTCTGCCTGCAGTGGAGAGTGCATACCAAGCTCTGGCAAGGTCATCTAAGGAAGCCGGATTTCAAATAAATGCAACCAAAACAAAATATCTGGAAGCGTCAAAACAACTGCATGCATTACCGTCCGATATAAGAATTAGGAGCAGCATTTTCGACTGGGTCAATGAATTTGTATATCTCGGCTCTTTAGTAACGCAGGACAACAATGTATCTTTGGAAATAAGTAGAAGAATTATGGCGGCTAACAAATGCTACTTCGGACTGCTAATATACTTTCGATCCAAAATACTTTCAAGAAGTATAAAAGTACTTCTCTACAAGACCTTACTAAGACCGATTTTAACATATGGAGATCAGAGAGTTGGGTGCTGAGCAAAAAGGACGCGAACACACTACTTGTTTTTGAGCGCAAAATCTTAGCGGTACAACCACGAACTTCTACCACATGTATAATGAACCCAACATAATAAACACTATCAAGATTGGACGCTTACGATGGGCCGGACATGTGGAGAGAATGAGTGAATCCAGAACACCTAAGGCCTTGTTGAATGGTTCACTGGGTGGTCGGAGAAATCGAGGCAGACCCAAACTCAGATGGTTGGATGGAGTTGAGCAAGACCTGAGAACTCTGGGCGCAAAGAATTGGAAGGAGAAAGCCAGGAATAGGGTAGAATGGAGGGGTATTCTGGACCAGGCCAAGGCCCACCCGCGGCTGTAGTGCCTTTGATGATGATGATGATTATTTCGTAATATTATTAACTCTGGTTATGATGATCTTGGCTGAATAAACCTATTTATTTTACAACAACATTAATTTTTACATACATGATTATTTTTGGACCTCCAATAGGTGGTTCAGACTAAGGGACCAAACAACTTTTCCAAAGAAATCAAGGTCGAAAAGTGTAAATCTCGTCATAATTACAAGTATTTTTTTTATAATTCTGTTTTATCACTCTACGGACATTAGGTCTGTACCTTTTTAACATGATTCTTCTTTTATCATATGCAATACATTTTTTTGTTTACAATTTCAGTACTTAAATCTAAGACTAAGAATATACCCTAAGAACATTTTAAATCGTTATTTTTTAGTTTACGATGGGCCGGACATGTGGAGAGAATGAGTGAATCCAGAACACCTAAGCCCTTGTTGAATGGTTCACCGGATGGTCGGAGAAATCGAGGCAGACCCAAACTCAGATGGTTGGATGGAGTTGAGCAAGACCTGAGAACTCTGGGCGTAAAGAATTGGAAGGAGAAAGCCAGGAATAGGGTAGAATGGAGGGGTATTCTGGACCAGGCCAAGGCCCACCCGCGGCTGTAGTGCCTTTGATGATGATGATAATTATTTCGTAATATTATTAACTCTGGTTATGATGATCTTGGCTGAATAAACCTATTTATTTTACAACAACATTAATTTTTACATACATGATTATTTTTGGACCTCCAATAGGTGGTTCAGACTAAGGGACCAAACAACTTTTCCAAAGAAATCAAGGTCGAAAAGTGTAAATCTCGTCATAATTACAAGTATTTTTTTTATAATTCTGTTTTATCACTCTACGGACATTAGGTCTGTACCTTTTTAACATGATTCTTCTTTTATCATATGCAATACATTTTTTTGTTTACAATTTCAGTACTTAAATCTAAGACTAAGAATATACCCTAAGAACATTTTAAATCGTTATTTTTTAGACTGCTAGATATTTTCTGTTTCCCATCACTAGCCCGTCTGTCAAAAAGATCAAGCTATGTTGTACAGGGTATAGAGCAAAAATGATTATATATGTATATTCGTAAGCAGAAACGTCTTCATCAATTACACGTACATTGATTCTATTTCTTATATAATATTGATAAATCATAAGTTCATTCGAAGTAGTATTACTACTTTAATTAAAAAGAAATAATCCTAAAAGCACTAAATGCTCTTAGCGTTTCGAACTCTACTGAGAATGTGCACATAAACTTTTTTCCTAAATAAATATATTACAGCGAACTGCTTTTAAAAAAAAACTATTCATCGGAAATGAAATAAATGATATTGCATTTAGAAATGACGGGAAAGTCGTTTTTCAAACTAAGTGTGTGAAGTACCCGTCCAGTCCACGTTCGCTGTGGAGTAATTAAATTATTCTCACTTTTATTGGATATTGTGATGCAGCATCGCATGCTCTTCGCTCTTTTATCATTGAGATGAGATTCGTTAAATGTATGTTGGCGCCTGCCTAAAAGAATTATTCTAGCCTAAAAGATTTTCGGCAGTATCCTATTTGATGGGACCTAGGGTTTCATATTGAAGGTACTTTCATGGATTTAGTACAGTATACCGTATTTAGAATCAGGGTTGACAATAAAAGCAAAGCTTTTGTGACGATACGGTAGACGCTAAAAACGTCAAAGCGTGGCATATTCATTTACGTTGCAGATAGTATAAATATTACGATTTCTTCTGCTGACCTGCCGTTTACTGGAGAGTACTTTTCAAATTGGCGTCAAGAGAGGTTTTTGAGAGAGATATCTTTTTAATAACAATTCTTTTATTTGGACTAAATCTCCATTTTAACAATCAAGACTAGAGTTTAGGTATAAATACGACCTTCGAATACAAAATTTAATTAGTAGACATTAGCATGATTTATTAAACCTACACTTTTTCGCATACCCCAGATACTGCTAGGAGCTTTCTGCAACGCGATGGGCCCCGTTCCTCCACGATGACTCCATGGAACTCTTAGGTCTTACCACTCTTACTTTCTGTGTTATTATAAATAAAACTAGCAATAAGCTTTATTGAGCACACTTAAATACAAGTAAATTGAGTTGCAGAACCAATCACAAAAAATGTATAAAGTCAGTTTCAAAGCATCTAATATGTTTGTCACTACTTTACACTATGAAAGTATTTACTCAACAAATAATTATGAAACTAAGTAAATGGATGTTATTTTTATATCAATGAAGAAGAGCTATTTGTGGAGGTAAATATTATTTTAAGTTCACACATTCCCTGTTAAAATGTATCCTTATATTATAAATGTGAAAGTATTTTTAAAATTATAAGTGACAGACACTTGTCACATGTCTATTACCTACACGGGTTACTTAGCGGTCCGATTTGGATGGAACTCAGATGATAATAGGTGAAGACCAAGAGTTAAACGTAAGCAACTTTGTTTAATAATCTACATTAGAATCAGTTATAATTGTGTAGTTCACGCGGGCGAAGCCACGAGCAGGTCGCTAGTCTATTTATAAGTTATAACCTTGTTATACCGTATAATATTATCAAGATAATTATACATCGAATAATAGTAGTTAAGTCAATTATACGCTTCTCTTAATCTTAAATCCCTTTGACAATCTGTTTAATTTTTTTTTCTTAAATTTGAATAGGGCTTGGGGACAATAGTAATCGGATTGAATGAGTTTAAAAGGATATTCAATGCACAGTACTATAATAGTGTTCACATGTCATAAAACTATTATGATTTTCTTTTTGATATTACCAATAATGATTTTCTATTAGCAATGAGGTTTCATTTCCGATATAAGTAGGTGGAATGACGTACTTTGATGTCAAGACATTTACAAAGCCTATGCTGTGTACGTGAGTTAATTGTTAAATTACTTAGCCTTGACTAAGCAATTTGTTTCTTTCATTTTTATTACGAAAACGCCATATCGATAGCAATGTAATTACATAGTAGTAAGGATCACAAAATCCAGTCAGCTTACACTACTTTCACGACCAAGTTCACTTCGTCAGAAGCTGGTATTTTCCCCACAGTGTGACTGCAAGTCACTGCTGGTCGCTAAAATATTTTTTGTCGTTCATATTGTAATTGATTATAATAATTTATTTAAGTTAATTTTAATAGTATTTATGTGTCTAAATATAAAAGAGAAATATGTTTAGATATTAGCTTTTCCGCATAAGAAGTCGTCAGAGAGACCTACTAAAGACACTGTGTTCTCTACTTTACACTGCGCTGTATGTAATTAAAAAGAGCGGGAAAATAAAAAAAACTGAATTAAAAAAAAATGGTTTTGAGCCATAGAGCATAGAGCATGTTTTGGCATCCAGTGGTGACATGGTATATACATATATATATGTATATGTATAATGTATATATATATATATATATATATATATATATATATATATATATATATATATATATATATATATATATATATATATATATATATATATATATATATATATATATATAGAACAAATAAGGTTTACATTGGGAGCAAATCGTATGTTGTGTTTATTAAGTAATCAGTCAGTATTGACGGATATATCGCGGAGGCCGCAGGTCGGCAAACAGCAGGCGCGTGCCGAAATACGATAAAGTCACAACGTGTAACACCATATTAAAGGCACACATTTTGCATTATCATTTTCCATTACGGATTGTTTGGGGTTTGTTGATTTTTAGTACATTCTGGGGGTTGAGCATGAGATGATAGTATGAAATTTTGGTTGTTTTCTCTGTAGTCGAAATATTTTTTTTTATTTCCTTAGGGGCGCAGTGGGATATAACCTGCCTGTAATTGCAATGGTACTCAGTGGAATGATCATATTTTAATTATTTTCACTTCACCAATCTGTTGTACTAGACACAATGTCCACAATTCATCACATAATTTGAATCCAGGTTAAAAGTAGAAGACGGAGTGCGGGAGAAAGCGTGGAGTGTATTTTTTTCGTATATCTTAATTGTAGCACGTAGGTATTGTTACATTTAGTGTAACTAGGCTATTGTAGACAAATACAATAAAAAAGTATATTGTGTAAGTGCAAATGTATTTCAATGAATATATAATCATTGATCTCGATAATTAAGGTAACTAAAATTAAGTATTATATGTTTTTAAGAAACCAATAATGTTTAAAAGTGAAATTGTACTTAAACGATTTTTTTACTATCAAAATACAGAATCTCTTATTAATACCACAACCAACCTAGACCTAGACCTTCATACAAGAAATAAATACACCAACAGACAGTCAAAACCATAATATCCAAAAAAGAGTTCGTAAAATGTCGTAGATTGGTAAAAATGACCACCGAAATTATACTCAAACAAACCGCGTCCCTATACGACATTGGTACGAACTATGATATAATTGTGCGTCCAGTCCAAAAGACCTATCTCTGCATGTAATTTAAATGATCCCCCGGCTCTCGGTCCCCTGTGCGGTGGACTTACCAAAGTGCATATCCATGTAGAACCTCGACAGCCTGACTGATGGCAAGGGGACCGTCTTATATGACTTCTCACGTAATCTCGAATACGTAAATGAAGTAGGATAGCTGAATTTATTATGGACTAGTGGCTAGCTTGTGACGACAAATGCATGAATTATTCTGTGCTGATCTATAATTAAATTACTGGTAAATGATTCTAAGAGTTATTTGAATTAAAAACAGTTGTTTTAAAAATTGAGATAAAACTTTATCGATGATAAACAAAAATTATTTGTATTTGTTGCATGTCTATAATATGCAGAAAAAGAAATTTGGCATAAAATTCTTATTGACTGTACGGTACAAAAATAAAAAAAAATGTATCATCAATAATTATTAAATTTATCTCATTACATGAGTATTTAAATCTTGAAAGTAAATATCATTTTGAAATCAAATTATTTTTAACCGGATTAATCGCGTTACCTCACAGTCTACCTGTGACCACGGACTACTAGTAAAGTGCTCAAAACGTCGGGTTTCTAAACATGTATTTTCGAATACCAAAAATATACGTAATTAATCCGGTTAAAAATAGTTTCACTTCAAAATGTGTAGTAATCGCGAAAACAAAGATCATAATTATTAGGTAAGTAAATATCATACCAAGACTTATGAAACCTAATAAATAAAATAAAGGGGCCAGTCGCGGTGCAGTGGCACAAAGTGTGTCTGTAAAGCGACTGGTTGTGGGTTTGATTCCCACTCCAGGAGTAGAAATATTTAATATTTCCATTTTCTTCGCTCTGGTGTCGACGTAAAGGGCGGCGTTAAGTTCCGCCACTTAACACGTAATGCCTCCGAATTCGGCGGATAGTGGGGAACGGAGTGTCTTAACACTAGGTTCTCTGCCTACCCTGATGTGTACTGTATCCCGTACAGTGTGAAGCTAAAAAAGAAAAAGAAAATACCTAAAAATATTAGACGACAGATTATTTAAAATTTATTAAGCAGTAGAAAGGTAACATTATAAAAATATATAAATTTAAATTAGTTTGTACTGAACATGTAATGTTATCAAATTTTCTAAAAAAAAACGATATAATGACTCCCAACTGAATATTTAAAGGAAATAATTTTTTTATACAAACATTTTGTCGTAATATAAAATAGGTAAGTAGCTATAGTTTCCACAACCAGTTACTTTATCTTATAACAACGTAATTAATTAGAAAAACATGCTAGTGAGAGTTGTATATTAATTTTTGTAGCCATTAGATAAAAAATAAATAAAACTTTGTAAATTGTGTCTAATATTAATGTTTAAGATAACTTAAGCCATCGTAATCAAACTGATTTCCGTCAAATTTGAATTATTAATAATACCAAATAATGGGCAGTGGTTGGACAGTCCTTATTATGTAAACAAGAATAATGTCAATTAAAACTGTTTGTATCCTAATAAAAGAAAAATCCTAATAAAAGAAAAATACTTAGAAACATATAAAAGCATAACGATAAGCAGGACTTGAACTAACGCCTCTCCCCAGTTGTGGTGCAGCGTGACAGTCAACACATTTGTCATAGGTTCGATCCCTCTCTGTGAATTGATATAATTAATAAAAAAAAAATTAAAATATATTATAATTAATTTAAAATTAATATAATAAAAAAACGTATTGTTTTCGCCGCTGTAGTGAGACAAAATGCGACTTTGAATTCCGCCTCTCACCCCGAATTTTTCGTCTCTATTTTCAATAGTCTCGTTATCCACTTTTAGCTGAATGCACATAACATCGAGCTTGTAAAATCAGTAGAGTAAAGATACTAGGTTCTTTTTAGGTATGCTGGTATCGGGAAAATGCGTGTAGCTTGAAAAGAACACCAAATTACCAACAAAACTAAATTATTATATCATACTTATATCATTACTAAAAATATAAGGATAAACAAGTACAAGTTCTGAAACCGTTTAGAAAATAAAAGCGTTTTTAAGTGCTTGATACGAAAATAGCCGTATAGGCTACTTGCAACGCTGCTTAATAAATTTAAACTTGCAAGAGAATTTTAATTAGACAAATTTCGTTTCTCTTTGGTTACGTCACCTGCCATGTTACTTTTACCCTCTTTTGGTAATGTGCAATTGGATCAAAAATCAGGTAAAGTGTTCGAAAGCTATAAGTAAAAATATTTTAATAATATATATGTTAGTTCACTATTCTAAATTTAGTTTTTTAGACAGCTACGTGAGTATCGATACAAAATTGCTTTATTATTGTGTACAGTCTTACTACCAATACTACTACTACTACTAATATATTATGTGCATTATAATACTATTATGAATAATATTTCCATATAAAAACAAAGAAAAACGTCTTGTTCTATCCTAAACTCAGTGATTGCAAATAAAATGTAAGCTAAAAATAATTATCAGCGAGCGCTTATTTCTTAAACACCCAATTCATCCGTCAATTTAAATGGTCGAAACCTGTTTAATAAATCACGCAACTATATTTTAACTGGACATATGTATAAATATTTGCAGTGTTAATCGATTTGCCCAATTACCTTGCTGCCTAAACGACTATTTATCCAGTTTAGATTTGTTTGACGATATCTAATTGATGTAAATGCGATGTTTGGTATTGGAATTCATTTATACGTAAAATATTTATTTTTCAATTACTATTTATTATCGATAATTAGAAAAGTTTGCTTGGTTAATACTACTCTAGCTACTACCAAATATTAAAAAAAAGTGAGGCCAATAATTTAGTTATTAAATTCGAAAATCAGCAAACATTAAATGTTCTCTCGATGTCTTGGTTACCTGACAATGATATTAAGTTCATGTCATGAATACGTAGTATTGTGGACGCAATTGCTAATTTTCAATCAAATCGTATTTCTTACAAAGATAAATAAATAAATAGAGAACATATATAAAAACATTTTAAAAGGAGACCGGCGTGTCGTAAAATGCGATGCTCCTGACTTCGATTAACACTCAAGAGAATTGTTAAAATTATTTCCATTTCTCCGCTCTGAAACCTAAGTTGAAACCCGACCTTGAGTTTCGCCACTCTACTCGCAATACTTCGATATCAGGCAGAAGGTTCTTTATCTACCCGGTTATGCGAGAGGAAGTGTGGAGCTGTAAACGACAATATTTCAAAGACTTTAAGTATTAAATTTCAATGTCAATTAAGCACGAATGTGGCACTATTTTGATGTAGTAGGATTCTTCAAAGTCTTACTCAAAGCGCAATCCTTGTAGAGTGGAGGGCAGATATTTTTATAATATTATTATTTTTTTGACGCCGTAAAATGAAGGTGCTCTTTATCTCCTATACCATATGTTGAAATTTGACAAGAAGTAGATCAGGAAGAGTTTAATCCTTAAGATTCTCTCTACCCACAAAAGTGTGAAGCAAAAGAAAATTGAATATAACTATTTGTACATTCAATATCCATAACATTCTCAATTCTCATTCACCGACAGTCGTCGTTGAAAACTGGCTATATTCAACGCAGTGTTTTATTAACTGACAGGACAATAGTTATATATTTGGAAACGTTTGAAACATCTCCATGCATTTCAAAGTTAAGATATTTAGTTTTAGGACCCGAGTGTTCGTTCATAAAATAGTTTATAGATTGTCTGAAATATACATTGTTCATGTACAGAAAATTTAAGCAGTATTAAATATGAGTATTTACTAGGCAGGTTTTGTTTTTTATAAGAGAAAACTAAGAAAGGATTAATTTGATGTGTGTCTATCACATTATATACAAATTCACACTTTTTCCCGGACAGCAGGGTATTTAGAGAGAATTTGGTGTAAAGGTGTAACTTCTTTAATTTATAAAAAAAATCCTTCTAATCTAGTTAATCTATGTGTTACTTTTTTACTTAAAGTATTTCGAAAAATTAAAAAGGGGCAAGATTTCTGCTTACAAAATAAAATAGCAGTATTACATGAAACATTGATGAATTTAAATGTGGTGAGGTGATTGAGCAAGATGAAGGTTGTCTACTTATACCTTCATAGTGTATGTTGAATGAAATTTTGAGGTATATTTATTGTCAAAGACACTCTGTTATTTTTGACCATTTCACCACAAACATCTTCGAAACTACTGGAAGAATTTAAATAAAAACTTTTTGCTGTATAACTTTTAAACTTAGGTTAAGTCCTGTTTAGGGTATAATTGGTTGTGAAGAGTAGCACATATGATGTAGAACATAATAGATGATAATATATCAGAAAATTGCACCTTTACAAAGGTTGCTTAGCGGGATGGGTATTTTGATGCCAAAACTTATTAAGTACACGAATACGAAGTTGCGGGCAGCTACAAGTTTTAATAACCTGACTTTCATCAGAATCTACTAGTAACACACTCGAATTAGTTATAAGAGTATCAAACATTTCCTAGTCTAGAATAATGTTATTAGTACGCAAAAATATACAAATGAAAACAAACAACTATGGGCTACACTTAGATATGCCAATCATTATGCATTTTCGAGGCATTTTGGAGCGTGGTTGATGGAAATAAATATTATTTAGAATAAATTAATTTAATTTACTGTATTGTTTCTATTTATATAATCTTTTCCGTAAGCGTTGTTTAATGACTAGTATATAAAGCGTCTAATAAATATAGTTTAACCAAACTTAGAATCTGGTTACTTAACTTAACATAACATTTATATTTAAATGTACATTAATAAACTACAAAACGATAAGTAGTCTACAGTTACTAGTTTCAAATTTTATAAGATTCACACCCCATGCCAAGACGATGAACATGTTGCACAAATGGCGCACACCCCTTTACTTTGCGTTATTGAGAATCACTGCCTTAATTTATAAGCATTTCAATTAGAAGGAAAATATAATTCGCGAACCCTTTTATAATTTATATTAATAATAACAAAATTTAAATGTTTAATAAAAAAACTTTTAGTAAAATTATGTTCTTAATGCCGCTGGTAACATTTATGTAAATGATATTTGATAAAGAAAAAAATGGAAATATAGACAATTTGAAAATATTTATGTTATAAAGGTAGCACGATATACCAATACTTACTAAGTAAATACAATTCAACTCTTGCTTTTCTTTATTATTTTGCACATTTCGCCAATCGTTTTGACAAGTGTTATTATCGATACAGTTGTAACACTTCATTAATTTAAATGTAAATGTGTGTGCGTGCGAGAGTTTGCATGTGCGTGTGCGGGTCCGTGCGTGCGTGCGTGCGTGCATGCGTGTGTGTGTGTGCGTGCGTGCATGCATGTGTGTGGCGTGCGTGCATGTGTCTGTGTGCGTGTGTGCGTGCGTGGGTGTGTGTGTGTGTGTGTGTGTGTGTGTGTTACAACAGACGCTAAGTGTTTGAATAGCTGTTATAAATAACGATGGATCATTATCATCTCATCATATTATAATATACTCAATACTTTATTATTTGCTACTATGAAGAAAATTTATCAATGTCTAAACGAAGTACACTAAACCAGTTATTTTTATTACATATTTTTTATTTAAACCGTTAAAGAATTTTATTTATTCCCTTTAGAACAGTTTTAACCGGTCACGTCAGCAGGTCAAGCTTAGGATATGTTTACTATAAGTTAGAGAGTAACCGTTAGCCGTTAGTTAGTTTTTTGTGCTTAACTGAAGCCCTACTAAATGTTAAAAGTATTTCTTTACAATAAATATTTTATTAATCAATATTATTCAAAACTAGTAGTAGTATCAACTGGTTGCGGAAATCAATCCACATCGGCTCGTGATCATGACATTATATAACTTACTACTTCCATTAAATTCTGGTTAACAATGAAACTTGGATCCAAAAATATAATAACTTTCGTTAAGATTGTAGTTACTTCCTCATCAAATGTACCAGGCGATTGTAGGTGCGCTTCTGTCACAGCAAACTCTCCACCGTAATTCGACATATTGCATAAGAAAGGTCGAGGTAATTTAAAAATAACAATTAAGTTTAAATCGAATTAACAACCATCGTGTTTACAGTCACACGCTGGCCGCACCACCACCGCAATGTTTGAATTTCATTTGTCAACGTAGATTATTTTGAACTACTTTTACTAAGGCAGCATTCATTTATTTTTTGTAGTGTTATTGTTTGTAGCGATTATGGTTGATAATCACATTCTACACAAATTCAATTGTCGATTTTTTTTTTGCTAATGCGACATTTTCTTATTTTTTATAGTTTAGCTGAACTTAGACGTTCGAGATCATTAATTTTTATATATTAACGGTTAATGCATATCATGATTACCAACTTTTGTTAAAATGCAATTTCCTTATTTGTTTTTGTTCAGTTGGTATATTATGTCTTACAGGTCTTATAGGTATGTGCTGCAGAAAACCTTAAGAATACTATTATTTAAATAAAACATAGGCTGATAAAATGTCACGTGGTTCTTTACTGTTGATAAAATGTCACGTGGTTCTTTACTGTTGTGTTTATAAATAACTCAAAACTTTTTAGAGACTGAGATAATGCTGTCAAGAAAAGTTTGATGAGTAATATATAAAAATTATATAAGAGCGATCAGGAGAGTTTACAGTAATTTAGCTATTCAATGGAAAGTCTGTATAGACTAGATAGAAACGTATAGTCCTCATAGAAATCCACAACAGCTAGTACGCTGATAAGCTGAAGTCGCATCTTCTTTATCCTTCTGTTATAGCTGTCCATTGCAGATAGTCATATAAAAGGAAAAACAGCCTGGTGGGCTCACTCCGCCACATGCTGTGAATTCCGGACCAATCGTCGGATCTGACCGACCACACATTTAGCCCGAGGCGCAACGGAACAGTTATGCCTCAGCAAAACATCAATTAATAGTTATCTGTCATATTCGTCATGTGTAATCCCTTGCCACGTTATTATACTTAAAATAGTTGGCTTATATGATACTTACAATCCTTTGTAAACGAACCATTATAAATTAACTTTTAACTTTGTATTAAAACTTGTGTATAATGTTTATAAAGTTACTTGTTACGATAAATTACATCAAGAATATACACTAATGGAAAAATTTAAGGATTATAAAATTATTCCAAACTTTTTGTGATTTTTCACGTGGCTGTATTTCCTTCAAAAATGGTCGTAGTGGAATCTAAAAAACTGCATTTCAAAGCTTAAAGATTCTAGTTTTCAGATCTTAAGATGAATAAAAAATTCAATCAACGTGTCTCGTTCAATTCTAATGAATACCGAAAGAAAAAAAAATTTTTTTTGTTCTTTCTCTTGGTCTACTCTACGAAGTCGTGATTTCTTTTTTCAACTTAGACACTATATGGATCGAATAATTTGTTTATCCAGCTTTAACTTGCTGTTTTTAAAAGTTCGATACATCCACTTCTCGCTGAGATATCGAACTCTAAGCAGAAAATGATCTTTTTGCCTTTAACCTTATATCTCAGCTACTGCTGATCGAAATGGAAACGTAAGGAGTACCAATTATGAAATATTCAATAAATTTTCGATAAATAAGCTACGGATTTTTGAAAAAAAAAATCTTTCTTTACATTAATTTTAAAAATCATTAAAAAAGGACTTTTTGCTGGCTTTTGGGATAATCAGCCGCTAAGTTGGATATATCAAGAAACTGGTAATGTTGAGTGTGCCTTTTAAAACTGGAATATTTCCACCAAAATCCTTAAAACTTAAAATATGTAGAATAAAAACATTAAAAATATTATAGTGGCCCGTCGTGGCCCAGTGGCACAAGCGTGTGACGAACGTAAACGACTGGTTGTGGGTTCGATTCCCACTCGAGGAGTGGAAATATTTAATGTTTCCATTTTCTTCGCTCTGGTGCCGAGGTAAAGCGCGGCGTTAAGTTCCGCCACTTAACACGCAATGCCTCCGAATTCTGCGAAAAGTGGGGAACGGAGTGTCTTAACACTAGGTGCCCTATGCCTACCCTGCTGTGTGCGGGATACAGCGTGAAGCTGAAAAATATATTATCATTAAAACCTGAAGCCAAAAAATCTAATTCAAAGTCGACATCGTGACCCTATATTTTTTCATAAATTTGATGAAATGAAACTAAACGGCTCGATGATTTGAAAAGAAACTATGTAGGATTCTTAAAGTTTCAATATACATATATACAAATGTTTTATATATTTGATAATTATTTTCAACGTCACGCTTTAGCAGCACGCAGTAAGGTAGGCAAGGAGAAATTAAGGTTAAGAAATCCCGTTCCTCATTCACGTTGTCTCGACACCAGAGCGAAAAAAATGAAATACTAAATATTTAAGTTCCTCGAATGGGAACCAAACACAAAACCAGTCGCGTTTAAAGTCACACTTGCCACTGCACCAATATTAGCCTCTATTTCATAATGAAACAGTGGCCAATCGTTCAGGAAAATGTAAACTAAAATGTCCATACAACACTATTCAAAGATTTTATTTGTATTGTACATTTTATAAATATCTTATAAAGAACATTCTAAGCATTTAATACTATTATTTTATTTAGTTATTAATAATTTTATGTTCAGATTTTTTTCTTTTAATAATACGATAAGGACTTACCAAGAAATTCTTCATATTTAACCAATTATAAATCTTACTAATCTCAAATACTAGAACAATAATATTTCATTTGCCGCTTATTTTAATCGTTAAATTCCGTTATTCAATATCCATTTCCATGTAAAAACATTTTAATAACAAAAAAATATCTGAGCAACTATTTTCTTTTAACACACTCCCGCCAAGCTCCCTGTAACAATCCATTCATAAATATACGTAGGAATATGTATAAAATATTTTTACTGAATAATATAAATTAATTTAATTTGATACCTAATAATATAAACAAGAATATTTTATTGAATATATTTAAATACGTAATAAAAAAGTAATTAATATTTTTATAAATGTTATGTACGCTGAATGCCACGCTGGCAGGTTATAGTTTATGAAATTTAAAAAAAGAAAAAAAAAGAGGGCTTGGCGGGAGGATGAAGCAATAAAAGGACGCTTAGGAAATTATTGAAATTAAATTGCAAATAATATGAATTTAATACAAGGAGGTGGATATTTAATTAATAAATTCAATATATAAAATGCAATGGCATCGAAATATAATAGTTTTGTGACATTCATGATTGGTAAGATGCATAATTGTAAATTAAGAAGATTTTCTTGGTAAGTTTATTTGTATTATTAATAGAAAATTTGCATAAAATTATTACGAAATGATAACTGATTAAATACAAGAATATATATTACAAGGTAAATAATAATATTAAGAGCATTAGATGTTAGAAAGGTTATTTTTATGATGAGATTTATCAAATTTACAACATTTATAAGTAAAAGCGTATGCCGCGACGCACCGCCATCTTTAAATAGTGTTGTATGGGCATTTTAGTTTAGATTATCGTTAATATTATGAAATATATAAAGTATTGGTGTATTGAAAGGTTAGGAACTACTAATAAAATATTATTTTATAAGACGCGTTTAAAGAATAAAGATTTTATAGTAAGATGGTATTTAAAAGGGTAAAATTTAAAAGAATACAATTAAATGTATAACACGCTGCGTCGTACAATGTTTTACGATCGTCAGGGTTTGGTGAGCTGGTAGTGTACGGAAAAGCGATGTCATTGACATGATCTAATGTTCCTTAGCAGCACCGAGGCTGACGCGTTTGGTAAAGTGAACCGCTATAGCAGCGTTGGTTTAATGTATCGTGTCCAACGCTGTCTTGCGTTCCGTGAGGGAGCTCGTACGGCGACAGCATTGGTATAACTTGTGACACACGATTGTCGTGGGTTCAATAAGCTTATAGCTTTTTGATAACCGATGTCGGTGTTCCGATACTCCTTGGCATCACTGACGCTGACACGTTTGGTAAAGTGATCCGCTATGTGAATGTTAGTTTGTTGTATCTTGTCTGATGCTGTCTTGTGTGAAATAGGCACTTGTACAAAGTCGGATATTGGTATAACTCGTGGCATACGATTGTCGTGTTCCGTAAGCTTAAAGCAAGCTGATAACTGATGTCGGGGACGTTTGACTAAGTTTAAATGTTGGTTTTGTCAAACGACTGCTACGTGTGTGCTGTGCGATTATTTAACTCAAACGGCCCGCCCTGTGGTTGTGCGTTCGAACTGATATGCAAACCAGTGACTTACATTATATTGGTCTCACAAACCAATGACGTATATCGGCCTCACAACCCGATGAATTATATTGGTCTCACAAACCAATCAATAACAAACTATGAATCACAAATCTGACATAATATATAAGAAGCGTAACAAGTACCTCAGAAATATCATATCTAATTTAAATTTAAAGTGTAAAGGTAACTAATAATATTAATTATTAGTATAAAACGATAAGGGACGACTACGGACGGACAGCTAGCTAATAATTGATCGTTTGCTAAGGCATTGAAGTACCATATACGTGAACTGTTCCGTTGCGTCTCGGAGGATTGAATGTTTGTTCGGTCGGGTCCGCCGATCGGTCGGAATTCACGGCATGTGGCGGGGTGGGGCCACTAAGCTATTTTTCTCCTGTTATGTCTTTCAAATTAGATAGCTGTAAGGAGAAGATAAATAAGACGCAACCTCAGCTTTTCCTAAGACGAGCTGTGGTCGATTACAACGGAAAGTTTATGATGCTGCAATTGCTGTCAACTCTCCTGAAGGGATTTAATATATTATATCTTGAACACTTCTTAACACAGTTACCTCTGAATCACTTAAAGATCTTGAGTTACTTACGAAAACAATAATAAAGGTCCTAACCGCGAGACGAATCACGAGCCACAGTAATATTTCAGTAATATTCTAGTAATATCATCAACATTTTTTTTTGGTAGAGGAATAGTTACATCCCTCCTTTTTTTTTCTTTTTTTAAACATTGTTAACTGTAACTTGCGTATATGTATATATTTCATTCAGCCAACGTTACATTTTAAAATAACAATTTTTTTTTTATTTCTTTAAAAATATTTAATAAAAAGGCACGTCATATAATTGTTAAATTAGATTATTTTATAAAAATATATTATATAAAATACACGATGTATCGTTACATCTTCCCAAATATAAAAGCTATATAATAAAAATTTAATTCAAATGCATCAAGTATTTTAAAGGTATGCGCATACAAACAGAGTAATAGACATTAAACACATACAGATAGGCAAAATAGACCAATAAAAAAATAAAAATAAATCGTAGATTTATATTTTATTAAGTGCCTACAGTTTGTTTTCATCTCTCTACATAATTTTTTCATAAATATATTCATCATAAAGATACATATTTTTTATTTTTTTCAATTCACCTTTACTTATTTATTATTCAAATTAAATTAAAAATGTATATTCTTCTTCTTCGCGTTTTTACACACATTACAGTAGGTACAAAGGCTGTCCTGCGTATTAATAAAATGATATATTTAATATGAGGAACTGAAATGATGATTACATTATTTATTTCAACATTTGTTTATTTCCTTATCATTTTTTCCATATTACTCTTACTGTTATTTCTCAAAATGTTAAAACCACTTGTTCTGTTGATTATACCTATAAGTACAGTGCCTAACGTATGTGAGAGCGATTACAATATCATGTATAAAGTAATTATGCAAAACATTCATAGAAAGGCGTAGTTATGAACTTTACTATAAACATCATTTGATGTACACTATACAATAAAAATATATATGTCGCAAGACAACCTGACCAAAATATTGAATAAATAGCACAAAAACCAACTAAAAACGTTAAAAATCGATAAAATAAATTAATATTTGTATTTATATACATAGCAAATATATAGACAAATAGATTAAATATTTTTTTCGAATTATAAATAGTATATGTAAGATTATAAATAGATTTTAGTCAGTTATTATTTTTGTAAAGTTGTGAATTTTTTATCAAACTTTTTTTATGTATTTTTATTTCTTTAGCTTTATATTAATAATAAAAATTGGGTATAAGTCTAACGATATTATTTTAATTGATCACAGAATAAGGCTATTTTTATTTTTATTTATACAATAAAAATAAATATAAAAGGGCACGTTGCTAAGGCAACTCGAATCTCGAATGTTACGCCTGAAAGTGGGTTGCTAGTATTTAAAAAAAACAAGTTGGTACAGAAAACATTATATATAATAAAAAAATGAAAGAAAAGAATGTTATATTATTATATCTATAGTCATTTATAATAAAAGTAAGTGGAATTTACTGGACTAATGGCATGTATCTGGAAGGGGACCAAAAGCTTAAAATTTAAAACCTAGGTATCTACGCAGTAACTTTCTAGTATTCATTTATCTACCAGCGATCCTCTAGATGGCGTTAGCTTTGTGCCGTTCATTTGACATAAGCTTCTGTAAGTTATGTTTAGATGGCATGTCGATAGCACATTTCATTTTTCATTTCAAAAAAATAAACATATGCTTATATAAGTTGTCACCATTTGCAGTAAAATTATATTTTATAAATGGTATTTTCATTGCAAATTGCATTATCATATTTTATTTTTAATTTTGTAAATTATTTTATATTATTAATTTGTAACATAGTTTAGATTATTTGAGTTGTGCTTAAACATTATGACAGATTCATTTTTATATGTAGTTAATACCTATTGAGATAATTTCTAATGTAACTTTCTTTGTCGGACAAAATTGAGGGTCACGCATGACTAAAGGCAATAGATGTTGGAAGCTTATGGATATCAAAGATACACCAAATTTATGAACATTTTTAGTTCGAAAGGTAACATACTTTATTTTAAGATTAATTTCGAAATAAAAGGACAATTTATTACTATTAGTTATCTTGACAATGCTAAGCTTTTTTGAAAGTATTGGGTATCTGAATTCATTCAGTTATAGAAAAACAGGAAAAAAAAATCTTAATTTTAGTGATTTGTATATATTTATTACAGTATTTAACATATAAATATTTATTTCTTAAAACAAATGTTTTATAGATTATGGAATGGCGTTTTCCATGTGTCTTTAAATATACTGCCTACCTGTCACTTGTATAATTTTTTTTTTCAGCTTCACGCTGTATCCCGCACACAGCCGGGTAGGCAGAGGGAACCCAGTATTAAGATACTCCGTTTCCCACTTTCCGCCGAATTCGGAGGCATTGCGTGTTAAGTGGCGCAACTTAACGCCGTGCTTTACCTCGGCACCAATGCGAAGAAAATGGAAATATTAAATATTTCCACTCCTCGAGTGGGAATCGAACCCACAACCAGTCATTTACAGTCACATGCTTGTGCCACTGGGCCACGACTGGCCACACTGGGAAATTGTATAATACATGTAAAATTTCAATATTTGACTTTTTTTAGCTTCACGCTGTACCCCTCACACAGTAGGGTAGGCTGAGGGAACCTAGTGTTAAGACACTCCGTTCTCTACTTTCCGCCGAATTCGAAATTCGAAGGCATTGCGTGTCAATTGGCGGAACTTAACGCCGCGCTTGGTCTCAACACCAGAGCGAAGAAAACAGAAATATTAAATATCTCCACTCCTCGGATGGGAATCGACTCAGACCAGTGAACCAGTCGATTTTCAGTCACATTTTGTGTCACTGCGCCACGACTGGCCCCATATATTTGAGATATGGTAATGATTACTAATGTTAATTTCAAAAATTATTTCTTTTACTTAAGTAATTATTTTAGTATGTTATGTATTTAAGAATCCTTATACAAAATACACAAGAATGTTTTGAAAGCTAGTCTTTAACATAAGTCAAATTTATTTAAATTAGGCCATTTTTACCTTCATGTTTGTAATGCATATACCAAAATATACTACTGTCACATCTGTCCTTTGGTCAATTTGTTAAGAAGTCAAAGTCAATTTGTTTGTTTGTTTGTTTATGATTGTGTAAATTAATTAAAATACAGGCTAAAACCCCCATAGATAAAGTGCTCCCCATAGACGACATATAATTTTAATTAATTTGCATATCCATAAAATATCATACATATTATATTATTTCAACACATATTTAAAAATAACCTTAATAAATTAAGTTAAAAATTTGAATTGTATATGAATACATTATTACAAGTTAGAAACAATTATTACTGGCAACAAAAAATTCTATCAATCATCAAAAAAATCACAACATTTCGCAAAAAGCATGTATTGTCAATAACATTTTTAATTTCTCTTAATTATTAAACCAATTCATTATTGAGAATCAATGTTGATTTTTACATACAATTTTTTTATTTGTCCGTTACATTATATTTTGTATAATATAAAATATTTGGCCGCTTGATTATATAAATTACAGTTTTACTAATTATAAATTATTATTATAAATTAAAAAAAAAGTTTACTAATTTACCTAATTTAACATTTTTTTAAACATATCCATATTTTTTTATATTTTTAATGTTTGTTTATATATTTTAATACATGTGTTTAAAAATAAATTCTACAGGTTTGTTTTACTCTTTTACCGAATTTTAATTTCTGAAACAATTTATAATTGCAATTTCTTATATTCTACATTTTATAAATTGTAACTTTTATCTTTGATATGTAAAAACTATAATAAACTCGATAAACATATCTGTTACTAATGTATATGTATATATCCTATAAGATATTGTAAAACAAACCACAATACATCATCTCTACAGCTTAGATACAATTCTTAAGATAAATCTAAAGATGGATGTAATATATTTAAGGCATCCAAGGTACTTTGAACTATAAAAACAAATTATGCAATGTTATAGTGTCCTAATTTAAAAAGTTGTAACTGAAGTTACAAAATGGAGAGTTTCAAAGAGTATTACATAGCCTACCTACATCTTTCCGTTGCCCCTAAGTATACTTAGACTATAGTATCGGTGTATAAAGTAAACTATGTTTTATCAATGTTACAAGTAAGCCTGGAAAAAGAATTGAATGTAAATTTAGAATTAAATTAATAGCTTAAAAACAACAACACTGAAATCATGAATGCGATTTCTTTTGAATATCTATCTTTTTAAGTAATTACACAATTTAATTTAATTACATAATTTTATTTTTGCAGATTGCATACAAATGTTTTTCTAGTCTTACTAGCAAAGTTAATGCAATACGTTACGATAATTTACTTAAGGGCAATCGATTTATTTTAATGTAATAAATGTTAAAATAAATCGGTCAAGTGAATAAATTTGGTGGCATATAGTATTCAATATTCAGGCATTTTGAAATTTAGTTTTTACTTGTAATTTATGTTTAAAATATCCTAATGCCTGATAACATTTAAAGTTTGCAATATATAATAAGCAATCATACTTAACCTATTTACATCTGGTACATCTGGTACTATATATACTCGTATATATTAAGTACACAACACATAATATAAATTTTATTAAAATTATATAATAAATTGAATAGAATGTTTAGCATAGTCATTATAAAAGCAATATTATGTATAATGTTAAAAAAAATAATTATTTCAACATATCTAATAGAATAAAAAATATCAACATTCAACATATCTAATATTATAAAAAAATTAAAATGAGCCTATTTTAAGAAAACCACTTAACGTTTAACGAAGTCGACAAAATGCGTGTTGAGTGGAGGAACTCAACGCTTGTTTTCTTATGAGACCGAAGTAACGAAATCATTTAAACTTTTTTATTTTCACGAGTGGGAATCGAACCCACGACTATTTGTGTTTACAATTAGATATTGTCAAATGTCACGACGGCTTCTAATTACATAAAGGGTTAGATTTTTACAATACTAATACATACTATGTCAAACATTTTTTTTTGCTTCACGCTGTATCCCGTACACAGCACGGTAAGCCAGGGAACATAGTGTTAAGACATTCCGTTCCAATATCTAAAATCTGGAGACATTGCGTGTTAAGTGGCGGAACTTAACGCCACGTTTTGCCTCGACACCAGAGCGAAGATGAAATATTAAATATTTACACTCCTCGAGTGGGAATCGAACCCACAACCAGTCAAGTTTACAGTCACACTTTGTGCCCCTGCGCCACGACTGGCCTCTATGTCAAAAATATTATAATGCAATGAAGCAAAATATTGCCTAGTTCTATTATCTACTTATAAATAAGTATATAATATCTATATTTTTTTTTCATTAAATATAATATTTATTTCACTAATGTATTCAAAATTCAGCATAAAGGCACCATTAATATTAAGAGTTAAAGAATGAAATTGCCGTTTCGTACAGAAAATTTTAAACATACTTTTGTATGTTAAAATATTTTTATTTAATTAAAGTATTTACCCTCCTGATAGATACATGAAAGATCATAAATAAAAGCATTTGCGAATTTTGGGGATATTGACCACATACTATGTGAAAATAATTTGTACTGCTTTCTCGGAAGAAAAGTTTGTGAAGAAATAATCGTGTTAATCGATCAAAGAGTCAGTGCTGTCTTACTATGGTTTCGCCATCATTAATCAAGAAGTTCTGCACAGAAAACTGTAATGGCTTGAAGTGACCAACCAAACAGTTATAATTTTCTATTCTTTTCTTCAGTCATCTACAATCAATTACTACGTTTTGTGCTTACGATTGTAGTATTTAATCCATTTTGTCACTCGTCACAATTTAGTTCATAATCTTTTAGTTCATAATCCAATTTAAAAAGAAATCTGTCAAATAATGCACACTATGCAACTAGAATTTAAGAAGAAGAAATACTACTGATGAATGATGGAAAACAACTACCCTGTATTGACTTTGTATGTTCTATCATAATGCGTCCCAAAAGGCTAACATGAACGTCCCAAAAGGATATTGCGCACGCCCAATCAAAAATTTGTTTTGTTATATACTCATTATAGTGGACAAACGTCTTCTTTTAATTCAAAGTCATCCGAAGTTTAAAACGGCAATTTCATATTTGTACTAAAGCGCTAGGCTACATGACATGACATTTATAGATGTATTATAAAATCTATTTTTTTAATACTATAGTTTACTTAATATATACTCTACAAAATATAAATTTAAAAATTCAGAATTTCATAAAGCGTCTTTTAGAATATTAAATTGGTACATGATAACACGCTCACTAAGAGATAAATTCTAAAATCCCTTAATATTTAAGACAATGACAATAATAACAATATTGTTTAATTCAATTAAACAACATTAACAACATTATTTAATTCAGCTAATGTACAGTACGCGCATTTTATGTTGAACGGATAGATAGGCTTGAAAATTTCGCTCAGGCACAGTAACTGTCCAATGAGAGTTGACAAGTTACTGAGAAACAAGACACCATGCGTAATGGAATCACTAGCATTTTTCTCTCACCCGTCTCGTTTATAGCCTCTTACCGCCAATCACTCTCTAATAATCACTTCTGCGACGTCTATTGTAGTTAGCTTAGGTCCGTTCAACTTAGAATGTGTTTACTATACAAACCATATATTAATGGAAAAAGACAGCTTTGACACTGTATGTTGTATTTCTATTTAATTAAATTATCGTTTTGTCTTACCACAGCGAGCGAACAAGAGAAATAATAATAATTTCTTAACCTACACCTGTGTTTATAGTTGATATGATGTATAAAAAAAACTTTGTTGTGTATCCCTTATGTAATATAATTATTGTCATAGTGTTTTAAAAATATATAACATCTATTTAATAATATATAAAATTTTAATTTTGCTCCCAGCCCAAAGATCTTTCGACCGCCATTTTCCATTGCTTATATTTCATATCGCGGTCGTCTTCTCCCATTTTGGGATGATATGTAATACCTGCAGACATTGTTATTTGAGTTCCTTGTTTGGCCTCCTCTACTCCCCAATAGGCGACCATGGCGGCACCTAGCGCTGTGCTTTCTGTAAATCCTGCTTTTATAACGTAAATGCCTATTAAATCAGCTTGCATTTGCATTACTAATGCGTTTGATGTCATGCCACCGTCTACCTATAAATTAAAAAATATATAATATTAGAGTAAACTACTGTTAACATTTCATAATAGTGGGTGATTAAACTGCACTAGCATTCGTACTTAATGTTACATAATTGTTGGTTATATTATATGAGAAAAATAAAGAAAAAAATGAAATATGGAAATAAATAAGAATATTTATGTTACATAAAAAATTGTTATTTGTATTTCTTTATTGAACATGTTGAAAGATGACAATCTAATCAATAGAATGATATAATCACAAATATTTTTTGACATTTTACAGAATTAACCAAACCAACCAAATAGAATCGTTAATTAACGTAAAAAAAATTAAAATGATCAGTTCTACAGGAAACAGTCACCAGCTCAGAAGACAGTTCTGTTGCAAAATCAACATAATTGAGGGGTATAAAAGCAAAGGCGCTTCAGTCACAAAATACCTAAATCGAGTAAACTGCAAATTTTTACTGTGTCGTAATAAATCGATATTTCTACCCGAATTATATGATGGTTATTTTATTGGAATACTTTATTAATATAACATTAATTAAAATTAAATAACTTTACAATAACAATATAAAAATTGAGAAATACTGTAGGACTTAGGTGTCTTTGCATTTAAACGTTGGACTAAAGCATGTTTGCCTTCACTGTTCTGGATCGAAGTGGCTTTGCAAGTTAATATTCATTGTATGTCAGCTGACAGCCGCTATCCACAATCGACTTACTATAAAAATGATAGATTCGCCATCTTAAATATTTTGAAATTACGACTTTTGATTGGTAGATTGTGACTGTGGCGTATTTGCTCGTAACATTTTTTTGGTCGAAGCTGTTTTGCACGTAAGCGTTTTTTTCTAAGTGCTTTTTTTATAGAATCGCGGTGGATTTTCAGGTTGCCTCTCATAATATAGTGTAGTTTTATTTGTGAGCTCTAAAGTTTCGTATACTCGGTTAAAAAAAATGCATTTTTGAACTGAAGCGTGTTTGCTTTTATACCCCTCATATGTTCTTTCGAAATATAAATTTTATAATCCATAGTGTAATATTATAAATGCGAAAGTCTGTCTGTCGTCAGTGTATTTTCTCACATAACACGATAGTCAGGAAGGATTAGGTGTCAGTACACTCCGTTCTGATCTATCCGTCGGAAAACGAGAAGATAGTGTGTGATTCCCCCCAAAAAAACACAGCTCTACGCTTTCTCCCTCACAGCGGGGTAGTCAGTGTGGGTAGTAGAGTGGGAGTGTCAAAACAGTCCGTCCTCCGCTTTCCGACCAAAATCGAGACACTACGTATTGACGAAACTCAACGCCGCGCTCGGTTTCACGTACCAAAGCGAAGAAATAAAAAACATTCCCAACAATATAAACATTCCCAACTTCACTACGATAGCCTCTAAATTAAAATCGACCTAACAACAAATTGGGGTCATGTCAATATTAATTTATTACAACATAACTAATAAAAAATAGTATATAAATAACTATACAAAAGTAAACTTACTTTCAACAGCTGAAGAGGAATACCGCAATCCTCATTCATAGCGTCCAATATATCTCTAACTTGAAAACAAACTGCTTCCAGGGCGGCTTTCACTATGTGACTTGAATTCGTATCCTCTGTTATACCACAAATTACTCTGTGAACAATTTATTTAACATGCCGTTAAAGCATATTACGTAAAATTATAATCACATACAAAGGTAGTCAGAGATCTAGTGTCAAAACATTCCGTTTTTCGTTTCCCGTTCGAAATCGTGATATTGCGTATTGACTGACGGAACTCAGCCTTTTGTGTTCGATAACGGAGAGAAATGAAAACAATATCTAATCATTCCTCCGAAGTGGGAATCAAACCCTCAACTATCGTATTTACAGTCACAAGCTGTCACACTGCACCACGACGGCATCTACGAGAATTCTAATACTTATTTAACCTACAGATTTTCTTTTAATTAAAGCTTCTGAAATTCGCACAGAAAGAGGAGAACGGAGTGTTAATTATTCTGTTTATGTATTTATAAATAAGTACATATACACAGTGATTATTTATGATATTCCATCACAAATAATATTTAAATAGACAATATAAAAGAATGAAGTCAAAACTTATTGTATTGTTAGTATAAGAGGGTTGCCTGGTCAGGGTGTCATGAGTAGAAATAAAAAGTGAAGGGACTCATGGTTTCTTTCGTTTATTTTTTAGCTTCACGCTGTATCCCTTGCGGGGTAGTCAGAGAGAACGGAGCGCCAAACGCTACGGTCCCTGCATACTTCTTTCGCCTCGTTCACTGTCATCAACCTCTTCATACACGCCCTCCGGGGGGTATCGTCGATATTATGTTTTCTAAGGTCAACCGAGGTCTCTCCCTGCCTCTCTTACCTTACTTACTGTTTGAAATGTATAAAAGAGGCTGCAAGCTCTCATTTAGGAACAAATTCTCGAAGAAATCACATTATAAGAAGAAACTATGTCCATTTACGCATTGATTGTTTAATTCTGTAGAATCTAGTCTTTTTAGTGAATAATTATAGTTTATAGTGTTTTTTTATTATTATTTCCACTCACGTTTCCTAAAAGTATTATTAAAGTAATTTTATTCATAGCTCCTTACCCTCGTGCATCCTGTCTCCAATAAGGGGCGTAAAGTCCACTAAAGGCTGGTACAAACACAACACTGCCATTTTCAGTAGCTTTTTCAGCAATATCTTGAGAGTCTTTTGCATTTTCTATTAATCCTATGTTGTCTCTGAGCCAGCCGAGAGCAGCTCCTGCTATTGCCACCTAAAATAACAAAATAAGTAAGATAGAACACAGTGCTAAGTCTCTTTTAGCAAGAGAGAAGTAAGATATAAGACAATATTTAAATATCATTATAATACAGTGCACTATAATAAACTTAGAAATTTTCATAAATTTTGCTTCTGCAGATATAATTTCATTTATCAAAATTATAATTCTAAAGCGCAAATTTTATAAATTTTATTTGGGTTTTACGACAGGGCCGGATTAAGGCGGTCTAAAGGCGCTAGAAAATTTAGAGTATATGAATACAAATTAACTAATAGAGAAGTTTGTGACCATCCTGAACTACAAACTCTCACATGCTTATATAATATCCTAGGATTTTGCATCTGAAAATTGGAAAACACATATTTTCAACTAATCTGACGAAGTCATTGGCAACCGTTACATTTTTTTTATTATATAAAAAAGGCAAACTTTTAAGGAGTTGTGGATGCGTTGCCGACCTTGAGGGAAAAGGAGGGTAAGATGGAGGAAGGATGGGGATGGTGGAATGGGGAGAGCTGGCTTACATGTCATCGAATTGGAACACATCAACAGATGTTTGGCGGTTAGCCATAGTTAGCTTGTATTCTTAACCTGTCCCCCACGGGTGAACTTTAATATAATAAAATTACTCACCGAACCCTCTAAAGCATAGCATGGTGGGTTTTCACTACCTAACTGGTAAGCAACAGTGGTCAACAAGCCTCTTGAGGAGCTAACTCTTACGTCCCCTGTGTTATAAAGGACAAAGCATCCAGTGCCATATGTGGCCTTGGCCTGGCCTTTGGACAGACACATCTGTCCAACTAAAGCTGCTTGCTGGTCACCGAGACATCCTGCTATAGGTATACCAGTAAGAGGCCCATCTGATATGTAACCGTAGATCTGAAATTGCAAATGGTACATATATAAGTAAGAGGCCATCCATTGGGATAGTTTTCGACTGAAATGTGACAACCCTGGGTTCAGTTTACACATGGAAGAATAACAATTATATTAAAATTGTTTTCATCTCCTCGCTCTAGTACTTGAGCACGAGATGTCTCGATTTCGGCCAGAAGATGGAGGGCAGTGTCTTCACACTTGATTGAGTCTGACTAACTCACTATACGAGGAAAAGGGCAAGACTACTTTTGAAATATACCTATATTTTTGTGAGTGTAATACATTGGATTGTGAATTGATTTAAAACATCTATATTTTCTCAAAACTAATGAGTTGCTCTAAGATTACTTTATATATTATGATGATCTAGGGTTATATTTATTGCCTTTTGTTTACATTCTTACTTCAGAGCTAGATTTAATGTCAGGCAGCACTGATTGTGGTATTTCAAAAAACTTCATTAATAATGGATCCCACTTTAAATTCTCAATGTTCATCAACATTGTTCGTGAAGCATTTGATACATCAGTCACATGCTTTCCGCCTTTAATACCACCTGGAAAAAAGAAATGTTTTATATTTTTTATTTTTACATTCTTAATCAGCCAATATTTTATACAATATTATTGAGCAATTGTGTTGTGATAAAGTGATGTAATTTCATAATCACATATGATGTCATTGTCACAATGTAAAGTATTAACTATAATAAGACTTGAATGGTAGGGTACAATATATTAACATGTTCAATAATTTTAAATTAATAAAGATGAGTTAGATTGTAAGCAAAATTATAAGGGCTAAAATATTAAATAGTTAAATTAAATTATTTTAATTCTCACCTGTCAAATTCCACATAATCCATGTATCAACAGTACCAAAGTAACAAGTGCCTTTTTTCATAGCCTGCTTTACAGCATCAACATTGTCACTGAGCCATCGGAGCTTCACTGCACTGAAGTATGGGGACATTGGGAGACCACATAAGGGCTAAAATATAAAAGTAAATGTATTGTAGGCGTTCAATGTATAAATATGCATATAGCATATGTATTATAATATAATTATGTTACTCATAGAAAACAATATTTGCATATTGGTATCTAATAATATTGTCATTAATTAATTTTTGTTACTCTCTTTCAATATTTAAAAAGATACGTTTTTAGAAGTATTTATTATATTTAAGGCCCATAGAACAAAAAAGAACAAGAAAGTTTAGAATTATTGATGGAATTAGAAAATAGTAGTATAGTGACGGAGCTAGCAACCCTCTTGTGCCTTCGCCGTGAAATTGTAAAGAACTTTCATGATCAGTTCAGTATTTCCTAACATTACCCGTTACAAACAAAGATACAAACTTTAGCTCTTTAGTATATTAGTATAGATATCTCTTGTCAAATGAACATATTGAACAATGTATAAAAGTATATGGGTAATTTTTTTTTTATTTTTTACATACTTTTAAAAAGATTGTTTCCACTTGGTGTAATGTAAGCATTCTACAAAATTTCATGCCCAGTAGTTCAATGATATGATTTTCGTGAAATAATGATGTCTCTTGCAATAAATAGTTTTTTTTATTATACAGATGTCTTACCTTTAAATAATTTTTATTTCTTGTTTTATTTGGGACCATATCTAGTAACTTGTCTATAGTAGATGATGTTCTCATATCAAGCCACACTATGGCATTGTGGAGAGGTTTCCCTGTTTCTTTATCCCATACTATTGTAGTTTCTCTCTGATTAGTTACACCTACTGCTATAATATCCTAGAATGAATAATTATCATAATTATTCCACTAATTAGGATACTTCCATCTACTGCTGGACATAGGCATGCCAGACTTCAGCTCATGAAAAGTATTTCTAAAATAATAGTAAATAAATAGAATCTCAGCTTTTTTAATATTTTAAATGGTATAAAATAAAGTTAACCAATTAATTTTCTTGTTAGTTATTGACATTAAATAAATATATTTTCGAAATAAAAGAATAAGGTAAGATTTAAAAAAGAGATGCTCTCTTTAATAAGTTCGTTAAGAGATGGTTGAAAATGAAAATCATAATTATGAAGTACTAACTTTTGGAGAACCACCTAAAGCTACTAATTTTTCCACAGCACTTGTTATGCAAGTGGTTACCACTTCGAGTATCGCGACAGGATCCTGTTCCACCCACCCTTCTTGAGGGAAATATTGTTCTAGTTCTTTCTGATGCACCGCTACTACTTCACAAGAGTTAGCTTTAAATATAATAAAGCGAGCACTCGAGGTTCCCTCATCTATAGCCCCTACTAGAGGCCCAAATTTACCGTAAACAGACATAATTAAAGCACACAAAAACAAACAAAATAAAAAATATGTATATTGCTTATCTAATTGCACTTTGTACCCTGACGCTTGTTTAACTAAACAGTTAATTAAATACTTATCGTTATCTGGATACTTGCAGACATTTAAACTTACAGGTTTTCCTAGATGTTTTGACAGTTGACACTGCGCAACTTGACAAATTGGCACTAGACAGATTAAACTCAAAGAAAGACAGACTAAATACGAATAATTTAACTTTGAGATTAAATCTGTGGTACATGGAAGTAACGATAAATATGTAATTAGCTAAAAATGTCATAATGAGTTATGAACATTTAAAAGGAAATATGTATATATATATATATATATATATATATATATATATATATATATATATATATATATATATATATATATATATATATATATATATATATGTAATATTTCATTTTATCTCTTTATAATGTCAGGACATATATGTACTTTAAATATCATACTTTAAAAATCAATATTTATATCAAATTATTAATTATTCCAATAAGCTGTTACAAGCACTTTCGAATAGCCAGTTAAATATTAGTATTGTCATTTCTATCGGAAGCTACCACCGGCTCGGAAGGCACTTCTGCTGAGAAGAACCGGCAAGGAACCCGGCAGTTGCTCAATTGATATATAATTTACAATAATTTCTCAATTAACATAAAATTCCAATAATTTAACAATTCTTTATAACCATTAAGGTTTTGTTATTAGCCAATACGCGTCATGATATTTAAAAAAGTCAACTTCATAAGTAATTATATAATATCAATTTAATTACCAAATATTAACCTTTAAGTACCGACATGCGGTCTCAGAGGCCCCGGCAGGTATTAGACTTGTTAGTTTACCCCTTTCCTCGCACAACACCGATCCCCGCTTTTAAGTAGCTGCGTGGTCAGTGCCCACGTCGACGTTAAAACAGTAAGTATTGTCGTCGCAAGCATATTTAGTGAGTAATTACGCTTTGAAATTCCGACGCGGCCTCTCAGGCCTCACGTCGGTACTTACGTAAGTTTTTTGTTTATTTTTTTGTTATAGTAAACTGTTATTTTCATAGATATTATGAACTACGGCTACACCAGAGACTTTCGGCAGTAAAGGAAATAATTGTGCGATAGATTTACAGAATGCAAAGCGATCTCGGATATATATAAATACATTAAATCCAAATAGTGATTTAGTTATTGAGAGCTGGCTTGCGGATGAAGATTCCAGTGGATCAGAGTTTGATGCTGTTGGTAAAAATTTTTGTCAGGAGCACAGTGCCCATGATACAGATACTAGCACTAATATTTCTGATACTGACGAAACTCAACCTGAACACATGGTAGCGCCGTCATCATCATCAGATGAAGACGTTCCACTATCCAAGCTTGGTTATTTGCTTTTGTATAAAAATTTGCTCGACAGTTGGTATTGGAGCATATAATGCGAAGGTTTTAACCTAAGGTTGCCCCGTAAACTAAGAATGTGTTTGGCAAGAGTATTCGGTTCTGATAAGCCAAAAACATGTGAAGATGAAGCTGAGGAAGTCAATACACGAAAGACTTGTCTTTCATGCCAACCTAAGCTCAAAAGAAAATCTACTTATAGATGCTATTCGTGTTCAAAACACGTATGTTTGCAGTGCGCGAAACAAGTGTGCCCTGACTTCGCTTAGAATTAATGAGTGGTTGGACTACGGACAGTTTTTTTTTCAGAAGGTTTATGTTCCTACAATATTTTTTTTCTAAGAGTTATATTATTCGTTAGTAAGAAAAACTATTTTTTTTTTATTTTGATAGGAGTATTTTTTGGTTTTTGAATTTTTATGTAGAACAACCTATTTTTTTGACAAAATTCATGTCAAATATCATTTTAGTGCTTTTTTCAAATGTTAAATAGCGTTGATTATCTTTCTATACTTGTTTTTTCTTTAAACCCTTTATTTTTCATCATAATGCAAGGACAAACATTTAACTCACACATTTCTTAAAAAAAACTATATTATATATGCGGCCTCTCAGGCCTCACATCGGTACTAACGTTACAAAAAATGCACGTCGGTACTTAAAGGTTAATACCAAAATGACTTCTATTGTTTGTTATAATTAAATATATAATATATTTAAATATTATTTCAAAGAAATACATACATAATAATTATAATATCTAATAAACACTTGGTAAGAACAGCGGGGATGTTTGCACCTGTACAACTGAACATTCTCAAATAACAATAACTGGGTATCACTTTTTAACATTTTTAAAGTGTTATTCCACGCTTAGGAAAATTGAAAAAGACATTTAAAGAAAACGTATAAAAATTTGAACGCAGCGGGATTCGCAGTCGCGCCTCCTAAATACCTGGACGGTATTGTCTCCCTATTGCATCTCTCAGCATTTCGCATCATCAGATGCCTGCACTACTCTGAGCTGTGATTCGATATTTTGAATGTATTTTAATCATTTTATATCTACTTTCTCACAAATATCTGCTAAATATTAACTGTAAATAAAATAATAGAATACTTAAATTTGTATTTCCATTTAATGTATTCCAGTTTTTTAGAAGGAATTTTTAATTTCATAGTCATATGTCTTAATATCTTTTTTATTGAAAGGAAGTCCCTTACGGATACCCGCTCCATTGGGAACTCGGACGCGGTTATGTGGGATTTCGGAGTGGCAGAGGCATTTCTGCCAGTCCAAAACTTCGCCAATCCGCTAAAACTACACGGTGTCCTTGACCGCTAACCGAAACCATCGGTACTCCAATCTTCCGTGAACTTTTAGTAACAAAATTCCTATAATGGAGAATGTTAACTAATTTTGATTATTAGCACATCATATTCTCTGTCAAAAATAAAAATACTAGTGAAAGAATTAATTCGGTACGACAATTAATTTCCGAGTTAGAAGTAAAACAAGTTGCAACCGCTAAATCGATTAAGCTATTGTACCCTCTTTTATTTGAAGACATCTTGATTCCATCATTTAAAGGCTTTTAAATAACTACATCCGTCACCGCAGTGAAGCGCGGCGACTGTTGCTGTGGCTTGTCCCGTTCCGTCGCTTGATTATATTATATTTATATGTTACTTGGTTTTTTTTACTGAAAGAGGACAAGACTGTAATTATCCCAATTATAAAATATATTATTATCAAAAATACTATTGTTATAGCTATAAATAAAAAATGTACTCCCATTTTTTCCATTTTTGCCAAAATTATAGAAAATGAAAATAATTACCTGTATAACATGATCTTTCCCCCAATTAAAGGTAGAAGCAACTACCATCGCGGTAGCAGTCAGACGCCGTCAAAAGGCGCCTCGAGCAATTTCAGGGGCACCAAATTTTGCCCGGAAAAATTATGAAGGTTCTTGGTTTGCATTGTTTTTAAATAAATAGACAGATTACAATACAGATTATAGCTTACAATTAAGTAAGTTTTCTTAATGATATCATGACGTTTTGCCCTATGCTTAAAATTGTTTTCTATTCATCAAAATCTTTTAGTGTTAATTAGTTTCCGCCCATTTCAGAAATATTGTGCATTGGATGACGAAACCTATTACGTTTTGATTTCCCAGGCCGGGAGATGAAAATGCATGTACAAAATGAATATGTAAATATTACAATTTCATGTCTTCGCTGATTATTTCCGCTGAAGCTTGAATTGAAATTATTTTTCGATTTACTTTCTAGATTTTAAATCGTTCTACATCCTGTATTTCCAAATAAGAGCTGAGCAAGTCAAAAGTCAGTTTGTCAACAAATTTGTCAGTTAGTTTCAGGTTACTTGCAACAGGTAGGAGAAATAATATAGGGGCTAACTTTTTAAATTATTTTTTAATTTTACATAACATTTTATAATTATTTACTATTCAAAATTATTTTTTGTATATTATGTTACAACGTTAAGGAATATCATACAGCCGTCGAACTTGACAATATGTTCGACCACGGATGAAAAAAATATAATTTGCACTCTTAATCTCTTTTTCCCGTTTTAAATAAAACTTTCGTTTGCCGTGAAGTTGGCGCGAAAGCAAGGGTAGCCTGCCGTCGTACGATAGAGTTAATCCATTTAGGTACTTGAATTAACTTGTATGAGATCACATGACTGTTCATCTCTTGTTTATATTGCGACAAATTGCAAACTATTACATGATGTAGCAACAAAATAAAATGTTATATGAAGTGATTTTCTTTCAGATTAAAGCAGAATACGTGAAGCATATCGTTAGCACTTTGAGAAATAGAGTAACCATACCGAACATTTGTAAAATTCTTTGTGTAATACATTAACCACCAACACTAAATTTACCTATGTATGTAAATTTACTTATGTAAATAAGTATATAAATCAGTAGAGATTAAAAATAATTGTGATTATACATCAAACTAAAAAACGTGTTGTGTTAATATCATTTCGTCGCTTCCCACCAATCGATTTCTTCAACGATATGGTGTGTGACGTAGCCACTCTGATAGATTAGTTCTATCTACTATTTTTAATTGTTAGGGGTGGTTTCTAAATACAAAGATTGCAAATATCGAAATATATAATTTGCAATAAGAGGTAATAGCGATTAAAAAATTATGTCAAAGCACCAATGGAATAAGTTGTGAAAAATTTCATGTATGTTTTAAAAAAAATATTTCAAGAGCGTAACGAGTTTTTAAAGGAAGTTCATGGATGTGAATTATTTCTTATCAGAATTACTTTATATGTAGTAAAAAGTTTTCACACTGCACGCATCCCACTATGTGTTTATAATATGTTGCCTAAAAAGTCTCATAATTGTGACTTTCTATTCAACAAGATAGATAGATCTTAAATGGTTTTTTATTTATTATATCTTGCATACTATACTACAGACCTATAGTCTGTATCCTTTTTCAAATATTTTTCTTTTTTATATAAACTACATTTTTTTAAGCAATTTCTAAAATGAGGAGGTTATCATTTCGTCTGTATTTTTTTTATGTGTTGCCACAAAACTTTTTACAGACTGGATCGATTTTGATGATTTTTTTAAATGATTGGAAGTGGTTGCAGTGTGGTCCCATTTCTTTCAATCAGATCTTACTTAGTAGTTTTTTACCAACTTCATAAAAAGTGGAAAATTTACAGCTCGACTGCATTTTTACTTTACGTATCATGTCGCATAACTTTTAATTGAGTAAATCAATTTTGATAATTCTTTTTTATATAAAAGCTAATAGTTGCTGTATGGTTACATATAAATCTAGTTAAGATCTGTCAAGTAGTTTTTAACGTACTTCAAAAAAATTGAAGGTTTTCAATTCGAGCCTTTTGTTTATGTACTTTACAGTAAATCTTTTTACTTAGGGAATCAATTTTGATAGTTATTTTTTATATGAAAGCTAATACTTGCCGTGTAGTAGCATTTTATATATAGTAAATATCCGAGTAGTACTTTTTAATCGACATCATAAAAAGTACAACTTTTTGCATGAAATTGTACTTTTTGAGTACTATACCATATACATTTTTACTGTGTGAATTAGTTAAGATGGTTTTTTATATAATAGCATATACTTTTTTTATAGTCCCATTTGAATTTAGTTAAGATCTGATTTGTAGTTTTAAAGTTATTCGTAATTATTGCTAATATTAAAAATGCGAAAGTTTCTTTCTCTGTTTGTGTTATACTTAATTACGCCTAAACTACAGAATCGATTTAAACAAAATTTCATAAACAGATAGTCAAAAGACTAAAAAAGGTCATATTTACTTTTTTACTTTTCAATCCTAAAAGCGGACTGTAAAAAGTGGGAAAAGAGAATACAAGTTTGTATGGAAATTACGCACATTTTATAGCTAGAAGAAATTTGCGTGAATCTAACTACAAAAATACTAGATCACTTCAAACATTTCTTTCACCTTTAGAAAGCTATATTTACACTGAGTAATAAATGCTATAATTATTTCCAGGAACAATCAAGTAAAAAAATGGTAATAAAATGTTTTTCACTGCATGCGATGTGAAAACCTTAGATGATAGAACAAAACAATGTACACCAATACCTCGCCTTGCGTCGTTTCGTTTTGCGTTTTTTTTCAAAGTTGCGTCGCTGCTTAATTTTTACTCACTTTCACTGTGCGTCGTTTGATTTTCGAAGTTGCATTGTTTTGGATTCGTGTCTTAGTTTTTTTTTAATAATTGGAATTAAACGGTCGCTTAGCAAAATGCTAATGAAAAAGATGACAGTAACCGTTTAATGGAAACCTCCAAAGAACAAAATTTAACCTCCAAACAAATTTCTAAAGTGATGTGTTTGATTGACGAAGCTATGGAGGTTTTTTTAAAGAACGATCCTGACAGCGAAAGGAGTTTAAACGTGTCCAGCTACGAATATCAATTGCTACAAGGAAATTTATCTTACGTTGAAAAAAAGCTCTTCAACAAACATTGCAAAATTATTTGTGAAAGAAAGACGACCTACGACAACAGCCACTATGGACTCATCAGACAGTGATTAATTTTAATTAAACTTTCATAAATTAAATCAATGTGTAGTTTATTTTGTTTAATTGAATACATTTTTTTAGGTATTGATATGTTCTTTAATATTTTAGGCACTAAACACAAAACAATGTTGAACCGAAACGTAGAGCTGAAATTACTTCATAAAAATCTATTATGCATTGGCAGGCATATGCAATAATATAAATAAAATAATTTTATAAATATGGACGGGTCCTACGGAGACACAGTTGTTGATTCACAGACAGTGTTTTCGAAACATTAACAAAAATCACAACTGTGTTTTTGCACCTGTATAAATTTACGTTGGATACCAGCAGTCCTATGTCCTCGTAGCAACGTCTGAGTGACAAAAGGAACATTTTAATTGATGCAATATTCCGTAAAATAAATTATTTCTTCATGATATGTTTAAAATTTAACTGAAGACTATATAAACCCTACGAAAGTGCATCGTTTTTAAATGATACTTTTTAAACTGGTTTAATCGCGTATTACTTCGTATATGACAATAAATTTTAGAAAACACTATTTATACCAATATCAGTTACACTTGCGACTGTGTTGACTGACTGACGGAAGTTAGCAATAAGTTTTTTAGTGCGAAGCGCTGATTGAATATACGACATCGATATGGCACCTCGCGTAGAGCTACCAGCTCACACTCGTGACTACCCTACTAAATGTGCAAGGCGAGCAGCATGCACATATTTAATAGTTGATCATAATATTGTTGAGGAGTTAAATTAAGAATAGTCTCAAGAGATCATAAGATATTCATTGAGATGATATAAAGAGCGATTTTCTTCTTCCGATTTAAAGTACTCTATTTTGCATGGTCTGCAACATCCTCGTTGGTTAGTCCATTGGCCCTCATGTTAGTCGTGGTAAACTATTTGACGTTTAAAAAATGAAGCATGTAACTTCTTATTTTGAATAAAATGATTTGACTTTGACTTTGTCCTGCTTTACGACATCTAGCCACCGCTTGCTTGGGCGTCCGGGGGTCGTGCTCTAAGGATAGATATATCAAGGCATATTCTTCCGACAAAGTTCTTAATAGTTCTCAGGCCGGTGTGCAACATGGCCATACCATTTCAGGCTACGCGCTTATCCGCTACGTCACGGACTCCAAGAATAACTCGAATAAATGTGTTTCGTGTGCGGTCAGTCCGCGTAATGTCACACTTCCATGTGTCACATCCATTTAAACACCTTCCATGTCCGTAACGTGAATCTCGTAAGTGTGTCTAGATAGTGTTGGCCAACATTCGCTGCCATATAAGAGGATTGGAAGGAGTAGAGGTCGGATTACGCTCTAATTTATCGATATAAAGGGCGATCTTGTTCAAAATTAAATACTTGTGACAAATAATACATTTATTAATCCGGTTAATATAAAGTTTATAAAGTTCACATATTTACAAATATTAGATTATTTTATAACAAGTAGCGGGTCGCTCGCGGCTTCGCCCGTCTAAACTACAAAACTGTAGCAGATAGGTATATTGTATTTGTACTGGCCCGCATGTTTGCTTAAATTATAAACTTTTCTTAAATTCAATTACAATTTCATGGAATTGTATAAATTTGTTAAGTTATTTAAATGTGTCAACCGATAGGAGAAGTTCAAATATTGATATGCAATATAGTCTAGACCTAGATACCCTTCGTAGCCCCTTCGAACCCTTCAGTAGGGACAAGACGAAAGCCATATACTACTACAAGCTCTGTCTCTAAAATAGAAATAGGCCGGACACGTAGCACGCATGCAAGATAGGCCAATAAATTGACGAAGTGGCCGGGCACTCGGGGAACAGCGCAAAAAGGGAAGACCTTACGCTAGGTGGGAAGATGACGTCATTAAGACAGCTGGTGTGAACTGGATTCAAAAAGCGCGCTCAAGAGAAAACTGGGCATCTTTGAAGAAGGTGAAGACCTTCTTCAAAGATGCATAGTTTTCTCTTGACAGGGGTTCTTGCAAGAGGTACTAACTAATTTGTAAACAAATAATCAAATTAAAAGATAATAATAAGAAAATAAAATATAATTATATAAATATGAGTATGAGTATGTATTATTTTTGTAAGTAATATATGCGTGCATGAGAGCGTGTAAGTATATAACATGTGTATATATGTTTTATGTGAATGCATGTGTGTGTGTGTGTGTGTGTGTTGTGTGCAGTTCACCTAAATAAAAATTGATAGTGTCCGACCGAAACTGGGTTTTCAGCCGAAACCGAAACCGAAACCGAACCTTCGGCACTAGCTTCAGTTTCGGCCGGAACCGAAACCGAAACCGAAACTGCTGATGACGTCATAAAATTAGCATAACATGTAAAAAAATAGTACATTTTTTACGTTTTATTGTGATTATACGGAATTTATTACAGTATTTTTTTTACATTTTCAATTATATTTATTACTATACATTTTCAGTTTCACGTTCCGCTTTTAAGGGTTCCGCTTTTACCCGTATGGCAGGGTAGTTCACCACTTTCCGCCCGAAATGGAGACGTTGCGTGTTGAGTGAACGCTAAAAAATATAAAAAAAAATACAAAAATATCTTCTTGTAATGTTCAAACCCGCCATTGGCCTTTTCAATTTCCCCGGTTTGGTAGTGGTAGGTTAAGTTTTAATTAATATTTTTTTATTGTCTTCACAAGATTACCATCATGTAGATATACGATGTCCATGATTACAGCACAGCGCACTAAAAGAGTTTTTAATACTAGGTATGTCAGATCAAATGCCACCTATGATAATCGAGCGATTCCACGACAGCAAGGCATACAATTACGTCAAAAATGAAACACCAAATATGTCATAATATGGTTCGATGACATGTTAGCCAACTCTCTCTGCCCATTCTTGTTTCTTCTTCACCCTCAAGGCCGGCAACACATCCACAATTCCTCTAATGTTGTAGATGTCCATGAGCGAACATTACCTTCGCTCTTATGATCAGACAGATGGTCCTTCTGTTCGTTTGACGCCTTTTTAGAATTAATAAAAAGGTAGTAAGTACTACAGGTCTACGCCAGTTCCCTTTGCCCAGGCACCTGGAGTGGATTTACATAGAGGCTTTTTGAGCTGTAGTGCAGGGACCTGTAAGTTTTCAAAACCCCCAGTCCCATTAAGGATTTGGTAAATTTATTAGACATTTTGTAAATTAGTATTTTATTGCCACAACATGTTTATATTGTGGCTTACTATTAGTACCTATTGCTTACTTAACTGTGTCTTTCTTGCAGGTAAATTTATATGCTAGTTTGTGATAAGATTTATGGATATTTAATTAGACTATATTTTGTATATTTTATAGAAGTCCTGTGTAAAAATTGGTTAGTTATTTAAATAACAACTAATTAGGCTGACCTCCAATGTAATAATTAGCCCAGGGTCCCCCAAAATTAATAGTCAGCCCCCGAAAGGAGCCACACTTACGAGTACAAACACAGTGTGAATGACACAGTGTCATTCACACAATGTCACACATATTATTCTTAACATACATTTATAATTCATTAAAATCGTTTACCATATCTTGAGATTAAGTACACAAGCTATAAAAACACTCAAATGTAGCTAAACGACGTGTGAAAATTTATGAGTACAGAGTTTCGGCATTGCCGAAGGTTCGGCAGCTTTTTTGCCGAAACCGAAACTACGGCCGAAACTACATTTTTTTGCCGAAACTTGCCGAAACCGAAACCGAAACCGAACCTTCGGTCGGACACTAAAAATTGACAAGTATATGCGTGCATGAGAGCGTGTAAGTATATAATATGTGTATGTATGTTTTATGTGAATGCATGTGTGTGTGTGTGTGCTGTGTGCAGTTCACCTAAATAAAAATTGACAATTTTGGAGTCGGTGTCAGCCATGTGAGCTTATAACTATTTAAATGGGGATCTATTAATCATAGCACAACATCATAGACAAATATTAGCTCAGACACAGCGACATAGCACGATGTGACGGCAGTAGAGAATGGAAGCGAAGAACGTGAAGAGATGATAAGCCTCATGTGGCTAACACCGACTCTAGAATTATCAATTTCTATTTAGGTGAAGTGAATATTTGGTATTTTTTTTTACTATTTTAGAGCATTATATTTGAAGTCGCGTTTTTTCTAAAAATTAATTATTGGGACTACTGTGTTTTGCGCTTACGATTATCCACTTCACGTCACACATAGTTATGCGGCCCAAACTAGATAGATAGACAAAATACTTTCATCTCTATAGCTATTTAACAAGGAAATATAAGCTTCAAATCAAATCAAGACGCCAATGCCTTGGTAGTTTGATACGGATCAGATTCAATTACCTTTAGTTCATTGTTGTTTACGCTAGTTATGAGTCTTCCTTGCAGTTTATACCTACCTCGTCGTATAAACTGCAAGGAAGTAGTCGTAATTTTCACCACAAAAACTGCTAAACCAAAAATTTTGCTTTTTATTACTGTATATTTGGAGGGACCAAACACAGGATTGGCATTATGTAACTAGTCTCCACCCTGAAACCTGAAATGTTTAAAAATATATTAATCAAATCATGCTTTGGCTCGTGGTGCGACTTGTGGTTAGAACCTTTGTTGTTATGAATGTAAGTAACTCAATTTCTTTTTGAAATCAGAGGTAATAGTGTTAAGCAATTCTTTCTACGTGAAATATATTAAATACGTACAATAAGCCATTAGAGGGTGATCTTTGTGAATTATAAATTTGCCATCAGAAGGTATTAACTCGTTTTATATTTAGTTACAATTTTGCCATCAGAAGGTATAGACTCATTTTATATATAAATTAGCCATCAGAAGGTTTTCCTTGTTCATTGTATACACCCATACCTCGCTTTGCGTCGGGGTTACGTTCCAGAAAAACACGACGCAAGTTCAAACGACGCAAAGTGTAAATAGATTTTTAATAGCAAGCTATTGAATGATCCAAGATAGGTTCCAGGCTTACGAAAATACTACCTCTTAAAATAAATTCCAATGTAAAATTTTTCAAACAAAAATAATTTAAAAAAAAATTGAATTTATGAAAGTTTAATTAAATATTGTTTTGTTTTTCATTGTATTCTTTGTGTGCAATAAAGTATATCTATCTATCTAAAATTAATCACTATCTGATGAGTCCATAGTGGCTGTTGTCGTAGGTCGGCTTTCTTTTACAAAAATTGGTCCAATGTTTGTTGAACAGCTCTCTTTTTTTCAACGTAACATTCCTTGTAGCAATTCGTAGCTACCGCCTGGGACACTTTTAAACTCCTTTGGCTGTCACGATCGTTTTTTAAAAAATCTCCATAGCTTCGTCAATCAAACACATCACTTTGGAATTTTGTTTGGAGGTACAATTTTGTTCTTTGGAGATTTAACGACGCACAGCAAAAATCAGTAAAAATTAAGCAGCGATGCAACTTCGAAAAAAACGCAAAACGAAACGACGCAATGCGAGGTATTGGTGAATTTGCCATCAAAAAGTATACACTCATTTATTTATTAGTTAGCCATCACGTGGCCAGTCATGGCCCAGTGGCACAAGAGTGTGACTGTAAACGACTGGTTGTGGGTTCGATTCCCACTCGAGGAGTGGAAATTATATTTCCATTTTCTTCGCACTAGTATCGAGGTAAAGCGCGGCGTTAAGTTCCGCCACTTAACACGCACGCCTCCGAATTCGGCGGAAAGTGGGGAACGGAGTGTCTTAACACTAGGTTCCCTCTGCCTACGCTGCTGTGTGCGGGATATAACGTGAAGCTATTTAAGCCTTCAGAAGGGTTTTGGACATGTAAATATCTAACTCAAACTATCCGTTGTAATCACTAAGAGCTCGTCCGAGGAAAAGTCCTAGGATCGTCCCATTAATCTTCCACTTACAACTATGTAAGATTACTGAGAGAAAAATGACCGTGTGGCCCCGTTACTTGCCGTGAGTTCCGTCCGTTTGGCGGACCCGAGCGATCATACATTGAACCCTCCGAGACACAACGAAACTGTTCACGTGTGTGATACTTACAATGCCTTAGCAAACGATCAATTATTAGTTAGCTGTCACGTCATGTTTGTTAAGATTGTGTGTGATTTTTCTCAAAGGTACTTGGTACGGTTATTATATATACTTAATTAGATTTGTGGTTTATTGTTCATTGGTTTGTGAGACCAATGAATTCGTCGGGCTGTGAAGCTGATATACGTTACTGGTTTTTAAGACCAATATAATTCGTCGGGTTGTTAAGCTAATATACATCATTGGTTTGTGAGACCAATGTCACTGGTTGGCATATCAGTTCGAACGCACAACCACTCGGCGGCCGTTTAAGTTAAATACCCGCACCACAGCACACGCGTAACAGTCGTTTGTCAAAAATAAGTTTGTCAGGAAATATATATAAATTTTAGTGTACAAGGTTATTCAAAGATGGCGGCACGGCACGCCAAATGCTTTAATTAATTTGTGTTGTGATGTTTGTAAATGTTTTAAATATTGATTGCCTTTAATACTATTATATTATTTATTGATTGCCTTTAATACTATTATATTATTTAGCTATTATTATTTAAATATTCATTTCAATATTCCCTTTTGTTATTTTTATATCATTAATGTAATAAGAACTCACCAAGAAATTCTTCATAATTAACAAATATGCATCTTACCAAACTTGAATATTATAAAATTTCGATCACTTTGCATTTAATATATTAAATTCATTAATTAAATGTCCACTTCCTTGTATTCAATTTATATTAATTGCAATTTTCAATCAATAATTTTCTAAGCGTCACTCTTACCGACGCCACGCTCCCGCCATCCTCTCTTTCTCTTTTCTTCTGTTCCATTTTTAAAAATCATAAACTATAATCGGCCAGCAACCCATACAGCCAGCGTTGCATTTTCTGAAAACATTAATTATATATTTTTTTATTATTTGTTTATACTATTCCATAATATTGTATATGTAGGCGCACGTGTGAGCGCCATCTTTAATAGTTGATTTTATATCTGTGACGTTACTGTCAGTTTGTCAGGTGGTGGTATGACTAATGCGTGTGTTAGAAGCTTGTTAGTAAGAAAAGTTATAAAGCAGTCGTTGGACTGGCAGTTGCAAGTTGACTTTGAGCCCGCGGTAGTGTTAGTTCTAGGCGGGACGCCCTGTCCCTGTGTGTTTCTAATATACGTGAATTAGTGTTGTTTAGTGTGGTGAGAGCAGCCTCGGGCAGTGGAGTGAAGTGTTTATGCAAATTATAAAGGGATCCCTTAAGCCTGCACTTGGTCACAAGCCCCAGGCACTGCCTGAGATCCTCCTCCCTAAATCGTGATGGGTTCGGTGCCCGTATTCTATTGCGTACGTACTTATATGCGTTTCGTATAGTGTGAACGTAAAATACGTCCTGGCCCGTTGCCTCCGCCCAAGACCACTTCTGACGTTTACAATCACCTACATATCCGTTACGTATTTGTGACCTGAGTAGTAATTCCTATAATGTGTCATTATATCATAGTGACATATCATCATCATCTCTCTCTTTAGATATGCTACTCAGAAGTTGGGATCGAAGCGCCTAAAGTTGTATAATCTATCGTGTAATGTTTAAATATCGCGGAGTGTTAAGTGGTTGTAATCAGTATAAGGTTTTAATGAAGTCTGACTGGACTTGCACGTTTGCGACGGTCGTCTAACCAATACTGCGGGAATTATATCATCAACGGGTTAGCTCGTTCTTTTTTTTATTAATTGGGCAACTCACTTTGGAAAAATTTGGGTGGGGGTTGCTATAGAAGGTAGATAAAGAACCTTTAATTAGACACGGTTTTAGTAATAGAAACACTATTAAGCGATGGCACGGTATACAAATGAGATACTTTGCCTCATAAGATCATTAGTCAATTAGAAAAAGGTTTTCTGTTTTAGGATTGTATCAAGTGGTAACATTGAAATAATCCTAACGCGGCGATATTTATGCAAATAGGTAGTTTGCGTAGCGGTCACAGTGTATGTTGAAAATGATGCGAATAGTGTAAGAAAGTTATCTTGTAAGAAAGTAGTAAGTTTATGTGCTTTGGTTTATAGAATTGTAAAAGTAAAAAAAAGGTGTTATTGACATAAATCTATTACGGGATAGTTATTCAAATAATCAGGTATAATGATGTAAGCCCGACTATTGAGAATATAGGAATTCTATGAAGTGTAAGAAAAAGTGATATAGAACGTGAAAAAAATAATTCTGTTAGTTTTTAGCCCGTTGCAAGATAGGTAAAAAAATGCTCTAATAAAGATTTTATGTAATAGTACTGTCATTTGATGCATAAAATCGTAGAGAGAAAAAAAAGTATGTAAGTAGTAAACGTATCATAAAAGGGTTTAAAACTAATAATCATTGATACCTTCATTTTTTATAAACTACCCCCACTGTTAGTAATTAATTTTTATGATTTGTTTAAGTTAGAATTTCACGAGATTTGGTGTACTCTCGAGTTCTTTATTTTTACCCATGTTGCGTGCAATAGTTCCTTTTACAGAGTTAATGCGACGAAGCTTGATACGACTTTGTTTTAGTAAGGTTTGGATCTTAGCTCTGAGATACTGCAAATTATGTAGTGCTTAGTGTATATGCTGACCTGTAGGCGGTATTTATGATAAGAGTAAAGTCTGTTAAAGTGCAATAAAGGAGCGTAATACAAGACAAAGAGAAAAAAAAGAAAACAAAAAAAAAAAACAAAATTAGTAAAGAGTCCATTGGTAGGGAATCCGGTTTCTGACACAGCTAAAGCGTCTAGCACGTTCATTCTCCCGTTTCTAACTCCTGAGAGAGGGCTTAGTAATTGCTAACGAGATCATAACCAAATTAGACAGAAGTTTAGGAGGCCCTTGTATCATATTAGAATTCCTTGAATGATGATCGGTATTAACTCAAAAGTTAGGTGGATCTCACTAAAACTTGTAAATACGCTCACTAGAATTTGCTTGCAGGCTCCACGGACATATATCGGCTTGATCGAAGTTAGCCATTAGCTTGTTTAAATTGCGAAGAGGCCGATACGGCGTCGGAAGATGATGGATATAATTATCTAAATTTAGACAATGATACTCTGATGCCTCACCGTATGCTTAGATATTTCCCTGATTCAAGGATGCTCACCAATAGGCTCAGACACTCTTGGACATACTCGGATCCAGAGACATGGGAAGTTGTTTTTTTTTGTTTTTTTTAGTTTGTTGGTTGTTGTGTTTTGTGTTTTGTTTTTTTTTTTTGTTGTGTGTTTTTGTTTTTTTTTGCCCGAAACTGAAATACAACATAACATACCATTTATAACCTCTAGTAACGACGGCGACCTTCTAAATATCTTCCCAGGTATCAGACGAAATTGTCGTCCGAGTCAACTATCAGGTTGGGCTTGTCTATGTGAGACAAAGATGTCGTCCACGTTTAACTACTGGTTCGCTTGTCTCTGTGTGAGACGAAAGATGTCGTCCAAGTTAACTACAGGTTTAGCTTGTCTGTGTAGACTAAAGTGTCGTCCAGTTAACTACATTTAGCTGTCTGTGTTGAGACGAAAGATGTCGTCCGAGTTAACTATCAGGTTAGCTGTCTGTGTCAACGAAAGATGTCTTCCGGGTCAACTATCAGGTTGGCTTTTCCTTTGGGGTTTCATTGTGGTCAGACGACTGTTCGTCCGAGTCAACTACAGGTTGCTTGTCTGTGAGGTTAACAATGTATAAGACGAACTGTGTCGTCCGAGTCAACTACAGTTGCTTGTCTGCTGCCTTCATTGTATAAGACGAACTATTGTCGTCCGAGTTAAAGCCATTTAAGTTGGCTGACCTTGTTCTAAATGGTTTTCACATTATAAGTAAGAAGAATATTGGCGTCCGGTCACATCCACGACAGGATTGACTTGTCTATAGTAGCAATATATTCTAGTTTGTCTCATATGTCTTTGATGAGGAGACTGTGTCATCCGGCCCTTAGAGTGGCGTGACACTTTATTGATTTACGTTTTTAATATTATTGCTTTACGCGCGCATGATTAATTATCCGTCAGGATGTACGAAAGAGTACGTATGATTTGCAACTCATAAAATCGCCCGAGACGGTTCGAATGTCAGTCCGGCCGTGTAGCGCAACGTGTAGCGCCATCTTTAATAGTTTAATATTTTATATCTGTGACGTACGTGTCAGTTGTCAGGTGTCGGTATGACAATGCGTAGTGTTAGAAGCTTGTTAGTAAGAAAAGTTATAAAGGCAGTCGTTGGACTGGCAGTTGCATAGTTGACGTTGAGCGCGGTAGTGTTATTTTACTAGGGCGGGACGCCCTGTCCCTGTGTGTTTCTAATATACGGATTAAGGTTAGTTGGTGGTGGAGGAGCTCGGGCAGTGGAGTGAGTGTTTTTATGCATTATAAAGGGATCCCTTAACCTGCACTTGGTTCACCAGCCCCAGGCAACTGCCTGAGAGTCCTCTCCCTATAATCGTTGAGGGTTCGGTGCCCCGTATCTATTGTATCGTATTAATATGCGTTCGTATAGTGGTGGTAACGTAATATACTCTCCTGGCCCGTTGCCTCCGCCAAGAACCATTCCTGACGTTTATCACTCACCTACAATCCGTTTACGTATTTTTGACATGAGTAGTAATTCGTATTGTCACTTATATCATAAGTGACATATCATCATCATCATCTCTCTTTAGATATGCTACATATATATTTTTCTCTTTTATTGAATTATATTATTTAATATTTTTTTATATTCCTACGTTTATTTATACAGAGTTTGTATCGTTACAATTACGAGTAGGTTCTGCTGCGTTAGTGCCACGTCATCGCCACTCATAGTTAAAATCACTCTGATATTTCGTTAACCCCCTATTACTCTTAAAAACTCAGTTTAAAAATAATTGAAAATTGATCCCTATCCCTAGCGGAGTAGTTACACCATCGAACTCGTAACTATTGCTCGAATACTGACTTTACAACTGGCCCAACATAATAGCGTCAAACAAATAATTATAGCTTACCGTGTCTACCATAGTGAGTTAAACAATAAACAAATATTTTAAAAAATATCACTCGACCAGTCGAGATATTTTAATTTCGCTGTAAAATTGTGTGACCAGTGCAAACATTTCCCTCGACAACGAAACCGGCTAACGGAAACACAATATATCAATATATATTACTACGTGTAGTGTGATGTACAACCAAATGAAAGGACATGGATCATATTTCAGGGGAAAGTTTTTAATTGTAAAGCTTATTTTGTGTATTTATTTACGTTTCACAGTGTCGAACAGTGTTTCAGAAGTCATCCTATAAACAAAATCGTGCAAACAGTGATATTGAAAACGTTTCGACGTATAAATTTACCAGCTGCCCGCTCGCGGCTTCGCCGCGTTAACTACAATACTGTTTCGTTATATTGCAACCCTAGGTTGTAGATTTTAAAATCATAAAGTAGGCTATGTTTAAGCTTATATCATTAACTATATTTATGCTAAAATTCATTACAATCGGTCAAATGGTTTAGATTTTTCAAATAAACTTTCATCCCTTTATGGGTTGACTTTTGAAAAAATAGATAGCCTATGTTAGGCCCATTAACTTTTACTACTTTCATTCTAAATATTATCCATATCGGACCAGTAGATTAGCCGTGAAAACGTGACAGACAAACACACAAAATTTCGCATTTATAATATAAGTATGGATTGGAAGCTTCTTTTCACAAGTATTATATTTCCCAGTTATAATAAATAGGATGGGGATGGTGGGAATAAGCAGAGCTAGCTTTTATGCCGTCGAACCGGAACACATCATCAGGTGTTTGGCGGTTCGTCATTGACATGACATGATAGTGGTCGCGAGCCAGTCGGAGAACGAATCTCCTACCAACAAGCTACTGGGTTACCTGCCTTTTACGGGACGCTACCCAGCGACGGAGGGGAGTTGTATTCTAACCAGCTATTTGTTTATAGCTATTATTAAAATTTTCATGGACTCATGACATACAATTTTATATCGAAACATAGTAAATATGCTTACTCAAAATGTTTACGTCCATTCTAACGATATGATCGTGTCTGTCACTTTTAGTTGTTATGTACATAATTAATAATAATTAAAATGTAATTTATATATTTAGTGTGTTCTCATAAAATACAGATAAAATAGTTCATTGATTACCTCAGGTTGATTATTTAACCAATTTTTTCCTGCAATATCGTAAAAAGACAATCAACAAAGAATTAAGCATAATAAGTATGATTGGCTTACATAACTTTTTAACTATAATAATAATTATACATTAAATACCTAAATGTAATTTATATATTTATAAAAAATACAACTTTCATATAATAAATACCTAGCGAGCGTATATATTTATATACGCTCAAAAATGACGTCATTTATACTTAATAAATAAACTTTTAATGAATCCATATGTCTATCTATATATACGATACACATACCAAAATAACGATTTTTATTTTTTTTGTCTATCTGTCGGTCTGTCTGTTTGTTTTTGCTAATCTCTGGTACGGCTGGAACGATTTTCACAGAACTTTCAATGATGAAAGCTGGTGTAACACGGCTACATTTATTTTTGTAACACGGGTACTTTTATTTTAAAACTTGCTGTTTCTCGCGGCTTCGTCCGCGTTCAATAAAATAAAAACATTGTGATTTAAAAATAAAAGTTAAGTTATACTTCATTACGTCAACTATCTGGCAGTGAAAGTCCCGTCAAAATCGGTCCAGTCGGTTCAGAGATTAAGCGGGAAAACGGGCAGAGACAAAATTGGTATATGTACCATGTACTAGGGTGGGCCAAAAAAATACTTTTTTTTTATTTTCATTTGATACCATGAAATTATTTTGGTAAAGTTTGAGCTCCTAATATTAATATTAAGAGGTGGTGCTTTGTAATTTTTGATTTCCCATACAAATTATATGGGAATATTGTTTTATTTTCTCTGGATTTTTTGTGCTCGTGAATGGATAGCTGTTGAGTAAAAACAAAAACTTATTCTTGTAGAGAATTTGACGATCTACAAAAAAGGTCTTATATGATTTTTTGCTAAGTTGACTCTTTTAAAAGTTATTCGAAATTAATCCCAAGTCATAATTGTAAAAAATCGTATTTACAATTTTTTACTTATACTGTTATATGCGCTCTCTGTTTTAAAGATGATTACGCACTGAAAAGTTGCACCAGCCATTGAGGTTACCGCCGCCGGTGTCCTCGGACGATTGTTTCGGTCCCCGTGGCCCGGCTAATGGCGGTCGAGAAGGAGCACCGTCAGGTTCTAGTGGGTAACGGCGGCGTTACCATCTTGCCTCACCGGAGTCCCACATAACCACGTCCCGAGTCCCCACTCGGGCTGGTATCCGTAAAGGATTTCCTGACGTTAAAAAAAAAAAAAGGCATTGAGGTTAGCTTAAAGCACAAGCGTATCGTATATAAATATTCTTTTTAATACCTTTAAATTTATGAAATATTACTTATCGATCCATTACACCAGGTAGGCACTACTCATGTAGGTAACAGCTAGTTTGATATATAAACTTCACATAAAATTCGTTGAAGTTCAGTAACCCTTACTGCCTACTTATTATATTTGGTATATAATAAGTAGGCAGTAAGGTATGTACGATACTGTATGTACGATACAGTTACGTATGTAAGATACTGATCACACGTTACATCCCGAATCTACGTCTGTAATGGTGCGTTAATTAAAGCTCAGTTTTATTGAAAATCACAAGTGTCATTTATTTAATTTAGTTTTTCTCTAATTATTTAATCCATTGTGGATTATGTCTCAATGTAAATAAGACAGTATGATTATGAACTCTATCCGTAACTGGAAAATGATCAGCTTTTTTATTTTTTATATAAAAAAAATAAGGGCTCTGTTAAATAAGGCAATATTAGTCTCTGTCGTGCAACTTGAATTTTTCAAAATAAGCGGAAAAGCAGAACATAAGTTCTTGGCACTAGGTTCCCTTAGCTGACTCAGTTATGTGTTAAAGATGTGCATGAGAAGATATCTGTAAAAAATGGAGCTTCTACTTAATTGCGTCTACAATCGTGGACATCTAATTTTTAACGTGATATTTGCAGATACCTATTCGGAAAACGTTACAACGTTCATTTGAAATGTAGTTTACTCAAATATTTGCATTGTAGAGTTTCTCACATGCGCTCACCACAGCTGTGGTTTAGAGGTTCGGCTTTTCGTTTGACATTGTGCCATTCGTTCATTAATGTTAGTTGCAGATGTTACTAAAGGTAAGTAGATCTCAAAGTAACATTCACACACGACTAGGGCTATGACGTGGAAGGGAATTTACTATCGCAGATGCATAAATGTATATATTAGCGATATACTAGCTCGGAAAAAGCACAACTCTTTATCTTTTATTTTATTACTTGCTTCTGAAATGAAATGGTTAATATCAATTGTTCATTTTCACAATTTATAAGTTGTAAATTTAAGAATACTTTAGTGGTGTTACAATATGCCATACATTATTATTATATACTATATATATATATATTATATCTATATAGTTATATATATATAATATATATATATATAATATATATATATATATATATATTAGATATATATATCTGAATATATATATTATATCATTATCATATATTCTAATATATTAATATCTATATATATATTTATATATATTATAATTATATATATATATATAATATATATATATATATATCTATATATAATACTATATATATATATATATATATATATATACTATATATATATATATATATATATATCGAACTCTCTATGTACGAAATCAATTTTACATGGTTTTGGAAGTGTTTTCACTATGTTTATCAATAACTCGCTTTCACAGCTTGGGTTTGCACTTGATGAGAAAACACTCATTACATCACATATACATATATTCATTGGGATTTAGTATTTGGTAATATAATGATTTTACATTTAAGCTTCGTTATGTCTTCGTTATATTCTAAGATTATTGTGTAGAAGCTTGTGTTATTTTAGACATCACTTTTAGGAAAGTAGGATAGTCATCATCGGGTAAATTTAACTCCAGAGGAATAGAATCATGAACTACGCGCTCCTCAGAGGGTGAGGATAGTTGGAAGGATCCGCTGAGTCAGGTAAATTATTTGGACTAGGATGATTGTCTTCTATCACACTGGGATCATTTGACGGTAAGCTTGGATTTGAATTAATTATATGAGAAGAGGATGTGCATCAGGATCAGTGGTAAGTGCAGTTGGCATCTGTCTTGTTCCGTGGGAACTAGGAGAAATTGGTAGAGGCGAAGTAATATCACCACCCAGAGGAGGAGATAAAGGTAAATTAACTTCATCAGGATTAAAAGAGGGTAGACTTATGAGTAAGTCCATCAAGTCTCTGTCCAATGTAGGAGGTGATTCCAGATTAGAATTATCGCCAGATCCAGATTAGAACGTCGGACTCGTTGCCTGGTTGTACGGGATTTACAGGATATCTTGATAACGCATCAGCGTTTGCATTAATTTTGCATTTTTTAATTCTGTGTGTCATATTCGAACTCCTCCAACTTCAAACGCCAGCGCACCAGCCGAGATCCCAGGTCTTTGCAATTAAATAACCATGTCAATGGCTTATGATCAGTGACAATTTTAAACCTTCTACCAAAAATATAAGGACGGAAAGTTTTTGTGCCAAAAATGATTGCTAGGCACTCCTTCTCTGTAAAACTGTAGTTGCACTCTGCCTTATTTAAAGTGCGAGAAGCATAAGCTACAGGTCGGTCTTTGCCAATGTCGCCCTGAGATAGTACGGCAGATATTGCGCAGTTGAAAGAGTCGCAAGTAAGGACAAAAAGTTTATTGAAATCTGGATAAATGAGAATAGGAGCGGTTATTAACTTATTTTTTAATTCTTCGAAACCTTGCTGTTGACCATTTGACCAATTAAGAGAGACATCCTTTTTTAAGAGATTAGTGAGAGGTTTTGCTGTGAGAAATCTGGTATAAATCTTCTATATCTATAAAATTTCATATAAGAAGCGAGTCCTAAAAAGGATTTTATATCTTTAGGAGATTTATCGATTAGAAATTATTTTACCTCTTTAATTTTATCTGGGTTAGGCTTAACGTCATCTTCTACGACCTATAAGTTCCTAGTACCTTCTTTTGGTAGGAATTGGCACCTATCAGGTTGAAGTTTTAAATTGAAAGATCTGAGTCTGTCAAATACAGCTTGAAGGTTATCGATATGAGTGTTTAAACCATAAGAATAAGTGACGATGTCATCCAGGTATACGAAGCATCTGTTACCTTAGAGACTAGAAAGCCAATTGTTCATAAGCTTCTGGAATGTAGATGGTGCATTTTTCGAGCCGAAAGGCATTCTGTTGAATTTGAAATTGAAAACAGAGAACGCTGTTTTAGGAGCATCTGTTGGAGACATGAGAAGTTGATGGAAATCAGAACATAGATCCAGAGTGGAAAAATATTTACTTTTCCCTAGTTCGTCAAGTATCTCATTAATTAGGATTTTGAGGAATTGAGGAATAAGTAATATCATTTAACTTACGGTAATCGATTACGACTCTCCATTGAGGATTTCCGAGTCAGCCTTTTTTGGAACCACCCATATTGGTGAACTCCAAGGAGAACTTGAAGGTTCAATGATGTTTTGATCGAGCATTTTCTGTATCTGAATCGATAGGACTTGGAATGGACTGGGACGTCAGTTATGGTCTTGATGTTATGATCTAGAGCTGTTGTATATGACAGTTTATCGTCTGGTAAGTGGAAAATATCCACATATTGTGAACAAAATTCTGTTAAAGAATCAGCTATCACACTACTTAAGTGATCTGAACCGATTACTTGTTGAGTTCGCTTGGATATACTACAGTGATTATCCTTTAATTGGAATGCGGTTAAATGCAATGGTGTTATATTAAGATTAAGATTTGATTTAATAGTAACTGGAGTCTCTGAAATATTCACGACTGTCAAATTTATACGATTATTTTCCTTAACTTTCACAGTACAATTCACAAATAATAAATTTTCCGAGAGATGTTGGTCAAAGTCTCGCTAATTCCCGTTCCCGTGGGAATTTCGGAAATTCCTTTCTTAGTGCACCTCTACGGTACGTAAGCTGCGTCTCTTCCAAATTTCAAGTGCGTTTAGGCTGTGCGTTGATATGTCAGTCATTCAGTCAGTTTCTCTTTTTATAAATCCGAAATATAACATATTTTTGAGAAGTACTCACGATACTGAAGTTAGCAGACATCTATAAAATTTAAGCTTTTTTTTCAGTAATGAACTAGTGGAAAAAAAATATTTAAAAAAATTGTACTTACAGTTTTTTGAATTATGTAGATGTGCAACTTTTTTTAATTTTTTAAAAATATTTCTTTCAATTAAAAAAAATCACAAAAATTGTTACATTTCTGATCTTTTGTTTTTGTTTGTTCATCAGAACAAGCTGCCAGTTCCCCGCCAGCGTCGTGGGAAGACAACAAGCCGCTCACAGTGGAGAGACAACCAGCACTTCTACCTTATGTGAAGGGAGTTACAGACAGGATTGGCAACATCTTAAAAAGAGCTTCGATAAAAACTATATTTAAGCCTAACAAAAGAGTAAGCCAGTCCTTGAGACCAGTTAAATGTAATATTCCTTTACAGTGTGCAGGTGCTCCTCATGCTTTTTACGTGACCTTCCTCCAGTATCATCCATACTGTGTTTTCGAAGGTCAACCGAGGTCTCCCCCTGCCTCGCTTACCACTCACCTTTGCTTCATAAATCTTTCTTACCATGCTTCCATCACTCATCCTCTCGACGTGCCCAAACCACTTGAGCACGCCCTTCTTCATTCTTACTATGACGTTCTCGCTAACACCTGCCATTCTGTATATCTGTTCATTGTGGATTCGGTCAGCAATGCTGACTCCGCACATCTTTCGAAGAGATCTCATCTCCACAGCATTCATCTTTCTTTCATTCTTCTTCTGCAATACCCACGTTTCGCTGCCGTATAGCAGCGTCGGTACCAGCACTGCATTGTGCACAGCCAAACGTGCGGCTATGCTCACGTTCCGCCGTTAACCCTGTTACCGGCAGCAATACGCCTTTCAACATCCATATCATATCTTCCATCTTTGCTAAACATACTTCTCAAATATACCACTTCATTCATTATTCTATTAATTTATACTAATTTTATTTTATTAATAAAAAATATTTTTAATCCTAAAATAATAATAAATAATTTAAAAAAATAGGTAAATATTTTTTCTACATAAATATATGAAATATCATATCATATGTTTTTCCTTTATTTATTTATTTTTTTATATTTTTTTTATTACATTTTTTATTTATTGTAGTATATTTATTTCAAATGAACTATTTTTCGAAAGAGATAACGAGCGAAGCTCGGTCACCAGATATTATTAATAATAAGAGAGAGTGCCCTCTACAAGTGGCTGCATTGTAACTTACGACTAATTCAATAATTCCGACTTAACATAATTATTTTGCACGATAGGAAGAAAATAAAAACCCTTATGGTATATATTTTTATCATTTAAAATTATTTTTATTTCCCTGCTATGGCGTTACATGCAAAGTATAGCGTTACATTCTGCTATCCAATTTGATATGACTATGAATTCAAAATGAAAAACTATGAATGCAAAAAGTGGAGAACAGACTGAGTCAACCTTAGATTTTTCTACTTCATATGATAGATGTATACACTAAATAATAGCATAACTTATGAATACAAAAGCTGAATTTAGATAAAAAAAATGGCTAATTTAGACAAACGAATTATAGGTACATATACATACACAGATATAATCTATCGAACAATTTAAATTGAGCTTTATGGAGCGCCAACTAAATACTTGAGTTAATACTTCGTTCCGTACTGTGTTAAATACAGTAGTACCAGAAGACTAAATTATATTTTACTTTTTGAAGCTAATGTAAATATAAATTGGAGCTAATGTAAAAAAAAAAACTATTATTTTGTGTAAAAAAAATATTATTAAATACTTGCATTTCATATATTGCTTAAAGCCCTTTTAGCCGAACGTATGTGAACGTTTCATGTCCTTTAACATATAACATTTTGAAAATTGGCGCGCCAGAGACTTAAACTGAAATATGACGTGGTGCGTAGACATGATCAGTCTGTTAAAACATTTTTTGAAAATAGTTATACTCGTATAATGCAGGGAGCGTAGCGTTCCGTTCTCTCTGACTAGCCCGTAAGGGATAAAGCGTGAGGCTAAAAAATAGTTTATATCTTCCTCAAATTACATAATTTTAATTTTTTTATGATGGTCTATTACTCTATTATCTTGAGATTGGTTCGCACGCAGTTATTACAATATAATGAATTACATGAAAACTAAATAGCAAATACAAAAACTAAATAAGTATCGATTGTACCGCATATTGTAACTGGAGGTTAATATGTACCTATCTAAAAAAATATATATATTAATTATTTAAAATATAAATAAAATATTACTTTTTAGGACCTTTATTATTGTTTTCGTATGTAGAATCGAAGGATTCGAGTATCGAAACCTTGTGAGGTTTTGGTGAATATATTGAACTGTAAAACGCACAGTCAAAATTACCAGTTTTCTTGATATATCCAACTTGGTGAACTTATCATTTTATTATTTTTTTATTGTTTTTGAACGCTATATCTACAAAGTTCCACGATAGATGATGTGTGCCACATGAATATCAGGATGTATTTTCTCTAAGAGATAATATATGGTTTTAATAGCATATCGATATAGACGCGTATGATTTAATTGAGATGAAATATAATCTTTTTAAAACAAATTTTAATATTACGCATGCCTATTAAATTAATTTACAATTTTATTTAAAATTCATATTTTTATTCTAAGCAAGGTATTTGCTATATCTTAGTAATATTAGATTTTCCTTTAGCTCCTTTCGTTCGAGTCAGCGTTTAAATTTTCAAGATGAAAGCGTAACAAACAGACAGACATTCGCATTTATAATATTAGTATCGATAGTACGGAGCCACTACTTTGGTTTTAACTTTAATGAAATTCTTTATAAGCCAGTATTAAAACGTATTTCCAATGCCAAAGAGTACGGCAGCATAAAGCTTTTAGAGAGGACTAGCGGGCAATTTAATTTCCCATTTAACGTAAGCTTCAGGACTCATCCACACATATAAGTAATTGGAAAAAATACAAAGCACTTATTTCTTTGTTTGTTCATTTGCGAATTATATATTAATCTATGAGATTATTCTATCTACTTTTTTTCTTATACTAATTAGTGAATAATTGAGTATATATTTCTTAACTAGTTATTTATATTCTGAATCAAACTAAGCAAATTATTGTATGACTATTGTTTTTTTCTCAATAGCTGTAACATGACACACTCCAATAAGGTTCTAGCAGTCAGTTAAATACCTAATATGTTATTAAAATAAATATTTGGCATTTATCTAAAAATAAGTAAGAATAAAATAATTGTTTCGTTTCTATTCTTATAGCAATAAGACTTCTAAATATGACCACTGATGTAACAATTATTTTTGATCCTTTTTTTATTGCAAATTATTTTTATTGTCAATAAAATCTAGAGTGAGATCAGATCTAGATTGTATTGTAACCACTAGCAAACTCCCTGTGAGAAAACATTACTTTTTTCGTTAATGCTGCCGTTTAATACTAATTTGTTCGAAATTTTTTTGAACTTTACTACATATAAAATAAATTTCTTTCTAAATTTAAGCAATATCGAGGTTGTCGATTTTGTCTCATCGAACCAATTAGCTATAAATATGCTCATATTTATTTGGCATATTTTAAGCATATAGCATATGTAATATTTTTTATAGCTTCACGCTGTATCCCGCACACAGCAGGGTAGGCAGAGGGAACCTAGTGTTAAGGCACTCCGTTCCCCACTTACCGCCGAATTCGGAGGCTTGCGTGTTAAGTGGCGGAACTTAACGCCGCGCTTTACCTCGACACCAGAGCGAAGAAAATAGAAATATAATTTCCACTCGTCGAGTGGGAATCGAACCCACAACCAGTCACACGCTTGTGCCACTGGGCCACGATTGGCCACTACAATAACTGTAATAATATCTATTTAGTAGTAGAACTATGTGACCAGTAGACTTGTGACTATTTAAAAATAAAAAGTTTTATAGATTAATATAATGTATATATGTAATATTTAAATAGAAATTGATATTCTTTACATATTTAATTATATTATAAATGCGAAAGTCTGTGTGTTTGTCTGTCACGCTTTCACGGCTTATCTACCGGTCCGATTTGGATGAAATTTAGAATGAAAGTAGTAAAAGTGACTGAGTCTAATATAGGCTGATTATTTAGTTTATATGAAAAATCTAAACCGCTTGACCAATTGTAATGAATTTTGGCATAAATATAGTTGATAAACTAAGCTTAAACATAGGCTACTTTATTTTTTAAAAATACGCCCCCGAGTATTGCAACATAAAGAAATAGTTCACGCGGCGAAGCCGGGAGCGGGCCGCTAGTGTACCTAATAGTAAAATAATGCAATTTAACAGTAGCGAGAGACACATTTAAATTGCGCAACTTCCAAGAAATATGTTATCAAATTAAATAAAATGCTTTATTACTCACAGACAAAGCAAAGTAATAATAACAATAGAAAATTTTCGAACATAATAAATTTGAGGAGAGTACCTGACACATTTAATTGATTTCAACAAGGTAAATGAGATGTGAAAACAAAATACATGTTTTTTGCATGATATTCAAAAATCATGTAGAAAATAGCAGTATTTAAACGCGCACTGTTTGACTGACATGTTCATGCCTTCCAGCTAATTGACTTGTACGTTGTTTGTACGTTGTTTGTTGTTACGTATCCAGACAGCAAGGCTGTCATTTTTGTACGACTATTAATATTTTTGTGATTGGCTTGCACTACTTGAATATTGATAAGATTCTTTCTCAGCGCATTTCTCGCGTGGGGTAGAGTATGCAGAGAACGATGTTCTCTACTTTACGCCCTAATAATCAACTACTATTCACTCTAATAGTTAGTGAAAATTAATATTATAAACGCGAAATTGATAAAATTTTACAATGATAAAGTTTATACATCAGAATAAAACATAGGCTACATTTATAAACATATTGTATGAATTGTCTAAAATATCGAGTAAATAGTGAAAACATCTACCATCTGTGAGCTATTCTAACGTGCGCTGCCAATACTGCTGGAGTTGCACATACGTAATACTCGCACATAGTACCTACTACAAAAAAGCCCGCCACAGTATACCTATATGTACATATCTATTTATGTGTAAGCCGTTAGATCCTTTTATATACAGTTATATTTTTTGTTCACACACAGCAGGCTAGGCAGAGGGAACCTAGTGCTAAGACACTCCGTGCCCCACTCTCCGCCGAATTCGGAGGTATTGCGTGTTAAGTGGCGGAGCTTAATACCGCGCTTCGACACCAGAGCGAAGAGAATGAAAATATTAAATATTTTATCAAGCTTCTTGTTACAACAGAAATAACATTTAATATTATCTTTTTTAGGCTTTTTTAGCCACGATTTAATCTACTGTTACAATCTCTTTACAGACGCGCTTTGAGAAAGGGCTCTTCTTTTAACGAAGAGATCGCATCTTTGCAGCATTCAACTTTCTTACATCATTCTTCTGAAATACTCACGTTTCACTGCCGTATAATAGCGTGCAGCATTGCTGGTACAGCCCATTCTGCTGGTAGGATCACGTTCATAGCAACCGTTAATAGTTAACGGTAGCAATATGCCTATTGATGTGAGAGTAGCCATGAACCTTGCCGGCGTCCGAGATGTAGCGCTACCGCCGGATACTTCACATTAGTTGGATGCAAAAGATCCAAAACGAAAGTTTTCTTCACCAAGTCAATATGCCATGAATAATTATGCAAGCTATAAAATAAAAACGCCGATAGAAGATGAAGATTTGGAGAAATACCTAAGGGTAAGTTTCTAACTTATATAATTATAATGAATACTTATTCAATTCAACAATTATTTTGCTTATAACATTGAAAACTTAGGACTTAAATTTTCTCATAACGTGAGATACAAAATCACTATTGCTAACTTCTTTTCTTTACATTACCAGAACATAAATTATAGAAAGCATCTTTATCTCATTTAACTATCAATAATTTCAAGAAAAAAATCTTACTTCGCATTACCCATCAGCGCGTATAGCAAGCATGTATATAGCAAAGTAGGCAAAAGTAGCATCGCGTTAGACATTCCGTGACGTATATGTAGCCTAAATGGGAAACATTCGACGTGGGACGGCGGACCTTTACCTTTCCTTGCCTGACTATATTGTATAAATGAAAATAATTGAAATATAATCATTTCAAAGAGTGGAGATTGAACCAGCTACTATAGAATGCACATGCAGCCATTACACATGCAACAAAAAAAACTTTGAGATTAATTTAAAATTGCGACTGCACTACTCCAGAGCTTTATTCTGAATTTTATAATAAATGTATACTATGAAAGCTAAAGTAAACAAAGCTAGCCGTTTCCACGTCAGTTAATAATTTAATTTTTCACCCATTCGGTCCTGCTGTGTTGAGTCCATTTGCTAATCCACTATTCTATGGAATCAATGGTGATACGTAGAATCAACGTTAAACCTTCAACATCCAAAGCTTTCCCATGCAAGAGTATAATTGGCTTCGAGAATTTTAGTATTTGCTTTATTATATATATAGCTCCTAGCTGATTGATACTCAAAAATATCGAACAAAATCAAATATATGTGACTCTGGAGCCGGGGGTGACGGCGGCGGCGGGGCTAAGAGGGGTGCACCAACTAAGGCCAATGTCAGAACCTCCCGAGGTCCCGACACGGACGAGCGCGCAGTTGAACACTTTTAGAGATCTTTCCAAACTTCGTGCGGCGCACTGCACTTTAATTCAGTTTTAAACTAACGTTCCTGTAAGTATATTATTATATATTATGTTATGTTTAACATTTAAATCCTTGAAATGAAATATACTCTGATTGGATAATTGTTTATTTTGATAATTGTTTTTTTTATCAATTATAAAATTTGGAAAGGTATAAGTTGTTTTTAAAATACTTATTCATAAATTATTATTAAATTTTATTAAAGTTTGCATAACAACATTGAAAAAATATGTATTTAAAAAAAAAGAAAGATCCATTAAAAGGACTTAAAATAATTTTAAAAGATTGCAAATATTAAAAAAAATAATAAAAAAAAATAGTTATATTATAGAAAGCTGAAAAATTTCCGAAAAAAAATAAAATATATTTTATTACTTTAAAAAAATAAAATTATATTTTAATAAGTTGAATAATAATAATTTATTTTAATATAATATAATGTTTAGTATCGTATTGGATTCGATATTTTTGAAAAAAGAAATAAAGTGATTAAATAATTTGCAAATATAATGACAGCGGTAAATATAATAATAACTACCCTGCTATGGTGGAAAAATCGTGAAGACTTTTCTTTCTTTTTTTGTTTTATTTTATTTTAGTTTTCTGTTATAAAAAATAATATATAATTTTTATGAATAATAACTAAAACAATATAATAAGAAGTGTACAATATAATAGGGTTTATTAGCATGTTAATTTAATGTGCTTATTTTTACTACACTAGCGGAAAAAATTAAAGGTACAAAATTAAATAAAATTAAATTCCAATTAAAATTTAATTTACATTATAAATCTAAGCACTGTTATTAATAAAAAAGCATGAAAAACGCTGAAAAATCTTTCACAATCACAATTTCGTTTTTTATTTTGCGAAAGGTGATTTTTCATAATCGATATCGCGATCCTTTATTTTCCTTCAAAAATTTGATCGAATGTAACAATAAAACAGCTTGATGAATTTAATCGAAATTTTGTAGGGATTTTGTGAATATATTGAACTATAAAAGACATACTCAACATTACTGGTTTTCTCGATATATCCAACTTTAGCGCCTGATCAGCCCAAAAACCACCAAAAGTTCTTTTTTAATGATTTCAAAAATTACTCCTAACGTTTCTTGTGCACTCAGCGGATCCTTTTTAATTCAGAGTCCGATATCTCAGTGAACTTTTAAAAATAGCAAGTTGAAGCTGGACAAACAAATTATCCGGTTCATATAGTAATTAAGATGAAAAAAAAAATATTCGAACTTAGAACCAAAAAACTTCGAACCAAAAAAAGGAACTGAAAAAAATCAAGTTTATTCATTCATTACAATTGAGCGGGACACGTCACTTAAATTATTTTTTCATCATATCGATCATTATCTCAAAACTTGAAACTTAAAAAGTTTGTTATCTAATTTCCATGCGGCCATTTTTAAGAGAAATACAGCCACTTAAAAAATCTCAAAAAATATATATTTTTTTATCCTTTAAATTTTTTTCCGCTATTATATAATAGTTATTGGAGATTCACGCTCAGGCTGACGCTCCCGCTCTCGCCTGCGCTCTCCCCTCTGCCTCCACTAGCGCTCCTGCCTTCGCTTCGCCTCCGCTAGAGCTCCCACCTCCCTATCCGCGTCCGCTCACGCTTCCGTTGCCGCTCACGCTCCCGTCTCCGCTCACGCCCACGCTACCGCTCACGCTCCCGCTCGTGCTCTTATGCATGCCCCCATTTGCAATCATGCCTAGGCGTTACCGCCCCAACAAAAACAAACAACCAACATGAATGAATTTACATGAAAACGAAGTCGAACACGTACAGGTGCATTAAAATAAGCACTCAATCGTACTCACACTTACCTAAACCTGTACAAGCGTATGCTGTCCATACAAATGTACATGTAAACACAAAAATATAAATACTTAAGCGCACACTCACTATTTTAATCCCTCGACCATTTAAGCCATATGTCTATGTAATCATATATACACACAGACATATACGCAGATAAAGATATCACGTAAAAGTATACAAACGTGAACACGAACACAGTCACATACACACATCAGTCTAAAGATTTCATTGATATAAATAAATTTATGTACATTTATACATCTTTATGCATAATAAAAGAAAGACGAAGAAAAAACCACAAAAATTGTCACTTTTAATCCTCATATTTGAAAAAACGCGTATCGCGCACAGTAAGTATTCAAAATAAGTCGAAAGCGCCTACGCGCCGGTTAGGTACTAGAAGAAAATACGAAAACTAACTTTTGTTAAGAGGCGATAAGTATATCTGAAAACAGGAAAGAACATAACTTATATTTTTGATATCTCATTGATTAACATATTTTATTTCCAAATTTATATCTCTCAAAATCTGTATATTTTATAAAATATATATAGATAAACGAAAGTGAATTTATATAATAATATTAACACACTTTACCTTTTTTCAGGTTCTTACAGCGACAATGTGCTTGCCTTGCTGCATAATGTGTAAGTATATTTTTTTATATATTTATTAAGTAATTCTATAATTAACCTACTTATATATGTACTACAGTAAGACATTTTTAAGTGGAAACTAGATATTTTAAAAACCTTTTTTACTTATAAACTAAAAATATGTATGTCAATATTTCCAATATTTAAGTGTTAATACGTCTACGTATTATAGATATTTAAAATAGCACATATCGCCTAAAATTACTGAAAACCACAAGAATCTTTCCATGATGAAATAATCTTGTTTTCGCCAAACGACTGCTTCGTGTTTTTTTCCACAATCTATTGAACCTCTTTATAATCTGGTAAGAGAGATAAATTAGTAAGATAGATAAATGTTTAACTATTCAAGTTACATTAAATGAATGGATCCGGAAAGGCGATACTTTTTGAAAAGTCTTTGCTCATTTCTTTTTACCTCCGTTAAAGCTCGGCTATGAGATATACTGTATTACAAATATAAGTTGTAACTTAACAAGAAAAACGAAATATTATTGTTTAACTAATTTGAGCTAAGTTTTTTAACCCAGTCAAAACAACGACACACACATAAATCTTTCAAAAAATCTTAAAAATACTTAATGAAAGAATTTATTGTAATAAATCGCTTTACACTCACATTTCTCTACACACCTGCTTGTAACATAAGAAATATACATGTTTATAAAAATGCCTCATTGGTCGTTGGCTTATATCGTTTTTCATACATAAATAAATAGATTTATAAAGAAGAAAAGGACCTATAGATTGCATCATTTATGATGTATTTGCATCATATTTTAATATGTGCATAAATAGGAAAATATTTTAAAAGTATATAGTTATGTAGGTCTATTTACCATAATAATATTATATATAAATAAAAAATGTACACAATTTGAATGTGCACAAATACACTGTTATATTTCTGCACATTCAAATTAAATAACAAAAATGACAAACAAAAAAAAAATAACAGAAAATGCCGTAAGGTTTATTACTAATTAATATATTTCTCTTACACATACTGGACTTTTGTTATATAAAGACACTGACACGTTAGCACAATAATATAATAGCATTTAGAAGCTTAGTCGTCTCAGTAGACGATATACGACGGTCATACAAGTACATAGAACTACATACATATACATATACATATATGTATACATTAAACACTTCTTTAAAAACTTACAGGCGTAATAGTAACAATACATAATTAGATATCAACAAGGAAGAATAGCATAGAGGCTCGTCATGGGATATCATGGATAGACAGCACACCACGAGCAGCCACTCCGACAAGCTTAGCCTTGCTTTGCCGTATTGCCGCGATGCTATTTTGTTCCACTGCCAAAGAGTCATTTTAACATTGCTTTAAATCATTACCTAATAATACCTGTCTACGTTTGGTTCAGGCAGGAAATAGTGGTCATTTTTATAATAGAGACATACGCTCGTACGAATGTATATTATCAATAATTTTTCGTTTCTCTTTTTTCAATATTTTAAATAAAATACAACATTAACTCATTTATTTTAATTTTGAATTCGTTTTTCTTTTTAAATTAGTTAAAATATATATTTACATATTGTTGAAAACATCATTTGCTTACAAGAATATAGTATATTTATAGTTATAATTTGTGCACATTCTACAAAAATGACTTGTAGAAAATGCAGAAATTTCCCTAGAAACCGGACACAAAATAAAATTTTGTAAAATCCCAATATTTAGAAAATACCAAAATGAAGTAATTAAAAATACCTTTGTTTTACATTATGAATCAAAATTATGAAGCAAACGGAACAAAGTATCATAATAAAAACTAAACTTTAATAAAAAACGAAACAAAGACGATATTTTTTTATATAATTAAAATTTCAATTTACCAATCCGCAAATATAGGAATACACAACTTATTACTTGGTCCTAACAGACAAAATAATATAATATCATAAAATTAAAGGCTTTATATTCTATAATATACTAGAATCTGTATCAATGATATAGGGGAAAGTCGGGTAGCCCCGGACATTTAAATGAAATGCAAATAAATAACAGTAGTAAAATGTTTTAAGCGCCTTATTTAAAACAAAATTAGAATCTTCTCTACTCATTTTAATCAAATACTTGTAATTATATAAGATTTTTCTATAAAATATACTACAAAAAGTGGCGGGTAGCCCCGTACACAATAACAAAAGATGGTCCAACTGCTTTTTGGTTTTGCAGATATCAGTCATAATAAGCATCCGATACGTGTATATGAACAACATCTTCTTGGGCCCAGTTTTTGCACTCTTGCTGCTGAATTTAGAGCTTATCAAACGTTTCATCATATACAATGCATTTATTCTATTTGTTGATCCATTTCATAAAGACTTTTGATATTTTTCGTTGTGTTCAACGTCTCCTCAGTTTGTTTACAATTTTATATTTTTGCTTTGATCTTTTTTATTACCACTCTTTTTCAGTTTTTCCTCCACTTTCTATTTTATATGTTGAAAATGTCGTAGTCTCACTTTTTTAACATTTTTACCTAGCGTAAACAGGTTTTATTTCATTGCAAGAAATGATGATAGCTGTTTTAAGAAAAATCATCTATTTTCATTCTATTTTACTCTTTTTCTGGTTCCCCCCCTGAATTTTGGCGTATTAGTATAGTGTTTTTGTAATGATAGTAATAACATATTAAGTTTCAACAAAGTACGTTTTAAAAAAGTAGAATGACTATTTTGCAGTTTTAGTGATAAGAGTGTGTTTAAATAATATTACGATATATGAATAATACTTTGAATCATGTCTGGGAGTACATCGTAGTATCCGGGGATATCCGACACTAAAGTGTCTGACAGTTACTGAAAGGGCTACCCGACAGATATCTTGATGATCTCGTTACTCTGAAAATATAAGATAATTGTTATAATGACTGTTATAATCTAAACTAAACTCTAAATTAAAAGACAAGTATGAACTCTTAACTATTGTACTCAATAATCTTTAATAAAATTTGAAAGGACCAATGAATTATTTTTGATTGGAACAAAACACTCTGTAACTACTAATTTATCCCGCGTCCCCGCCGTCACTCATATACATTTATTTTTACTCTTAAGGAGATATCTTTATCGTATCAGTTTACCGAAGTATTGTGTTTAGTTTGTTAGATTTGATTGAATTGAATTGATTGAATTGTTCAGGGCTACCCGCATCTGGGGCCACCCCAACCTCCCCTAACCCTATATATTATTTAAGAAGAAACTATAAATAAATATGCTACATAACAGCGCTAAACGACATTAAAAGAAGTCTAATAAAAATCAAACGACTTGTTAATAAAGCTCATCACAAAATATAATAAATAGCGTTAACATTCAACTGAATATATAAGCTTACATCTCGTAAAGATCTTCTAAATACATATAATCCTTGTATATTCGTGTTTGAAAATGTGGGAGGGGCTAAATGAAAATCTCACAAGTCTCCACGGCCGCGTCCCTAACTGACGCATTGAGAACGACGCGAAAATCATTTCTAAAGTTAGTGACGTGTTTAAGTTGAACTTAAAATAATAACATAAATCTCTCAACTGTTTTTACACACTAAGTGAGTAAAATGTAACGTTAACGTTTACACTTAAGTACATTAAGGGAATATAGTTTGCAGATTAGCCTGTTTTCAAATAGACTCCAAAACGTTGATATTTTAAAAAAAAATCCTAATATATTGAACTTAATTTAAAACAATTCCGATATATTGAACTTAATTTAAAACGTAACTATATCATAATAAGAGCAAAAACTATATAAAATACATAATCTTCAGAGGCATACTTTCAAAGATTAATGTTCCATTTATGGATAAGCTGTAGCTTAGTTTTTCAGTTTAAGCTGATGAAAATCAGAGAATTACTATCGGATGCAAAAAGAATATGAAACAAATTTACTGCACTCTGCAATGAACAGGAGATTACTCAATAGTCATTTGCAAACGATTGAACCAATAAAGTCTACGAAATGCCAAATGGTCTATAGATTTTAGAAGACATAGTTTAAATGAAACTGGCTTTATATAACGAACAATTGTATAGGCTTAAAAGTACAATAAAACCCATTTGGAATAATAAATTAGTACAAATAAATGGCATAATAGAAATTTAGTCCAGCGTTATATCTAGTACCCATATCTTATTGATGCTTGTATCAGACGGATAGAATAATTGTTATGTACGGATACTGGAATGTATAGGCTCACTCTCAGTGATAATTTACCTTTTAGAACGGCAATCTAATTACGAGTATCGCAAAAGCTGAAGGAAAACTCATCAAATAAAAAAACAGTAGCTACGCTTAGAATAATGCACATTAACAGTTTTATGCTTAAAATCTACTTAATATAAAATAATATAGAGCTAAGGTGACACATATTCTTACTTTTTTCTTTAAGTAACGATTTTTCTTCAAGAATATTTGAATTTCTAGATGACAAATATAAACTACTTAAGGACCACTAGTTTATTCTACCATTTATTGTCGGAAGATCAATACTTGAATATTAGGACAAAAAAAATATTTTCGAACAAAAATTAAGATAATTTCAAGAATTTTGTGATTATCCATCCAAAAACTATAACAAACTTCATGTCAAAACATGAAGTTTTTGGATGGATAATCGCAAAATTCTTGAAATCATCTTAATTTTTTTTCAAATTCATGCTGCGATATTTTATGAAATTAGTATTATATATATTTGTATTTTTTTTATTAATATCTGACCGAAATGTGTTTTTTATTAACCGTACACATAACCACTTACGACGCAATTGATATTGGAAACGTAACGTGAAAAGAAGAGTAAACGTTTTGTTCACACTGAAATGTATTCTCACTTGTACTAGGAGGGGCGTGGTGACGATCACAAAGTCAGAAGCTTCCTCGGCACGGCCTAAAACCGACGCGCCTAAAAGCGCCGCGCGAATTCATTCGAAAGTTAAAGACGTGTGTCCTTACAATATTGTACTGCTTTTTATTCGAAAAGCTCAGTGAACAACAAAATAATATATGGGTGAAAATAAAAAAAATAAAAAAATGAAATATAGTATCAATCGTCTCAGTTAGGAAGTGTCCGGTTTAATAACAATACTAATTATAAAAAATATACGGTGATGCCTCTGATTTTTAAGGATTTTCGAATATCAAAGTTCAATTACACATTTTAATTTTGTTTATTATTATATTCTTCTAACCTGTTTATTGTAAGTAATTTTTGAATATTTATACAATATTTAACTTGTTTTTAAATTACTTTTTCAGACAAAATTTGTGAATATTTAGGTATGTATACATACGCTTATCGATATTTTCTCTGTCTATCAATGTTGATGTAATAAATGACACAATAAAATCGTTAAATGACACGAAATATCTATATGTTATACTAAGAACTTGTGTAGTATTGTAGGGATGTTCCTAATTAAACCGAGATTTTCGAGAAACCGAGAATTTATATATAAATGTTATAAACGCTGCTTTTCTTAAGCGTAAAAATATAATTTTTAAAAATTGTCACTACTAGTCACTTAATATTGAAACGACTTTTGTATCAAGCTAGAAACAGGACAAAGTTTAATCTTTAAATTATTAACATAAAAACTAAAAAATAAAAAGTGTAAAGTGCGAAAACCACAATAATAGATAAAATTTAATAAACAAAAATATGAAGGTTCTCCTATCATATAAAGATACCACCGTCATATAATACTTTAGAACAATTGACTCGCATAGTTTTGTATGTCACACGCTTATGTGTTATGTTAAAAGATCCTACGTAAAATGGTTCAGGTCTAAAAACATCACTTTTGAAGCTGAAAAAAAGACTTACTGACTCTTTATCATTTGATTTGAATAAAACAACCTCAGGAACCTTCAAATAATTCAACTAAAGTTGTATTTTTGCATTTGTAACGGCCTAAATAAGACCTCGATCTGAACTATTGCATCAAGATCCGAAACAATACTATAAGTAGATGTGTATAAACATATAGAGTTTTTACTTTATTGTTTTAGATGCTTTATGATTTTAATGTGACATTTATTTTATGTTAAAATACTTCTTTCCCTTCCTTCCTTCCGTTCGTATTAGTTACACCACTTATATTTCGAGAAAGGCTGGATCGATCTTTTTTTTGACTACCTCTGGAATAAGATAATAAGCATTAAAATATTATATACATCACTAAAAATATATATTATTAAAAATATCAGTATAGACGTTAATTTATTATAAGTGGTGTAACAAAAAATAACTGACGGACTTGATGTAGTTTTTCATTGTAATAATTTAAACTGAATAATTTTCATTGTAATAATAACGCAAAACGTTTAAAGAGCTCAATATCAACGATCGACGGTGTTGACGGTATCTTTATGATTTATTTTGGAAATGTTTATTTTGCGGTTGACCACTTGATTTGTGCGAGTGCGATTATTAATCTTAATGTGCCGCTATTATTAATAACGCCGCAACCAAGAATATTTCATCTATTTTGATGAAACCGTAATAAAAAAAACATTGCGATTGAAACTACAGAAGAAAATCAAAAGAAGAATGCTCTGAAGACGCCATCTCTTCATTGGATGTTCGGAATTAGCTAAGTTGATCAAATTCGCAATGATCTGTTCATAAAATGGCAGGCGTACTTGATGATGTTATAGTAAGACTGAAGAACGTATTCAAGTGGGTTGGGTACATGCAGGAAAAGTAAGAAAGGTTTATAAATAAAGGAAAAAGCTATCCTTGTATAAACAATAAAATTTCACTCAACCATTTTATTACTACTGACCATATTTGTATTCTTGAACAAGTGTTAGAAAGTACTTACATAATTGCCACAGTTCTGTCTCTTGTAGTAAGAATTGAGTGTGTAATTAATAGAAATTACCTGAGCTGGAGTCACTCAGATAGGTTTCCCACTTATATAGAGATTGAATTATAGCCTATATTCACGTAAAGTACCACAAAATGCATTTTTATTGCACACTAACATAATAGAATATAATAACATAATAATTTAATAGACTAAATGAAACAAACATTACGAGAGAAGTAAATTAATTAATACTTATAATAAATGTTTAACATCTATCTAGGATATAAACTATCCTATGCTATAATATATTGAATATTTAAGAAAAAAATAGGTATATATAAAAATTCAAAACATAACATCAGTTCATACATAAACAATAAAGTATGATTTTAAAATTTGCGTCCATTTGTTTTTCGGTTTGTCAGTATGTCTTATTAAATAAATAGCTGAAGTTGATAGTTGAAGTCAGCCCAATGATAGCATTCTGCCAATATCTTAGATACTAAATTAAAGATTTAGTAAATCCATACAGCCATGATAAACTAACCAAACTGTAACCAATATATAAATGATACCCTAGCAAATTATTCAGAACGAATGAGTGTCCATGCACTCAAGAGGAACAAAAATTGAAGGCTTGGAAACCCTGACATGGAACTCCAAGAGTTAAGAAAACGTGTACATAACGTGCAAAAAATAAAGACATGGGACACAATTGATATCAAAATAAACTATCAGCTACACCATACCACCTTTACTGGCAAAAGGAATTCGTCACAGAAGTCAGATATAAGCAAAACTGTAGCCGACATATGAACTAGAAAGAGTGGCTAGTAGAGAATGGTTATAGCTGCTTAGGATGGTTGGAGATCGTTGGCACTCTATGATGAAGGCTTACGTTCAGCAGTGGCAGTGGATGTCGAAAGACTGAAAAAAAGCAACATGTATGAGAGCAGTAGTTTTTGATAACGACGGCTGGTAAATTGAAATTGAAGTAAGGGTCATAAACTCCGCGCAAAGGACCTTAGCTTATTTTATAATATTAAAAGCGTGGGCCCATTTTGTACAAATAACAGTACATTACGATTTATTTAGGCATAACCATGAAGATTAATTTAACTTTAGAAAGTTTTTCCATGTTACTATTACACTTAATGTGTTATGGAACAGTACATGAAGAGTGGACAATCTGAGAAGAATGGAAAGACAGTAAGTGTGACTTAACTTTTTTATTACATTGATGAGGCATTATAGAATAATATAGCGAAAAAGCACAAACAACTAAAGAAAGGTTTTATAAGAGAACCTTTAAGATTTTATAACATAACCTTTAAGACGTGTACAACGTAAAATTTGGAATACGTTACATGCTGTTCTCGAAAAATATCTGTAACAAATTAAGTAAGTCAATTGAGATCAATATCTGAATAAACTGGAGATGGAATATAAAATTAGACCCCTATTAAAATGCGACCCAACCAGCCTAAAAGGTAAAAGGTGTTTAATATTCCCCGCGAACTTTAAACTTATACCCTCAATAATGGCTACTTCAAAACGAAACAGTGACGATATAAAATATATTTATTAATATCAGTGAATGTTTTAAACTCGAAAAACAAATTGTAAATGAAATCTTCTCTGTGCAAGTTTTAAATAAAACTGGTAACAAATTGTTTTGTTTTTATTTACTATGTCTATACGAAATATTTTCGTTATTAATATAATCAAACCAAGTAACTGTTTTATGTATTTGATTTTAAAAAATGATTATTCGTGTCAATGTATTATTATTCGTGTCAATGTATTTTTCAGAACATATGTTTAATATACACGGATGAACTAACACAAAACAAAATTAAATTGTAAATGCTGACAACTGGATCCAATTCACATGGATAGAAATTTACAATCTACAGGTCGCCACACCTGTAGCTTTTAGATTGTCTAACCTAAATACTTGAGGCCATCGTGCCGCAGTGGGACATCTTCTAGCTGCAAAAGCGATTAGTTGTGGATTCGATTCCGACTTAGCGGGATTGATTATATTTAAATTATTTTCATTACTCCGTGTGGTAAGACAAAACGTGGCGTTGGGTTCCGCCACTTAATATGCCATGATTAGATTTTGGGTAAAAACACTAAGTTCTCTTTGACTACTCTGCTATGCGGGAAAAAGAGTGCAACGGTTTTTTTTAAATACAGTACAAGTAACAATTCCTTAAATAAAAAAAAAAAGTATGTATGAATCAAAAGCTATAGTATTTCTTTTACGTTTGTAACTGCTACTATAAAAGAAATTAACGTGAGGTCTATTAGGTACGGCGAGCCGGATGTGAACTCATTTTTAACGGAAAATACGTTGTCAATTTTTGTGCTTTACTCGAGCTTAGCTTAGCTACGATTACGATTCATCAATTACAATACAAGAAACGCTTTATAAAATAAGTAATACTTAGGTAGCCGACGTTAAAAAAAGATGAAAAATTCTAGGAAACCTGAACAAATTATTTACAATAAGGTAAGCAGGTGTGAATCGTCTTATATGAATCACACTTTTTCACAAATATTCTGCTAGAAACAAAATGATTAACAATTTTTTTTTACACCTAAACGTAGTTAGATATTTTTTTTATTTTAAATGAATTTTATCCTAACAAATAAATATTAATAATTTAATAGGTAATAGGTATGTTACGAATAGTGTCCGACCGAAACTGAATTTTCAGCCGAAACCGAAACCGAAACCGAACCTTCGACTCTGACTTCAGTTTCGGCCGAAACCGAAACCGAAACCGAAACTGCTAATGACGTCATAAATTTTGTCATAAAATTTGTATAATATGTAAACAAAACTCATTTTTTACGCTTTAAAAATTACTTGTCCATTTGAATTATTGTGATTACGTTGATTTTATTATATATTTTTTTTCATTCTTAATTATATTTTATTATGTACATTTTTATACACAGCAGGGTAGGTAGAGGGAACCTAGTGCTAAGACAGTCCGTTCTCCACTTTCCGCCAAATTCGGTTTCATTGCGTGTTAAGTGGCGGTACTTAACGCCGCGCTTTTGCCCCAAGACCAGAGCTAAGAAAAGGGAAATATTAAATATTTCCACTCCTTCTGTGGAAATCAAACCCACAACCGGTCGTTTACAGTCAGACGCTGTCCCACTTCGCCACGAAGACCTATAAACGCGATTGGTTGTGGGACGGTCGCTAAAACAATGTAAATAAAAAGCATATCTTTCTAATAGAATTATTTTTCAAGTTCGCTATTGGCTAGCGTTTGCCTTTTCACATTCGCCGGTTTAGAAATAGTAGTTTAAGTTTTATTTAATAAACTTTTACACGTTAATGTCTTCACGAGATTATCATCATGTAGAATTACAATGTCTACGATAACAACACGGTGCAAAAAAGGGGTTTGTATTATTAATACTATATCAAATGAATTGCCAACTGAGATAATAGACCGATCTCCCAAGAGCAAGGCATAACCATTTTCAAGACCGGGAGTAGGGCTACATTTGACCTTTACTTCCATGTCCCGAAACGCCGTATCCAAGAGTAACTTTTAATATGTATAATCTTAGCTAGTTGTTGGGGTCTATTCAAACGGCTCGCGACCACTATCACGTCAAAAATTAACCGCCCAATATCTGATGATGAGTTTCGGTTTAATGACATGTAAACCAGATCTCTCTATCTCATCCTTCTTTCTTCTTCATCATCAATGTCGGCAATGCATCCACGATTCCTCTAATGCTGTAGATGTCCCCGAGCGAAGACAATCACTTACGATCCGACGGTCGTCCTATTAGTTTGCCCCCTTTTAGAAATAATATAAAAATAGTAAGTACTGGAGACCTACGCCAGTCCACTTTGCCCAAGGCTTCTAAGGATTTACATAGAGGCTTTTTGAGCTGTAGCCCAGGGACATGTGGGTTATCAAGACTTTCAGTCCCCACTTAAGACTCGCAACTTATTTGGTAAATAGGTATTTTTTCACGAAAATGAAAAAGGTTTTCACTTAACTATGCATTTCTTGCAAGGAAATTTATGTGCTAATTTATGATAAGATTTACATTAGATATATATTTATATTAACTTATTGACTATATACTGTGTAATATTTATATAGAAAACGGTTATATTTAAATAATAATTAAAAAGCAAGCATCCAATATGGTAACTAGCCCAGGGTTCGCAAAATTCATTGGTATTTCGCCCCTTGAAAGGAGCCACGAACCGATACACAGTTTCGTTACAGACTAACAAGGATAGTTAATTTAATCTGTCGTCAGCATTTCATAGTATTCTCGTAATTAATTTATAATTTATAATATATTAAAATCGTTTATTATATCTTAAGGTTAGGTTTACAAGTTATAAAAACACTCAGCATAAAGTATCTAAGCGACGTGAAAATTCATGAGTACCTCATGTGTAAGTAGTTTCGGCATTGCCGAAGGTTCGGTAGTTTTTTTTGCCAAAACCGAAACAACGGCCGAAACTACATTTTTTGCCGAAACCGAAACCGAACCTTCGGTCGGACACTAATAATTTATATTAAATTATGTTTTAGAAAAATAGGAAAAGCGACAGCGAAGCGAAGCTACAAATAAAATGCACTAAAAAGTTTAAAAAAATAATAATCACATATTCTTGTGTCTACGAGTCGATACTCGTTTGCTTTTAATTACAATATGACGTATGCCTCTACTTCCCAACCAGACGGAACCACTGACACTTCACATATGACTTATACATGGTTACAACTAAAAATAAATTATCAAAATATATAATTACAGTTCACGAATTTGTCAATTTAACCTGTCATTCCGAAAAGGGCTCCATTAATTAAAACTTTTCAAGAACAACAATAATATGCTTATTATAAAAAAAGTTATTGGTGGTAAAAAAACTGAACATAAGAGTAGTTAAATAATATAAGTATATACTTTATGTGAATTTTATTTATTAAAAAAAAAGCATTTATCATACAGTTATTTTTGATTGAAGTTTCAGGACTAATGCCTTTTTCAAAATGACTCTCTGATGTTTATAGAAAATCAAATATTTTCAGAAGAACTGTTACTAATTATCTTGAATTTCTTGATACTCATTGTTTGTTGAAGTTATTGGCCATGCAAAAACTTCTGTATAGAAAGTTTGGTACTCTACTGGAACATATTTTTCTAGTTTTTATTAAATCAGACATTTTTTTTTTTATTAATTGGCACTTTACCAGCATATGCAGGAGTATTGTTTGATGGTAAGGGGGGGCCTGGTACCCATCCTCTGTAAGAGTTGGAAATCATGACTGACTAAACAATCTATGGATTCACGTGTTGTCACAAGACCTGGTGTGGTCTCGGAATATGTAAAATGAGACACTTTGGAAATAGTAAAAGTTTTTTTTATTTTAGTAGTATGTTTATATTTTTCAATATTTCTTATGCCAGATTTCTTTTTTCTAAAAGACGCGGGTTCGAATCCCGCTGCGTTCAAATTTTTATACGTTTTCTTTAAACGTCTTTTTCAATTTTCCTGCGTATGGAATAACATTTTAAAAATGTTTAAAAGTACTCTTTTTCAAGATTTATAAGCAGTTTCGGCAAGCTCGCGATTCTCCATTTTCGTAAAAGATGAAGTAAAGTGACATTAATCTTTACAGTTGCGTTTCGTTTCATTACAAAGGGGTATTAGTCCAGGACTCGTGCCATTTTCAAACAGACTTCAATGTTCGTTTGCCTTTTAAGTTGGCTTGTTATGTATGAAAATGCACCCTTTTCACAGGTAATATGTAAAACGCTTCAATAAATAAAATGGCACCAAAAAGTGATATTTGAAAAAGTGTGACTCGTGTCCTTTTCGAAATGACGGATTCAATTTAACTATAGTACGTCTCGCCACCCGACAGCCGTCAGCCGACACCCGCAATTGCGTTCTTCGCCTTCTTCGCCTTGCTTCCATTCTCACTACCTTACTAATACTACCATCATATCGTGCTATGTTTCTGTGTCTGATTGCATTTATGTTGCTGCGCTATTAATAGATCCCATTTAAGTAGTTATAACACATGACTAACATAGACTGCAAAATTATCGTAGACACAAGAATATGTGATTATTTTTTTTTTACTTTCTAGTGTATTTATTTGAGTCACTTTCCTTTTTTTGTAAAACATAATTTTATTTCATGATTTTTAATGACTTTCAAGTTCAATATTTATTTTTTTTCTTGGAATATGGGCGGACTTAATAAATGGAGAGGTTCTTTCTGTCAAAATACTCCGCCCTTTACCTTCTGCCCTAGATCGAGACATTGTGTGTTATGTGTCGGAACTCGGCATCATGATGAAATAACAAAATGAGTCCACAATTAATCGTGTTTATAGTTACACCCTCTCATATTGCGCGAAAATGGTACCAAATCTATTTATTACTAGATATCCGCTCGTGGCTATGCTCGCGTGAATTACACAGCTATAGCTGTTTTATATTTATACATATATATCTGTTTATACATATATAGCGTGAATTATAACTATACAGCTATAGCTGTTTTATATTTTTGTTGGCTTTATTCTTTGATTCGATACCGAATCCCTCTTACTATTGGTGTACAAGATTTTTATTAATAGGTATTGTTAAAGTGTTATTCCACACTTAGGAAAATTGAAAAAGACATTTAAAGAAAACGTATAAAAATTTGAACGCAGTGGAATCCCGCTGCGTTCAAATTTTTATACGTTTTCTTTAAATGTCTTTTTCAAGATTTTTATTAATAGGTATTGTTTTATTTCCGTAAACTCATACTTTTCTGTAATATCCGATAGAAAAGTAAAAGTTAATAAAGTTAAGTATCCAATAATTTGTTTCAGTAATATCAGGCAAGTTTATTATTTTTATTAATATACATTTTATGATTAACTAGCGGCTGCCTGCATCTTCGTTTGCGTGGACTTTATGACTATAATATACCCACTAATTTTATTGCAACCTTACGTTGAAATTTGGATTCCATGCCGGAATTCAACGCCCTATTTATTCTTACTGGAGAGAAAATGAAAGCTTTATTTCGTATAGTTTAGCTAAGTATTCCATTTAGAATTATAATATAAGCTTTATCAAATCTTTTCAGTAAATCAAGAGATGTTCACGTACTAATAGATAAACACAGATTTTTTTTTCTCAGTCAAATCTTGCAATCAGTCATTGCGACTATAAACAGATGAATTGTATGTGGTTTGTCGTTTAGGGCGCTGTTCCCATTTGAGCCATGCCGATTACCGAAACATTAACCGATGTTTGCAACCCAGACTCTCTATTTGTCAAAAATATCTCGCCGCTTTTTCAGTCGACGAATAGTTTCCGGGCTCGTGAGCTGTCCCGCTAGGTGATTCGGGTGCCTTGACAATCTCAATTTATATTTGGCTGCATATGTGACAATTTCCTCCCTTACCATAAGGTATGTTTAGTATTTTATGCAATTCCGTTATTTTAACAAACCACGGGGCGTTGGATATTTGTTTTATTATGTAGTTTTGTACTCCCTGTATGATCGTAATGTTGGAGGTGCTGGCAGTCCCCCACAGTTGTATTCCGTACAACCAAATAGGCTTTAAGACGATTGTATACAGAAGCAGCTTGTTATCTATGGATAGTTTTGAGTTACGTCCTAGCAGCCAATAGAGACCCCTGTACCTTAGATTAATTTCATTTCTCTTTGCTTCAACATGCTTTCTCCATGTGAGCCTACGGTCTAGATGGATGCCTAAGTACTTTACTGTATTATGGTGGCGTAGTTGAATGCCATTTAAACTGACTGGTGGGCAATCTTCCTTTCTGAGAGTGAAAGTTACGTGCGCTGATTTGGACCCACTAGCAGCGATTCTACATTTAGCTAGCCAATTTTCAGTATTATTCAGACTGTTTTGTAGGATCTCTGAGGTTTTGTGCGGAGATTTATTTGATGTTAGCAAAGCTGTGTCATCAGCAAACGTTGCTATGGTAACTTCCGGACTTTGCGGTAAGTCATATGTGTATAATGTGTACAACATAGGTCCTAGTACTGACCCCTGTGGTACTCCAGCCGTAATTTTGTAAAAGTTAGAGTAGCTGTCCTTCTCGTTAACTCGGAATATTCTGTCAGATAAGAATGATTTTAGAATTTCATAGAAATTGTGTGGTAATGTTAATTTTATTTTGTACAGGAGACCTTTGTGCCAGACTTTGTCAAAAGCCTGTTTTATGTCTAGGAACGCCGATGAACAATATTCTTTTTTTCCAGCGCCATTCTGATTTTTCTGTACACTCTATGTACTTGCTCTGTAGTTGCGTGTTCACTTCTAAAACCAAATTTATGTTCGGGGATTATCGACTTTCCTTTAATAGCTGTCATCATTCTGTGTAGCAGCGACTTCTCAAGAAGCTTTGACATTATAGGCAGAAGAATAATTGGTTTATATGATATTAATTTGTGAGGAGGTTTTTCATCATAATAATGTTCGATACCTTCCATAAGTCTGGGAAATATCCAATTCGTAGGGTAGCATTGAATATTACTGATAGATACACCGCAACTTTACGAGGCGATTCATCGAGCACCTTTTTGTCAATAAGATCATATCCTGGCGCTTTGTTGTTCTTAAGCAATTTCAGGTTCTTATACACTTCTCGAGGAGTTACCAATCATGTCAATGTCAGCTTCATTAGCATTCAGTGGTGCTTCATTTGGGTCGAATACGTTGCTAAGGTACTTCGCAAAAGCTTCTGCTTTGCCAATGGTTGTTCTGACCCATTGGTTATCATGGGTACTAAGTGGTGGTTTGTGGTAGAATGGTCTGTCTTGGTTCTTGGAGGCCTTCCATAGTGAATAATTGGTAATAGAATTGTAAAACTTGTCCTTTTTTTATGATGTGGGTTAAAAAATACTGGTTAGATCTTAATTAAATTTGAATACTATTACACGGCAAGTATTAGCTTTCATATAAAAAAAAAAACCATCAAAATTGATTCACTCAGTAAAAAAATATGCGACATGATACGTAAAATGAAAATGTAGTCGAGTTATAAATTTACACCTTTTTTTGAAGTTGGTAAAAAACGACTTATTAGATTCTCATTGAAATTAAAATGAAACCACACTGCAATCAGTTTCAATCATTTAAAAAAAAGAATGACCACAATCAATCCGCTCAGTATAAAGTTTGGCGGTAACAATAATAAAAATAATACAGCCAAATTGATAGCCTCCTTCTTTTTGAAGTCACTTTAAAATAGCCCTCACGCAGTAGCAATATTAGGATAGCGGTGTTGATAGTTGTTTAAAAAACCTATGTCAAATATGAAAATACATACATGGACGTGAATATAGATAAAGGTAAATATTATTATTTACGTTTGTATTTTTTATTAAAGTTCAATAATACTAGCAAAGAAATGAGATAACAAATATAATACTAGCAAAAACATTTCCTAAATTCTAGTTTCAAATTCAGTATTAAGATTCTGTTTCTATTCTATTGTCCAATATAATTAAAATTTTAAAAACATAATATTTAATCTTCGATTCGTATACTTTAAGGAATCTAAAACGCAAAAATCCTACAAAACCAGTGCAAGGAGCACTGGTTTAAAATTACTTTGTTATATCGTATGGTCGAATTAAAATTATTACAATCGTCACAAACAATATTTTTAAATTTGTTTTTAATTTCTTTTGCATTCTTCATAGTATCGCCGAAAGTATCTCTTTTTATAAATTATACTCTTAAAACATTATGATAAACAAAAACCCTTTGCTCTACTTTGAAAAGGGAAAAATATAATTTCCATAAAAAACTATTTGTCGTCGTATTGTATATTTTTTGTAAACTAGGTAATAATAAAACCTACTACAAAATGTACTATAATTTTACTTAAAGTTTTTTTATCTGTAAATACATTCGTGATATTGTTGACATGGAATTGAGATGTATAACTTTTGAAAAGAATCTGCTGAGAATTTCATTCTCAAAATGAAACAAATTGCAAGTTTTCCCATAATTTACAAATAATTTACAAGCACTCATGAATTTCAATATTTCACAGTTCAATATTGAAATATACGGCACTGTTTTATCAATAACTTAGCTTCATTATATCTAGAATTTCATTGCATTTGAACATGTCTCTTTGAAAGATTATTGCAATATCAAATTAAAAGGAAATGGTTGGAGACAGATTATACAAGTATAAATCGCATTAGCCCTTTCATCTTTGAAAATATATTGTATGAAATATTATCTACTTTTATAATATTATATCTTAACGAGATATTAGAGCTTAAAGTTTCTTGAGGTTTCACATAGAGTCTGCTGTCGGGTTTCCTGCTCTAAATCTCTTGATAGATTAATTTTCATATATATTTATTTATGCGTATAATTTGTCGATTATATAAGAAATGCTTAGAATGTACTAGCGTAGATATTTTACGAAGATTACTAACTAGATAGTAGTAACGAATAGCTTTCACGGAAATGTTAGCTTATGTGGAAATATATCAACTATTATCCTGAAGTTATGTTTTCATAAAGAGGAAATCTGCTTAATTGATGTTTCGAGTGCACTTCGCCTGGTAATAGACACGAATCAACATATTCATATAAGCTCACTAATTGCTAATGGCTTGTTAAATATTACTCAAGGAACATACTCGAATATTCTGCAGATAATATTGCTTTTATATTATTGGATTATATTGAATTGTATTTTATATTGGATATTCACATTGAAATATAGTTTCCAGTAACCTTACTGATTTTTTCACGGCTAAGTTTTAGCTAAGAAAGTTTTAAAATAGTCATAATTACTGTATGTCTAATATAATAATAACAATCTGATTTTAATAAAGTAAACTTGTGTTTATTACACAAAGATAAATATGAGTACAACGTCGAGCTTTGTCTAGTCAGGGAGAAACAGCGTAACAAAATTATATGTCTATGGAAATTTATACCACAGCGTCTAGAGTTAATATCGTTAGTATGTACGTTATAGACAATATCCGTTCAAGCATTTTGCTTGTGGCTTCTTTATGTCTGATTCAAAAATATATAATTAGTGTACCTAAAGTAAAATTATAAAATAAATCATCTGACAGCGTAACGACGGTTGATTTGAATTGAATGAAAATATAGGAGTCCATTTTTTATAAAAAAATACACACATGTAAAATATGAGTGGTCAGGAGGCTGTCGTGGTGCCGTGGGATAAGGTGTGGCTGTAAACGCGGTTGCGGTTTATATTTCCACTCCAGGGTGAGTTTATATAATATATTCAATGCTCCACTCTCGTACTTAAAACAAATTGCGGCGTTGACGCACCGCCACTCAGCACGCAAAGTCTTTATTTCTGACAAATTGGAGAATGGAGTGTCTTGCCACTATGTTCTACCTGACTCCCATGCCTAGTTGGTAAAAGTGTCAAGCTCATTAAAATACAAGTTCACTATTATGTAAAAATAAAATTAATTCTTCTGGAACTGTTGTGCTTAAGAATTTCTACGAAAATAAATTCCGTCTGTAGGGTATTTGTTGTACTCAATAAAGAGTTCATAGCATCGTTTTGTTATTATTTTTAAATATTTATAATTGATATATTTTCTACAATAAATACTCGACTTGTTATGAGAAACTCAAATGAAAAAGGAAAAATACATTTATTTTATAGATATGCCCACTGTAGTCTTACTCGCATAATACGAGCGTTGAACTGGAAGCTTTTATCTGGGTTTTACCTTATACTTCAAAAATATCTAGATATTTAATTTCTACATATATTTTATTTAATTTTTATAGATGGACTTAAAATTTAGCCAACAATTTAGAATTAATTTACGAAATCTTTCGAATTCGGACGACAATTGGAGAACGAAATGCCTTGACACTACGTCCTCTCTGAATGCCCTGCTATGCTGTAAAAAATGTAACATTATTTATAACATAATTTGGCACAAAAAAACACTTTAGCATGTATTGAAAAGCAGTTTTGTGGTTTATCCGCCTAACGGAGTAGTCAGACAGGACCAACGACATTAGGATGTCAAGACACTCCGTCCTTCACTTCCGGTCCGAAACATTGTGTGCCGAGTTAGTGGCGGAACACAATACATGTGTTTGTTTAAATACATTGAAAAGTATATTATGAATCCAAGATTTTACAGTTTTTTGGTTTGCTAATTATAAAACTCATCTGAAGCCACCTTGTTCATACTCAACTTTTATTTAGACTTACGAAATTGTAGTGATTTGAAGAAAGAAGAAGTCGTAAAAATATAAAGTAACTAAACTTTGGGGTAAAATAAGTACTTTTTTGTTTTGTCGTTGTATTTGAGTTGGCAAATGTTTATACAAACAATTAGTATTAAGTCGACAATGATTTTATTAAGTTATGCTCATAATTCAGTTTCTTATATATATACATGCTCAATGAACAACAAATACGGTTAATTGTGAACTGAAAACATATATTAAGGAGGAAAATAGCTATACAAGTTTTATCTTTCATCCTCTCTTGTGTTAAAGCGTCTCGTGTCTCATATAATTTTGCACACAATCCATTGGAGCATTATACCTAGACATATCGATATATTATAGAGTCAATACAAACAAACAAATAAACACAATTATACTTAAATCAAGATATTTGAAAATGGTACCAATTAATTAAACACGCTAATCGATAAAAAAAAACAATAAAAGAATTACAAAAACATAGGTAATATACTTATATAAATTTTACTTAGCACACGCAAGGACGGGTCGCTAATTATTAATGATGAAGATAATTCACGAAGATATTCTTATAAAATGTGCGGCCATCGCAGCACAGGGCGACAGCGTCTGATTGTAAAGGCGATGGTTGTGAGTTTGATTTCTACACGGGGAAATGAATATATTTAAATTATTTTCTCTCTTATATGCTGGTGACAAGATGAAACGCAGTGTTGAGTTCCACCATTCGACACACAATTTATTCGATTCGGACAAAGAGTAGAGAACGGAGTGTTTTGACACTGGGTTCACTTTTCCTACTCTACCCCTTGAAGTTAATCAAACAATATATAATAAAATCCAATCCAATCCAATATCTATGCAATATGACGTAAAATTTATTGGAGGATACGGATATTTCAAGCGTTATATCACGAGTTTGGTTGATTAATCGTCAGTTTATATATAGATTTTCTAGGAAACTTAGTGGTTCAAATATAAAACGTAGATATTTTTTACAGTTCACTAGTTGTTACGTAATAAAATAAAACACTTTATAAATTCATGGATATAAAAAAATGTTCGTCTATTTATAGTCATTGGATTCAGAGTTAATAATCAGATTTATTCGAAGTTTTAAAATAAATCCATTTATTTATTTTGCAAAACTGTTAAATGTTAATAATATACCAATTGAGGACGTTGTCACAGTTGGACGCCCCAAACACAAGCGCCTATCGTTGTGGGTTTGATTCCTACTCGGGGAAATTATATTTAAATTTTATTTTTTTCAATTTGGTAACTAGGTAAAGTACGGTAAGGTAAAGTACGGCGTTGAGAACACGGAATGTCTCGATTTCGAGCGGAACACGGACAACTGGCTCTCTCTGATTACCCTTATTAGAAAAGGCGAGGAGCTGCTAAAAATATAATACTTTCAAATTATAATCATTAGCTTTATTTTCACTCTTTATTTTTAAAATTATTTAGAAACATTTGTGTTATTTATCTAAATAAATTACATTACATTTGTAATATTACAAAGCTAATAAGAACCAAATCATTTGTAAATTAGGGCACGTGAATATAATAATTTAAAAAAGTAAATGTTTTCTTCAAATTCGTATTGTTATTGTTATTTTCGCTGTTAAGATAAACTCCATCAATAGGTAGAGTTATCGAGTGGTTGTCAATGTTATCAGCCACGATTGAAATGAATGGTATCAACACTCGCACAATTATCTCATCTGTTTGTACTACTCTTTAACTATGGTATTTTATTGGTTTTTGTAATTCTCATGAAATTTAAGGCGGGAGTATATTATGATAGTACCTATATAGTTGTAGCCAACAGTTTCGATAAGTGAAATATTAATTTTTGGTAAATCTTCCCTTAACGCTATATAAAGCTTAAGATTAATTAAAATATTTCATTCATCAGTTTGCCAATTTTGCCTCTAAAATGATAACTTTGTCAAATAATTATTTAATAGTTAGCAAAGACATAAAATTGTTTTCTGTCAAGGTAAAACTGAACTTGTATGTATGGTCAAATTATGTTCCTACACTCTAGGTTCTAAACCAAATAAGGATTGCCAGTACACGTACACAGGTGAAAATTGCGAAAGTTTTGAAAACAGAAAGATTGTTATATGCACGATTACACGTGTTTCACATATTACTAGTACATATTATTAATACCATATTTTTATATCATTATAATCAACTTCCAAGCCTCAAAGGCAGAACGGATTATGAAGTTCTAATGATAATTGTATACACTTATGTTTATTTAGTACGTGGTCGCTGATCAATTTATTATTGTGATAAGAGAAACGAAGTTTATACAGTTGCCTCATTATTTCTAAATCAATCGAAGCTTCAATTTAGAAAATAATATATTTCTTTACTTATCACAATTTGTTCTTTAATCTTATAAATGTAGAATAGATATTTCAATACCACTCCTGCCATTACTAATATTCAATGAAGTTCGCTTGCTAATTTATTATGCGGGTATTTTATTTAGCAACAAATATTGGAATATTTCTTTTTTTACATATCGAAAATATATTATAATCTGTGTAAGAACAACATTTCTGAAGTATATTAGGAGTATCAATATAAAGTTATCACTTGTAGAGCAAAAAGCGAGAGTAACAGATTTTAAATCTATTGTCGTGAAAGGAAAAAAAAATAACTTATATAAACTTCCCACTTTAATTCGACTAGAAAGAATATCGACTAGCAATATGCTGATTTCACAAATCATTTTTTCCGTCTCATTGTAAAGTGACACACAACACTCATATTCGGTTTCATATACTCATATAAAGCTGCATACAAATTAACTGCGGCAGCCGCGCGAGCCAATGTTCGAGCAGAGTTGACGAGCATTGCCGAGTGGGCCAATATGTAGAAACTAAATTTCGTAGAACGTGGATGGAGCGCGCGGCAGATCATCTAGTTCGAACACCCCACGGCGATACGTATATCCAATTTTGTACCCCCGCATCATGCCTCAACGATTTGTTGTGGTAGTGTGAAGATTTGCTATTCCACAAAGCCACAAGGCATTAACGCCATACAATTGAATTAGTAGACGGCACTTTTGGTTGTTGTTTGATGCGGTCTCAAAAACTGACAGCAACCAGTTTCCCGCGCGGCACGTTCGACCGCGGCAATGTTTGAGACGCATGGTAACTCCGTCCACATAGCGCGCGACCGCCGCCCGCCATTGATCGATGGTTTGCCGCGGTTAATGTGTACGCTGCATAATTATTACCATGAGTACTAGCTCGATTATACTTTTATTTTTTTATATATAGCAGGAATACTTATTTTTATTAAAAGTTTTAATATATGTAGTAAAATATATTTGTATTATAAAAATATATAAAAAAGATCGTACAGTTTTTTATAATAAAGATATGAAATCTGTTCCATAGGATTCATTAGCTTATTAGAAAGGGTAAAGTAAACCTAGTCGTTCCGAAATTTAATCTCTTCCAAAATGACAATAGACAAATTGGATTGGTCCTTTGTATTCGTGTATATCCCAGATTATGCAGTATACCTACAAAGAGACACTGCATTATCGCAACTCAATGCTAAGTTTAATCTTTGAAGACTGGAGGCAAAATAATTTGAAACGTTAACCTGCTTTGAGCGATATTCCAATGTTCTGTACTCAGTTTCAACTTGAATTTTATGAAATGGAGATATATTCTTACAGACACTAATTAATGAGATTGTAAGAGGCCGTCGTAGTAGCACTGGACGGCGTGTAAATGAATGTAAGCGCGTAGTTTGTGGCTTCCCACTCGTAGTGTTGATTATTTATTATTTTCATTTTTCCGCTCTGATACTTACGAAAAAATGTGGCGTTAAGTTCCGCTCCTTAACATGCAGTATGTCGATTTCTAGCCGACAGTGGAGAACGGAGAATCTATGTTCTCTGTCAGTACTCTGTTACAACTCTGTTAAAAAGCTGCGCTGTGAATATGCTTTTTTTAGAGCCAAATAAAAAAAACTCCATTTAACTAATTAACCTTTCCTACGGACTAACTAACTCCATTTAACTAATTCACCTTTCCTACAGTGTCGGTAGACAGAATCTGATGTAAATATACTTTTGCATACATATTAAGGTGCGCCATGGTATTAGATAATAATTAATATATAATTATTTCACTCACTGTTCTATTTTGTTGTAGATAATTGGTTATAGGAATAAAATGTTCATTGAAACATTTGTTTGAAGAATTTCCAATTCGAATGAATTTATGCTTTAGTTCATTATGAAATCACAAGCGTAGGTTCCCTTACAATCAATCTGATACCAAAATATATTTTCAATATTATATTAAAGTATTACAAAACTACTTAGACTTTAAAGCTGACATACATAGAGTATCGATTTTGTTTACTATTTTATAGTAAGTGTGGCTTAAATTATTTTATTTACACATTTTTAAATAGGTAATTGTATGAAAGATGAACAACATGTTCTTCTTCTACTTGACATTAATCCAGGCCTAACCAGGGTATGCCTTCCGATCAAATCTCCTTTACTTTCCACAATCTGAAACATTCTCAGAGGTTTAGTTCAGTAAATCACATACTCTGCATTATAATATTCAGCCATCGATTCATTGGAGGTCTGTAAGGCCCCAGGCATATTCTTTCGACATAGTTCTCATCTCAGGTGATGCTCTTGGAGCTTATCCACTACCGCTTATACGTTTACACGCTGCTGCGTGACTCAAGACTACCTCGAATGAATGTATTACGTTTTTGGTCAGCCCGCGTAATGCCACACATCCACCTTAGCATCTTCATTTTCTGTGTCTAGACAGTGCTCATTCATTGCTGTAAGGGAATCGATCGGATTATGTACTTGTATATTAGTCCCTTAAGCTTGGGTGGTATTAGGAGGTTGTAGACCACACCTGTAACCTTATGCCATTCCATGTAACATTCATCCATGCCACGTAATGTTCATCCAAGCAGCGCTGATCGAGGCTTGGACATCGTGATTCGCCTTAAGGGCTAGTTTAGGACCTATATGGATAGTGCAAGAGTACGAGCTCCCGCAAGCTCTGTATGCGGTTTTCGTTACATTTAGTTGAGGAACGCAGTACTCGAGTATACCTTTCCAGAGGTTCACATTCTGCTCCAGCATCAACCGGTTCTCGTGAATAAACGCTATGCCATCTTTATACATCCGGTAGTAAATGGTCGTGCAAATCTGAAAATATCGTGACAGTAGGATGGATTAATATTGAGAAATATTCTTGTGTGGTAGGCTTATTATATTTATTTATTACATTTTTTTTAAGCTTTACACAATTAATGAACCAAGTATTAAGACACTCCGTTCTCCACTTTCCGCCGAATTCAAAGGCGTTGCGTGTTATGTGGCGGAACTTAACGCCGCGTATTGCGAAAAATGGAAATACTAAATATTTCAACTCCTCGAGTGGGAATCCAACCCACAACCAGTCCATTTACAGGCACACTGCGCCACGACTGGCCCTTATTTCTTTCTCGTAGTTCCATTATCAATATTGATGCAGACGTTTAATGGAAAACTATAAAAGCCTAACAAACACTTTGTTGCTCTAATACTAGGCAAATAATTTCGTGCAGTTTCATACTTTGTTATCTGAATAACAATATCTCTAAATAATAATAAATAATTAATAGTAGTTAAAGGCCGAAAATTATTTTGATATATTATAGATATTTTTAAACATGTAATTCTTATTACCCTCGTATATCAGTAAAGATTATGGTTAAACTAATAGAATATTATTTGAAATAATTTTCTATTAGCTTCATTTGTTTATTGAATGTCAAATAATGTACCATCGGCTTTTTGCAGGGATTTGGTGCAGTAGATAACTTTTTTTAGGTCTATAATTTACAGATTTATAATTATTCATTAGTAACCATTATACGTTTGAAACAACAGGTTGGCAACTAAGTAATTGACGATTTGTTTAATGAATTAAAAATAATGATTTTGCTTGATACGAATTTGTTGCACTTTGTACACGGTTCCCTGGTTACCCTATTTCTAGTAAAATCAGCAATGTTATTGTATATTTTGTAAAAAAAAGTGTTGAATCGGTCGTACTCGTTAACATTTTAAAAATACCTGAATACAATCAGAAATGACTTCGATAAAGTCAATTTTACCATTAATCCTAAAATTTCTAATTAGTATACATAAAATATGTATAATAATAAAAAAATGTAAATGATTATGAATTATGTAGTAGAAAGTGGGGAACCTTTGTACGCGGGGCACTTACATACAGTTGTTATAATTACAAAAAAGTGCACCAAAGGTCCTTTTGCATGTGTTTTTACATAATAGCATAGCCGCCATGAAATGTTTTTCCTGTAGTAGGTAAGCAATTGATTACAAAAGTTAACGTAATACAGTAGAAATCATGTTTTTCTACAGATGTTTGCCAGTAACCAGTAAATATCCTTAAAATGTGTGTTTTAATTACAATTTTATAAAATTGTATTATTCACTTAGTAATCTGCAATTTCTATACCTTATTTGAGCTCTTTGAGATTCTCTGTTAAATCTTAATAAAATACAGCTTATATCACTCGTGAATCGTGTAGCCTTCAAATTGAAAAAAAAAGCCATGATAAGTTTAGAATGTCCGATGATTAACCCTCACAAACAAAGTTTACCTCTTTACTGCATTAGTGTAGAGAATGAATTTATCATTAACCAGCGATCCGTTAAAAAAGACGATCCGTTAAAGAAGGTTTTCCTGAGCAAATTTTAAGTTATCGATACACCTAGTACAATGTCAACTTTATGATAACAGATGGCGCTACTTGTTGTAGTAAGGAAACGTAGCAACATCTGCTACCATATAGACGACAAACTATTAAGACCGGACAAGTGCATCTTAAATAATGTTTACGCTTGTTACTTGTTTTTACAAATATATTATATTACTTAGTGAATATATAAAAAGAAATTTAGCTTCACTTGCGAATAATCAACATAATTTGCTTGTATCAGTTTTTTGTATTTCTACGGGAACGGTATTGGATTCCAAAAAAAAGTATCCTACATATTGCTCTAGCCTTTAAGCTAACACCGTGCAAAAGTCCATTAATTACTATTAGAAACTACATCTTATACCTTGGTAAAAAATATCCTATATGTACCTTTGGACTGTGACTAAGTTGTAGTATTAACTAGCTTTTTCTTGAATGACGAACAAATTTACAAGACAGACAAACATACAAACAAAAATTCTACTGAGTGGTTTTTTCGCCTCTCTAATCAATATATAAACGCAACCAATTAATTTTTTTTAGAAATTTTTCATGTATACTATGTAACTATACTCCACGGAAAAAAATTGAAAAATATATTAATCTATATCTATATATATATATATATATATATATATATATATATATATATATATATATATATATATATATATATATATATATATATATATATATATATATATATATATATATATATATATATATATATATATATATATATATAATAAGAGAGTAGAAAAGTCAATTCTGTACATGAAAAATTTCAGAAAAATATTAATTGGGTGCGTTAATATATCGATAACAGAGGCCAAAAATCCACTCAGTAGAATTTTTGTCTGTCTGTCTGTTAATTTGTTCGCCAATCACGCAAAAAGTACTGGATGGAAATGAATGAAATTTAGCATGGTGGTAGCTTATAGTCCAAAGGTACATATAGGATAGTTTTTATCCCGGTTTTCCATGTAGTTTTTTTGTAAAAAATAAAAAACCGATATAATTAAATCATTTGTATAATGATATCTACCGGGTAGAAATTGATGATTTTTTGTATGGAGTTAACTTAAAGGGTAGAGCAACATATGGGATAGTTTTCATCCTGGTATTCAACAAAACTCTCGCAGAAAAATAAAATTTAAAAAAAACATTCAAATTATGTCGATAGTTCACAAGTGAAGCTAAATTTGTTTCAATATCACTAAATTAAATAATTATAAAATAAAATAAGCATAACATTTATTAAAGATACATTTGACCGATCTATAAAACTTTATATAATCTATATGACAGCAGATGTCACTACGTTTTCTAGAACGGGTAGCGCTATTAGTTAACATTGTACTAGATATATCCTATCATTAATATTGTAATTATAAAAATGCAAAAATCTGTATCTCTTCTATCTGTTATGTTTTCACGGGTAATCTACTGGCCCGATTAAGATGGAATTCGTAAAGAAGATTGTTGGCTACTTTTTAAAAAATCAAACCCTATGAGGTTGAAACAGTGGATGAAACTTATGTATGTTTAGTATTTAGTGAGACTGAAAGATCTGAACTCTTTGACTGAAATGAATGAATTTTCTCAGGAAAATAGTTAATGAGGCAAGGTCAAACATAGACTACCACTTTTCATAAAAAAAAAACAATCCCAAAGAGGCAATAAAGGATGAAAGTGGTAGTTCACGTGGCGAAGCCGCGAGCGGGTCGCTAGTATTTAATATATTAATAAAATATGACTGTGGCTCGTGATACGTCTCGTGATTAGGACCTTTATTATTGTTTTCGTAAGTAACTCAAGATCTTTAAAAAATTCAGAGGTAACAGTGTCAACAAATGTTCAAGATATAATATATTAAATCCCATCAGGAGAGTTGACAGCAATTGCAGTATCATAAACTATTTCGTTGTAATAGACCACAGCTTATCTTAGGGAAAGCTGAGGTCACGTCTTATCTATCCTGTCGTTACAGCTATCTAATTTGAGAGTCATAACAAGGGGAAAAATAGCTTAGTGGCCCCACCCTGGCACATGCCGTGAATTCCGACCGATTGGCAGACCCGACCGACTAAACATTGAACCCTCCGAGACGCAACGGAACAGTTCACGTGTATTACACTTACAATGCGTCAGCAAAAGATCAATTATTAGCTAGCTGTTTGTCCGTAGTCGTCCCTTATCGTTTTAAACGAATAATTGATATTATTAGTTACCTTTTACACTTTATATTTAAATTCGATATGATATTTCTAAGGTACTTGATACGCTTCTAATATATTATGTTAGATTTGTGATTCATGATTATTATATAGTTATTGATTGGTTTGTGAGACCAATATAATTCATCGGGTTGTGAGGCTATACGTCATTGGTTTGTGAGACTAAGTCGCTGGTTTGCATATCAGTTCGAACGCACAACCACACGGCGGCCGTTTGAGTTAAATAACCGCACAGCACACACGTAGCAGTCGTTTGTCAAAACCAACACTTAAACTTAGTCAAACGTCTCCCCGACATCAGTTATCAGCTTGCTTTAAGCTTATGGAACCCCGACAATCGTATGCCACGAGTTATACCAATATCCGACTTTGTACAAGTATCACTTTTGCAACGCAAGACAACTTCAGTCAAGATAGAAAGAATCAACGTCGCAATAGCTGTTCACTTAAACCAATCATATCAGCCTCAGTGATGGTAAGCAACTTTGGGATGCGTCACCTACATCGTTTCGCAGCAAGCTATAAGCTCACTGAACCCACGACAATCGTGTGTCACAAGTTATATCAATGACCTACGCCATACAAGTATCGCTTATGTAATACAAAACAGCATCAGTCAAGATATAGCAAACAAACATTCATATAGCTGTTCACTTTACCAAACATGTCAGCCTCGGTGATGCTAAGCTACATTGTTGTGTCACCGACATCGCTTATCAGTAAGCAATTAGCTCCCTGAGCATCGCTTAAGCAACACAAGACAGCATCAGATAAAATACAACAAACCAACATCGCTATAGCTGTTTACTTTACTAAACATGTCGTGTGTTAAAGATGGCGGTGCGTCGCGGCATACGTTTTTACTTATAAATATTGTAAATTTGATAAATCTCATTATATAAATAACACTCTTAATATCTAATGCTCTTAATATTATTATTTACTTTATAATATATATTCTTATCATTTTATATTCATTTTATGCAAATTTTCTATAAATAATACAATAAACTTACCAAGTAAACTTCTTACTTTACAAATATGCATCTTAACAATCATGAATGTCACAAAACTATAATATTTCTATTCCTTTGCACTTTAAATAATAATTTTACTAATTATATATCTGCTTCCTTGCGCTTAATAAATGAAAATAAAAAAAATAATATAATTTCAATTTAATATCAATAATTTCCTAAGAGTCCTTTTATTGCGTCGTGCTCCCGCCAAGCCCCTTTCTTCTTTTTCATAAACTATAACCTGCCAGTATGGCATTCAGCCTACATAACATTTATAAAAAATATTAATTACTTTTTTATTACTTATTTAAATATATTAATTTAAATAATATTTTTTGCATTTTTATTAAATTAAATTAAATTATATTATTCAGTAAAAATATTTTATACATATTCCAACGTATATTTATGTATAGTATAGATTGTTACAAGTATTGAGTTTCCTACTCTGTTATTATGTACCTAGAGTCAGTAAATCAGGATATGAGCGTATTGATAGGTACAATATGTTATGGGGCACTTTCGTATAGAAGGATGCAGGCTATAAGCGTATTCTCGTCTACGATGTGTGTGAACTTGTAGCTACTTTGTATTAAGTAGTTTCTAGGAACGTGCATATATTTTTTTAGCTTCACACTGTATTCCGCATGTAGAGGGAGGCAGAAGGAACCTAGTGACCTGACACTATTCCCCACTTTCTATCGAATTCTGGAGCCATTGCATGTTAAGTGGTGGAACTTAACGTCACGCTTTGCATCAACACCAGGGCGAAGAAAATGTAAATATTAATATTTCCACTCCACGAGTGGGAATCAAACTCACAACCATTCGTGCTAACAATCACACATTGTGCCCCCGTGCCACGACTGGCCTCAACAAATAAGTTATATTTTCAAAAAAGTTTTAGGTCAATCACGAGGAATATTTTTTTTACTAAAAGGATAATCATTTAATTTTGCTTTGTTAATATTTTAAAAGAGATAAATTAATTTTAAAACGTAATCTACTTGACAAGTATCGCTTATGCAACACAAGACATCATCAGACAAGATACAACAAACCAACATTCATATAGCGGCTCACTTTACAAAACACGTTAAGCCTCAGTGATGCCATGCAGTATTTCTTGCATCACCGACATCATTTCTCAGTAAGCTATAAGCTTACTGAACCCAAGACAGTCGTGTGTCACAAATTATACCAATGCTGTCACCGTACGAGCATCGCTCACGGAACGCAAGACAGTGACAGACACGATACACCAATCTAACACTGCTATAGCGACTCACTTTACCAAACGTCAGCCTCAGTGCTGCCATAGAACATTAGATCATATCACCGACATCGGTTATCCATACACTACCAGCTCACCGAACCCTAACAAGCGTGAAACGTTATATGACGCAACGTGCTATGCATTTAGTTATATTCTCTTAAATTTTACACTATTAAATACCATCTTACTATTAACCTTTATTTTTTAAACACATCTTATATATTAATATCTTATTAGCAGTTCCTAACCTTTTAATACATTAGTACTTTATATATTTCATAATATAGCTCACTATTTAAAGATGGCGGAGCTTCGCGGCAGACGCTTTTACTTATAAATATTGTAAATTTTATAAATCTCATTATATAATTAACATTCTTAACATCTAATGCTCTTAATATTATTATTTACCTTGTAATATTTATTCTTCTATTTAATTAGTTATCATTTCATATAAGTTTTATGTAAATTTTCTATTAATAATACAAGAAAACTTACCAAGATAATCTTCTTAATTTACAAATATGCATCTTACCCATCATGAATGGCACAAAACTATATTATTTCTATTCCTTTGCACTTTAAATAATCATTTTACCAATTAAATATATGCTTCCTAGTATATAATTTATATTATTTGCAATGGATATTAATATCCATAATTTTGTGAGCGTCCTCTTATTGCGTCATCCTCCCGCCAAGCCTCCTTTCTCTTTCCCTTTTTTTAAATTTCCACAAACTATAACCCGCCAGTGTGTCATTCAGCCAACATTATATTTATAAAAATATTCATTATTATTTTAGTTTTTTAAAAATATTAAATAAACTAATATATTATACTATTATTAATTTAATTTAAATTATTCAATGTAAAAAGATTTCATAATCTTACGTTTATTTATGTATAGTATAGATTGTTACAAACAAATGCTCTGCAACCTGACAGAAGATTCTAGTTTCCGACTTATCTGTGATAATTACTATTGATATTCAATTGATTGTTAATTCGCATTGTTGATGCTCGTATTATATCACTTTTTTAATATTTACTTATAAAAAACAACTTCACACTTTTTTCACCTAGTAGGATAGTCAAAGAACCCTAGTGTCTGCGACATTCCTTTTTCACTTTCTGCGTGAATTCAGGAGATTGCGTGTTTAGACGCGGAGAGTGAAATTTTAAATCAATGAAAAATTTGTTAAAACCTTCTACAAAGAGGTATAATAAAATGTCAAAAGTTACAAAAGTATTTGTTTTATATTAAGTCATTAAGATCATCCATCATTATTTTTATATGTATTTTAATGAATGCTCTTGCGGTCATTGCAGTTATGTATTTTTATCAATGCTCTTGCAGTTTGTGTCTAAACTTAAAATGTATGTAATGATCGACTTTTTGCAAAAAGTAATGCCACCATGCCAATGAGAACAAAATATATACTGTTATAGTAAATATAAGTTCACCGAGCTACCCAAAAATGATACGTTGTTATAAATGATTATAAGAGGAAAGTGCCGAACGATTATCGTAATTGCTCTTATATTATACGTATACGTTAATAGAACTTGACAAATGATAGACCCCCCCAAACTGCCACTCCTATAATGCAGCACTAAAACAGCGTTAACGTGATAATCAATACTCAGCCTCCTCGTGTTATTTGTTACGAATACTAATAAATTGTTAGGCTAACTTCAAAAAGCTTCGACTTGTTTGTAATTATGTTAGTATTGAACTAGTTGTTAGTTTGGCACAGCGTTAGGCATATCCGCAATTGATGTGTAAAAGAATACAAGTGAGTATTGTGTTTTTCATACTGCTTCACACATTTTTGAGCATAGCAGAATAATTAGAAACTTGTCTCAAGACACGTTCTACACTTTCCGTTTGAAATTTAATCTTTGCTTGGATAATAGTGGAACTCAACGCCAAGCATTTTTCTATGTACTAGTGGTATCAATCCAACTGGAGTCCCAATTGGAAAGCCTCCTGGTGTTTTAAAAGAGTAATATGGTACAAGAAAATCCGTCCTCATATTTTCATCCAAAATCGAGACAGTGTGTGTTAAATTGCCGAACTCAACACCGCGCTATGTCTTATGTATGAGAGCAAAGAAATGAAAATTGAAAAATAATTAGTCCCCGATATAGTCTAAAAAATCAAATAAAAAAGCATAACATGAAAAATAAACTTTTTACAAAATGGTTTGCATTACAATGATATCTAATATATATGTATATATATATATATATATATATATATATTATATATATATATATATCTATATATATATATATATAGATATAGTATATATATATATATATATATATATATATATACATATATACATATATATATATTATATATATATATATATATATATATATATATATATATATATATATATATATATATATATATATATATATATATATATATATATATCTATATATAATATATGTATATGTCGTGGCCATATCGTATAATTGACGATTTCATGATATCGTTGACAATATCATGAAATGGTTGCAGTTCATGAAATGACCAACTGAATTTGACGATATCGTTGATTCGACAACGTTTAAGGATTTCGTCATCGACGTTTGGTCATATCGTAAAATAAGGTGTCCTTATAATATATTTGATATAAATTTAGAATATGTGCGTAAAACGATCTCATTATATATAATGACGATGTTTTTATCCAAAAACACTTTCAATCTCTATAGAATCAATTTATTAAAAAAAGTTTAACCTAACCTAACCTAAAAAATCTTTTACGTAATTAGATTTATTTTGTGTGAAGATACTTAAAATCAATCAAGATAGGTTAGGTTAGGTTAAACTTCTTCTATTTAACAGATTCTTTAGTATATAAAAGTAGCTTTTACTATACAATTACTTAAATTTATTATTATTATATCGCACATTGACTTAAATAAAGTTGATTTTATATAAATAAAATTATTTTATTTTGTTAAGAATATTCATTTTGCTTAAAGTAAACGAATAATGAATTCCGCTTTTAATTAAAAAAACATATTTAAAACTAAAATGTTCACTTTGTTATGAACAGCTGATAAACAAAAAGCGCTTCTAGCGCCTCTATCGGTTGCTTAACTAATTATTTGACGATTTTGTCAAACAATATCGACGAATTCATGAAGATGCCGCGCGTATGAAACATTAGGCTGTCATTGATTTCGTCAAACGACATCATGATCTGGCCAACGATAATTGGTCATTTCATGAACTGCGCCCGTTTCATGATATTGTCAACGATATCATGAAGTCGTCGATTCTACGATATGGCCACGACATATATATATGTATATATATGTATATATATGTATATATATATATATATATATATATATATATATATATATATATATAGATATATATATATATATATATATATATATATATATATATATATATATATATATATATATATATATATATATATATATATATATATATATATATATATATATAGCCACTTCATCACTATATTACAGTCGTTGCTGGTGTTATCTAATACTTGATCAATTGATTTAATGTGGGAACTTAATACAGTATCATATAAAAATGTTTTTATTAAACTTTACACAATACTTTTGGTCTAAATTAGATATTTCAATACCAAACTAAACACATTTGAAAAAACTCTTACTCTCTCTCTCTCTCATATGTGTTTTAAGTTGTAAATGAAATTTCCCTAGGTAAGTGCGCTTGTCGATGCATGATGAAAGTCATATTTATAAGTAACTGAACTAAGTTATTCGATTGACTTTGTTTACTGAAGTAAACGATGAAAATTGAGAAAATTAAAAATAGAAGCTTTTCAGAAGGTAGGTTTCTATGGAAATTTTTACTATTATATTTTTATCATTCTTCATTAGTATATAATATATTTTTATGACAATAAAATAAATTCATTTTCTTTAAGTTATTCTTAGCAATACCTCTATAAAGCTATTTTTTTTACCTCTCAGTTCTAAACGGATTACAAACATTGTGTAACTATTTTATATGTCATGTGTAAAGTTTATTGAGCCTAGTTTTGTTCCCATTTTCCAATTTCATATTTTCATGACGAAATAGCGAATACTTTTGTAAAAGCACATATAGAGAATAAGGAAAAAGAAAAAGTAGAGAATAAGGAAAAAGAAAAAGGAGTATTTACAATATATTCAGCACTACGTAGAATACTGAAATATATCAAATAAAATTATTTTGTAATCAGAATTTAATTCTATGAATGAAAATACCGACACCTGTCGTGATAAATAAACACTGCCTTTTGTTCTCGTTTATGAAATTATAAAGTACTTATCTATATACTTTTGTTATAACAAACAAACAATATAAATTCTTAGTAGTCCTATGAATATGCTTATGTCGTATTATTAATTATTATTTATATTAATTTGCTCTTTAACTAGATTTGCCCGTGATTTTTATGCGTGAGAAAGAAAATTTCAAGAATGTGGTAAAAAAGTATGAACCTATCTAAAAAATAGGCCTAGTTTTTATTATTTCAAATCTTTCATAACGCGTCCGTTGTATTACACATTTTCGTAGCTCCATATTATAAAACAGTACATAAAAAGAACATCATGACTATCGCTTAGTATGACTATAACTATTGCGTATCTATAGTAAGATAACAGATCAAACAAACTTCGTAATTGCAGAAAGGTCAGAAAACAGAAAATCAAAGTCAATTTTCCTAGATTTGCTACACCTAGAAAGGAAATGTCTTTAAAATGTCTATTTCAGTTGGTTGTGAAATACTTGGTGCTTGAAATGCATTATGGCTTCTCGCTTTTTATAACTACGCGCGTGTTCGTGCCCCACGAGTCCATTTTAAGCTGGACAATATATAATATGATTGGCCGTATAGACCAGATGTCAATTTATACAGGAAGTTAGTCTTAAAAGCTCATTTTTTTTCTAATTTACCATCGTACAAACTAGTAATAAGGAAAAAGATTAGAGACACAAGGCAATATCTATATCTAGAATTTGTTAAAAACTATATTTTCAGTAAATAATATAAAATATTTTCAGTAAAAAAAATAAGCTGTTTCTGAGATTAGCATATGCAATACACGACCAAATTTAAAAACCACTGTTTTCGGTTTGATAATTGTAGGTTCGATTCCCACTCGAGGGAATGATTATATTTAAATTTTAATTTCTTCGCTTTGGTACTTACAACAAAGAGCGGCGTTAAATCCCGCCACTCGTAGTCAACACACTATGTTCTCCACTTTCTGCCCGAAATCGAGTGACGTTGCAAACTCGAGAAGCAATTTAACGCCTTATGGTAAACTTTGTTTTAAGTACCAGAGCTAAAAAAAGAAAATAATATGTAATCGTTCTCACCAGTGGCATCAAAACAGTACGTTTACAGTCGATGTCACTACGCCACGATAGCAATACATTTATACTGCTTCAAAATATCCAATATATTTACCGAACAATACAATTAAGGTTTCCACAAACTCGATAATATTATGAAACATCAGTTGTTAAACGAGTTTATGTGAAATTCACCATTAAGGACAACTTTTCGCTATCCCATTAACATGTGGAAAATAATTAACGGTGAATATTGAGAGCTTAAATGAAATTTAAATTAAAGTACCACAAATACCGAGGCCATTGTGGTAAAGCAAGACACTGTCACAACTATCACATTAACTGTTAATGCGATAGTTGTGGGTTCGATTAAGACTCTAGGAAAATCTGAAACAAACGTATTTTATGCTCGTATTTTGGTAAAATAAGCAATGTTTCGATTTCGGGAGGTAAGTGGGGGACGGAGTGTCTTGACACTAGGCTCTCATTGACTACCCTGCTATGCGGTAAGAGGTGTGAAACTTCTACGAATATCATATGCGATTGCGATTTGCGCTACAAAGACTATTTCACTTCAACGTATTGATTTAATCAGTTGTCTTGCTGTGATAATTGCATTTATATTACGTATAATGTTCTCTTAATGTATTAAGTTATTTAGTATAATGTAAACAGACTTCAGAATATTTAGTATAATGTAAACCAACTTCAGAATTTAATTATATCCTAAATTTCAGAATTACGCAGTAAACTGTACATAATAATGTAAAGACTTTCCATAGGTAACATTTTCACCAAAATGTTGTTTATCTTGTTTTAATGTGAATAACCTTATTTTTTAATTAACAAACAATTAAAAAATACAACTTCACGTTTCTCCTCGCATAGCAGGGTATTCATAGAAATGCTAGTGTCCAAATATTCCGTTCTCCAGTTTTCGCCGGAAATCAAAGCATTTAAATTAATTTAAATTAGCAGTAGAGCATTGTTTTGCTACTGCATACACCAATCATTTCACTAATACTAGTATATCATTATGATGTTAATTTTCATAGACACACAAAAAAACCAGTATCCAAATGTACTAATACCAATGTTTCAATTATGTCGTCCAAAACTTTAGACTTGAACATTGCGTAACGTGAACTAATAACACAACTAGTAAGTTCAGTTACTTAGCACGCAAACTGTCGATTTCGGGCGGAAAATGGAGAACGGAGTGTCTTGGTATGTTAGTATCACTGTATGGTGCGAGTGAGCTCCTCAATTGCAAACATCTCACTACGGCTCGCACTAAACAGATTTTATGGCGGCTGTGCCTTCTTTGAGGGCTGAATTCGCCTCTGGTTCATATTTAATTATATATTAGTTCTGCTCGCAACTTCCTGCGGATGGAACGCAAATTAGTATAGGCAGTTTAAGTTACTGTTTATCAAATCAGATATATACCAGTGAAAATCCCGTCTAAGCTAATCTCTGGAATAGCTAATTCCAGATATTAGCAAAATCAAACTAATAGACAGGCAGAAATTGTAAGAAATGTTATTTTGGTTTATGCACCATTTATTTACACGGTATACAGTAAAAAGATTTTAGTGAAATATACAAAATAAAAAAGTAAAGCTTATCATGAAAATTTATTTTGTCACTGTATTTCACATTTCACTTTACAGAAACAACCTTTGAACCCATTGTGAAAATGCGTCATTTTCGCGTAGTCGTCAATTATACTGTAAATTAAATTTCGTAGAATGTATTTAAAGCTAGCTTTTACTGAAAATTATGTGTAAATATTAATTTTAGATTTGGATATTATAATGGAATAATTATATTATTAATAAATTTCGATCTCCACGCTTTAGAATTTTGTTAAACAGACTCACTATATGTGGGTTGCAAACATTTAACTCCCCAGACAGTTTCGTCAATACGTCAGATAGCAAAATTAATTTTATGAAATGTGAATATCAGAATATAACAATATCAGAATCCAACAAGGTTTAAGTACATTCAGAAATGATTTGGTTTATAAGTAATACCGATCCGAGTCTTGTGCTAAGCTTAGAGTTATTGGATACAAATACGATACGTTTGCAATATATTACCAAGATGCGATATTGAATATGCATCTTTTATATTACATATAATGTAGGAGCTTACACTGTTAAGAAACTTTGATAAAGTTTCTTAAGATACAATTTTCATTAAAAAACAAGTGCAATGTAAAGAATTCTTTTATTTTTTTATATTATATATGACATATGTATATATAGAAATCCTCTACGTTATTTTTTGAAAGAATATGTTTACCTTGTACTTATCATCGTTTAATTTGTTGTTGCAATTGAAGTAAGTCTGTTGTAGTAGTAATTTTGTGAACTACAAACTGTAAATGCCCTGATTTGTTCTTCATTTTGAATGTAATCCACTTATTTTTACCTACTAATAAGATAATAACATCACGATTTTTTCCGCATAGCAGTACCCTAAGAACTTAGTGTCAAGATACTGATATTAAAATACATTTATTTATTTTTTACTTTATTTCTATTTTGTGCGCTCTGAACGCACAACTAAACATCACTTTTAGTCATGCTAAGTACCGAGGCAGATAATATAAATATTACACACGCAACCACTCACTTATTGTTACAAAACGCATGTAATTTACATTAAGTTAAAATAAACACCTAATTTCTTGCAGTTTCATTTTTCGCTGGCTTCAGTACCATGTGGTCCTACCTGTTTGGATTTTCATGTGATAATACCGAGGAAGGATCTGATCGTGATGATGATGAATATGAAACCGTAGTCCATGGCGACGACCACCTCTATCAGTAAGTAATTTTATTCATATTTACTACTATTTTATTTTGCATATGAGAGGACCTTGATTTTATAGCTAATTTTATAAAGTGTTAAGTTATTGCCTTATTAAGCCTATCTAATATTACGTTGACAACTATTACTGACTAATGACTAGTTACTGAGCTATACACGAAATGAAATTTAATGGTGTATTAAATGTTTTATATGATTACCCATAAAATACTAAAAATAGTCCTAGTCGGAATTATGACATAATCTAATCTAGCTATAATCAAGGTACGTACCGAAATATCTGAGGATAGTGAATTTAATTACTCCGTAATTTAATAATATTGATTAAACCAGGCGTGAGCGGGAGCGTGTTAAGTGAATGGTAGAAGTAAAGCCATTCAAAATTAAAAATAGTTTTATCTATAATCATTTAACTGAGTAAAAATTGTGTGTACAATCAAAAACTGTCTCACTGCACTACGATGGGCTCTGATAAATAACATATTTAAACACTTTTGTTATAGAATTACTCAGGATGTTTACACCATACCAAGCGCGAATACTAGAAGAATGATGAACGAGCGTATGCAAGCCTGGAACTCAGATGCAGCTCGATACCAACCACCACCACGTCCGGCTTCAGTTGCCCTGATACTATCACCATCCCCAGAACCTCTGAATCCAGAATTTCTCGAGTCCGACCTGCTACGTCCAGTTCCCACTGCACCACCAGAAGTAGTTTATACTATTGAACCGATAGGAAACGAGGGTGGTAACAATGAGGCAGCATGCAATCCTGTTGAAATTGTCATTGGTTGCGGAAACACCACTGAAAAAAAACATAAACCCCTGGAACGTGCAGAGAACGAGAGTGCTCTGACAGTTGATGAGGTCTGTGTATTGCATGTTTAATTATTATTTTATGAAATCAGTTTATCACGTCTATATCATTTGTGAATCACACACTGCTGTATCATCACTTTGCTCACTTATAGTATTATTCACATATGATAATTTATATTAATTCTACTAAGATGGGATTAGTTATTATTATTATTATTATAAATAAGTATTATCAAAAAAAGAGTTTGCAAAAAGCAAGTATTGTGTAATTTGCAAATTGTTAGATAAATTTTATTTTAAGGTATAATAACAAAATTAAAAAATTGTAAATATTTGGCCTCTATAATTTATAATGTAGCCAATGTGTAAGAGATAAAATGAAATGTGGTGGTTTTTAAGATTGTATTAAAAATCAGTTAATAATTATAAAACCTTAATCCGGACAAGCAGGGCCACTTCAAAATTTTAATGTACACTTTACACTGATAGAATAATATGTAAATTAATATAATCGATTAGTAAGGTTAAAGATTTATCTTGTAAGGAATTTTGTAAATTAAAGATTCATGAAAGTGTCTTTGATACTTAGTTTATGAATTTCACATACCATGTACACAGTTTCAATAAATTATTCAGCCTATAACTCCTGTTCTAATTTCATATACTTGTCTTTTACATCCAATTTATAATTTTATTTTATAATAAAATTTAACTTTTATTCACCTGACTTCCATCTATATCATTTCCGGAAAAAAAAAATTCTATACCATTCGCTTTTCGTCATCCAATCCAAGTCATCCAATCCAATCCAATCCAATCCAGTCAAGAGGATAAACCAGAAATGTATAAATGCAGCTAGAGCCAGATACTGACATACATGACATACTAATATCAATTTGTGTATGAATTTCCATGAAGCGTAGCGTAGCCTTCTACGAAAGGCACTATGTGAGGTACAAAGCCGTTCTCTACAACGGTAATATGCGAATCGCACTTCTAGCTATTGTTGAAATTTATGCTAACTAATAGCCAGAAACAAGTTCAGGCACAATATCAGTAGCATAATAACTTAAAAAAGTATATTAATAATTGTTGAAGTCTTTATGGAGCACGGTGAGAGCGTCTGACTTAGTCTGAGATTAGTTCTGGATTCGATTCCCACTGGAGAAATGAGTATATTTATGTAATTTTCCTCGCTCTACTCTAGTAAGCGATGTTAGGTTTCGCCTCTCTTCACGTAACTGCGTGAAGTATCGAGACACTTCTCCTTCTTTCTTCTGCAGTCATTACGGGCGGTTTCCGTGCCTATTCTGCGTCTGGAGGGTGTTATGGCTGCGTTGCTCCAGCCAGCCCAGCTCAGCCAGGAACGGAGCCAGCGCCCTAACATGCCCCTGGAAGTTTGCTCGGTGAGCCGAGGTACCTGGCCCGGTACCTGGCCACACCGTGACATTCCAATAGGACATGAGCGGCTGTCTCTTCAGTTTCCATACATACATATATATATATATATATATATATATATATATATATATATATATATATATATATATATATATATATATATATATATATATATATATATATATATATATATATATATGGTCTGTTTAGTTGCATAAGAGCTTTAGAAAGGCGTGCATTTGGGGACGGTAACGCAAGTTTCGTCCGCCTGCACGTTTCTATCATGTTTCATTCAGCATGGTGAAGTTCAGCAGAGCGCTTTCGAAACCTGCTAGCGAAACAGCACACCGGGATTGGAAGAATCCACAGAATCAGACACTCCTGTATGAGATTCGATGTGCTACGACTACCCTTCAGAGCCTGTAGAAGTGATTTACTGTCAGAGACGATAAGTAAGTTGCAGCCTGAAACCTCTCTAGTTGCAATGGCTTGCGCTGCCATTCCGCCTGAAAAACAGAGTTGTATCTGTAAATTGAGAATAAACCTACCCCTTAAGGTCTTGGAGCTATCGGTGTATATCAGGAGGGCCTCATGGTCGATTTTTAAGGTGTGTTCATCCTCCAGATGCATCCTGTACTATTTATCGAAGATTCGATTCGAGAGTTCTTGGATAATATCCTCGAGCTTGAGATATATTTTTATGGTCTCTGGAACAGAATTCCCTTAAAGGGTATGCGTCAATGTTTTTGGATGCGTAGATGCATAATCTCACGTGTCCTGTTATAGCATATACGAGCTAACCTCCTGGACTGGAGAGTCCTCGTGATATGCCATTCCTAATCCACGCCTTCTGGATTTGAGCGGCGGCTGTATGGTTGGTCTCCAGCCAGCGACGTATTTGAGTCGTGGCCGAGATGCTATGCTGGAGGTTCACCTGTACTACTCTACAAGGTTAAGCCATTGCCGAGTTCAGCGTCGCTCAGGCCCAAGTCGCTGAGCCTCATGATGGGGTCATCGCCCTTGGACGATGACGCGCTCATACATAGGGCCAGCCATCGGGGTGTCCTCAAGTAAGAGAGTCGTTTCTTCTGCGTCGGCAAGCTCCCACGGTAGTGTGTGAGTTGTGATGTGTGCCTCGCCCTTACCGACAACGAGTGTGTCTCGCAGAAGATAGGAGGGGGGATTTCTCCGAACCTACCCATGTCATGATACCACCATGAATGTATTGTTGTACTCCTTGTGCTGTTAGAATCTGTTGACCAACCACCTATGCGGCTGGACCACCGGGTTCAACCAGCTGAGTATGTGTCCTACTTGTTTTGGATCTTTCTCGTAGATCTTGATCTTGGGCAGAGTGATTGTACACAAGTCTGTCCTCGGGATCTCATCTGCGCTTAAAATAGCAGGGTGTCCGAAATTATGTATGACTACCTCCTCCGCGTAATTTTGTACCCATCTTTGTGTGATTCTGATCTATGCAGTGATCCGCAGACTGCCATCCACGTAGACGGGCAACGGCGGCGTATGTGCCGGTAGATGTATCCCCGGTCGACTCTGGTTTGACCCTCTTGGATTCACTCCTAGAAGAGATTGTCCCGTCAGGTCGAACCCATTGGGCTCTAGAGCGTGGTGCACCAGCATCACCTCTCGCCAGATGTGTACCAGCCCCCCTTCCACCCAGCCAGCCCCCGGGGCTTAGAGGGCACCCTCCGTTGACTTACTTGTAGTCTTGCCAGGACCCCGTGCGTGGGATGGTCGCCTTCGGGTCCCTTGGTTGAAGGACCAGCTGAGGGGTCACAAGCGAAGGCCCGAGCGCGAGCCCGTTCCCTCGCCCCCCCCTGGACCTCTCGGGGTCTTGTGTTTTGTCTCTCAGCGGACGTTTCGATTTCTCGTTACCGGCAGAAGGTAACAGCTAAGCATTTCCAGGTGTGGCGGCAAATGGTTTTTGTTTGTCCATCTGTAAACAAATAAAACTTCACTCAGCTGGCTTTCCACCCTCCATGGAGCCCGTACATCTGGGAGTGTCGTATTCACCATTGAATAGGCCCACTAGGCCTACCAGCCGAGTATAGGTACTCAGGGTGTCAGACGCGACATCGGAGATTCGAAAGAGGTTGACCGAAAACCAAAACAGTCACCCAGGTGTTCCACCTCATCCTTATCTCGTTAGCATGATCTTAATGATCTAGTAAGGCCGAGACCTCACTAGGCCCGCACCCGCTCACTGCGACCCTCTGACGGGACACATGACCATCTCCCCTCTGGCGCTACCCAGAGAGGCTACCGTTTCGGTTGAAATAAGGACCAAAGAGGGCGTGTTGTGTCACGAGGGTACTGCCACCGACCCCGATCCACTCAACCCCCCCCCAGGCCCTCCTTACGGCGCTCAATTGCAGAGGCCGTAATGCAGGAAGAGCTAGTGCTCTACCGGTTAGTCCCTCACTATGCGTGCCTGAGTGGCATCCGATGCCTGAGTGGCATTTAGGTCATGAGGAAGAGAAAGGATTGGGAGTGAGAAGGAGAATGTGATGGTTTGGATGGAAGGGGCATGCGCCGGATTGTTTTAGTTACATCTATTTTATAAGGAACCAGACCAAAAGGAGGTAGCAACCACGTGCAGGTTAACAATCCGACTTGCCTCAGTGAAATTCATGACCTACCAATAGAGAATGACGTATGTACGTTGTCGACTTATTCAGCCAGGTTCTCAACGTGCTCCATCCTCCGCCCAACACTTTACTTCTTGATTTCGGCGAAAAGTAAAGAACAGAGTGTTTTAGTTCTTCCCTCTGACGCTGTCCGGGAAAAAGCATGAAGATGCTTTTTTAGGCCTATTATATAAGCATTTTCAAAAATTCTTAAGGTTATTTCTCTGAAAGTGTTTTTGAAGAATAAGCAAAAGAATAATCTGCCAAAAAAAACATGTGCACAAAATACAAAAGATCAAACAAAAATATGCATGATGTGTCTTACTAGGTTTTAAATACAATTAATGCAATAAAAAAGGAGTCAATGATTGATGAACAGACATGATAGACAGTCAAGATTTTTATATGTTCTTGGGGAAAGCGTTTGTATATTTAGCACCCTTACACTGTATAAGTGTATAAGTGGAACTATGGGGAGGAGGTGGAGGGAGCGAGTGAGTGGTCTAAAAGGTAAAGGTAAAAGATGTTTAAAAATTAAAGGAAAATGTAGAAGAAATTTAAATAATATTGACTAACGTCACTTGAGAAAACGCTTTTATAATTTTGCGCAACTGACACGGCACAAAGGTTTACCATATGAAATCAATTTACTTGAAAGTACTAATACCTTTTAAAGGGGCAATTAGAGCCATTATTCACTACCCATCATAAAACTACAGGGAAGTATGTATTACCCATTGTTTAAGCCAAGGCAGTCACGTACTTAATGTCCTAACTCCCGCTCATTTCGTTTTCGAACCTCCTACTAGGCGGATCTGTATTGATTATATAATAATTAGCCGTGCTAAGTAAATTTCTTAATTGAGATAGTGTCGTGACCCAACACTCCAATTACTGATAGTATCTAAGTTAATGAATGGTTCTTAGGTCTGCAATGTGAATTTAAATGATGAGCCCAGTGTTTACGATAGATAAAATTGATTTTGTTAACTCTATGGGGCAGGTAAGTGAAGTATAATTTTATAAAATATTGAAATAAGAAATATCAACAATAGAGGGCTAGGACGAATTTCTAAATTTATTTTTTCTATAATATAATCATAACATCAGTATCATCATAATAGCACCATAACATTTAATTATTTATTGAGTTTTAATATTATATAACAATGCAATATTATTTAAAACTTAAAACGTTTATATTATCATAAACATAGAAAAAGTGATAGTAGATCATTATAACATAATCCGCTCAAGCTTTGTGGACGCTGTTTAACAAAACCAGTACAGATTTAATAAAGTGCAACAGGTTGGTGGGTTTTGCTAAAGCTTATTATTACAGTTTTTGATATATTTAACAAATTATATAGATGTTTCCGTGTTTAATGTTTCACTCGTGACGGTAATGTTATACAATATTATATAATTATCTTAAAATCCCATGAGACGAACAAAAAAAATAACCGATCTCTTTTATTGAATATAATATAATATCTAAACTTTTCAAGATTTTTTATTAATTTAAAGTGTATAAGTTTGGCTCTACATAAATATAAATTTAATAAAATTTCTAAAAAAAATACTACATATTTTTATCAATTTTAACAAGAAGTAAAGGTTATATACTCTCTACTCTAATCTTCTTATCCTCATAGTTATTAAACTAGGTCTCGAAAACTAAATTCAGTCTGTCATTAAAATGATTAAGGACTCCTTTAGGAGCTATCAAGAACGTAGCATTGACAATGATTCACTATGCATAATAAGTACCAACAAGGGATATTATGAAAAAAGAAATTAAGCTTAAAAAGTAAAATGTTATAAAAATTTACTAAATACTGAAAAACAGCAAAGGTCGCTCTGCGAAACAACAAAATCGATTGTACTTGACTATTTAGCTTCAAACGAAGCATAAGGAGGAAAGTGCGCACTTAATTGTGTGGTTTAATTGTTTAGTAAATAAATGGTAGATGTTCGTGTCTGTCTTTCATATAACTGGTATAACAATAAAATAGCAAAAGAATTTGTGTTTTTACTTAAGATTGTAGACTACATATTAATTACGTTTCGATAGGTATATTACAAATATGCTTACGGAGGTGGTACCTAATATATTATAAAATATATTCGTATAAATTAAAAACTTAAATTTCAATAAGGTATAAATAGTTTTGGCTCAATACTCTACATTGAACACCGCTTAAAAAAACTCCTAAATGTTTTATAACCAAGTTAGACAAATCTTTAATTAGTTAGTACTTACCTTTAATTAATATAAAAAACAATACATTGTCCTTCGACGCCCACTACTGGATAGACCTCCCCCAACGATCTCTACGGTGGCAATCGATATGTATTTATTAGTTTTTTTTTGTATATTAATGATGAAAAAAAAATTCCATTCATTTTTTTTAATTTTGTATGTTCCAATAAGCTTAATACTTTATAATATGTATTTTTTTAATTTCAACAATTCAATGGATCGTACCATACAAAATTTTTAAAAATGGTATCGTTAGTTGCTTCATCCGATTGAATTAAGAAGAAAATGTGAAGGCCAAAAATAGTCGCACTCGATATTAATTTGAAAAGCCAATTTAATAGATAACTTTGTAAGAAAACAACTAACGCCAATTCAGTTCTTCCAAGAGCCACCAAATATTCTCTTTGTTTATAAGGCAGTAATCATATCTTATTTTGAGTTAAGGGGATTACTTTCAAGATGTGAAGTTAGATTCCAAGTTTTACAGATAAAATAATTTTCTATAAATTCTTTGGAAAAATTCCAAGAAGCAGAAGAATAAGAATAATAACACTATAATTTCAGAATGAGTTTACAATTACATATATAATTAATCCTGTCTTTACATCTGATACTTGTCACGATCGATTGCACTAATGAAGCTATTCTTAATCAAACTGCGCAATATCAACTGTTACAGGGGAGATTCGGTTAGCCCCGGACGATGGGTAGCCCCGAACGGTGGCTAGCCACGGACAGGTCGTTAGTCGTTATAACAATTTTTGTTTATTTTCAAAGTTACGTTTAAAAATGTGTGTCGATATCTGTCGGGTAGCCCCGGACTCGGTGACGTACTCCCAGACGGAGTTCAAAGTATTATTCATATATCGATATATTATTTAGACACACTCCTATTACTAAAACTGTAAAATCGTTATACTACTTTTTAGTAAAACTTACCCTATTAAAACTACTTATTATGTTATTACTATAATAGCCAGAAGACTTTATATACGTCAAAATTCAAGGCGAAGACCAGAAAAAGAGCAAAATAGCATGAGCATCTTTTTAAAACAGTTATCACCATTTCTTGTTGCATTTAAATAAAACTTGTTGACGCTTAGCGAAAGACTTTCAAAAATCGAGACTGTGTCATGTTCACCATATAAAAAAGGAAGTGAAGAAAGAACGGAAAAAGTGGCAAACAATAAAATAATCAAAAAGAAATATGAAGACGTAAAATAACTATGAAGACTTTAAACACAACGAAAAATATTTGGATATCAGTCCAAAATATCAGTCTATAAAGACAGTGACTGTCTGTTTTTCGATCCATTTCTTGTGAAATGGATCGAAAAACAGACTAAATACGTTATTTGCGGTGAACCATTTGATGTCAATTCAGTGTCAAAAATGCAAAAACTGGGCCCATGAAGATTATGTTCATATAGAGGTGTCGGATGGTTATTATAACTGATGTCTGCAAAGCCAAAAAGCAGTTGGGCCATCATTATTGTGTCCTGGGCTACCACTGGATATTTAATTAAAAAGAGTAGAGAAGATTCTAATTTTGTTTTAAATATGAAATAAGACGCATAAAACCTTTTACTTCTGTTATTTATTTGCATTATTTTAAAGTATCCTGGGCTACCCGGCTTTCCCATACGTTGTAAATAAACTTTTCTGTGACGTCATAACGTGTGTTGTATAAGTATATGTGCGCAGGTGAGAGGAGTAGAATGTAATACTATTACCCTAGTGTTTATAGTTTTCTCTCATTTTTGCGATGATAAGACATATTTGAGCGTTAAATTTTATGAGCGTTAATTGTTATTCGTTCTTCGTAACACACTGAGCACATGTCAAATCTAAGCACAATGTCCTCAAAACAATGGGAAACTCTTACAAATGTCAAGGAAAAATATATATTATTCTCCTGATCATGTAGAGGAAGTATTTTTAAATAGTTTCGTGAAGTGAATTATTATAGCTGATAATATGAAAGTGTCAAGGTGAATTAGCGCCAATGGCAATGACGCTATAGACCCTCTCTGGAAAAATGTCAGAATTGAGTATACATGTATTATATTAATTACTAGCGACCCAGCCGCGGCTTCGCCTGCATAAACTACACTACTATATCTATTATGTATTTATAGCTAACCGTGTTCACGTTTAAATAACAAACTTTACTTTTGAGCCTAAGAAGAATCGTCTTTTCTAATGAATCATTCATATCATAAATATTCATATCAAAAAATTATTTCAATGGCACATTTGAAGAGACTCAATAGAAAATTTCATGCTTGAGGTGTATTGTAATTTTGCAAACATTAAAAGTAATAAATAGCCTTTAATTAATTAATAATTTTTCATGACTTATTCAAAGCAAGATAGACCTCGACCTAACGACGGCTGATAATCCTATAAAGTGACACTTTAAAGTTCTTCAGGAAGCATGATGTACTGAGCATAATATTAAAAGTAAAATGTCTTTTATAAGGAAACATTTTTTCACAAATATTACCATTTTTAACGATATAAAAGTATTAATTTCAATTTAGCGTTACGGGAGAAGTTAAAATGACGTATAGTGACATGACAATGCTGCCATTATAAAAAAATAATAAGTTATATAGATATGAAATATATGCATATTTATTTTGTACTTCTTAGTTTTATAATTATTATATTAGTAAATGAAATTAGAAGTATTTTAGCTTCACTTGTAAAATAATTAACACAATTTAACTATGTCAGCTTTTTTTTATTTTTTGCCGAAACTGTATTGAATACCAGGATAAAAACTATCCCATATAATGTCCTAGCCTCTAAGCTAATTCCATGCAAAAAAACATTTATTTCTATTCAGTAAGTATCAGTGTATGAAGAAAATACTTATATCGGTTTTTTATTTTTTCTAAAAAAACTACATCGAATACCGGGATAAAGACTATTCTATATGTACCTTTGGACTATAAGCTACCATTATGCTAAATTTCATTCATTTCCATCCAATACTTTTTGCGTGATTGGCGAACAAATTAACAGACAGACAGACAGACAGACAGACAGACAGACAGACAGACAGACAGACAGACAGACAGACAGACAGACAGACAGACAGACAGACAGACAGACAGACAGACAGACAGACAGACAGACAGACAGACAGACAGACAGACAGACAGACAGACAGACAGACAGACAGACAGACAGACAGACAGACAGACAGACAGACAGACAGACAGACAGACAGACAGACAGACAGACAGACAGACAGACAGACAGACAGACAGACAGACAGACAGACAGACAGACAGACAGACAGACAGACAGACAGACAGACAGACAGACAGACAGACAGACAGACAGACAGACAGACAGACAGACAGACAGACAGACAGACAGACAGACAGACAGACAGACAGACAGACAGACAGACAGACAGACAGACAGACAGACAGACAGACAGACAGACAGACAGACAGACAGACAGACAGACAGACAGACAGACAGACAGACAGACAGACAGACAGACAGACAGACAGACAGACAGACAGACAGACAGACAGACAGACAGACAGACAGACAGACAGACAGACAGACAGACAGACAGACAGACAGACAGACAGACAGACAGACAGACAGACAGACAGACAGACAGACAGACAGACAGACAGACAGACAGACAGACAGACAGACAGACAGACAGACAGACAGACAGACAGACAGACAGACAGACAGACAGACAGACAGACAGACAGACAGACAGACAGACAGACAGACAGACAGACAGACAGACAGACAGACAGACAGACAGACAGACAGACAGACAGACAGACAGACAGACAGACAGACAGACAGACAGACAGACAGACAGACAGACAGACAGACAGACAGACAGACAGACAGACAGACAGACAGACAGACAGACAGACAGACAGACAGACAGACAGACAGACAGACAGACAGACAGACAGACAGACAGACAGACAGACAGACAGACAGACAGACAGACAGACAGACAGACAGACAGACAGACAGACAGACAGACAGACAGACAGACAGACAGACAGACAGACAGACAGACAGACAGACAGACAGACAGACAGACAGACAGACAGACAGACAGACAGACAGACAGACAGACAGACAGACAGACAGACAGACAGACAGACAGACAGACAGACAGACAGACAGACAGACAGACAGACAGACAGACAGACAGACAGACAGACAGACAGACAGACAGACAGACAGACAGACAGACAGACAGACAGACAGACAGACAGACAGACAGACAGACAGACAGACAGACAGACAGACAGACAGACAGACAGACAGACAGACAGACAGACAGACAGACAGACAGACAGACAGACAGACAGACAGACAGACAGACAGACAGACAGACAGACAGACAGACAGACAGACAGACAGACAGACAGACAGACAGACAGACAGACAGACAGACAGACAGACAGACAGACAGACAGACAGACAGACAGACAGACAGACAGACAGACAGACAGACAGACAGACAGACAGACAGACAGACAGACAGACAGACAGACAGACAGACAGACAGACAGACAGACAGACAGACAGACAGACAGACAGACAGACAGACAGACAGACAGACAGACAGACAGACAGACAGACAGACAGACAGACAGACAGACAGACAGACAGACAGACAGACAGACAGACAGACAGACAGACAGACAGACAGACAGACAGACAGACAGACAGACAGACAGACAGACAGACAGACAGACAGACAGACAGACAGACAGACAGACAGACAGACAGACAGACAGACAGACAGACAGACAGACAGACAGACAGACAGACAGACAGACAGACAGACAGACAGACAGACAGACAGACAGACAGACAGACAGACAGACAGACAGACAGACAGACAGACAGACAGACAGACAGACAGACAGACAGACAGACAGACAGACAGACAGACAGACAGACAGACAGACAGACAGACAGACAGACAGACAGACAGACAGACAGACAGACAGACAGACAGACAGACAGACAGACAGACAGACAGACAGACAGACAGACAGACAGACAGACAGACAGACAGACAGACAGACAGACAGACAGACAGACAGACAGACAGACAGACAGACAGACAGACAGACAGACAGACAGACAGACAGACAGACAGACAGACAGACAGACAGACAGACAGACAGACAGACAGACAGACAGACAGACAGACAGACAGACAGACAGACAGACAGACAGACAGACAGACAGACAGACAGACAGACAGACAGACAGACAGACAGACAGACAGACAGACAGACAGACAGACAGACAGACAGACAGACAGACAGACAGACAGACAGACAGACAGACAGACAGACAGACAGACAGACAGACAGACAGACAGACAGACAGACAGACAGACAGACAGACAGACAGACAGACAGACAGACAGACAGACAGACAGACAGACAGACAGACAGACAGACAGACAGACAGACAGACAGACAGACAGACAGACAGACAGACAGACAGACAGACAGACAGACAGACAGACAGACAGACAGACAGACAGACAGACAGACAGACAGACAGACAGACAGACAGACAGACAGACAGACAGACAGACAGACAGACAGACAGACAGACAGACAGACAGACAGACAGACAGACAGACAGACAGACAGACAGACAGACAGACAGACAGACAGACAGACAGACAGACAGACAGACAGACAGACAGACAGACAGACAAAAATTCTACTGAGTGGATTTTTGGGCTCTGTTGTCGATATATTAACGAACCCAATTAAAATTTTTCTGAAATTTTTCATGTACAGAATTGACTTTTCTACTCTTTTATTATATATAGAGATATAGATTACTAACGACTATAAAATAAAGTGAAATCAATATATGAAACTGAAGTCATCTCTTTTTCATTTCCTTACTCTTCTTTATTTATTATTTCTAAAATCATAAGGAAACATAACGACGTGTATTATTTTCACAAATGCATGATGATCAAATACTTCACTTTAATAGCGGTCGTAAAGTTGTTGGTTGAACCTTCAATATAATTTAAAACTGCGGTGTTTAAGTTATAGGCAGCTTATAGTATTTGCTCGACACTCATATTTGCACTGAAATTTTAAAAAGGCCATTACCCATTACAGCCAATGTCTTATTATGTAGTATTTTTTTTTTAATTTAATCTCTTTCAAGAAAACCTTTTTCATTATTAAAAGTAATAACAGTTTAAGATTAAAATGCCGTTGTGGCGCAATTGGACATCGGGGAGTAAAAGTGATGGTTAGGGATCATTTCCATTTCGATTCGTTCGACACTGGAAGAAAATGTTACATTTAAATTATATTGTTACCTTGCTCTGGTAAGATAAAGCGGCGTTGAGTTTTGCTACTCAGTAGGCAATGTTTTAACACTAACTTCTCTTTACCTAATCCGTTAAAAGTGAATAAGTGTGATGCTATAAACCATATTCGATATATGTAAAAATAATATAATTAATTTATAGTCTTTATAAGTTATTAATTATTATAGTCTAAGTACTATCTTTCTAAAAGACTTATTTAAGTTTGACTGTATTAATTTAGACATAAAAACTCCAAATTTCCTTACGAGAAGTAAGCTCGCTTAATTGACATTTAACCAAAGGCTCCTATATCAGGTTGGAGATCAAAATGAAGACAGAACCTGGGTGTGTCGTACAGCTGCACGACTCGCTCAGTGTGTTCGACACCGGATAACCGATAAAAATGGCTCTAGGACTCCAGACCTTTTTTTGGATAAATTTGAAACAAAAGTTTTTGATGATCCTGAGGAACCTCTATACCAGCCTACAACCTGCTCCCTGTTCTGTGGCCTCAAGCTAGCCTTCGATCCGACGGCCAGTTTACATTATCGAGTACGTATTAATTAATTAACAATGAGTAGTATCGATGTTATAGTTTTGATATTTTCAATTATATTTTATTTTATAATACTCACGTTATTTAGAGTGTCGTTGCTTTTCCTTTAACATCATTAAATGTTTTTTTATTAACATTCATAGTCTGATCAAAAAGTAGAGAAAATCTTCAGTTAGTTGATAATTTTATCTGCTCATCATTTTTCACTGTAGACTTAGTAATCCTGTTTTACTATAATAGTCTTCAAGTACTGTGCATTTGTGCATGTTATATTTTTAAAACTTACTAAAATTTGCGATTTGTGCGATTTTTATTTTATCTTTATCTTTGTTAGAATAGTTTATTCACAGAGTTTTTCAGCTTATAAAGAAGAACATAGTAGCGATAAGTCTATGTACATACTATATTGTTGGTCTAATTTGTGACTTTTGGTTAATTTACTTAAATATACCAATGTTAGGAATTGCTTTATTCCTAATTGGGGTCGATTTTTATATTCAAGGAAGTATACACCAAAGTCCAATAGGTGGACGGCGTCATATAATATTTTGATCATAGGAATTGATGATTAGTCTCATTAGTCATAAAATAATATAAACGTGGTTTATATTATTTTATGTGACACAAATGTGGACAATTGTTTTTGAACCGTTATTACAAGTCGTCAAATGATTTCAGTTTTTTGTTGACTCCTTAAAAGTAGCTTAGTGCTCGTATTTTCTAAGCATCGGCCACATCTTGCTCAACAAAAATGAAATGTCTTTATTATATTCAGACATAATTAGTGGACCGTTTCGTTACTACACTAAAATCGTACCAATCGAACTAAAATGCTGCACTATTGGAAAATTTTCATACTTTTTGATCAAACTCCAAATAGAATCGTATTCGTGATGGGCTAAATCAATTTTGACAAAGTTTTCAGCATTGTCAAGGTTGATATTTGAGTAAAAATTGATATCGAATCATTTTTTAACAGTGGCTAGCCGTTGTTTCTCTGGCAATTCTTTACAACATGGTGTTTGTTATTGGCCGTGCTGTTTTCTGGGAGATGGATAAGTTAACTTGGATTTGGTATCTGTTGGACTATATCTGCGATGCATTCTACGTCATCGATACTGTTATTCACATGCATGAAGGTATGGCCGTGGAAATTTGCAATCAATTGTTGCTAATCTATTTAAATACAAGACGTGCGCGTGCGAAATTGGAAGTTAGACTGACTAACTGCAAGCGAAGTCAAATTACACTTATTGGCCAAATTTATTAATTTACAAGATTATTCAATAAAGTTTACATAATGACCACGGGGCCTATTGCTTTAGTAATGCACAAAGCTTAGATTAATATACAACAATTTACTTATTACTTGTAGCAGGACGTCCTATAGCAGTCACTTACTCTAATTACGTTTTTTAACTAGTTCGTTATTTCAACACCATCACTTGAATATATACTGTTACAATTATAATTTCATTAGATAATGCTATTATTTACAAATCATTCGACAACAATCATTTGAAAACTGGAGGCTTCTAGTAAGATAGCAGTTTCTAAAACATGTCGCTTATAAGAAAAGTGGTAGATAAATTTAAGCATAAATGTGACTTGCAAGGGGAATCAACGGTGTCACCCACGCGTGCCGCGCCTTGCGTCATCAAATTTAGCTAAAGCGTGAACAAACAGCCCACCCAACCTTCACTTTCCGCGCAAATACGAATCGACCTGCTATCGAGGACTTTATGCGATTATTATTAAAATACTAACAATATATTGAAACTAACGCAATATTCGGTTGAGAGTCATTGAATCGAGGCCAGTCGAGATGCAGCGCCACAAAGTGTAAACTCGACTGGTTCGATTCCCACTAGAGAAGTAAAAATATTTAATATTTCCATTTTCTTCGCTCTTCGCTCTTCGCCACTTAACACACAATGTCTTCGACGCAATTCGGCGGAAAATGGGCAACGAAGTGTAATAACACTAAATTCCTCTACCTACCCTACTGATTGCGGGAACAGCATGAAGCAAATGTAATAAAATATTTATTTGGAAATTTAATATTATATTTGGATTACACCTAAATATTCAACAAGGACAACACTAACACAAACGACGTTAGTAACGAGTATAATAGTTCAATGACTCTATCTTAATTTAGGCTCAAAGCCTTTGGTTTGCAATAAAACATTATATATTCGTTAGATAGCTTCTATATTTATTTATTTTTAAACAAAAAGTGATCTGAAAATATGAATTAAAATTAATATCATGTTTGTAAATTACTCCAACAATTATTTAGAAACCGGTAAAAAAGGCAACTGACACATAGATTTTCTACATGGTACTCGTTAGGCGAAATATATAAACAAAAATATAACCACATCTGGTAGGTGATTAATTAACTCACATTCTAAATGTATATTTGTACCGTACTAAAACACTCAAATAAAAATCGTAAGTTCTATATTATTTTTAGGATACTTGGAACAAGGTCTTATGGTGAAAGAAGCTAAGATGCTGCGTCTTCATTACTTAAAATCGGATGCTTGGCGTTATGATTTAATATCGTTACTTCCCACCGATTTGGCTTATTACTGGTGGATTCCTGGATCTTGTAGTGCCGTAAGTGATATTGAGATATTACGAACGAATTCGATGGTGTGTTCGGCGGATGGCCTTGTTCCTATCCTATTTCGCATTATATTTCCCTTAAATGTAACGCGAAATATATATTATAAACATATACTACTGTGCAGTAGAGGCTTCTGCTTTTTAAATCAACAACTTATTATTTTAAAAAAATAAATCAATTTTAATGTAACCTGATTGCTGACTATAGAACCTGTAACCTTAAACAAAATATATAATACTTTTGATTTGTATCATAGCAGATATGTTAGTATTGTAATTTTCGACATGATAGTACTTATAAGTGTACAAATCAAGATGAATGGGATGACTAAGTATTCCATGTAAACGTATTCTTCAACTTTGTTATTAGGCAAAGTGTCAATATTGACTCTGTTCCAGGACTGTTTGCCCTGCCCCGTTATTGTACGACTCAATCGACTATTTCGCTTGCCTCGAATGTGGGAGTGGTTCGATCGTACCGAAACGGCCACCAGTTTTCCTAACGTATTCAGAATTTGCAAGGTCAGCTATTAATAGTTATAGGTGTACGATCTATTAATCTAAAATACACACAAAAATGTATTCAATTACCTAATATTTCAGGTTGTAATGGGTATTTTGGTGCTAATCCACTGGAATGCGAGCCTGTACTTTGCAATCAGCTACGCGATCGGCTTCGGTACTGACAACTGGGTCTATAATATTACAGGACCTCGTAATGAAACTTTAGCTCATCAGTATATATATAGTTTCTATTGGTCTACTTTGACTCTTACGACAATCGGTGAAACTCCTCAGCCAGAAATAGATGCTGAATATCTCTTTGTTGTAGCTGACTTTTTAGCCGGTGTCCTTATTTTTGCTACTATTGTTGGAAACATAGGTTCTATGATTTCAAATATGAATGTAGCCCGAGTGGAATTCCAAAATAAAATGGATGGTGTAAAACAATATATGGCTTTTCGCAAGGTCAGTGGTGAATTGGAAGCTAGGGTTATCCGATGGTTTGCTTACACTTGGGCAGAAAGTGGTGCGTTAGATGAAGAAAATGTTTTGTCATCTTTACCAGATAAATTAAAAGCTGAAATTGCTATTCGCGTCCATTTAGATACTTTGCGCAAAGTCAGAATTTTTCAGGATTGTGAACCTGGACTTTTAGAAGCTTTAGTACTGAAGCTTCGTTTACAAGTGTTTAGCCCAGGTGATTACATTTGTCGTAAAGGTGATGTCGGAAAGGAAATGTATATTGTTAAACGTGGAAGACTACAAGTAGTTGCTGATGATGGTCATACCGTTCTCGCTACATTAAGTGCTGGTTCAGTTTTTGGCGAGGTAAGCGTTTTAGAAATTGCCGGAAATCGTACCGGTAATAGGCGTACTGCTAACGTCCGTGCTCTAGGCTACTCTGACTTATTCTGCTTAGCTAAGAAAGATCTATGGGAAGCCCTTGCAGATTATCCCGATGCAAGAACAACTCTAACTGAACGCGGTTGCCAATTGTTACGAAAGGTATAGTTGGACAAAAATATAAATCGGTAGAAAGGCTTCAACAAATTAATAATATATAAATTACGACTATTGCTTTATTTTTACTTTTTTCAGGATGGTCTTCTAGATGAAACACTTTACCAAAATGCACAGAACACGCGCATGGGTTCTGACGATATGGTAAAATATCTTCTTGGAAGCTATGAAACGGTAGACGTCCGCATGCACAACCTTGCCACTGAAATGGGTACTGAGCATCAATGCCTGAAACAAAGATTGGACAACATGGATTCTGCGTAAGTCAATATTTGACAGCTACTTTTATTGTGCGAAATAACTTTCTGCGAACTTACATAATCTGCACTAGCAAAGCGAATCAACTTTTATTTTGGTCATTTTTATAAGTTGTTAAAAAAATGAATATTTTACGTCCTAAATTTTGTAATTTATATTTATTCTCAGTATCCGTTACATTACCGAAACTTTAAAGAAGATCAATATGGGGAAAGCAGTTGGGGCTGCCCAGCGGACTTATCCAGACAATCATGAGGCTACTGTTAATACAGAGAATAATCCATCAGGCCTAATACGTGGACGCGGTTTTTCACTTACTCCAGAAAACTCGGGCAATGAGTTGCCTATTACGGTAGAGCCTAGGAGTCAATCAATGCGTATGCGACGCGACAGGGAAAGGTATTGAATTCTATATATTACCAATTAGGGTTAACTTAAATTGTCATAAAATAATAAACATCTTCTAATTCTTTATAAATGAATTATACGGAAGGTGAAGAAAATTTTCTTGATGTAATGTGTGTAATATTTATTAATATAAAAGAAGTACTGAATGTTATATTTATTAAAAAACATTTCTATACTTAGATATGATGGGAAATTTTTAGATCATCTTATACAGATGAGGATATTGTATTAGTTGAATATTTAAAGTAATGTCGTCTTCTAAAATATATGTCTATATACTATACTTAAATTATAAGAATTATATTTTCTCATTTGTAGTCTCAATTGCCAAACCTACGTCATTTAAACAAACTTCAACAAAGTAGATAGAGGAGCCAAATGTAGAACTGTCAGTGTAATAAGAGATGCTATGGTTAGTTTTTGATTACGATGTCATCGTTCTTATTATACTGATGATCATGTTATTTGTGTTAATCTAAATGTTAGTTAAGTCGATGTTGTCGTAGAGTAGTTTTTGGCCCTACAATTCTCAAATGATCAGATCTCAAATGATTTTATAGTATAACTTACCTGCACTATGTTTGTCACTTAATAATATTTTTTTTATTATTAGAATATATGGTTGTACATGGTAAGCATGGTGCTATTTTTAAGAATTTGGGAATGTATCAGATTATAATGATATTATGCGAAAATTCCACATGTTATAAAAATATTATTGAGGATAGGACAAATTATATTTGTTGTCAAAAAATCTTAATAACAACTTAAAAAAATGGCAATGACATTAATTAAAAATATTTGTGAGTATTAAATAAAATACCTACCTTTGTACCAAAAACCTACCTTTCAATTTGGGCTAAATTATATCTTGACTTACCTACGAAGTTCATACCTATGCGGGGGATAAATATACTATTTTGTAAGGAAGTTATTTAACATGCCTTGAACTTAACATGGTTAATTAAAAATGTTGGCATACAAGTATTACTGCTCTTTATAGAACTTTATGAAATTTTCGCTATATTTAGATAAGGCGAAATTTCCTAACTTATTACTTAGTAGATGTCTACATATCTTTTCTATAAATTTATTGTAATACGACTTTAAAATTTGGTAAAACGTTTTCTGAAAGTAACGTTAATGTTAATGATATATTTTATAACTTTATTTAGGATTCAACTTATTAACATTTACACACCAAATAAACATTTACATGTTTTTTCTATATATATTATGTAAGTTAATTACATATGTACGTATAAGTAGCGAAAATTATAAATGTCGTCAGTCAATGTTAAGTAGTAATCAAATAGATGAATGTAAAAAATAAGTTAATTGATGTTTTTTTGAAAATATATCTAATATTTGTTAAAACCATAGAACATAAACAAAAAACTGATCCCCTCAGTTTTTACTTAATTTTATAATTCAACCGAAAATATTTTTGTCTTAACTTTATACAAATATAAACTTTAATGTAAGGTTCCATGTAAAATTTATAATCTTGTATTTCTTTGAAACTGTATTTGTTGTATGGTCGTAGCGATTTATGTGTAATTTTAATAATATAGCACTTACCAATTTGAATGTAAAATCGATCTGAATGTAAAAATTATATGTCCGAATATAAATAGTAAAACATTGATTTTGTTTTCTTTATATCTTATATAAAGTTACCAACTCAACACGAGAAGGGAAATGAAAATAAATTAAATATTAAGAACCACGTCTACTATATGAAGCGGCCAACTGCACCCTGACAAACATATTAATTACTTTAAATTTAGGGATAAGAACCTTGTATCGTAGATGACCTTGCCGTTGCAATAGACGGTATGACTGCTTAATTTCTATCTTGTAAGACTATTTTCGCCCTGGTTTCTTTTTTTATAAGCCTTTTCAACGTGTCGTCCTCGCCGCCGCCGCCGCTGTGGAAGGAGCAGCTGTGGTGCTTTATTCGACGACTGTGTATGAAACGTTATCATGCAGATGTAATTTCACTGACTTCGTCTAATGAATACTACATTAATGTTTCTAATTTAATATAGTCTTAATAGTCCGAGAGAAGTACTTTTACACATTTTAAGATTTATATAGCATTGAGTTACTGGACAAATTTAAACACTGTTTTATAAACAGTGTTTAAATTTGTCCAGTAACTGTTGCGTAGCCGTTAAATCATATCATGTAATTTACAATTATTTTTTAATACTTAGGTCATATAGGTTATAGAGCCATAACCAGCTAAGTTATTGGCAGAATTATAAGTAGGTTAGCAAAATTATGTAATAGATTTGAAAATCGGAATAGAATGTTGTTAGTTTTCAATAACAATGAATGGTAGTTGGAAATGGCAAAGCAAACGTCAAAAAATGTACGCTGACAAAAGTGGGCAGCATTATCCAATAATAAATGGGTTAGGGTAATTTTAACTAGCTTGAAATTTACAAATCAAATAATAAAAATATACAAGTAGGTGATGTGTAAGGGAAGAATGGATTTATTTACTATATTGTTGAAAAAATCTTTTTTACAGTAGTTGTTACCTGTAGTTGTTTGCTTAAACCCTACTATACCCTATTATTTCCATTTACCATATAACATATATGAATAAATGTAAATATACATCATGCAATAAGGAAATATTCATCATCTGAACAATTCTTGCTAAGAGACCATTTCTATAATGTAAAGTGCAGAAGTTTCATTCTTAAAATCAGTTATATCATCTGGGCGAACACGAACGCTTTTTATTAGAAAATGTGTAGTGCAATGTTTTTACCAAAAGTGGAATAGCATTGCATATTTTGCGCTTGATATTTGTGTGTTTGTAAGCAAGTAACAGTCGTGCGTCTATTGGCGATGGAACGAGTTCCATGTTTTTTGTTTACCCAAATATAAATAAAATTTAGAGATTTCGAAACAGTGAAGTAATGGAGCGCAATTTCGCGTTTTGTTTTATTAGAATGAGGAAAACGAAAATAATTTAAATATCATAATTCCTCCAAATATTAATCTAACCAGCGGATGACAACATTTATTCATATATGTTTTAAATAGCAAGTATTGCCAAACATTCTATCTATGCAAACTATTTCACTTTTTCGCAAGTTGAATTCTATTAAAATATTTGTCTATGTTTTGGAGACTATTTCTCCTTTCATCGAGTTTCACATCACAAAGGTCCTAAAAAAGCTTCACGGCAATAATATAAACAATACAATTTATAAAATGGCATATATATTTCAGAATTATTCTATTGTAAGTAAGAATATTTTACGTATGCTTTACAAAATAATTTCGAGATTTATTGATTTAAATCGTAGTAATAATAAACACTTAAACCTACGATGTTTCCTAGGCAGCGTGGAACTACTGCAGTCGGCAGATGCTAAGTAACGATAAGTACCTTTTTGAAAAAATCGTTAGTTCCAACTACTAAAGATATTTGAAATATTTATCGTTTTCATGAAATTTGAAAAAAAAAATAAGGTCAGAAATGAAACTAGTCTATTACTTGATTGAATTTATTGAATTATATTAATTATTTTATAGATTTACACATATATATATTATAATAATGACAAGCAATTGTATCCATATTATAATCATGTACATTATGCATACATGAACAAAAAATTGACAGCAAACAACAAAGCCACATGCTTACCTCACTATTTTACTCTAACACCAAAGTAAAACCACTCATTTTTATTGTCACAGTAAGACTAAAATCACAATAAAATTTCAAACATCTTTCAATTTCTAAACATCAACATTAGCTCCAAAAATAATCCTTGTTTGGATAGAACTAACGCAGGACTATAGTCCGTATTAAATAATGGTAATCACATTAAAACAACCGGAGTTCTTATTATATCTTAAAACAAATGTCGTAACTGGAAAAAAAATATACAAAATCTAACAAAGCTAGACCAAAATTTAATTTACTTACAGAGAAATAACAAACACCTACGCATATTTATGGTTTATATTTATAAAATGACATTGACATAACATTCTACATAATTGACAAAAACACACTATTCTACTGAAAATTATGAGGAATGCTTTACCATTGTGAAGAGATCCGAAAAGGTATAAAATATTAAATGTAAGCTCAAAAGGGTCCCATGAAGATACATCACAATTCACGAAAATATTGACGACCGTTAAAATCACTATTACGGACAGACATATATATGTATATAAGAAGAAACTACTATTACTAAGTGACCCTGTACCCCACTCTTGCCTAAAGAAAACAATTCTTTTAAACATTTTAAGTCTAATGAAGAAGCAGTCTCAATTTTTTTCAGTAACTTTAATTTATCATATACATACTTTCGCTCCTAGACTGCCAGATTTCAATCCAAATAATGGGGTCTTCGGCAATTAATAAATTTGCTACATACAACGACACCGATACAAAGAATGATTACACTGCAGTAGATTATGGCATACACGATACTCGCTAGTTACGTCCAAGAGTAGATTTTAAATAGATTTTAACAGTGAAGAGTGTTCAGTTCAGCCCCAAAGAGTTTAGATAAGGAGGACTTAAAATAACCGATAGTATAATCGGTGGGATATTTTAGAAATTCATATTCTTCTACTCGTTTATGAAGCTTAATTCTAACATTTATCACCACATCGATATATTAAAACATCTACTAAAAAAGTTGCACCACAAAAGCTGTATCAAGTTTACATAAAGCATTTTGAATACGAAGGAGTATTGGACAAAATGCTGGATGAAGATTCTTCCTTCACGCCAACTGAAATGAAAACTAAAAATTAATAACTAAAATTTAGTCCAATAAAATCACTATAAACGAAGAACATAAAATAGTTTTTTAATTTGGTTTTACGAATATTTTTTCCAGGTTCATTTACTTATAAAGCAAATAAAAAGATTTAAAACTCTTTCTACCTTCAGGCCAGAAAGAAAATCTTCCAGCAGCATCAGACGAAGTAACGGAATCATGTCGCCGAGGTGGTGAGTAGTTACCAGCCGAAACAAATCCCGTATTAGGACTGGGAGATCCACCTGAAGTCAAGGATAGTAAAAAAATTATTTATCTGTATTGAATTTTACATATGCAACGTTGGCTGCATGAGTTAATAGTCGGTTACACTTCATGAATTTAAAAAAAACGTATCTTGGCGGGAGGGTAGCTGGAAAAAAGGATATTTTTGAAGTGAAAACTTCTTTAGGCACGTTGAGCGTTTTAGTAGAGGGTAAAATCCTCGGTTCGCGTCACCGACATGCTAATGATAATAGTATATCTATAGCTATGGAGAGTCAGACTAGCGCACGCGCAGTAGCCTGTGTACACGTATACACTAATACATCGACTATTTCTGACCGTATTATGTGCGCGTAAGATAATTGTATATTAATTATTTTTTCAACCACTTTGTATTTATATTTTTTTTATGATTTGTTTAACCCATCATATGTAACTAATAAATAAAACATAAAAAAATTCATATAATTTTTGCATATAGTTTTAATTACACTCAACTTAATAGTTCCGTTTTCACTTCTATCGGCAGTCCCACGGCTGCTACTGTTTTTGATATTTTTATTTCTATTAAATTATAAATAATTTAAATGTTATCAAAGGAACTGTACCTAAATGTAATTAGAAAAATTTATATTTTAAATGCACCCGGAAAGAAATTTAACTGTTTTAGTGTTATTCTTGATTGGTAAGTTACGTATTTGTTGATTATAAAGAATCTCTTGATGGCTTCCTTTAACATTATTAATGTTAAAGTAATTAAAAATTTGTATTTAAAATATTAGCAATTAAATAAAAATAATAATACATCCCTATGTATTATTAATACATCCCTATGTATTATGCCCTGCAATATGTCTAAAATTCTTTCTATTAAGACAAATGTAAAATTTGCAATACAAATCAAAGCGCCCGTCGCATTTTTGAATTGTATTGTATGTATTGGAAATTTATGAATTTCAGGAAAATGAAAAATATAGTAGGGGAACCTGTTGTACCTTGGACAGAGTTGTACCTAGGACAATCTTATTTTTTTCAAAAAGTTCACGATACAATCCAATATTGCTGGTGTTACTGCTGCTAATGCGTTTGATCTGTTGCATCGAGTCTGATGTTTTCTGGTATTACTGGAGGAGTGGAAATTATATTTCCATTTTCTTCGCTCTGGTGTCGAGGTAAAGCGCGGCGTTAAGTTCCGCCACTTAACACGCAAGCCTCCGAATTCGGCGGAAAGTGGGGAATGGAGTGTCTTAACACTAGGATCCCTCTGCCTGCTGTGTGCGGGATATAGCGTGAAGCTATTTAATTTATTTATTATGTATTTTTTATAAAAACTAATCTTAGTCGCTCATTAAGAAACGATTTTTGGAAATTCTTTCCTTCAGAGGGTGAAATAAGGATTACCAGTTTGTACGAAAGTCTATCAGTTTTAAAGTTAAAACGATGTTTTTTTCTGGGTAATTGATTTTAAATTATTAAATTTCTATTTGATCGATTATGAATTTGATTCTAGGACTAAAATGGTAAAATAGGAGATGGAAGTTTGTATGGAAGTCCGCCATTTTTAATGTTGTAAATGTATGTTGTGAAACTCTTTTAATAGGTCAATGTTTAAAAGTAAAAATACGTATTTCTGCGATCATACAAATTCAACCCCTAATTTTGTAAAATAAGGGTTGACAAAATGTCATTTGCAACTTCTGGAAATTTGTCATTTGCAACTTTAAAAATACAAAACTTTATCCACTGGCTGCTGATTAGAAATTAGTAAAAACTTATCAAAGCCATTTTGGAAAAGCCATTTTCTTCCCTGACGGAGCTATATTAAGATTGAAAGTTTGTATAAAAATCCGTTATTTTTGATGTTAGAAATATGTATAGTACCCAGCAATAAATAATACACATCGATGCTTAGAATGAAACAGTCGGTTAGCTTCGACTTCGTAGAGCGTTGTCTCGGTCGCTTAAAATAATAACAATGAGAAACGTCACATATCAACTGAGTGACAAAGACAGCGCTCTACGAAACCGAAACTGACCGACTGTTTTATTCTAAGCACGATGTGCATTATTTATTGCCGGGTACTATACATAACTTTGCTTACTAGCTACTGATTAGGAATTAGTATAAACATACATATATCACATTTTAGAAATTGAACCCTTGTGATTGACAAATAAGAAACTATATTTATTAGTAGTCAATAAATAAGTAAAAATGTATCAGCATTAGTATCCATTTTACTCTTTAAAATCGAAATAGGAGCTAGGGAGTTATATTAAAATCTGTCATCTTTAGAGTGAGGAATTTGGAAGCTACGATGTATGCTATGCTAAGAACGAAATTGAACATCTTTCGTAAGTCGAAGAAAGCCAAGTGCAATAAAGTATGAGTATATCTCCTTCTCCCGTTATACAAGAGGAGCTACTACAGGAACAGCAGGTCATCGAGGCTGTGGATCTCTCGGAAAGTAGCCCCGAAACATCCAACATGAAGAAAATTTAAAAAAATGAAGGCAATAGTGGGACACTATAATGCAATAGGCGTGAGCAACTGGTGTGGGTAAAGAACACTTCCACTGCGTTTTAGTGAGTAGTATCGCTGATGAATCCCACAGTGTCATCCATCCGTATGGCATGCACAATTGTCTGTGTGAATTGTATTACCCAGTGACACAAAAAAGTTTTTATAACAGGATTGTTATTTGGAGTGAGAAACTTGGAAGTTGTGGGCTATTTATTAAAAAATAAGTAAAGGAATGTATTATTTGTTATACAGTCGCGAAATACGAGTATTTCAGAAGATAAATGAAAGAAAAATGAATGCTGTATAGATGTTGTCTCTTCATCTGCAAAGTTAGTTTAGATAATCGAATTCGAAATGAAGAGATAAACAGAATAATAGATGTAAGTGAGGATGTTATAGTAAGAATGAAGAACAACGTGCTTGATAAAAGAATCATTTTTTCATCAAGCATCCTAAGATGATATATGAAGCTAAAATAAAATAAAAATCCCTTACCCCTCGGTAAGGGAAGTAGGGGTGGACAACGGTTAGCCTTCGTAAAAATAGTATCGATGACACCAAAGAAAGGTCACGTAAGAAGTGTAAGGACTCCCAGAGGGCGTGTATGAAAAAGTTAATAACAGTAGCTAGTTGACCCTGCAATTGATAAACCTGCAAGGTACCTTTAGTTATATTTTTAACTTTCACTATACCCTAGATCGGAGCTTCTTAAACTTTAGTCATTCACGATCCCATTTATGATTGCGAGTTTCTTGACTTCCCCATACAAATACAAAAGAAAAATAAATTAATATTTTTTGATGACTTATTTATTAGGTAACAATATACATATATGAATAAAAATATATAGTTTTAGAATTCGCGTGCCTAGACGCTGCAAGCTGCACTGTATTCCGCCATCTCTAGTGATGTTATAAAATGGTATATACATATATGTATATATTTGTCATTAAAATTTCTCGACCCCAGAATTTTGCTACATACCATAGTTTAAGAAGCCCTGCCCTAGATGTAATATTAATTTTTTACAGGTTAAGAGGACATATCGCTAAAACTAAAAGGAGTATGTAGACAATGACTGTGAGTGGCGGAATATCATGTTTTCTCTAATTTTATTACAAAAAAATAAATATAATTTTACCCCTGAAAACGAACTGAATCGGTAACCACCACGAGTATCTTCAGTCAGACACTACTCTACTGCTAGGCACTGTGGTATAATATCGACAAAAAAAGTAAAAACTTAATTGTGTACCTAACGCACATATGTATGTCTATTTAATCGAAGAGGAATAATATAGCGTTAATATGTAGATTTACTGTTAATCAAGTTTACACTGCAGTGGACCAAATTATACGTATGTACTATAAAGACAAAAAGGGTGTTGAATGAGCCTAAATGAACAGTGTCCGTATGCACATCACGTAATGCCAGTGGCGTACCTTGATAATCAAATATTACATTTCGAAAACAGATGTGTCTTGATTACGTTTCGTAATCGTAAAGTATTTCGCACGTCAAGTTTGTCACTTGTTCAAATATTATAAATCGTAATAGATATTTATAATTGCATACTACTATTAAACTCTCAAGTAAGTTAATATTTGAGTATGTAATTTTAAAGTTATTATCTCATAATCAATTTCTAAACTATTCTTTATTAATGTATTTTTACAGAGATACCTGTTTAAGATAAACTATGTATTTAAAAAGTACTAGCTTCTTACTAAATGTTTGTATTCAATTTAGGTAAATACCAAAAAATACTTTTATGTCAATAATTATAAATAAATAAAATTGCCAATGTACTATTATAGACTTATATCCATTGCTATTCTCAATTAAAATTGGAGCCTTTAACGACCCCTAAAAAGTGACCAAAATTTTAACTTATCTATAATTCTTTTTAAATTAACTGAATTTAAACTAAGTTAAGAGCGGTAAAAGTTAATTCAAAATATCCAATTAATTGAATTAATGTTTCAAGTGTCGCCATCTATAGAACTTGTAAGTGGCACAAGTTAACGTACAACCAACCCCTCTGTTATATTTCCTTTCAACAAGCAAAGTACAGTAGTAAAAGTATCAATAGATGGCAGAAGCAGTCTCATCATTCTCATCCAGAAATCGCATAATTATAATGGATGGCGGTAGTAGTAACATAATTTCTTTAAAATTTAAACTATACCATAAAGACTTTGAAGAATTTTTTACAAATAAGAGATTATAAGATTTCGTATTTGTTCTACAAGTTTTATACATATTTTTCTATATAACTACTTATACAAAAATATAAATGTATTTTAGGTTTCTAGTTCATTATTTATTTTAAATCTTTAAAGTATATAACTCGCCAATATTGACGATCTTGCAATGGCTCAGGTGGGAAAGCGGGCAACTACGAAAGGAGGAGGAGAGGAGGAGTATTTTATTTTGTTATAATTTATGTTTTACTTACGTTTACATATTGAAACAGCATTCTGTGTAATGTAAACGTAAGATAAATCGCAGTAATTGATACCTGCTAATTTTGCTATTCCAGTTGAATGTAAAAATAAACTAAAATACTTTTAAGCCGTGCTAGTAAGCTGGCAAAATACTAGCTATCGCTAGTATTTTTTTTTGCTTTTTCTGCTAAGAGGGCTACGCGTTGTCTGTCAATAACTGAAAGCGTCACGGTAGACAAACCCCGACACACAAGACAAAGCCCGACGCTGAGTTCCGCCACTCAACACGCATTGTCTCGATCTCGATAAATGGAGAACGTAGTGCGTTAACCCTCTATTTTCTCTGAATGTACCAGAACATTAAAATTTCCACTTTTTCCATTTTAGTTCCTTTTATACTTTCACGTACCTTCAGGCCAAAAAGAAAATCGAGATACTGGTGCATCCGATGAAGTCACTATGTCATGGTGACGTCCCGGTGAGAATCCACCTGTTGCTGCGTATCCCGAACTGGGACTGGATGAGCCATCTACATAAATATTGTACATTTTACTGTTGAACTTATATATGTGTATAGCTCCTGCTAATATAATGAAATTGAATGAATAAATGATAAGAAAAGTTGTGCAAAAATAGAAACTAGTACTCCATAGAAATTGGAATGAAAAATGTTATGGGCTTTGGGAAAATACTTTCAATATGTTATTTGGAAATTTAATATAATACATATTTTTCTACGTGACATTTAAATAAAAACAAGTAATAAAATTTTGCATTGGTTAAAAAGTCAGTAATTTATGTATACTCGTATAAACACAAAATAAGAACTTAGGAAAATATATTCAAAGATTTAACGCCTCACTTTGTCGTCCCAAAACAGGGAAATAAAATTTTATTAAAAAAACTTAATATGTTTCATTTCTAATAAAGACAACAAACAAAAATGTTTTGTAAGGAATCAAATCCACAATCATCTCACAGATATTTTTCTTCGCCGCAATGGCTTTTATACATATTCATATTGTTGTTATTTCTTATTATGTGAGAATGTATTTCTTAGCATTTTACAATTCGAATAAAAACAAACGATTACTTACCTAAATTGGGTACGTTGATATTATATGTATTTATAGACATCGGTTGCATGGATTGCAACTGGCTCTGGATCTGGAACAAAATCTTATATTATTATGTATGTGGGTATATTTCGCACTTCGGCTAATGTATTTTTTCAATTCTTCAGTATGTTAATTAGTGGCCAAAAAATTACAAGCATAGTGTCCGAAGGGCATCTCGAGTCGAAAGTCTTGAATTGCGAACCTTGGCTACCCTAGCAACTTGATATCACGTACGGTTTCACCTGCTATATCTTTGCATTTACGAGCGCTATCGTGCTACTTTTTTATGATAGAATGTTACGGGGCTTTTCCTGGGGACCTTCATGGGCTACGTATTACGTCGTATTGGGAGGCGTTTACCGCCAACGGCTTTGGATGAGTAGTGCCTTATCAAAGTAACTCCTACAACACAAAGCTTACGGCAATGTTTTTTGATGGAGCCGGGCTTAGTTATATGAGGGTCTGGTCTTGTATACCAGGGTGTGCCCATGGCGGCAGACGTAATTCCTAAATCCATATTAAATTACATTTGGTGTGGATTGGTCTGTCATACGTTGGAAATCGTATGCGTACACTGATTTAACTGATGTAGTGTTTGAAAGAAGGTTTCCAGTTAAGGATAAGGTATTTGGCAGTTTTAGCTTCAGGGCTTGGTTCACCGAACAGATGGCTTGTCGTATGTCCCGTAAAGGGTATACACATATATGAACTTTTTAGGAATTATGTCAATACGCCATTTGGAAAGCCATGTACCTGGCAGCTTTGTGTCAACCTATGACGGTGATTGTCTATACCATCTGAGACATGACCAGAAGCGAATATTGCGGTGTCATCAGTCTGGCCGGCAATGATCAACTGGTACTATTTGAACGAATATACACTATTTGTGCTTATAGATAATCTATAAAAGATAACTTTTATAGCTTATAATATATATATATACTTTTTTTACTATCGTCATCGTTTACGTCTTGATTTTTAATGGCGTACTTTTCTAATGTTCTAGAATGGAATGACACAAACGTGTTGATTTATTTGTTTTTCTATATAATGTATCTAAAGGGCAACCTTTTAGTGTCTCTCGCATTTAGCAGACTAAGAGGATTGATCTAATGAACTTACTGATCTATTTAGTATAGCAGTACATGGTCGTAGAAGCTTAAATCTTGAAGAACTTGGTTAAAATATCTAATAAATATGCTTATATTATATAATTTCAATTGTTACATATACACATTATTATATATTTTTATTTTTTGAGATTATGCACGATATGAAAAAAGTTAATGTAGTATAATTGTTACATTCGTTCAGTTTGAAAGCATTCAGTAAAACTTGCATTGCAAAATATTAGGTAATATATTGCAAAGCAAGACTTTTTACCAGGTTAATGAAATATATTGAATTACCTTGTAATTAATGTGTAAAGTTCTGTTCGACCAAAGTAAGGAAATGTATACTACGCTATTATATAATAACCAAAATGTATTATGGGCTGTACGTAAAGCTTACCACATAAAATTACACTGGCCATATAGGCTAGCCATGTAGGTCAGGCTTACTAACTTTGGGGTTAGTTTTTACTAGGCTCCTAACGTATCTTAACATGTTGATTAATATCTGTCATAATTCCAATTTAATAAAGTAAACATATATGTAATAAATTACTCTGAAAAAAAAAGCAAAAGAAATAAGATTGTCAATGCTTGCCAGGACGACTAAAAGGCATAATCATTAGGTGTATTCAATGAAAATGCTCTACTGTTGCTATAGCGCACTGGTTCCCAACCAGTAGTCCGCAGAAGAGTATTAAGTGGTCTGCGAACAATTTTAAATATAGCGGGTTTTGGTAGCCGCACAGTGAGCGACAGGAGCACGAGCCGCAACCTCAAATATCAATTATTTTGACATATAAATTTATTAATACTTAAAATAATTACACATATAGTATGTGTAATTAATTTAAAATAAGTACATTTTAATTAATTCGTTCAATTCTCAACCATTATGTGATTATGTGAACCATATTTATGTGAACAAGGGTTTTCTAGTTTGTTAGTAATAAAAACTAAAGCGAGAAATCGCTAAGAAGTTGTTGGTGATTTGCGTGTAGCGTTGATTAGGAATATTAGCCCTAGAATAGCTAAAATCGTCCAGACAATGCAAGCTCAGAAATCATAATAATACAAAACTTAATTCTTTTATTTTTTTTTTGTATTATAGGTAGACAGGGGGTTTCTAATGCCAAAGCACTCCGTTCCTCACTTTTTTTCCAATTTCCAAACTATATGCTACGCTCTGTTTTATTACCAGAACGAAATAAAAATATTAATAAACAATATTTAATTCCTTCAAGTAGGAATCAAACTCATGGTCGTCGCTTTTACAGTCATACACTTGAGCTACATTGCCACGACAATCCTCCAAAACCTCGCAACTGACACAAATTTCTCGTCTCTCTCATCTATGTATTTTTTATTCTTATGTAATTTCCTTTAGAGTTTTAAGTAAAGTTTTGGTTTGGTTATTACAGTTATTTTTTTAATATCTACATAACTAGTGGTTCCTGCTAGCAAGAATAATGTGAACGTGATCCTTGATGGAAAAAAGGTTGGGAACTTCTGCTGCAGCGGGACGCGTGTGCAGATAAATGTTCAAGAAAATCGGACGGCAAGAAGTGAAAACAGAATTACGATATAATATATTACCATTTTTTAGTGTTATTCACAAACTAACGATATAAAAAAGACTTTTTTGAAATCTAATAAAAACATAAACGGTAATTTTAAAGAATATTTTTAGATACTGGTATAGATTATATCAGATCATTTTTAGAAATAACAAGTTTTGTTTTCTATTTAATATTTTTAAGCTTATCATCACTGCTTAGCTTAGCATCACTGAGGCTGATGTGTTTGACTTAAATTAAACTATGCTATGGTTATATTGGTGTGTGATACTTTAACACATGGCTTAGTGGTCAGATCATTGGACGGTTTCCTAGAGGCGCTGTTTCGAATTCTGCTGCGTTCACATTTTTATACGTTTCCTCTTTTTAATTGCTGAAATGTGTGAGTGGTACTTTGATATGTTAAAAGAAAGTGATACTTTTTATGGTATAATTTCTAACTATTGGGATTAGGAGAGTTTATATATTACTGATAGCCGTTGTTAGCATACAGACAATGTTGCTTAGCATCACCGAGGCTGATGTGTATAACTTAAGGTAGTCCCTTTTTTCTTTTTCACTGGGAAATACAGTTTACGCAGACCATTCGTACGCAACGCAGGCAGAAATGCTCTGCGTACGGATGATACTGTGGGACTCACCGGTAAGTTCGATACTATCCACTAAAACCCAGCGGAAACCCTCTCCACCCTCGTGAGACGTCGCAGGTTTACTTGCGCATTCCACTACGGTGGATGCCCGGCTATTACGGGCCACCGTCACCTTTAGGGTGCTCTGAGGTTTCTTCCAGGGCACCCGCAGTCTTGATGGCTAATAGGAGGATCAACTCGATCCTCCCATAGTAGCTCCTCTAGGGTAGTCAAGGGTATGGGGAATAGGAGATCTACGTACCGCCTTCTCCTATCCCCCGGCCTAGGGCGGCGGAGCGAGTGAACATCCGCATTAGAGTTGCGCACACGCTCCGCAGCCTCCTTCAGTGCGATAACCGATTCGCAGGAGGCGACCATTGCAGACCAGTTCCTCTCACTATCCAGCATAGCCCCCATCACACTGCCTAGTGAGAGGTCCCTACCCACTACAGACAGCAAGGCGTGGCGTTGTGGGGCCCAAGTAGGGGCCACACTTTGACTGAATGCAGTCAGAGTGTGATGCGCCAAATCAACTTAAGGTAGTCCCTACGGCAACGTTTGTCTTGATCTTATCTGACATTGTCTTGCACTGCATAAGACACTTGTACGGCGTTGGGTGTTGGAATGACTTGTGACATGTGATTGCCGGGGTTCCACGGGGACAGTGTGCGAACAGTGATAACTGATTAAAAATATTTGACTGCGTTTAAATGTTGGTTTTTACAAACGACTGCTTTGTGAGTGCTATTCGGTTATTTAACTAAATAAAAGTCATCACTTTTATATACTTTATTATGTATGTAATGCACCTTAACCCATGCGGTAGCTACAGCGGTGGCGAAGACTAAAACAACACCCGCAATGCAACGGGGACAACAACAAAAGGTATTGTGGAGTAAGATTACAACCCCTATTTGGCTACTTACGGGGTAGAATTTCCAATACCGTAGAGATAAGTTTTTACTAATTCCTAATCAGTAGCTCGTATACAAAGTTTCATATTTTTGACATCAAAAATGACGGACTTCTGTACTGTAAACTACTGCTACTAAAAACCTTATGGCTACCTTCGGGATAGAACTTTCGAACCAAGAGATTAGTATTTATAAACAGCAGCCAGTGAAAAAAAAAATTCTAATGTTAAAAAAGACGAATTTTCATAAGCATATTTAACCCTTATTTCACTGACTTAGAATTTTCAAAATCACTGAAGTATTTATTTAATTACTTTAAATAAATAGCCTATAAACAGATTTTCACACTTCTAACATTGAAAATGACTGACTTCCATAGAAGCTTTCAACCATTATTTCACCATCTTAAGGGGTAAAATTTTACAGTCGATGAAACAGAAGTATAATATTTTTTAATTAATTACCCAGAAACAAAATTTCATGGCTTTAACCTTAAAATTGACGGATTCTCATACAAAGTGTTAACCCCTATTTTACCCTCTTAAGGGTTAAATTTCTAAAAATCCTTAGTGAGCGCCTAAGCTCATGCGTCCACCAAAAATCGTGCGTCTAAGTTCAGTAGTTACGGCTCAGCGACGATGAATCAATCAGTGAGTGAATCACGACAAGCATTTTTATATACATAGATAAAAATTAAATTGTAAACATCATATCTGAAGTACAATAATAATGTATAGTGATATAATATCAATAATATTTGGTAGTAGATGTAATAGGATATGTAATAGTTCACATTTAGTTAGCAAGGTATAGAACACCTGTCCATAAAATGAAGAGTTGTGTTAAAAATAGCATACGCAAGCATAGAGATAAATATTAATATGTGATTTATTATTAGTGCTATTGCATTTTGTTTATCTTTTAGAAACAGATAATACTCCTTCATCAAAACTGACCCTTAACTGTTGACTCAGTCAAAAGACTCAATAAGAGACAGTATAAACTGAAGGACTACTGCAACAGTAATATTTTTTTTCGTAATCGAAACTTAATACGCAAATTAAAACATATCTATACTTATATTATAAATGCGAATGTCTGTGTGTTTCTCTGTCACGCTTTCACGGCTGATCTATCGGTCCGATTTGAATGAAATTTAGAATGATACTTTCATTCTAACTTAAAAGTTATTTTGTCAAATATAGGTTACATTTTTTAAAAAAAATCAACCCCTAAAGCGTTGAAGTAGGGGATGAAAGTTTATATGAAAAATCTACACCGCTTGACTGATTGTTATGAATTTTGGCATAAGCTTAGTTGATAATCTAAGCTTAAATATAAGCTATTTTGTTTTTCAAAAAAACACCCCCGAGAGAGGCAATATGATGAAACAGGAAGATAGATCACGCGGCGAAGCCGCGAGCGGGCCGCTGGTTACTTATAACACTTTTAAGCTTCTAGGCTTTGTATGAGTAGGTTTGTAAAGCCTACAGTAGTAAATAAAAACCTGATGAGTGAGTATCGTGTTCGAAGAATTAAATGTATTCGTTATATTATTCATGTCAAAAACTTTTTTAAAGCATTAGATTTAACTTAAAATATCATACTTATGTGGGAGCAAGAGAATAAACTTGGGATCCAAAAAATAAGATCGTCTGTATGTCTGTTGCGCTTTTACGGCTAATCTACTAGCTTGATTTAGACGGAATTTGGAAATAAATTAATTGAAGATCCAGGATTATGTACATTTTAACATAAAGGCATAGACTATGAGTTTTAATAATTAATGAAGGTTAAAACATAGTACCAACAACGTAACAAAAAGGATATATATTCTTGTATTAAGTACAATCCAATGTAGAGAAAATGAATGAGATATGTGTTAAACTTTAATGTAAATAAATGATAATAATATATTTGCTAAAGTTATACTAATAAATAATACATTTATATTCGTATTCTTGTACAATAATTAATATATTATATTTAGCATAAAATTCTTATTTTTTGTTCAAGTATTTAAAAATTAAAAAGTATAATAATAAATGTAATAATCTCATATCGCAAAATCTGAATTTGTCGAAGTTATGATTGTAGCAATTTGCAATAGAGCGGTTTACGGCCTGTTGATACGCTAGTAAAAGTTTAATCTCATGATTACAGCTATGAACCTATAAAAATAATATGCGTGTGTACAGCGCCGTTTGCACGGTGGCAACAATATGTCGTAACATTTCGTATTGTTTCTTTGCTTGTCAAAAATCACACATTCAATTCCTATAAGGAAATGTTTGTTGCTATTTGTTTTAAAATAATTTATTTATTTATCCATACTTATATTATAAATGCGAATGTCTGTGTGTTTGTCTGTCACGTTTTCACGGCTAATCTAGTGGTCCCATTTTGATGAAATTTAGAATGAAAGTAGTAAAAATGACTGGGTCTAACATAGGCTTCTTAGTTTTTCAAAAATCAACCTCTAAAAGGTTGAAATAGGGGATGAAAGTTTATATGAAAAATCTACACCGATTGACCGATTGCAACGAATTTTGGCATATACACAGTTGATTACAGTTAATGCAAGGTTAAACGTAGGCTACTTTATTTTTCAAAAATGTACCACCGAGGGATGCAATATATCAAAACAGCCACGAAGATCACGCGGCGAAGCTGCGAGCATGCCGGTAGTAAGAAATATATGTAATAATGTCAATACTACATTAAGTCTAGAAGTATATTAACATATTACGATAGAAGTATATTAACACACCTACCCGTGGGGGGACGGGTTAAGAATACAATTCCCCTCCGCAGCTGGGTAACGTCCCGTAAAAGGCAGGTAGCCCAGTAGTTTGGTGGTAGGAGACCAGTTCTCCGACTGGCTCGCGACCAGTATCATGTGAAAGACGAACCGCCAAACATCTTATGATGTGTTCCAGTTCGATGGCATGTAAGCCAGCTCTCCTTATTCCCACCATTCCCATCCTTTCTCGCTCCTACCCATCACCTCCAAGGCCGGCAACGCAACTACAATTGTAATATTGTGGATGTCCATGGGCGAAGGTAACCACTTACCATCAGGTGGTCCTTCTGCTCGTTTGCCCCTTTTATTAAATAAAAAAAAAACTTTATGTAATACAAGGAAAAGACTGTTAAACCGAATCTTCGAAAGGACGATAACTATTCAGGCAGACAGAAACTAATTTCAAGTAAACTAAAAGTGAATCGTCAACGCTTGAATTCAGTACTATTCATGTTTCATTTTTTTATTCAATACTGTCTCTTAATATATTTCAAATAACTTTGCATATGAATGTATGCTAACTGCATATGTGCAATTTGATTATTTGTACCGTAACGTAAAATAATTTCGACAGTATAATTTCACAGTTAGTTTTTTTCTCTATGTTTAAAACGCAGATAAAACATAATATGAATCATTTTAGGTAATATTATAATATAACATACTTGTCCCTGTATTTGATGGGTAGAGAACGGGTTGACCGGTGATGTTTGATGTGGCAGAGCGACGTGCGGGGAGCAACCAGGGGGGCTTCTACCTAGAGTACATCCGCTTGTATAGCCAAGTCCACTCGTAGTCTGAGGCAGCCATGTACTGTGTAAACAATGAAAACATATAATTTATTGTACGAGTAAACATTTATTTCATTTATAAGTTTATTTATTTAATGTAGTCTAACCAGATTTCGTTAGCATCAAATATAAAGTTTGTTTTAATGAAGTTGACACGTAACTTTTCATACATTAGTTTAAACTATTAAATTGCTAATAGGAATTGCAATTCGGAAAACCGGATCCGGTAATCCGTTATAAATAAACGTTGACTCGATCCGGTACCAACACAGCGGATCTGGTGATCGGATATGGCACGAGCAGTTTTTGGCAAAATAATCGAGTTGTTGCATGCATCAACTCATGAGTAGGGCCTTATAGATTTTATAAAGCTTTTAAAAAGCTACGGGATAGATTAAAGCTACGGGAACCAACGAATTGGGAGCTCATATTAAGTTTCAGTCAAAACAAATAATTTGAAAATATAAATGTATTTCAATAAGAACGAACGTACAAATAGTTTTATTGGTTACAGTGCTTGGTATAGTGCTATTTAAAGAGACCCAGGGTCAAATTCTGCTTTTTTCATATATTTGTATGATTTTATATATTTATTCTATTCTCGTTAGAATAGAATAAATATTTAAAATTCTCTTCATAAAGTGTGAATAACTTAAAAATTTCAAAATAAAAATATATTAATTTAAAAAATGTTATATTGTTTTCATATAAAAAGACAAAAGAAATAGATTGAAAATAATAGCGGTTGCTTGTGGGTTCTGTTATACCCGAGCTTAGTACTGAAGTGCTGACACAACCTCTTCCATAAGAAGGAGGTTGTGTCAGCACTTTAAAAGAATGCCATACCAAGATAAGTTCATTCATCAAAATAGTCAGACAGTTCCATTTCATCTCTCATTTACGACACACATTAGTTGTCCTATTATTAAAAATTTAAAATGTCAATTTAAATCAATTCAAATCAAATAAAATAATCGAAATTGAAATAAATATTTTCAACTTCTCTTATTTTAAAAATTGAATATTGAACTCCGTTCTTACGTTACTAAAAGGGATCTTAAAGATTCTCGGGACGCCTTCCACTATAGTGAAAGTACCTAATACTACACTACGTGTTCCTGTAAGTTTGAAAACTAATATCATAAAATGAAAAAAAAACGTGTCAACACAACATCCAAGTAATACCACTAGTATTAATCATTGCCACAACTTTGTAATACATTATCTATACAGACAACCATCCGGCACAGATCATACAAAGCAGGAACTGCCTACTCAATTAAAGAATTCGATTTTCGAACCTGAATTTGTAAATAAACTGTTTGGTGAAAAAAAAACACTACTCTGCCTTGCTCGGTGATTCACAAAGTTGCTCGCAAAATAACGAAACAGTCAACCAGTTTGCATTACGTGTAGGGCCTTGTCTATTGCTTTACATACATTTATTGTTGGTTTAAATCCTAGATTGTCCACTACTGCTAGATGTCGTGATCCAGAGACTCTAAATCAATTATGTCCGAGGAAGAAATTTTACAAGATTCACAGAAAAGGTTTAACATGCCTGCTAATCAGTATCCTGTGATTCCACGCTATGATCTTGTCAACGCTATAGAGATTATCAATTCAAGCCTGCGACTCTAAGCCATAGTAACAAACTAGCTCAATTCCCAATAACGAGAATACTAACTGTAACGAACTATTCTGCCGTTACTGTAAAATAGTTGGACATGTCATTGAAAATTGTCGTAAACGCGAATATAATAATGCACCATAATTTCGGTAGAAAGAATATTTTCTACATTTTGTTGCGTAAACAAAATAATTGACTGTAACATCACCCAGTTTGTCATGGAATGGAATGGAACCATAAACCTACATTTGGTTAAACTGATTTGATAATAATAAGTGGGTAAATATTCAAATAATATCACTTCAAAAACATACACAATATTATTGCACAATATAAGAAACATTGACCATTAGAAACATATCAAACATTTAATGTAAGTAAAGAAAAGTGAATTATAGTAATTATCAGACTTCATAATTTTAATAGAGATTTCATAATTTTAAAAACAACTGTCATTTTTAATAATTAAGGGGCAATAAGGATGTATAAAAATTTAATATAAAAATTATAGGGGCGCGAACCCGAGCCTCGTGGCTCTGATTGCCGAGCCTCGTGGCTCTGATTCTACATCCGCCTGCGTCGGCATGCGTTTAAATTTTAGTTTTCTAATAATATTTTTCAATGAAGATGCTATATCAGATATCATATCACTTGATCCGTCACTCCGCTGTTTAATAGAAATAATGCACGGCATAATATTATTAAATAAATAATATTCCATCAAAATGTGTTTGTAATCAGTTCCTCATGTCCATATGAATAGTTAATCAAAATTAGTAATAGTTAATAATTAGTCATAAATTATCTCTTATAAATATATTTTACTTGTAAACTGTACCCTGAAAATAAGTTTACAAATAATCAATGTACAAATTTTCGAACCAAAACGCAATCGAACACAGGCCTAAGTCTACAGACCTGATCAGATCTGGACAGGCATTAGTCTTCAGTTCTGATTGGATATAAAAAGTCACCGTGTAATTTTTTACCTAATATTGAGTGACATACCAGTACAGTCGCTGGGAGCTTATTTAACAGTTTCTGTAATGAATTTAATTTTCCATGTTATTCTAAGTATTCCATTCAAAGTTTATAACGAAATAATTTATATAATAAGTATAGTATAGTAATTTATATATATATATATATATATATATATATATATATATATATATATATATATATATATATATATATATATATATATATATATATATATATATATTACTATGTTTGACTATGTCCCCTTGTACCTTAAGTAGTCAAAAGAAAGTCAACTTGACTAAGAAACAAAACTCCGCCTACAATCTTCTCGACCAATGAAACATCACAATACGAAAAGGCTATCATCCAATAATCCCACGTCTAAGATTAAGAAAAGAAGCGCTTTAAGATTTTTTTTCTGTTTTTACTTGTTTAAGTGCTAAATTAGATGACGTCAATATTTATTTTTGTTCAATTTATAAAATATAATTACAGATATTATGTATTATTATAATTGCTATGTTTTATAAGATACTTATAATACGAAATCGTTTTATCACTTTTCTTTTTTAAATATTTTCATGTGCATTAATCTGCGATTTTTTGTTTACAACCAAATATGTAAAATGTATAATATTAAACCATTTCGTTTATGCATAACATTAGTAAAATATGGAAATTACTTCCTTGAGTTCCTTAATAATTTGTTTGTGCTCATATTGGTTTAGAATAAATAAAGTCCTGTCGGATATCAAAAATCATTAATGATTCCTAAGTAATCCTATGTGGCCCCCTGGGGGGACATATTAAGTGTATTGAATAATGAAAACTTAATGGCAAAAATCACAAAGTAAATCTTTCCTAGCCCGCACAGACTGTATGAGCCCATCATTTGTAACTGTAACACTTTGCAAAACACATTTGTATTTTCTAAAACTCTATTCAAATTTGATCTGTCATCATCTGCTTCACTATCAAGTGAGAGCTCAAATTAGCGAAAGCTCTGATGAGCTAATGCTGGATGCAACATTGCTGTGACGATAAGCGTCGATCAGGCATGTTTTCATACACACGAGAATGTCTTCGCCCTAGTCCGCGCTATTTATATGATAATGAAAAAACACTTGTTGACGTCAGCACAAAGTCTCAAAAAAAGCGAGATTCTTACCATATAAGTGTCATTTTTACTATATAAAAAATAAGTTGAAGAAAAACAGAAAAAGAGGGCCAAACAACAAAAAAGATCAAACGGAAATACCATAAGGTAAAAGAACTAACAATGTACTGAGAACAACGAAAAATATCAAAAGCCTTTATGAAATGGAGCGAAAAATAGACAGAATGCATACTGAAGAAGAGATTCTTCTTCCTGGCTCTATATCAGCTTTATAGCCAGGGTCTGCCTTCCTACTTAACCTCTTACACTTTGCACGATCTTTGGCATCATCGGTGGTAAGTCCATTGGCTCTCAGATAAGACTGAATGCATTATATGCGGTGAAAAATTTAATGACACCTGGTTTCAGTGGCATGTGATATGGCCCCGTAGACAATAATACACCCTATGTGAGGGGGTCGCATTACAAATAGTAGGGTTATTTAAACAAACATATATAACATATTTCTACAATAATTAATTTTATGTTTGCCTCTGAAATACAGTATAAGACTGATTAATGAATACAAAATGCAAACACAAAAACAGAAAATCGATATTTTCCACTATTTACGCAGTTAAAACCACAGCAGTAAATAAGTCTTCTTAGGTACGTGTTTCGACTGACATAAAAGATATGTAAACGGGGTGATATCTGGTGGATTTGATGGGTGCTAAATAATGAAGTCACAACGAAGATTTAGTTCCACCATAAATATGCGAAATGGCTTTATTAAAAAATGTTAATATCCATGAGGACCAAAATATATATATTTTTTTTTTTATTGAAGAAAAGGGGGGCAATCGAGCGGAAGGACTACCTGATGGTAAGTAGTTACTTTCGCCCATGGACATACACAAGATTAGAAAGGTTTAGAGGAAAGGAGGAAAGAAGGATAGGGATAATGGGAGTAGGGAAAGAGAGTTGCTTTACATGTCATCAAACCGGAACACATCAGCAGATGTTTGGCGGTACATCTTTGACATGATCTTTGACATCGTTGAAATCTTGGCTTACTTATACGTATAAGATATTTTCTTTTATGTATAACAGAAAGTTGTAACTTGAATATAAACTTAAGTATGTATTGTAGTACAAATGAAAATTCTTTGAGGACTTTTGTTATATGTGTAGCAACAAAATAATTTCTTCAAAGTAGGTACAACAGGTACGTCTTCATTATAGTTAATGTTATCAATATGTGTATATATAAAAGTAAAAGAAGTATAAGTTAAAGAAATAAGATATTCGTAATATTCACAAAGAATATTAAGAAATACAAAAGTTTCTAGAATGTATGATAAATCATAGTATATGTATTGACCTCGTTGCGCCGTTATCATTAGTCACGTGTTTGCCTGTTGCCAACTATCTGAATGACATTATAAAAAAATAAGGTTATGAACACCTGAAATGTATCACAAAGGAGTAATAAAATAAAAATATAGTTTTTTAAAATAGTAATATTTACATTTTTGTGACTAGTTTCATAAATAAGGTACTTAGAATAGAAAGAACGCCTCTCTAAATTTCCCGTTTATTTATTGATTACTTCTAAATAACGTAATACACCGCTACCCCGTATATATTCTACTGTATTAGCAATAGATATATCAAGACTTTAACTCTTAATGAAAAGGGTTGTTTTATATAATTATGCTACATTTGTTTATATTTTCGAACCTACTTTAGCCCAATAGCTTTGTAAGATTACAATTTAAAAAAATATGAAAAAAAAAATGTTTTGATCTCGATATACTACGACCTTCCCCAATAAATCTCAATGAAAAACAATTATGTAGTTTCAATCAACAATCAACATGAAAACTAATGGCAAACTATCATTTACGAATGTTCATCGCATTTGTTTAGTAAACATTTAGTATATTTGAATATAAATATTTTCATTTTGAATTAATTAGTCGTGAGAGAGTAAATTACTTAAGATTAGTACAAAAGTTTATATACAAATGAGCTGTTGTAACTTCGTATGTGTGATCTTTGTGACCCTTGTCGTACTATTTCCACGGTAATACGGCTTGGGTAGCTTCCATTTCCAGTATTAACTGTAAAATCTTATATCTCGATCCTTCTCCTTCCGGTAGCCATTTCGGTAAATGTTTTATTAGTGTTCCATACACTCCCCTACATGTATAATTTAAGCTACGTGCGAAACAAAGTAGTACAAAGACATTGAATTTAGAGGGATATATCAAGTATAGTAGTGGCCAGTCGTGGCCCAGTGGCACAAGCGTTTGACTGTAAACGACTGGTTGTGGGTTCGATTCCCACTCGAGGAGTGAAAATATAATATATATATATTTCCATTCTCTTCGCTCTGGTGTCGAGGGAAAGCGCGGCGTTAAGTTCCGCCACTTAACACGCAATGCCTCCGAATTCGGCGGAAAGTGGGGAACGGAGTATCTTAATACTAGGTTCCCTCTGCCTACCCTGCTGTGCGGGATACAGCGTGAAGCTAAAAAAAAACAATATCAAGTATAGACATAGCAAGATATATGTAAAAAGCGTATCTATTTTCTCTTAATTTTCATTTTACCTTAATATGGTCATTCGATTTTGCAAAAAAGCGAAATAACAATTTTGAATGGGTGAAAAAAGTGTAAAATATATTTTTTTCCAAAAAAACCAACCTTTATTTAAATATTTTGTCGTTATAATATACGTCCTAGCAATGGAATTAGATTCTAATTATGATAATAAAGCACCATCATTGAATTCGGACACATGTGCAATTTTTCTAGTAAATTGATCACAAGAATAAATAGAAAGTTATATGAACTAGTGAAAGTATATAAATATAGTTTTATTATTTATCTAAATATATTTCTAATAAATAATAAACGACAAAAAGATTCTTTGCCCTAAAATAATTGCTCTAAAGTACTTAGGTACACGTTATTACTCTGGGTACTTGAGTGGTGTAAATGGATGCAAATCTCAAATATTGAAATTTTATATAAAATTGCATCATTCGTAGTGAAATATAAGAATTATTTTATGCTCGTGACTTATATTTTAATAATTAGAACTAGGGGAAAGTCGGGGACCCCCGAAAAGTTTAGTTTCTAAGAATCTATGTGCAATACTTAGATAAAGTCTTACGACAAAATACAAAATACTGTCTAGAAATAAAATAGAAATAAAAGCAGTTAAGTAGTAGTGTGGACGCCGAGTAAATTGGTAGTAAGAGAATGTTTTGTACCCACGGTACGGTTGGCGGTAGTTTGATATAAGGATGTGATCAACTGAGAAACAATTTCCACCTCAGTCTGCCTGTGCCCATGGACTACTATAAAGTGTTCGAAACGTCGAGTTTTCTAAAAATGTATTTTAACAATAATATATGCGATTAAATATACGCGATTAATCCGGTCAAAAATAGTTTCATTTCAAAATGTGTAATAATCATGATAACAAAAGAACTTATTATTATTCAAACATTCCAGTAGAGCAAGTTGAAAGCAATTCAACACATAAATTTGGCGTCACAGTATATTTTGATTACAAGCGCTCAAAAAATTATCATCATCATCATCATCATCAGCCAGAAGACGTCCACTGTTGGACATAGGCCTCCCCCATAAATCGCCATTTAGAGCGATTGCTCGCCTCTCTCATCCAGCGGCTTCCTGCGGCTTTCTTGTGAGGGGGCGTCCAACGCTTCGTCTTCCGGTTTGTGGTCGCCACTCGAGAACCTTTGCTCCCCATCGGTTGTCGGTTCTACGAGCGGTGTGGCCTCCCCATTGCCACTTTAGCTTGCTAATTTTGAGAGCTATGTCGGTGACTTTAGTTCTCCTGCTGATCTCCTCGTTCCGAATTTTGTTGCACAAGGAAACCCCGAGCATAGCCCTCTACATAGCCCGTTGAGCGACTTTAAGCTTCTTGATGAGGCCACAACAGTAAGAGACCACGTCTCAGAGCCATATGTCATTGCTTGGCAAAATGCAGAGGTTAAAAATCTTGCAAAATGGCACTGGCAAAATGCAGAGGTTAAAAACCTTGGTTTTGAGGCTCTGGGGTATTGTGGGGGTTAAGATGGATCTAAGCCTCCCGAATGCTGCCCAGCCGAGTTGGATTCTTCGTGCGACCTCTGTGTCGATAGACATACTCGTCTACAACTTCGAGCGTAGTATTCCCAGCAATCACCGGTAATGGTGGGACATGGACATTGAACATAATTTTTGTTTCATCCATGTTCATCCCAAGCCCAACCTGTTGGGAAACTCTATTGAAGTCGTTGAGCATGATTACTGAGGTCCTCAAGCGATTCCGTCATTAAGACTATGTCGTCGGTGAAACGAAGGTTGGTGATGTACTCGCCATTTATATTGATGATGCCAAGTCCTTTCCAGTCCAAGAGTTTAAAAACATCCTCCAATGCATTGTCAAACAGCTTTGGAGATATGATATCTCCCTGTCTCACGCCTCTAATTAATGGTATTTGTTTAGTACTCTGGTCTTGTAGTCGGACTGACATGGTGGCGTTGCTGTACAAAGACTTCAACTCTTCGATGTACCTATAGTCTATTTGACATAGCTGCAGGGACTCCAGTACTGCCCAGATCTCGACAGAATCGAAAGCTTTTTCGTAGTCCACGAACGCTAGACACAGTGACGATTATACTCCTCTATTTTCTGTATAACCTGTCGTAGCGTATGAATGTGGTCCACGGTGCTAAAACCTTTTCGGAAACCGGCTTGCTCGGTAGGCTGGTATTCATCAAGCTTGCGCGAGAGACGGTTCGTGATGACCCTCGAGAACAACTTATACAGGTCGCTCAAAAGCGAGATAGGCCTATAATTCTTTAATAAGGTTTTATCACCTTTTTTAAAGAAAAGGACCACCACGTTCCCATGCCACGCTTCAGGCATTATGCCCTCAGAGATGACAGAAGTAAAGAGCCTCTGGAGGACAACAAGTACTGGTCTACCACCCGCTCTCAGAAGCTCTGACGTAATTCCGTCCTCACCTGGTGCCTTGTTGTTCTTAAGTTGTTTGAGAGCCATTCTAATCTCGTACAGGCTGATATCCGGGATATCTTCTGTATATTGCCGAACTAACTTGGCTCTGGAGTCCTGAGCTAAGTCAGTAACGAGTTTGCGTGCCGAGGTGTGTAACTGTCTATAAAAGTTCTCAATTTCTCCCAGAATCTCAGGTTTGGATGAAACAGTACTGCCGTTACCTGTTGTCAGTTTTGTCATCTGACTCTGCCCAATTGACGAAATCTTTGTCTCGTTTCGCTCCGTTCTGCCGTGAGTTCCATAGTCCGTTCTGAGAGTTTCTGAACTCTCTTTCGGCGTGAGTTGTTACAAAATTTGGATCCAACAGCTAAGACAGTTTCCACCAACCCGTTGTTTAACTTGTCAACTATTTCGCATTCGGATAGCCTCTGAAAACGGTTTTGGAGCTCGAGCTGAAAAGCTTCGGGGTTTTGGATTTAAATGGGGCTTGGATGGAGCGTAGACTTCATCAGCCGTACCCTCTCGGTCTTTACATCGATATTCAATGTGCCTCTTACAATACGATGATCTCTACCTGTTTTCACCTTGCTAATCACAGATACATCATTGAATATGTGCCGTTTGGTCGTCATGATGAAGTCTATCTCGTTCCTAACGGAACCGTCGGGACTCATCCACGTCCATTTCCTAGATGTCTTCTTTTTGTAGAAGGAGTTCATCAGAAAGAGTCCCTCTTTCTCCATGTAGTTACTAATCTCTATCCCCTGGTGTTTCGGTTCCCATACCCCAATTGCACCACTCTTAGCTCGTCACCGTTCCGTGTTCCTACCTTTGCGTTAAAGTCACCCATGACAACAGTGAAGTAGGTTTCAGAAGTATGTATGGCCTCGAAAATATCATCATACATACTTTCTACTTCATCATCTGAGTGTGCCGAGGTCGGTGCATATACCTGTATGACCTTCAGCGAATATCGTTTGTTTAATCTGAGTATAAGGTAGGCTACCCTAGCCGACACACTATCGATCTCAAAAAATAGTATTATACAATATTAAAAAGTGATTATTTATTAAATTATGTTGTCATTGCTTTTTTCGATGTAATATTTGTATCAAAATAACATAAATTTGTGTAAATATGTGCAGTCCTATTTTATATCAAATTTAGACTTAAAGCCATTGTTGAGGCTTCAAATTCTGTTCGAGATTGACGCCTCGATAATTAATAGAAAAAAGTGTCACTACTTTTCTCGCATAGCTGGGCTCAGAGTAGACCTCAAGTAAAGACACTTCCTTCTCCACGTTCTGCTTTTGTTTCTCGTCAACACATTGCGTGTTAAGTAGCGGGACTTGAAGTCGCTTTTTGTCGTATATTATCAAAGCAGAGAAATTAAAGTATTATATATTTATAAATTATGATTACAATCCTTCCACCGAGTTTAAATCGAACTCACAACCATCGCGGTTACAGTCACATGCTGTCTCACTGAGCCACTACGGCCTCATAATATAAATATCATTATTTTTTTAATCTGTTTATCTGGAATATACTGTCAATTAACAATTGTGACAATAATTTAATGCTCTAATTTCTGGTCTAAAAAATATAGAAGTTTTCCTACCATCATTAGGTAAACTGGAGCGTCGAGTTAAAAGTGGGGGACTATTTGTTGTTTTTCAACATATAATAATTCGTAAAAATAAATATTTCAATTTATAATTAATTCCATGTTTCAAAAAAAAACATTTATAAATTTCAAACTATACGAGTGATTTATAATTAAAGGTTATCACGTAATAAAATTGTAAGCTTTTTTGTTACTAGTCGTTTGTGTGCAAATTACACTTCATATTCGTATAACTTAAGAAATCTACTATTGTTATTGGTGTAAGTTCACTTTTAAATAATTTACTTCCATATTTAGAATAAAACATATAACTATTTATTCAAAAAGTCAAATTGTCTTTACGCCGATGTAAGCTTCATACATTATATATAGTGACCATAACAATATTATTAATTCATAAATGTTAAAATAATAAATACGCAGAAGCAAGTAAAGTTTCGTATTACTTCATTAACATGTTATAAATAATCATTGTGCACAGTGCAGTACATTACAAGCAGTAACAATTGTTACTGATTATAGATAGATATTGAAAAGTAATTAATTTAAAAAATAATAATAAATTTCTATCGTCTTCGAACGAGATATTGTATTTTGGATGGCGGAACTCAATGCCTTGATTTGTTTCACTTAAATAATTAAAGCAAAATGAACGATATCACTACATAAGTGAAGATTATTTAATATTTCTTTAAAATAGCTCCTGTGGAATTAATACTAAATTGTTTAAGTTACCAAAACAATTTTGCAAATTAGACAAGCAAATCAGTCAAATCTAAGTTAAGTTTATACTTGATAAAGATAAATACTTACGTATCATATCTTGGATACGATGGCGGGTACGGTGAGGAGGATCCAAAATAGTTCCTCGAGCCCAATGGGAGGGACTGGACGTGGGGGTGCTGGACATGGCCCACGTAGCTGTCTCCGAAGAGAGTCTTAGGGTATGGTGAGGCACGGAAAGGCCGCTTCATGCGTCGTCGACGTCTGTAATTTCCGTTCTCGAACATATCACCGCATTGTGGATCTATAAGAAATACCCTCATATTCTCAAGGTTGGTCTAAATTAGTTCATATTTTAACAGACGTTTACTTATTATATGAAATTATATTAATTGATGATAATATAAATTAAAGATAACGTCTATTCTTATATTGTGGTAGTAGGTATCTTCCGCAACGTATCAATAGGAACGAATGAGTTGAATGTTATTTTATTTAAATACATATATATAATAAATAACCACAAGAGTCAACTTTTGAACTAAAATGTATATTTTTAAAGTTTTTCAAATAATTAATAAATAAATCGTTCATTCAATTCGCTGAACCACGCAAGCATATCGCATCAGCCACTTTTGCGTCTTCATTTTTAGCGTATAAGAAATATAAATGTTAGTAAACAATCGCGTAAATTTTATTGTATTAAATTGAATGTATCTAAAGTTAGTAATTGTGTTATAAAATAAAGTTCAGTGACTCACTTAAAATCCAGTAGTTGCCTTTCTTTTCTCCACCGCCTTCTCTTGGTACTTTGATAAAGCATTCATTTAGGCTCAAATTATGTCTAATGGAATTCTGCCATCCTTTCTTATTCTTTTCAAAGAACGGAAACTCTTTAGTGATATATGCGTAAATCTCGCTTAAAGTGGCGCGCTTGGCTTGACTATTCTGTATAGCCATAGTTATGAGAGCCACATATGAAAACGGCGGCTTGGTGAGAGCCTGCGTGGAAGTAGTGGATTGTGGCTTCATTTCTGAACTTCCTGGACTAGCTGGGGTAGGTGGCTTAGGGTCATTTTTAGTACTGCTGAAAACAATTATTACACATGTAATTGTCTACTATCTTAATGAAAGTGTTTTGGAGAAATGTCAAAAAAATCTGAATGCCAAATTCGCGGAAGCGACATCGCTATATTTCGGAGATACATTCGCCTTAAGTAATTAAGTAATAGCTTAATACCTCGTAGAGTTTGTAGCTTCTTCCCGCGTGTGACTTTGCTGTGATAAGGTTTGATATACTCTGGATAGCTCCTCGTCGGTCTTCGAGTTGTTAGACGTTTCTGGGATGTTATCTTGCAAGCAGATACGATTCTCGTAAGGGGAGGATCCTAAGAAGAAAGCGATAATGTAATAAAAAATTTTTTTTTTGGAAAAAATATAAATACAAAGAATATATTAATCTTGTCTATAGATGTTTTTTTTATTTATAGCCCACTTTTCTAGGATAGTTAACTTACCTAGTTAACTAGGTATTGTAATCACAAGTTTATTCGAATAAAAAATACACATTTAGGTTTATAATAAAAAGAAACCTACATTTTGATCTAATAACGCCTAGTAACCATGGGTATATTAAACACAACTTAATAATATTGCAATGTTACATTTAATACTCGATATTTAGCCGATCCATGTACGTGCTTCCCAATACGGATTTCTGAGAACTCGTCAAGTATAAACCTAAACAAAGTTGTTTCTAGATATACATTATAGTTGTCTTAAAAATTAACAAATATGAACATTCAAAATCTCTATTAATATTTAAGCACATACGTAGGTCTCTCAAAATGCACATACGTGTGAATTTATATGTTAAAAGTTGTTTATTCTGAATTTATTTATTTATTTATTTATTTATACTTTATTGTACACCACGAAAATATTTACATTGAGACTACAAGAGAAATAATAATAACAAATATGTGAGGCACAAAAGGCGGCCTTATCGCTTAACAGCGATCTCTTCCAGACAACCTTTAGGTTAGGAGATTTGGAAAGTTATATAGAGTGGGTGGTGTAAATAATAAATATATATAATACATATTATACTAAATCCTAATACATAGACAGAATACACAAATACCTACATATAAAATATATATTAATACAATATACTAATATATATCATAATCATATTTACTTACAATAAATTAGAGATTGTAAAGTAACTTAGTGTCGTCTTAAGATAAATCAGCATTTAAATAATAATTTTTTACTAATTTTTTAAAAATATTTAAAGATTTTGCACGTCTTATATTAATTGGCAAATCATTCCACAATGTAGTTGCGTGCACGGCAAAAGAATGATCATAAAATTTTGTGGAATGCATCGGTATTTTTAGTGTTAAGTTACTAGAAGATCTCAGTCTTTTGGTATGCAAGCCGAGAAATTCAAACATTTCCCTTAAGTAAGGAGGGGATTTATGGTGGTTGAATAACACACAGTACAGAAGAGAGAGGGTATGTAGATTCCGGCGACAGCGTATAGGGAGCCACTTGAGCTTCGAACGAAATTCAGATATATGGTCATATTTCCGCAAATTAAATATGAACCGAATTGCAAGATTTTGAAGTCGCTCAAGCTTGTTAAGATAGTCCTCGGTTAAATTGGGATAGCTTGCGTCGGCATAATCGAGAATTGGAAGGATTAGAGAGTTTGCTAACATAACTTTGGTCGGAATAGGTAATAAAGAGCGCAGCCGTCGGAGTGAGCCCAACGTGTAGAAAATTTTTTGGCTTATTTTACTTATTTGCACCGACCATGATAGCGTCTGATCTAAATATATACCAAGGTCCTTTACAGACTTACAGTATGGTATTATAGTTTTATTATACACAATAGGTGGTAAATGTGCACACTCCACCTTTGACATCATGGCTGCACTCCCAATCACTATGGCTTGCGATTTTACAGGATTAACCCTAAGGCCATAGTAGTTACTCCAATCAGATATGGCTAGTAGGTTACTATTAATAATATTTACGGAGTTTACCAAATTTTCCGGAGATGAGTGGTCGTAAATCTGGATATCGTCTGCATACATGTGATACGGACACGAAAGGCACTTAGTTATAGAATTTATAAAAATTGTAAACAGCAAGGGAGATAAAACTCCACCCTGAGGTACCCCAGCCCGAATGAAACGCCACGAAGAGACATTCTCCTCGATTTTAATTCGCTGTTTGCGACCAATGAGGTAACTTCGTAACCAGCCAACCACAGACGGAGATATGTTAATCGAACGTAACATACTCAACAATACATCGTAATCGACGTTATTAAAGGCGTTACTGAAGTCAAGAAGTACGAGTATCGTAAGTTGTTTATTGTCTATAGCTCGTCGAATGTCATCTGTGACTTTTATTAGCGCAGATGTCGTGCTATGACCAGGACGGAAGCCGGATTGAAAAGGACTTAGTATGGAGTGGGAGTTAATAAAAGTAAACAGTTGTTGGTGTACAAGTTTTTCGAGGACTTTTGAAAGGAATGGTAAAATAGAAATAGGGCGGAAGTCGGTTAAATCCAAAGGATTAGGTTTTTTTGGAAGAGGAATAATCTGTGCATTTTTCCAGGCTTCCGGAAATTTGCTAACTGAAATCGAATAGTTAAGGATGTGGGTCAAGACAGGAGTAACAATATCTAGGATAGGTATGATCATTTTGCGACTAATGCAATCAGTACCGACAGCATTCGACGAGATAGACAATATGTTCTTATTAACATCACGTTCTGTGAAAGGTCTAAAAGAGAAATGTGAAAAGTTGTGAGATGGTACAGATGAAAGAGTTTTTAATATTTCTTCTTTATTGACGCTATCAAGTGCGTCGAAGGATGTGAAATGGCTGTTGAGAAGTTCTATGTTAATATTAGAAGAATTATTACTAGAGGATTTACCAACTCCAAGGGACTCGAGAAATTTCCATGTTTTAAAAGTATTACCATGTTCAATTGATTTGTAAATGTGACGGCGGTTAGCATCCCTACAAGAAGTATTACAACGATTTCGTGCTTTGTTATATTTAATTCGATTAGCATCGGTGTCGTGTGTTTTAAATTTATACTTTGCCTTATTTTTCTTATCAATTAATAGTTTAATATCTTCATTTAACCATGGCGCAGGTAGATGCTTAAGTTTAACTGGCCTTATAGGAGCGTGAGTGTTGAATAATTTTATTAAAAAATCATTAAAAATATCTACTTTATGATCGATTGATTTAGCTGTAAAAACCGGAGACCAGTCAATTAAACGTGCATCGTTTAGCAATTGACTAATATCCATCCCCCCAAAGTTACGCTGCAGAAGAATTCTCGATTTAGCTTTTGGAGGACGAACTCTATAGGAGAGATATAAAAGGTCATGATATGAAAAAATATCCGCAGGGCACTGACCATGCTTCAACACGAAATCGGGAGAAGAGATCATTATAAGATCAAGGAGGGAAGGATTACAGCCAGGGAAACTATGAGTAGCTGTTAGGGGCAGGATATGCATATTACATGATTTTGTAATACTTAACAATTTATGACTACGGTGATCACCTTTTAATAAACAAGTATTAAAATCACCCATTATAATCGAGTGATCATAATTGGGAGTAAGGTTTTCTAAGATGTTTTCAAAATTTGGGAAATAATTAAGTGAGGGAGAGGGACTGTATATAACACCTAATAGGACTTTAGTATGTGAGAGGATAATTTCGATAAATAAATGTTCCGCAGTGTCTGCTAAAGGTGGTTGAGTTGACGAACTAATTAAGGTAAATGGGATATAGGAACGTAAATAGATCGCAACGCCACCGCCACCTTTACCAATACGGTCATTTCGAATTAAATTAAATCCAGGTAAGGAATAGCAAGTGCTAGGCAGACAAGGTTTAAGCCAAGTCTCTGACACTAGGATAGCGTGGATATTCCGGGATTCAAAGGACACAAGCATATCGGGATAATGAGCCGGAATACTTTGAGCGTTAATATGAAGAATATTAAAATTTTTCAGAGAATCTGAGAAGTAAGAATCAATAGCAACATTAAGGGAAGGAGTAGATGTACTGTGGAAACTGTCACCACTCGATGACTCAACAGATGACGACATTGATAAAAAACAATCACTACAATCAGACATCACTATAATAAACAATAGTTACAAAGTAAAATACAAGTAAACTAATATAATATATACAATTATGAATATATAATATAATATAAAAATATAAAATAAAAAATATATATATACAAAAAAAAATAACAATAAAAATAAATTATAGTATTTATATTATAAATACAAAATAACAAAAATTAGTAACGAAATTATATTTTCCTAACCCGCCAGCTATACTGAAAGAAGTATTATCATAACAATAGATACAGAAAAAAACAAAAAGATAAATAAAAAAAAATTAAAAACTACACTAAGTGAGTAAAAAATAAAAGATTACAAAATTATATCTATAAAATCAATAAAATCAATTTCTAAACGTAGTTCATGAGTTATTGTGTACGTCAATTGACAGCTGTCATTTGTCAGTTGACAGCACAGGCATCTAAATCTAATAAAGTAAACAAGTTGAAAAAGAAAAGAAATAACATATCAAAATTTACAAATTACACACAATAAAAAGAAAAATATAACTATAATATAGCTATAACTGTGATCAAAGCATCCAAAAACACAAATCATTAACTATATAAAGTGCCTTTGTTAAATTATATAAAATAGATAAAGTTACACTTATTTCTTTACGATCCTTCTGGGTCTGGCACTGGCTATTTTGGCGATTCTGGAATCTTTCGTCTCATTGGATACGGCGGATATCACTGAAGGAGCCGAATCAGAGCTTGGTACCATATTCAGCTCAGCTGTTGTTATTACACGGTGTTTTGAACCATCTGCGCCTACTACCATAATGGCCCCATCTCGTGTCCAGCATTTGGTCACACCGAAGCGTTGACGTGCTGCTAGAAATGTTTTATGCCGACATTTCGTTAAAAACTCAGAGATTGTCACTCCTGTACCTTTTAGACTTGTCTTAGTTGACCAGACCTTATTTCTTAAGGATAAGTCCCTGAATTTGACAACTAATGCCCGAGGTTTACCTGAACCAGCACGTCCAAGCCGATGACAGCGACTAAATGAACCCGGGCCCAACTCAGGCATTTTTAAATAATCAGCTAGAAGTTTTGAAGTGAGTGCCGCTGAATCTTCTTTATCAGTCTCTGGGACTCCGTGCAACAGGATGATCTTCCTCCTTGACCGCATTTCCAGTTCATCATACTGTCTTGACAACAATTCAACTTGTTTTTGAAGATTTTCCAAGACAGTCATAACAAATATGCGAAATGAACTAAACTGCGAGTTAATATTTGAAGAAGGACTTGTAGCAGGAATAGAGCCTTTAAGTTCGTTTTGAAATTCATTCATTCTTGTATGAAAATGCATAGTGAGTTCATCCAGTGTGTTTTTAATGGACTCCATAATAAATAATTATCACTGTGTACTGTGCTTTTATTTTAATTTTGGAAAATAGGATAAACTTAGTGTAACTTATGAAAATCAATAGCTGGTAGGTTAAATATAATCACTGACACATATTTCTCTTAATTAATTAGTTATTTATATATTTAAATTACAAATTAAATATAGAGCACAAAAATGCGTGTTACTTAATTTACTCCTACCCACCAAAAAAAGAATTTAATACAGGTACTAATCTATACTAATATTAAAAATGCGAGAAAACCTGTCTATCCATTACATTTTTACGGTTCATTTACAGGGTCCATCATAGGCAACGTTTTTTCGAAAATCATAGCCCAAAGGGTAGAAGTAGGGGATGAAACTTTGTATGAAAAATCTAAACTGCTTGACTGATTGCGATGATTTTTTTTCTGGTAGAAAGTTGAAGACATAAAGTCAAAAGTAGTCTATTTATTTTTTTCATAAATCGATCACTGATATATTTGGAGAAAATTTGAAGGAAAGTATGAACCGCTAATTTATTTAAATGTGTATACATCTTAACGATATTTTATTATTGATTCCAAGGAAATGGTATTTAAATTTGTATCTTATCATGTCGAGAGCTTAAGAAGGTCTGCCATCTGAAGTAGTAAAGCGATTACTGAAAATTGAGGGCAATGAATTTGAGATATTGCTTACTAATGAAATGCTTGTCTTATAGTAAGTTAGCAATTACAGTAATCCTTAAACACCAAATTTCAAACATAATTTAGTTTACTACCTTAGGTTCAATATATTTGAGGGTAATTCCCACCATCTAAAATAAAATATATTTAAAATGGCCAGTGGATGGAATATAGTACGACTAGATTACGCCTCGCCCTAGCTTTACGCCTTGCTCGCACAATCCAATTACTATACTACCAAAAATCTATAAATGTTTACTCAAATGGAACTCAATCAAATCGATCACTGGCTTTGATTACTGTACTTTTGATATATGCTTTTATATATTTTTTTATTAAAAAAAAGTTAAAAATCCCACTTACCTGCATAAAATTCCATCAAGTCTGTGCATGCAAACCAATGTCGATATTAATTTCGTTACTATTTAAATACAAAAGTCAAAGGTTTAAAATTGATAGCATGCTTAAGTTTTTTATCGTAATGTATGTCCATTACTTTCATATCCTACCTTTCTAGGGATTTACTTTCAAATATATCATTGAAAATAAAAAAATAAAATAACTCTTAATGGAAAATTAATTGTAATTTTTAAATTAATTGGTTTAAGTTAATTTAGTATAGATACTAAATTTACTTAAACCAATTAATTTAAAAATGTAATATAATAATTAAGTTATAATTTAAGTTAAGTTTTCATTTCCTAAACTACCACCTTTTATAGTTATTTTAAATTGAATTGTCCTTTCTATGGATAAATTTTGTAAATATTAAAAATATTATATCATTTCAATAATGAACATCAGAGAAAAATGACTTAATTTTTGGCTTTTGACATGATTTACATCATGATATTTTGTAAAAAATGATTTATTTCTAATTCTTTCATGTACGATAATATTACAAAAAAGATACTACGAATAAATTTTAAAATTAAAAAATTGTTTTTGTTTTTTTCTTACAACTATTATACATAGTGAATTAAATAATGAATTATATAAATGAAGTAAAAATGCCAACAATTTCTCGCTAAGAATGCGTCAGACAGTATATCGTATTCACCGTCGTACAGGCATTGTGGGGCCGAACAATACGTATTTATAAAACATTACCACCGTATCGCTTGAAATTAATAACAAATAACAATTATGAAACTTTACCGCGAGAATTGCCAGTTGCAAGATTTTTGGTTTTGTTACACGGTTACGACTATGATTCAATATAGTGGCTAGGCACATGGTTTTTTTTTTATCCTTGCGTAACTTAACAATCGAAAAAAAAATGATACCTGTTGATACCATATTTTATGACTGCACTTCCTAATTATTTATATATGCTACTATATACACTATTGCTGATCGTTAAAGACATCAAATTACACTAATTTAAGGAGTAGGCTTACTTGCTTTAGGGCATTGATAATGTATACAGTATACCTATCTAATGAATAGGCCAGATAATGGATTCATATTATTAGTAACAATTTATATTTTGTTTAAAATATTGAGTAATTTGAAGCATATTTCAGCTACTATTAACTGTAAAACTATACAGATACTCAAATAAATATAAAGTAAAAAAATATGCGAAAATTGGAGCCGTATTGTACTAATTATCGGCAAAGGTTGCAAAAATACAATTTTATTTAAATCTATAACACTATTATTATGAACACGATGCCTTAGTTTAGCATTTATTTTATGTAAAAAAATAATCCATACAAGTAAATAAAATTCGAGTGTCTGTTTATAATGTTAAAATAAGTGCTGTTGCTAAATGCATGTGTATGTACATATACTCTAATTACATTTTTTACAATGTTTGTCTATCCGACTAAGTTGCAAAGGTTGGCAGACAGATACAGATAGATATATGTTTGTTTCAGCTAACCTTTGGGCGGCCGGATCAATTTTGATGAGACTTTCATTCGTAGATATCTGATGTAATAAGGAGACTTACTAAACCTACTTTTACTTTCAATTTAAAGCTTTTTCAATATGCATATAAAATAAAGTTAATAAATGACAGCAGAGCACACTGCTAGCAGTATCGAAAAGGGTGCATATGCAAACAATTTCTGTTATTTGTTTGCCCGCGTAAAAAGAGCGAATTTTCAATACAAGCGGACATCAAACGTGTGATATTCAAAGCGATGCGTGTACCAATATTACTGCGGGAATAAATACTAATATATAAACCACCATAAGAGATCCACTTAAAAAATTAAAAAACGCTAAATGTATAATAAAAAGGTGAATTTGTAGTCGAATTTTGAGTCAATAGTCGAATTTGGTATGTATTTTTTTGCATATTTTGAGATCTAGTAAAAAAAAATTGTTTAAATAATTCTTAATCTTATTTAAACGAGCAATTAATTTATATATATTAGGTGTATGCATAAGTCTTGTCCGCTTTAACTAAGAGCTGGCGCCAGTAAAAAGTACTCACCGTATTAATTTGATATATACGTTATTTTGTTTGTCTGATATGAGAGTAGTATACACAAAAGATGATCCCGCTAAAAACTATCGTCTTTGTTTTATCGTTCAGCGACCATGTCGAGATTTATGCTTGGATTTCCCCCGTGGGGGGACGGGTTAAGAATACAATTCCTCCCCGCCGCTGGGTAGCGTCTCGTAAAAGGTGGGTAACCCAGTAGCTTGGTGGTAGGAGATTCGTTCTCCGACTGGCTCGCGACCACTATCATGTCAAAGACGAACCGCCAAATATCTTATGATGTGTTCCGGTTCGATGGCATGTAAGCCAGCTATTCCCATCATTCTCATCCTTCCTCCCTCCTTCTGTCCTACATTCCCAAGGCTGGCAACGCATCCATAACTCTATTGTTGTGGATGTCTATGGGCGAAGGTAACCACTTAACACCAGGTGGGCCTTCTGTACGTTTGCCCCCTTTATTCCATAAAAAAAAAAAAAAAAATGGACATTTGCGGCACTCATTACTTTTGATATTACGTCAAAAGAAAAAGTTTGTTGAAGGTCATCGTTTATATGTTATTAATGCTCTTTATCGATTAAAACATGTAACACATGGTTTCGATAATTTAAAAGTAGTGATTTTAATGTAAAGATAATGAGCGGCTTAGTAGATCATACAATTGCGAAGAAGAACAATTACAAGACTTACTGGATAATGATCCAACTCAAACTTAACGGCAACTAGCAGATACATTATATGTATCACAAGAAACAATCAGAAGACGTTTATAAGCAATGAGAGAGATCAATAAACTCAGTAAATATGTACCAGGTAATTTGAATGACCGTCAAGTGGAAAATAGTAAAGTCTCTCGTGAATTGCTTATTTAACGCCACGAAAAAAAATCTCGAAATGCTTTTCACATGGCGAAGCCTGTCCGTCGACGTCAAAGAAAGATCTCGTCGGCTAGAAAACCATGCTCTGTTTCGGGCGAGATCAGAACGGTATTGTGTATTATGAATTCTTAAAACCCTACAAAATTGTTAATACACAAAGCTCTCGCCAAGAAATGATTAATTTAAACCACGCATTAATCGTATAATGACCGCAATGTTTCAGAATACATGGCCAAATGATTTTGTTGCACCACGTCTCATAGGAAAACAAGTCAAAGACACCATAAAATCGCTTAGACGGGACATCTTTCCGCACTTGGGGCTATCCGAATATCATCTTCGCATCAGTGGGACACGGGCTCGCAGAGCAACACTAGCGATTTTAAGAAACTTGAAATGTGGCTCAACTAATGTTTTAAGTATAAATATATTTTTAAGATACTTTTAACGAGCATCCTAAAGAAATGTGTACATATAAGCTACAATTATTTAAGAATGATATTACAATTACATTCTTAAGTAACTGTGTTATAAAAACGTTATTATTGTAAATAGTTAAGAGCTTTAATGTTCTCGTACTAGAATTTGCTGTGGTCGTTTTTTTAAAAAATCCTACACTAGGTTTGATGGTGGAGAGGTTATAATAATCTTCTATCAATGTTAATGATATCTAAATAAATTTATAATTTTTGATTAAGATCTAAATAACATTGACCATAATGGTCGTGTACAGTAGGCAATTAGTTACGCAATACTTTACGTTCTTTGAAAAATATTAGCTTCGTATTACGTTGCCCTGGGTACGGTTACCGATAGCCATACAAAAGGTAATTGTTCTTAAACAATAAACCTCTTAAAACAATATTCTAAGTAGGCGTTAGATAACATATAGGGATTACTGAAACTTAACACATTCTTCACATAAGACATACTCGCTAGTTTCATGTACGGATGTTTAAATTGAAAATAATCTTTCCCGCATATGCTTTATATGAGTAGTCAGAGAGGACCAAGAGTCAAAACACACGGTTCTTCACTTTCCGCGAGAAATCGAGATATTGAGTGTGTAAGTAGCGGAACTTAACGCCACGTTTTGTCTTAGGTACCAGGGTGGAAATGAAAATAATATATAACTACTCCCGCGAGTGGGGCTCGATCACACAACCATCGCGTTAACAGTGAGTTGTACCACTGTGCCATGATGGCCTGGATATCAGTTTAAATAACAACATAATGAATAAAAGCGATATCTTCCCCAGAATGGAGATGGAACAGAGTATTTTATAAAGGTTCTCACTCAATTCGAATCCACCAAAATGGCATCGATTAGATTATGATTTGTGTTTGCTGGATTTTACTAAACTATAGGCACGCATAGAAATGTTGTATAGTAGTGGCAAAGTGACCATGTAATGTGATTCCCATGCGTTTATCTTTTACAATTTTTTTTTTACATATTAGTTATAGAACACCCAGATATTCTAGACTTTTAATTCAAGGTTTTTAATATCTTTTTAAAACCGGATTACTCCCAGAAAATATTCGGCACTGGTGTATGCTTTAAGAGTTATGTAACTAGATCAAAAATGTCATAAAGATGAAGATCATTAATGAAGACTTATTATTCTAGAGGTCATCATTAATGAAGACTTATTATTCTTCTTTCCATTTCTTTCCGCTTGTAGTAGACATTTCTTGCTAATAGAGGTAGAGACATTCAATAATAATATCATATTGATCTTGTGTTATTAATTAATGTATTTTGAAGTATATATTTGTAATTGAAGTGAATATTTATATTTTTTTGTTTCTGAAGTTCGAATCCAGTACTATCGCGATACATTCATCATTTTGAACTTCTATTTCGTTAATTTAAGAGTTGGAAATTGTAAAATATGTTTATAATCATATATACGGAAGTTTTAAATAAAATAAGTGCATATACAAAATAAGCACATTCTATACAAAATAAATTTATCATCTCACGCTTTCAAAAATTCCAAAAAAAAAAACAAATTATAAATCTGTTTTTTAATTATTAATTTTATACTAATAAGGCATATAATAGTATACAACTATAACATACAACTATTGCAATCATAGATAAAGTATATTTTGTTTTTTTAAGTCGGTTCCGTAGTAATTATATTAGCATATAGTATACTTATTTCACAAACAATGTTTACATATTTATTTTTCTTAAAAATTTCTACATCTTCTCGGGATTTTTCCATGTTAAGATTTTCCTTATCACGATGCATTCTAAACTAGACGCAACATACAATATTGAATAACTATTATTATAATTAACAAGCTTCAAAACTTTTCAAAGATCAATATCTAAAAGCCCTCACTTAAAAATATTATTAACGTTTTAACGTTTAAGTTTAAGCATGATGCTCGAGCTGAAGTGTTTCGGCGCGAGCGCCTACTTAACTCTCAACAGTCGACGTTCAGCATTCATTATTAAAACACTAAAAATAAGTCTTTCTCTGATTCTGATTAGACAAAAGTGGAGAGAAGAGTGAAATGTCACTAAGTTCTCTCTGATTATCTCGTAAAAGGCTACGTGATTCAAAAAAATCAACGCACTATATGTATATACCTATAATAATTTGTGGGGTAATAATAACTTTTAACAGCTTATAACACTCAGTTTCTAATATTTCAATATATCTATGGAAGTCACTTGTTTGAGACATATCGAGATTTGCAAAGATGAGAGAAAAAATGTTTTGACGCTACAAAATACTATATACTCTTTTAATATAAGTAGGTAATGAAAGAAAAGTAGAAAATATAAGTAGATAATTTTAAAAATAATCGTTTCTGTGATTATGGATTAAACCCACAACTATCGCACTTACAGTCAATGCTGTGCCACTACACCACGATAACCTCAGCTGTAAATATTCCTGCAATTTCTTTCAGTGATCTATTGTTAGAATCAGATTGTTAGAATATAAACCCAGTATTCCGCCAATTGATTTAAATATTCTTAGTGATTCTAAAGGTTCTTTGTATTTTTTGTTTAGCATAAGAATTTTAATAATACTCAATCCTTATATATTTATATTTTGATATTGGATAGCAGGTTTAATTTAATATTCCTTGGAAGATTCTAATGAATAGAGATTCAATAATATTAAAAGGCAAAAATGTGTTGTTTTGTGAAATGTTATTTCAAATAATAAACACCTGCCTGAAATATTTTCCGCCTATTTGATACCAAAGGACTGGGAGCTATGATAAAGCAATCGTAAAGGAATTATCGCTACAGAAGAAATCGATTATTTTCGATCTCGAATCGATTAAGGTGTAAACTGTGGTTTATTAGACATAAGATAAGCTTCCAAGTGCGTCGCACTAGTATAACGTTATATTGTAGTAAATATCCGTTTTAGTTCAGCGACAGTTCAATAAAATATGCCGTCATATTATAATGTTCTTGTAAATTAAGTTCGGTACCAAATATAATCGTAAATTATGTCAAGTAAATTATATTGTAACACTTTCAAGAATCTTTAGAGGTCGTCGTGGCTCAGTGGGATAGCGTCCGATTGTAAGCATGAAAGTTCTGAACTCGATTCGCATTTAGGGAATGATTATTTATCTTCGTTCACTCGAGTGTCTTGACACTAGGCCTTCCCTGACGGCCATGCAAAAAATTTTATGCACTTTTCGTCCTTTTCCTTTCGCTTAACCTCTATATAAACAAGGTGTATATTTTTCATAGAAAACGATATTTCTTTTATTTACCTATCTGAAGTGCTTAGGATCAAAGTGGATCAATGTAAAGAGCTTTTGTTCCTTTACAAGTTTACACCTGTAAACGATTTTACTATATTTTTCTTCTAGAAAACCTAGTAATACGTCTTTGTCCGCCTACGTGATGTAGAACAAATTCTGAAAAGGATTAGAGTCTACGTAACATTTTGATGAATACTCTCAATTTTACGACATATAAGAAACTCCACGTAGCAAAATTCGTACTCACCGTTCTTGGAAACCATCTAAGCGCACTAACTACTGAGACTAACGTTCTATCCAATAGCATCAAATTTCTTAAATGCTTTTTACAATGTATTTTCGTTGTAAGTATATACGCAGAGAGATTTATACAAATTTTTAGGGTACCCTATAAAATAATTTGAAGATATATAATAATATATATTTATATTTTAACGTGTATGTTAAAAAGCCGACGCCGACGCCATATATTAATATATATATATATATATATATATATATATATATATATATATATATATATATATATATATATATATATATATATATATATATATATATATATATATATATATATATATATATATATATATATATATATATATTCAGGCGGGTCGATTTGTAGGGAACCAAAAAAATCGATCAAATACCTATGATTTCCGTATTCTATGGATCATTCCAAGAAAATTTGCCCAAGGAACCATACCTCTATCTTGAAAATCGAGTCTGCTACTTTTTGTTTGAAAATTTTTTGTGCAATTTTGAGAACTAACTTCATGTTCACATCTATAACTCGAAAACTATTGATCGGATCATATCGAATGGATGCGCGTTGGAAAGGTGAGCTCATTCTAATCAATTTACAAAAAAAAAATCATCGACATTGATGGTACGGTTCAAAACTTATGACCATGTTTGTGAAACCTTTTGGACTATTTCTTCAATTTATTTATGATTTCGATCAAAAACATTACTTTCACGGCCATTTTTCAACTAACTCTAAATTTTAATTTAAAGTACAATTAAAAATGAAGATCTTGAGCCAAAAAATAATGAACTCGGTTGATTAGTTCATGAGGTATTGCTAAAACAGTGAACAAATAAAACACACTTTTTTATACTTTTTTGTCTTTTTTATTTATTTTTCTTCAAAAATTCAAATTAAGAGATAAGATAGTATTGGAATAAAAAAATATATTTAATTTTAGTTTACTAATAGAAAAAAAGTGAAATAAAATTATTTTTCTTCAAAGTCTTGTCTGCTTTCAAGTCTAGGTGTTTTCTTACGGCTCTCTAATGTCGTCGCCATAGCACCTTCTACATTCTTTCCTGTAACTCGTTTAGCAGTGGCAGCCAGCAATTGAACGTGTCTTTCCGTTCCTTGTATGTGTGACGGAATTTCTGGATCAGGGAACGGTGGATCTTCGTAATCTAAATATCCCTCCAAATGTTCATACGGATAATTTTGCGTAAACGGTGGTTCGAATTATCGTCATTTAAGTCAACCAAGTCAAATTTGTATAGTCCGTACAATTAAAGTTTATAATAGGTTTTCGTAAACTCGTTGCATTGGGTCGTTCAGATATTTTCGATAAAGTTAAATCTTTTTTATAGCAATGTTTCGTTTTTCCATTCTATCATCAAACAACATAGATAACAAGATATTTTCTGAGTGTGCGAAATATGCATTATCTTGAATTACTGTATTTACAACTTGACGTAAATTTGGTTGCAAGTATTGTGTCCAATGTAAAAATTTAAAAAGTAATGTACTACCGTACACAACAGACTTATAATACTTAATATTAAAATACATTTGCGTATATACTTTTTTATTATATAGTTTGCCAGAGCTCTTAAATTTGGATTTGGATTATTTGTTGTCACATACAACCGTAATAATCTATTGGCTTTGGTGAGCCAGCGAGAATGTGCAATTCCTCCTGGTTTATTGTAAGAAAAATCCGTGGGAATATCACCACTAGATAAATTGATAGATAAATTGAAGAAATAGTCCAAAAGGTTTCACAAACATGGTCATAAGTTCTGAACCGTACCATCAATGTCGATGATTTTTTTTTGTAAATTGATTAGAATGAGCTCACCTTTCCAACGCGCATCCATTCGATATGATCCGATCAATAGTTTTCGAGTTATAGATGTGAACATGAAGTTAGTTCTCAAAATTGCACAAAAAAATTTCAAACAAAAAGTAGCAGACTCGATTTTCAAGATAGAGGTATGGTTCCTTGGGCAAATTTTCTTGAAATGATCCATAGAATACGGAAATCATAGGTATTTGATCGAAAAAAAATCGACCCGCCCTAATATATATATATATATATATATATATATATATATATATATATATATATATATATATATTTATTAGTAATTAAATATATGTCGGCGCAACGACAGTTTAAATTATTTAGATTAATCGATTTAAAACAACTTTTGATAATAATTTGTAAAATAGTCAGATTTTATCATAAAGCCAATGCAAAAATAATAATAAAAAGTAGTAGGTAGTTTTGACTTGCTATTTGCAGTATAAATACGCCGGCATTTTCTATACTCGGGGGTCTCGCGTCAGTCTTCGGACAGTGCAGACCTCTCTGTGATAATATTACGGTGCCTAAATAATAAACTAGGCTTTCAATAATATTAAGCAGTTTTATTTTTAGTCCTTTCATCGTCCACGATTGTCAAAATCATACGAGTGACGTCAGCTGTAGTGATGTGATCGGGTTGACTGGAAGATATCTCATCGAGATATAGGTTCACCATTGTTAACAAACAAATTTACATGCTGATTTCCCATTAAACTCTATAGCGGTAAAATTTCGCGCGAAAAGTTTTGGCTACAATTTATGCATGCCGTAATAAAAGTCTGGTTACGCCCCTAGTACGTTGTCTTTTTTTACTTTAAAATTTGAAAACCAATTTAGTATGCATATTTTTGAGAATTTTCACAACAAAATAGTCAAAGGAGCGTCTTACTATAAACACAAGTTACGGATATTTTTATATTTTGATCTACTTGTAAAATATTTTGATAAATATTTTTGTTTTGGGGGAATGTGGCGAAACTGAAGTGATCTATGTCTATTAAAAGTGGTGAAATGAAAGTATTTCGGACATAAATATTGCTCTAGGGGAAATTTGTACACCTTCACTGCTATGGGGCAGTGCCCCAGGCCATGTAAGTATATGGCATGTAAGTATATAATCCTGTTCTGGTTGGTGAGTTTTATAAAAATCACACTGTTTGAACGTAATATGTGACTTCAATATGTGACCTGATCTTTGTAAAATTAAGCAATAACAGCTTGCATATTTTATACAATTAAAAATAAAATGCATATCAAAGTTTGATACATGTCATTGCGTTATGACTTATACGTATGATGTCATCATGCCATAGCTGGCATGGGTTAACGTAAACACTGCTTAGGTAGTAGGTACGCACACCTTTGAAATGTTTACATACAATGTATTGTTATGTTACTTACCTACTAGAAAAAGCACTATAAATCCGCAATATTTTTTTTATAATATAATTGTACACTTATTTACTAAAAATCCTATTTGTGAAACATAACTGAAGTTTTGTAAGGTACGTTATAATGTGTTAAGCTTAGTATGTTCTTTAAATTGATTTTAATTAATTCTGTAAATAATTAGATACAAATACAAAGATACGAATGTTACCTTTAGTCTTTGCCATACAACATAGTAACATAATTAGACACAAAATACTAGCAACTTTATGGGCAAAAATGAGAGAAGAACCGGGAAATGTCTGGTCGGAGTCTCGACAGAGTGCAGACGGGAGGTTGTTAACGAATGCAAGTCAAATGGACATTTTTGTAGCTAGTATATAAATACAAGATATATTCAAAGTTAAATATTGAAGTTGGTGATTGATTTTTTTCTAAGTAAGATCACACACATTACACAAATGGGATAATCTACGTAAGTATCTACACTTTATTTTGTAATTTCTGAACAGATTTATTTTTGTAATTTTGTTGTAATTTTTTTAAAGTATCCTATCAGTTATCTACATTGAATTTCACAATAATTCGTGGCTCGACAAGTTCAGACTTGTTAAAATTTGTAAGGCAGACGTCATTGTTCGACGTTTAGTCGAAAGTCGAAAAGTTTATTAACACTACTGTTTGAGACTGTTGTTAGTTTTAATCTGATATATTGGTAATTTGTGTATGTAACCTGATGGTCAAGCAAACGAATCATTTTTAATTTTTTTAGCTACTATTAAGAATTTTATCGGATGTTCATAATATTATAGTTAAGAAATATTTTTTAATTGGCGAATAGGAAGTAGATTTTTGTAAACACTTCATTTCAATGACCAACCTATTAAACTAAATTATTTTATAAAATATTTTATTGTATTAATTTGATTATTTACAAATCTAACATTACATATTTCGCTGCGAGTTTTAAGACATGAACGAACGGGAAAGGGAAGGCGGCAGAGACACATTCGTGCAGTCGAGAGGGGTCCCGTCGCAGCGAAACGACCCGGTCTCCGATACGCAGCCGCGGTCGTCTGAGTCGAAGCCGCGACAAGGATGCGGCTCGCTATCGTGACCGCGTCCAACAGTTGCAACGAGAATAGGAACTTTTGTAGCGTTGCGACATGGACTCGCGGTGTCCTGCTTCGGAGGAGCCTCGTGCAGCGTCATGTCGGTGGACCACTGCGATGGCAGAGGCACCACGGCGCGATGACGAGCGACGTGAAGGGGCCAGCCGCGACCTTCGCACATCACGCAACAGGTCACGTAGCCAATAATTTTCTTGCTATGATATTGTTAGAATATTTTAATCTATTAGAAAAGGCATTGAATCTCAGCTGTTCTTGCCAACAAGAATATTCTTCCAAATTTTGACTCCTGTGTCAAAAATCAGAGAATAAGAGAGAAGCTAAAAGGAGATATCAGGTTAGAGAAAGTCAATGAATGTACTGCAGTATATGGAATGGACGATAGGACAACTATCCATTTTTCACTACAAAAACTACAAGGATTGGCCAAGACTGGATTCGAGAAATACAATTTTATGCACCTGGAAAGAGTGGCCTGGAAAGTTTAGCTCAAATCAAAACTTATATTGAAAAAGACATTTAAAGTAAACGTATAAAAATTTTGAACGCAGCGGGATTCGAACCCGCGCCTCCTGAATACCGTTCAGGGGTGCTCAGTGGTGAGAGCGCCTAAACGGTATTCAGGAGGTGGATTTCTTTAAATGTCTTTTTCAATTTTCTTAAGTGTGGAATAACACTTTAAAAATGTTTAAAAGTAAAAAAAATAACTTATATTGTTAACTTAAACTATCCTAAACTTTTGTTAAAGTGAGATCTCTGTAATAAAATAGGACATAAGGTAGAAGAATGTTTCAACAGAACTGAAGGTAAGGTAAGGATGACGGCGTTCGGAAGACTACGTGCTTTTCTAATTCCAGTCCAAAAGAAAAAAATACAGAGGAAGTACTTATTAACGGCACTATATTTATATCTTTTGTGGATTTTACTAGCAAGGCGACGCTCATAAAAAAATCCGTAGCTTATAAACTATGAAATGATAATAGAGAGATGACAATGGGGAACGGAGTGTCTTAACACTAGGTTCTCTCTGCCTACCCTGCTGTGTGCGGGATATAGCGTGAAGCTATTTAATTTAATTTAATTAATTTTAATGACAATGTACCTACAACTATGAGAACGTTCGGTAATGAATTGGTACACGTGCCAATTCATTACCGAACCTTTTCAAAAATTATGTTGATGAAGCATAACTTTTGATTTAGTAATTGATGGTATCTGTGCGAAGGCTTGAAGTTTTGGACGACCCGCTCTTGGACAAGCCATTCTTGATTGGCCAATCTTTTACCGAACAACCGCACATTACAGTATATAAAGATGCAACATGTTTGAAATTTATAAATAGTTAGTAGGTACAGAATTGCCTCCATCTGATTTATGTATGGAACACGATTGATCCCTTAAAGACAAAATACTTGGAACTACAAATCTGTGTGAAACTGCTAGCGTTAGGATTTGTATTGATTCTATATATGATGGAAATATACTCGTGAAGAGTAAACTAGAGTAAACTACAACCATGTGTATGTGGTAGTTTTTACCAAGTTAAATGTGGGAAAACGTATATAACTATCACTCCAACTACTACATCATGCTCTCTACAAGAAAACGCAATAATCTGTCACTTGGTTAAAGTCGTTAACAGAAAAGACAAATCTAATACGCGTTTTAGCGAAGATGGCGATAGGACCCTAGAAATTCATCTGATTCAATTAGGAGAAGCGGTGACTAAAGACGACAAAACTCAATTAATTGCTTTATTAGACCGTTTTAACCATCGTTTTGCATCGTCCTTATCGTCTGATAAGCTTAGCTTAAGTCTTTAAGCTATAACGATGTCACAGAGATGACCATTGAGTTGAGTAACAAAACACCCGTTGTATACCGGATACCGGATACCGGAATTTATAGACTTTCTAACATTGAAAGGAAAGAAGTTCGTGGTATGGCGAATGAAATGTTGGAGGCCGGAGTAATCAGAGAATCAATATCAGATAATGCCAGTCCCATTATTCTTGTTCAGAAGAAGGACGGTAGTACGAAGCTGTGTTTATTATAGAATGCTTAACTCGATAACATTGAAACATTTTAAACTTTACATTTATTTAAGTTTCAAATTCTTTGTTTTTTTATTTATCTTTTTGAAAGAAATAAAGCTTACTGAAGTTAACAAGAGTGGATTCATTGTATTGGAAATTAAATATAACTCTTTTTTCAAATCATCGATACTAAGAACTTAAAAAGATTTATAATTTATAAATAGCAAATATACAATAGATTTACTCAAAAACGAATTCCGATTATTACATTCTGAATTCTGAGAGGTCTCTGAATGTATGTAATGGACATAGCGAAACTCAACCTTACGTTTTCTCTTAGGTACCAGAACAGAGAAATGCAAATAGATGTTACGTTTATTTTATTTATATCGTACGAATAGACCAACGAGTATTCTGCGTGATTTTTTTATATTATTAAATTTGAACTATTCCTTCCCTTTTGACAATTCTGTCAACTGGTTACTGAAATGACCTCTCTGTAGACACGTAAATAAAGTTTAAAAGTATAAACATGATAGAGATATATACACATATCTTATTTTGACGCGTGAACCATGAAATTCCGACTAAATGCAAAATCCTATGAAACTGTCACATTCCATGTGCTCCTAATACTAAACTGCTAAACAATATTTGAAAGCTCAGTTGGAATTTTGTAACAAACAATACATTTATGAGAATTCCACTAGTTGGCTAAATAACAAAGTTATTAAATAATATATAATAATTTAGTTTGATATAGTTTAGTTTCAAATATGTAAATCTAAAATATACAATTACATGGCATCCATCGAACCAAACTATCATTGTATAATAAACATTCATACATATCTTTCAAATTATTGGATGAATCCAATGTAAAGAAATATTTCAATATTTTGAAAATATACAAAATTTGTAATAGATATATATTTTTAGTAAAGGTTATAATTTATATCTTAAACAGATAGACATAAAAGTATGTGTATTATATGTGAAGTAATAACTCTCAAAACACGCCTAAGCTGCAGATTCTTAAAAAATCTAAAAGAATCTTGAAGGCGTAGGGTATAACATCAATACAAATTTAATTACTTTACGCCAAGGCCACATATATTTTACGCCATCGACATTTAAATAACCATTTTATTAATATAATAAATATTTTAGTAAGAATACATGCTTTAAATAACGATTTCAAGCATTCATTTAACTTTGAAATAATTTCACAATAAAAGCCATATTGTAATGTTGCAATGTAGTAATTATTAAATATCACATACTTTATCTAATATATATATATACATATATATCGACTTTTCATAAAATTGTATACAATTGATTTATATTTTCTTCAACACAGAACGACATTGTCATAGCCCACCCTCACCTCCATCTACCTGGCAGACACATCCTATATGAGCGTTATATCGTGATAGTGGATTGATTTCTCCATACAAATATTATATATGCCGTCGTGGCACAGTTGGATAACCTTTGACAGTAAAAGCGATGGTTGTGCGTTCAATTGCCACTTGGGGGAATGATTGTCCATTATTTCAATTTCTCTGCTATGGTATCTTAAGCAAACAAATAATATCAGAATATTATGGATATTTTTTAATGTTCGGGCTATCGCGACTGTAAACGTGATTGGTCGTAGGTTCATTTTCCAATCAGGGGAATAGTTGTATTTAAATTGTTTAAGATTTCCCCAATGCAGTTCGATTCATGGTTCTCTGTGGGGCGCCAATATGGTCACAAAGGCTATCGGGCATTAGGCGCTCTAGGACAAAAATTTATAGTATGCAACGAAGAGCGATTAGAATTGCAAGAGGATATCGTACTATATCGTTAGAGGCAGCTACTTTACAAGCGCGATTCCCACCTGTAAATATTTTGGCAGATATGGATGCGAGGGTAAACACTCTGCAGCCTCTTTTACTGTAACATTACTGTTTCACAAAAGGAAACTACAGCTCTCCACGACTCGTCTTTGAGCAACATTTTCAAAATGACTGCTGGCAAAGAAATATCTTGTCCTAATTTTAGGGTCAAGGTACGTCGATACACATCCCAAGCAGAACATATTTGAAGGATATGTTGGGCCGATCCCGATCCCGATCTGCTCCACAATGATGACAGATTGAAGATGATTCACGTTTTATTTTAAACAAAAAATCAGCAAAGCAACCATGACCGGTAAATAGTTGCGTCAGCCGAAAAGTAAAGTTTTTTCCCGTGGGGGGACGGGTTAAGAATACAATTCCCCCCACCGCTGGGCAGCGTACCGTAAAGGCCGGTTAACCAAGTAGTTTGGTGGTAGGGGATTCGTTCTCCAACTGGCTCGCGACCACTATCATGTTAAAGACGAACCGCCAAACATCTTATGATGTGTTCCGGTTCGATGGCATGTAAGCCAGCTCTCCCTATTCCCACCATTCCCATCCTTCCTCCTTCCTTCTATCCTACATTCCCAAGGCTGGCAACGCATCCATAACTTGAATGTTGTGGATGTCTATGGGCGAAGGTAACCACTTAACACCAGGTGGGCCTTCAGCTTGTTTGCCTCCTTTATTCCATAAAAAAAAATCAAGTAATACGTCTTTTCCTTATTATCCAAGACTCAAAGGATGGTAGAACAGCCTCAACAAAACGTTTACGAGCAAATCGCTGATGTAACCGAGAGTACCATGTAGCAAATACCACCTATTGCTCTCTCTGCTTTGACGAAGGACGCGTATGTGCTCAAACACCCTCGCATCCATATCTGCCAAAATATTTACAGGTGGGAATCGCGCTTGTAAAGTAGCTGCCTCTAACGATATAGTACGATATCCTCTTGCAATTCTAATCGCTCTTCGTTGCACACTATAATTTTTTGTCCTAGAGCGCCTAATGCCCGATAGCCTTTGTGACCATATTGGCGCCCCACAGAGAACCATGAATCGAACTGCATTGGGGAAATCTTAAACAATTTAAATACAACTATTCCCCTGATTGGAAAATGAACCTACGACCAATCACGTTTACAGTCGCGATAGCCCGAACATTAAAAAATATCCATAATATCCTAAAATTATTTGTTTGCTTAAGATACCATAGCAGAGAAATTGAAATAATAGACAATCATTCCCCCAAGTGGCAATTGAACGCACAACCATCGCTTTTACTGTCAAAGGTTATCCAACTGTGCCACGACGGCATATATAATATTTGTTATGGAGAAATCAATCCACTATCACGATATAACGCTCATATAGGATGTGTCTGCCAGGTAGATGGAGGTGAGGGTGGGCGCCACCCGCTTGCATTTTCACTTATTGTATAATAATATTTTTATATGAATGGAATATGAACCGCCAAATAGGTTTTAGCAACTTTTTTATTCTGTTTTAGAAATATGTTGTTCTAATGTTTATTTAAATATCTTAACCAGATTTGCCATGTCAGACTGACACGTTGACTAAACGTGGTTGTGGATTTGAACTCTCGGAGGAATGTTTATGTCACGGTAATTTTCATTATCTATCAGGAAACGTAAAGTGTAGTACTGATGTAATCCATTCATCATGGAATATCTTCAAAATGGGCCAAAAGTATAAAATAGAGTGTCTTATTTATAGTTCTATGATCTAATTATAGGTCAGGACAGATATGTTCTTAAATTCAAACAACCAGTGCCTATAACGTTAGCGTGCAAAGAAAAGCATAACTCCACGAAATAGCCGTCTAAGCTGAAAAAAATGGATTCAAGGATACTTAAAATAGAAATAATGGCCGCAGACCGGACGCCATTAATAACCGTGCAATTTACTCTGGGTATCAAACCCACTATTTCTGACGTGGAACCTATCGATGGATTTCCGCTGGTTGACACATATCGCCAATCAAACAGGCACCAGCGAACAATACGGCGTCGTAAATTATAAATCCAACTTTCTGCGTTATAGCTTTTGTAATTGGCCCGTGGAAGGAGGAACTAAGGTATAAAAATATAGCATATTCACGTTCATGATTTCAATTGAATTATTATAAAATACAGCTAGTAGAACTTGTCTTTCTGAATATAAAGTAAATTTTAAAGAGTATTCCAAGGTTTCTAAGAAGAGTGCTTTAAAGTAATTATTTGACAATGCACTTTGAACTCACTATAGGTACTGCGGGCGCACTACATCATACGTTACGCGGCATATCAATCGATATAATCAGCACAGTATCATGTGTCATATAAAAACAAATGAGTAAAAATTTCACTTCCTTTTGATATTTGACTAAAATTTTTGAATAGAAAACCTTTCAAAAAATATTAACCAAAACTGTAAACTATATAGGGTCGTTGATTTTGGATTCGATTCCCACTCGGAGGAAATATCTTTTTAAATATTCTCAGTTCTCCAATCTGATAATCTATATAGATTTAGGTGGCAATTTTAGATGGAATATGAAAACGAAAGTGTCTGTTATACAGGCAAAAAGAGAAGCTAGAAACCAAAATATTGGCAACGTTTTGTCGTAATAATTTGTAACTATTTTTGTCTATTAAGAATCAATATCCATCCATGCAAAGTGTAAAATCGTTATTCAAAAGTATTTGACAAGATTTTTAACTATTGAAACTATTACCAATATAAAAGGATTGGTAGATTTGCATGAATGCAAATCTACTGAAATACATAGAGTAATGCCAATACTGCAACTGTATGCAAAAGACTACCAGAAATTAAGTAAAAAAAAACAAATTGGTTTAAGAATACTGAAATGAAATACTGACCAAAGTGAAACTTTCCCGCGCAGCAGAGATTCATTACATTAGATTCATTAGTAAGTAAGCTCAGGGGCTTTATTGTATTAAGTCGAAATTCTCTATATGTATGTGTATTATTGTATTTAGTAGGCGCTTTAAAGGCTCTCATCCTTTCCCACTACAATGAGAGTACTATATTTATAATATGTATTTTCCTTCAATTCATAGAACTATTGAATAAGTGATTTATTATTAAATATATGAATATTTTTACTGTTTGAAATTTAATGTTACATAGTTTCGTGATCCAAATTATCCCTTATTCATATAGTGTTTTATAAAACCACCTTATAAGTGGTTTTACAAAACGCTATATGAATAAGCACCTTTTATAAGAATAGTCAAATAACCAGCTCTACTAAAAAGTGAATAAAACAGTTACTACAATTTTATTTAAAGCAATAGTAGCTAACCTGTACTTACCTCAAATGATATTACTACCACGCATATTATGCTTTAAATACTGTTCTACAGAGTAACAAATAAGCTTTACTTATTGATATTGTTTTTGTATTATATTCAGTGAAAATTTAATTTATGCAGTGGAAAATATGAAACAGACTGTGGATTTTTATTAAAGAGTTTTCGAACCCATAAAACGATTATTTACTTTGTGAACGCAATGACTTGGCGTTACAAGCTTTACTTTAATTTTCGTTCCTATCATATGTACGAATTAATAATGAAAAGTTAATCCTGAAAACCATAACGTTCATATTAAAATTACTTAACCTATATTATACTGTACAGATAAATAATTAAAAATAAGAGATAATTCATCAATATTAAACAAAAAATAGTAAAAAAAAAAAATACAGATGATCATAGAAAAAGATAAAAATCACAAAATTAGAATTGTAAATGAATTGAATATTAACTCTTTTTAATATAGGTATATAAAATTTAATCATTCACATTATTTATATACTCGTATATACACATTATAAAAAAAAGTTATCCCGTTTATAAAAAAAAGTTCGACAGGTACTAAAATAAAGTTCCCAAGCTAATATATATTAATTGCTACCTGAACAAAAACACAACGTAAAAGATATCAATCTAAACAGGAGCTCTGCGTAAGTAGCTTTTAACTAACGAAGTCAATACCTTAGGAAAAATATATGAGGAGCCGCGGGCGATCGCAAGTGAGACATAATTAGACTCCCTACAACGGTAACACGATAATACGGCGTTAGTAACTTTTTGCCTGCAGCGGGCAGGTCTTTGTGTTTCTACTTTAGATATAAGTGGAGTATTTACCCTTTGCTTCTTACAATTTGTTTCGTTTTGCAAGAAGTCATGATTTTGATTTCTATTTATATCAATTTAATATTAGTTAAATATCTATTTAAATGCCCAATACAAATGTTACAGCTTCACACTTTATCTGCATAGCGGGGTAGTCAGAAAGAACCCGGTGTTCAGACACTCTGCTCTCCATTTTCCGCCAGAAATTGAGACATTGTATGTTGAATAGCGGAACTCAACACCACGCTTTACTTTAAGTACCGAAGTAACAAAAATAATATATAATCAATTCCCCTAGTGGGAATCGCTTTCTGTCAGATACTGTCCCACCGCGCCTGCGATGAAATAATTGGAACCAAAAAAGAAAGAACCACAAAGACACTTTAGTTCTATCTATTTAGTAAAAAATAAGGTGCGGGTTATCGGTACTTTTTAATACTAATTGTAAGTATAAAACAAGCATGTTCTAAATAGACTAACCTGGATGCTGCAAGGAAACAGGGCAAAGCGATGATGTCAAAGTGAACGGCGGCTCATCTTTGGGCTTCAACAGCTCATTCGTGGACACGGCGTGGATTAGCAGCTCCTGTTGGGATAAAACTTTAAAATTATTGCTCGTTACTAATAAATCACTAGTAATTACTAGGGACTGGATTATATGCATTTGTATATTTGCGTAAGCATTTGGATATTTAAGCCATCTTCAGGTGTAATAGCATATTTCATGTAATATATAGTTATGATGTGTATTATCGATACAATATTTTTCGAATATATTAAAAAAATGATATATACAGTCAAGTGTGAACGCTGGACGTAGAATATACGAAGTTGCTACGCGTAGTTGTATACTTCGTGTTGCCCAAGCCACGGAAGAATCGCTAGTCATTCTATAAAAGTAGCTGTATAATATGTTTTGTTACTTCAGTTACTATCTATCTATCGTGATTTTATTTACTGATTGTATACTTATATGGAAATATTTTTTTTTTGTTGGTCTCTAAAGTTATAATATAACATATCTGCATGCATAGTTGCATGATTATAACAAGATTTTTATGATGCATATATAATACTGTCGTTAGTAATAACATCTATAACTAGATAATATAAAGACACTTAGAGAATATAAAGAATTGTACTTCATTTCAATTCATAAAGCTCTTTAAGAGATTAGGAACGGACAAATAAACAAATAAAAAGAAATCACTGTTATGGGTATATATTTTCCATTTTTACAGATTATTTAGGTGTAAATTCAAAATTTCCTTTTTTATATTTCTTACAATAATATAATATGTCCCTTAAAGCCAGATGGTCTTTTAGAGTATTGTTCTGATAGGATCAAAACTACAATAGGATCAAGCGGTATGTAATATTACTTCAAGAAAGAAACACTTATTTAGGTGGTTTGTGTACCTAGATAAAATGGACAATGAAACTTTATTTGTAAATATATTCTTACATTTGAAAATTTGTAAGATGTGAAATAGGATCGATGTGACCCCATTTAACCTTTGAACACTATGATTATGTGCAGCGAAGTCCCTGATTAGTTCACCTGCGTATGTAATTGATAACAATAACAAATCGAAAGTGGTGTAATGTGACGCTGTAACTGCACTAATTGGTAATGCCAAAGTAAGTTCAAAGAGACGAGTACATATTAACTTATTTGTTACAATGTGTAGCTTTGAAAAAAGCATGCATACAGTCCAGTACAAATATTATTAACTAGCGGCCCACAATTTAACGAAGACTATGATATGCCTACTACTTTTATTGCTACTTTACATTGCAATTCAGAGTCAAAATTATAACAACTTGGCGAGTCTCTTTAAGACCAAATTCGACACGCTGCGTATTACTTACTACTATATTTACTAAATGGAGAAAAATTGAAAATTTAAAAGAAATCGAACCCATAATCAATACATTCAGATGCTATCTCACTGTGCCACAATGTCTTAATATTCCATGACTTATTTTCTAGCGAAATATATCCAAATACTCAAATAGTCAACTATGTTTTTTCACCACACTTTCCACATGTTTAATTCTTGATATGTCATTGGAAATCATCTGCCACGTTAAACCATTTTAGGTAAAGCGTCATTGTCTTCTTAAACATAAGTAGGACTTAAATGGTTCTTCACTAAACATTCCAGATTTGTAATTTTTATAAGTCAAAGAAAAAGCCTCATCACGCTGAACAACTTTCGTTAAGATTTTATTGTTTTATTTCTTATAGTCTAGCTAAGTATTCCATTCTGAGGTATAAAACATAAAAGTTTTATCTAAATCTGTCCAGTAGATTAAAAGATGTGCGCGTGGAAATATGCAGACTATAATTTTAAGAATCATAGGCTCATATTCTATAGCTATATTAACATCCCACTAAATATACTTTTCGTAACAATATTAAATGTACAGAAATGACTATTTAGTAGATTTACTGTTCTTTATACACATACGTAAATGAGAGATGCAAAAGTTTTTCTTGAAATATAAACAATTCTTAGAGTCAGAATAAAATTCATAACCTTCTGTTAGAGACACACTTTACAGCTGCGCCTCTACTGTGCCTATTTTCAACATTTTATTTTTTATAATTGTTACACTCAACAAGGTAGGTAAACGGAACCTAGTGAACATGCGGAATATCTTAACAGATATTCCGTTCTCCACTTTCCGCTGAATTTTGGACGCCATGCGTGTTAAGTGACGAAACTTAACGCCGCGCTTTACCTCGACACCAGGGCAAAGAGTGCGCCCTAAATTGAGATATCCCCCTGAGAGACCTCTTGTCATGTCGCGTCACGGCGCCTCAATGTTCGATCATTTATAATTATCCACGAAAACCTTTAATACTTAACAATTTTTATTAATGCAGCATTTACTCATTTTGTTGCCTAGCTCGTCTATTATACTGCTCGTCTTAGATCGTTATTCAATATATTTTTAAGATCTTGGTTTTTATCTATTTCAATGGAAAATGCCTCACGTTGAAGAGTTTTTATTAAGTCTTCTCCGTATTTGTTGTATTTTAGCTGGACTATTAAAGTTTCTCATCAGGTGTTCCGCATCTTAAATTTTTATATGATAACGCAAAATGTGCGTCTCGCTGAACATATTTTGTTTAGGTATCTTATCTGTTTTGTTTGTTTTATTTTAGTTGAACTACTATGGAACTTACTATCAATTGTTCCAAATCTTTAATTTTTATACGTCAACACAAAATGCAAGTCATACCGAACAAATTTTGTTAAGGAATGTTTTCCTGTTGTTGTTATTTAATGTATTTTAGCTGGACAGTGATGGTATGAACCATAAGTGTCCAGATTATCGGGTGTTACAAATCCAAAAAAAATATGCGTCATCGTAAAATGCACATCATGTTGAACAAATTTTGTTAACGTGGCTGCTCCGTATCTATTATATTTTAGCAGGTGTATTATGATTTTACATCAGGTGTTCCACTTTCCGAACTTATAACCTAAAGCTTACAACTACAAACAATTATAGCCTAAAGCCTGCTCAAGGGTAACAGAAACAAAAAAATAATCTTTCAAATCTATCCAGTAGATCAAAAGACGTGCGCGTACAAGCAAACAGACATAAGTTTAAAAAATTATAGATTCTTATTTTGTTACTATTTTTACATCCCCTTGAGTTGTTTCTTCGTAAAAATATTCAATGTACAGACACAACTTGTTTACACATTTATTATGTATTGATAATGAAACAATAATACGAGATTTAGATTATGTCTCTGCCTTCTTCACAGTAATAATAATAATAGTATATAAGTAATATTCGGCTATTTCGTAGTGTACACATGAAAATGAGATATTAAAATATCGACTATATTATATTTATAATTATTTAAGATATAAATAATAAACCTCCTTATATCACGTTTAATCTAAATATAAAATGTTGTTTCGATACAATTGAAAGTCATACAAATCTTTCGTCTTTTAATATTAAATCGAATCTTAAACATAGCTAATAAATATCTTACAATATCTATTTTTGAATACGTGGGATGCTTTCTCCGTTCTTGAATGAACGACAGTCGACCCTCCACGTAATGCGCTTGTAGCATCCCGTCTAAGACTGAAAAGACAAGCGTTTTATGAAGTAACAAGTACGACTTGGTTTACTGTAAGGATTCATTGTTTCTAATTAAAACAACCGTAAACATATGATATGAATCATTTGTCGCATATAAATTATACAATATTTTAAGTTCCGCCCGAGAGGTATTTTTTATATTTTTTAAATTTGACCTTTTAATAATTAGATCTTATGTTTTCGAAATTTTGAGAACTTTTTGAAATAAAACTATTTTTAAATGGTTTTATTTGTATTTTTTTGATATTTACTTCATATAAAATATTTTTACCTTACGTACACTTATTATGCAACGTGTTTGCCTACTGAATATATTTGTAAAGTTTGGTGACAATTCACTGGCTGAATTAGAATTGTGAAAGTTAAAATATATATAATTTTACACATTATCCATATTAGTGAAAATATCGTGTTTAATTAAACCGTGACTTAACTGTATATCCCGAAGCTTATCCCATAGCCTGAAACGCTAGCTTTTTGACACAGTCGACTATATTGGATCTGATTTGTTTGTAACAGCTGCGCGTACGCACCTATTAACCGTTGATACATGCTTGTCAGGCGGCTATTAGCGAGAGAGGGATAAAATATAAAAACTGCCCACAAAGAAAAGAGACGAAGCGTGATATTTATTCGCTGCACCAAGTCCAAAAAATTCTTCCGAAATTTGAATTGAAGACACCAGCAAGCAATATGTCTCATCTATATAAAGATATATTAAGAATATTTATAATTTTACGTTACTCCTTAGTTTTATTTCCCATAGTTCGGTGGCCTGTTCATCACTAACAAGAATTTAGTAAAATATATTTTTGATTTTGTTGAGAAAATAAATTTAAATTTAATACCAATATTTAACTTATAAATAAAAGTAATACGTTTAAATTTGTATACATTTTTTAAATGTGTTGTGTGGCAGGAACTTTTAAAATTTTCTCTACAGAGAGGCTAACAAAGAAAATACATTATGATATGTGTATAAGAATTTCAAGCCAGCCGGATGTAGAAAGATGCCATAGCGATCAGAGAGTTTTGATGGATTCCAAGAAGGTTCCAATCTTTCTGCGTTTTAATTGTAGTGTCAAGTATTGAATAAGAGATGGCAAGTATTATGAAAGGACAAGGTAAACGAGCGTTCGTGTCACTTAGTGTTATGTGAACACCGCTGCCCATAAACCCGTGTGAGCCCAAAGAAACTACAGGGACGTTGCCGGCCTTTGAGTTGGGGATAAACGCGCCTTTTGTGGGTACTCATGTCATTTCATCCTGGAAAAATTGCCGCTCGTATGTTATTTAACAATTGTGTGGTACGAGGAGGAAATTCCTACGAGACCGCACAATACTAGAGTGTCAAGTCTCAAGATGGTGAGGACCGTATTGTGCATGTGTAGCACGTACTATGCGGTTAGAAAATTCCGAAGCAGGTATCAGGTCAAACAGTTCTCAAAAATACTACCGATGATAAATGCGATGGAGAACGCATTATGAGAAAACGTGTCTACGCAACGCCAAAGTGTCAAACCCTTCACAGATTTTTGGATCCCTAAGAGTTCTAATGATTCTACGTTGTATGCGATCAAATGGTTCGAGCTGATACTCAGAGTTGTGAACAGTGAGGTTGGCCTTATACAGGGACAATAGGTGTTTGAGCGTGAAGTATTATCTTGTTCTACCGATGACGCCCAGTTTCTTCTAGGCCAACTTGATCACGATACTGGTGGCCACTCGAAACTTTAAGGCCCAATATGACATTGTACGAAAATCACACCTAATAAAAGTAGTACAACATTATGAGTATTTTGGTCGGAAAGTTCATTAAGTCCACGAAAACAAAACTGCGGGCAGTATTAGTATATATAAATCTAAATCTTTTTCAAATATTACTGTAGCAAAACAATTTAATTAGTTACATTTTACAGTAGTATTAAGGTGCATACTATTTGATTGTATTTTTGTATCTTATTACTATTTGATTGTATTTTGTATTTATACTATTTAATTGTATACCAGTACACATAAGCACAATACAATGCCTGTGTAATTTGAAATTTTAACCAATTATTAATAAAAGAATTATTTTGTAGCAATTCTATCAAACGTAATCAAAATTTAGATTTAATTGTAACTTTTTTATTTATGACCCATTTGAAATAAAAAAGCACGAATTGTTAACGGAAATTTATCAAAATACAATTGTCAAAACTATACCTAAAAAAACCAAATGAGTTTAGCGATTTGTGACAAAAAGAAAAAAAATATTGTTTTGGGTTGTGTTAATCGATAAATGACATTCTAACATTATAAAGTCTTATTCACACACTTAGGAAATTGAAATTTAAACGCAGCAAGATTCGTACCCACGCCTCTTGGGAACCGTCCAAGCGATCTGACCTTGAGCGCTAAGCCATGCTTTCACCAAAGTAATGAACGCAATGTCTTTTTCGGTAAATGCCTCCAAAAATAATGTTTCCTCGCACAGTTTCCATGCATAGACAGCGATCAGATACATTTTTATTATATGTATAGATTACATAGAATTTATAATAAATATATAAATTCTATGTAAATAAATAAAAAGTCCATCGTACATAGTGACGTAGCGACAGCGGACCGCTGTTGGGATTACACGAAAATAGCACCGTAATTAATTGTCGACTGAGCCCACAATCTTGTATCGGGAATTCGAGAATTTCATCTCACACTATAATAAAAATATCATATAATCACGTATCAATAAAAATAGCTAAATTTCAGCTTGGATGCCGATAAAATTTTCTTAATTTTATTCCCAATTAGGTTTTAGCGTAATATGTATAGCGATCTCTTTGCATGCTGTGCTTCCGAGTTCAAATGCTGGCCAAAAGAATTTATATAAAGCCTTATTGAAAGATATTTACATTCCAATTATGAATAAGGGTGATATCCCTAAATACAACAAAGGAGAACGAAATAACGTAAGTTTCCTGCATTTTTCGCAGAATGTAGGATGTGGTTTGGTATTTCAATAAATTTTATCTTTAAAAACATATGCTAATTTTTAATTAATGAGTGGTACAGTGTTTGACTTAAAAACCTCTTGTGGCCAGCTATGCAAGAAAAGCTCTCTTATTATATTGTAATTTTTTCTACATTTCAATGTTTGTTTACAAACATAACAATTGTCTATAAATATAAAGATTGCAGTCTCTTACAAATTATTGGATAACAAATTAGATACACAAGAATTACTATTTCGTCCTTCACAAAAATTTATTTTCTATTAGGTACTATTACTTTAATCCTCGATGTGAAAGAGTAGCATCGATAAACGATTTTTAAAGTCAAATAAATAAAAGGTTTTTTAAGTCCACACTTCTACTGTATAATGGAGTAGGCTGAGAGACTTTCATGTTGAGATACTCCTTTTTTCAATATCAGCCCTGTTTATATTTAAATTATTTTAATAAGACTTGAAATAAAAAAAAAATAGGAAATTTAAGGAAATACACCAAACTATTATGTACAATATATATGTATAATTTAAGACTTAAAACGCGTTAAGTAATGTCGAGATAATAATTTATAAGATTATTTTTGTAAAGATTGATTTCTTAGATTTACGTTCAGATATTACACACAACTTAACAGTATGCTTATTTATTACATTCAACAAAGCAAATTCTTTTCAGGTTCACGCTATTTCCCGCATAGCTGAGTAGTCAAAGAATATTTCGTCCTCCATTTTCGTTTTGTGTGACAAATCTTAACGCCGCGCCATATCTCTGATATCAGGGCGAAGAAATTCAAATAATTAAATATGATGGTTTCCGAAGTAGGAATTGAACCCATAAATATTCTGATATTTACAGTTATAGTTATCCTACTAAGACACGACGGTCTCTATCATTCATTATCAGCACAAAAATCGGCCAATATTTTTATAACCACCATAATTACTCAACAACAACCATACTCCAAAATTGCCTTCAAATCCAAAAGGGAAAAATAAATTTCAAGAATGTATGTTTTAAGTAAAGAAAATATTATAAGTGTCAAGAGTTATTAACAGTGTCCATTTGTACTAAATATATATAAAATGAACAGTTAAGGTAATAAGAGGAGACTTGGATTTTGAATTACGTTGACTATGCAGTTTCAGGTATTATTACGAATTGTATCAGTTTGAGTTACTAATTTACCTTCTGTTGTATTTGTTTTTAAAAACAACAGATAGTAAATTTATTTTTCTTCTTAAATAAATATAGGTATTATTATAGTGTCTTATGAGAACTATTTTAATTACAACAAAAAATACATTTGTGGCCAGTCATTTTTAGATTCATAAAAGTTACATGTAAAAAGTATAAGTTGATTTAGAGTAATTTTGGAACTTTTAAGCTAATGCAAATGGTTCTCTTAGTACTCCTAGTTTATTGAAAAAATATCTTATTGTTCAAGTAACATACAGTTAAAGTTTACTTATTTACTTTAACTAAAAGTATTGTTAAAGTAAATAAGTACCTAAAAAGTAAAAATTCTATTTGGGTATTGAAAGATATATAATAAATGTTACACTTTCCAATTTCCTCCTATTGAGAGATGTTTCGGATATTACCTGAACTTCTAACATCTAACATATATCTAAAATATAGACTTTTCCGTACTAGAAAGACTAGAACGAGTCATCGCAGGTAGAACACAACCAATTTAAAATGCTTTACTACTGTAATCATATATTATGCTCAGGTCATAGTGGTGCAGTGAGACAGCGTCTGACTGTAATAGAGATATCCTGTCCTCCTTTAAGTTCTGTCACATGTCGATGGTTGTGGGTTTGTATCCCACCGGTTGTATATTGTTATCATTTTCCGCTCCTAGTACCTAAACAAAGCCTGGAAATGAGTTCCACAACTCCGGGGTGGAAAGTAGAGAACAGAGGATGACACTGGCCAATGCTCTCATTGATTAACCCTTTATGCGGAACAAGCGTGAAGCCGTTTATATTTTATTCTTTTTATTTACCCTTATTTAGTACTTACTACTCCAATTTATCGTCGATAGATATTGACAGTAGAAATTATACTAACTTTCTCTGCAGACAATGAGCACCTAGTGATACTCCGTTCTCCCCGTTCCATACGAATTTGAGACGTTCTGTAGAGAATTCCAAAACTTAACGCTCAACTTTGTCTTAACGGAGAGACAAATGAAAACAATTTAACTATGATGTATGTATGTATAATTACATACAAACGAACAAAAATTATTTAAACGTTTTCTGAATTATTGTCGAACATAAAAAATACGTGTCAGATGCTAAGTAGAGCGATCGTACTAAACTAGAGCGAGCAGATATTCAATTTATATAAAAATATATATATTTTATATTTTTTTATTATATGATTTAAGTATTAATAAATCAATGTCGGATTAGATTTAGAAATTGCGTTACGAGTGTGACAGCTGCAAGAAATTTGTCTTATTTGACTGAAAACTATTTTTTATTTAAAGAGAGTGTCTCAATAAAGTCTTGAAACCAAATAGCGCGGACACTAAATTGTCTAACTACCTGTAATTGTGAAATAATAAATAATATATATTATTTTATTCTATAATAATATGACATACATATATCAGTTATTTGATGCTATCGAGATGCTGTGATTTACTAAAAACAAATATTTTTAAAGTATAATTCAGTCATCGTGGAAACGTTCAAATATAGGTATAAATTATACCGCTATTGTTCCGCCATTTCTTGTGTAGTGTTAGACAAAATGCGGCGCTGGGATCAGGCACTCCAAACACAGTGTCTTAAAAATGGATTCTTTCCAGTGGAGAACGGGAAACTTAACACGCACAAGCCATACCTAATATTCTAATCATTAATAGATTGATTGCTCATTAGCTCCCTGTGGTACAGCCGTTAACGGGTATTCACTAATATTTCCAATCACTCAAATGGACGCCGTGGCTGACCACTAAACAGGTAGGTTACCTAAAATCACTCGACGACCATGCACGTGTTCATGACGTGTTTGTGGAACAAATATTCATTATGCTCTGTTCGTGGGTGGCCTTTCAGTACATTTTTACGTGGGTCCTTTTCTCACACGAATGCGAACCGTATTCACTAGCGAAGTGAGTGGTTTAAGATTACTTATCGGCTAATTCGGTCTCCAACTCAACAATGGAAATATTTCACGCGTACTTTGTTGCATTTTTTAATTGTTTCTACAGTATTCGTACATAGATTACTAGATTTTTAATTTATGGCAATTAATAATTCATTATGGACATCGAATCGCATCGAATTTAAATTACGCTATAAAAATTAATAAAAAGAATCAGATTCACGCTTTGTCCATATAAAAGATTCTAAGAGGCGCAATTTCGCGCCGCGTAATGTTGCTTATTTCAAAAAAAATGTTGTCCAACATAAATAACTGTTACATATAAATAACATATTCTGTGTGAATATAAATTTAATAATTGAAATAAATGATATCCTGTTCCCAATATCCATTTTCAGATGTTCAAAGTGTACGTGGTGTGCGTCATAGGTTTTATATATTTTTTTTTCAATAATATGCGTTATAAGTAACATAATATTGTACCTTGTGCTGCGTAAGTCTTCTATGCGATGACACCAATATTATTTTTGTCGTCACATTATTTTATATTGGCGTGTTTTAATCAATTACGTTATATTAAAGAGGTTCCCAAAATTTGGTCCCTATACCGGCTTCACTAATTTGTAAATGAAAGATTTAACTTTTTAAGAAGTAATTTTGAAAATTGACTGACGGTCAAAAAAAAAACATATATCAGAATGGACATGTTACCCACATGGCACAATGAAAACAACAATAATCAAAAGTACAATAAATAAAGTAGGGAACGGAGTGTCTTCACACTAGGTTCCCTCTGCCTACCCTGCTGTATGCGGGATACAGCGTGAAGCTATAATAATAATAACAATAAGCCCACAGGGCAGCTTGTGGCGAGGTGTTAGGAAGTAGCGACCCCACGGACCTGAGACCTCCAGAGGGGAATTGATATTTATCCCCAACCTCTGGCTTGCCTTTGTTGGCTTGCAGAATGGAGCGCAAGAACTATATGCTCGGAAGGGTGGAAGTGCTCTATCTGCGTAATAACGGGGGAACCCGCTCTCGAGCTCACTCGTGACGGTGAAACCGATGCACACCTCTCTACACCCTCAGCTGACCACTCCGATTTTGCGCCCGAGGCATTATGCCGCTTTGTGGGGGCCCATCTAATAGCAGGTGAGTCACCGCCCGTCAACCATTCAACGTGAGACGGTAGTCTCATATAATAGCTCAGTATTCAGTCCGTCCTAACTTCATTCCATAGTTCCAATTTAGTTTTCCACATTTTCTATAGTTCCTACGCATTAGCCGGTCTCTGGGCAATTTACTTTAGTTACACAGAGATGGATCCCGGCTGATGTGTCACAGTAAAACTTTTTATTATTCTCTACGGGGACTCTACGTGTTGGACCTGTGTCCCCATGCAAGCCTTCCAAATGACCGGGTTCCTATGAACCCGAGAATTTAAAAAAGAAACAAAATAATAATAAATAAAGTTGTCAATTAAAAAAATGTGTTGATATTTAAATACATTTATGTTAAGTTTACATTCATTGTAAACTAAATATTTATTGTCTATAAATTTTTATCCATTTGTATACAAAAGAAATTAGCGAGCCACTATTTGACTAGCTCTAACGCTATCGGGGTCAAGAATTGCGACATTTTTCAAGATATGCATGCGTTTTAGCTGAATTTGAATTCATATTTTTGGGTCAGTGCTCGCTAAAATTCAAGGGCATATTGAATATCAAACTATAATACTTTCTATTGTGTTTAAATATACGTGTATAAATTTAAATTTACACGTTTAATGGAATTTGTACATAACAAAACCCCAGCCGTTATGGTAAAACGAGGTGCGGCATTGAGTTCAAATGAAAGGTGGAGAATAAAGTGTCTCGACACTAGGTTTTCTCTGATTTCCCAGTGACACAAGAAAAAGCGTGAAGCTTTACAATATTGATATAGGTACTTATAAGTTCTATGTATACTATCTTAGAGTCGTAGTATAGACATGTAATTTGGGTAAACAACTTATGTATTTGTCTTTTATGTTACACGATATAAACTTTTATTCTTTTTCGTATTGACGTGTGAATTTTTAATAAATCAAATATTCAGCTTGTGAAAGTCTCAGATATACAGTTTTTTTGTCGCTGGGAAATGCAGTTCAGTGCAGACCATCCGTACGCAACGCAGGCAGAACTGCTCTGCGTACGGATGATACTGTGGGACTCACCGGTGAGTTCGATACTACCCACTAAAACCCAGCGGAAACCCTCTCCACCTTCGTGAGACGTCGCAGGTTCACTTGCGCATTCCACTACGACGCCTCGGTGGATGGCCCGCCTGTCACGTGCCTCCGTCGCCTTAAGGGTGCTCTGGAATTTCTTCCAGGGCACTAGCAGTTTTTATGGCTAATAGCAGGATCACCTCGATCCTTCCATAGTAGCTCCTCTAGGGTAGGGGGAATAGGAGATCTGTGTACCGCCTTTGCCTATCCCCTGGCCTACGGCGGCGGAGCGAGTGAGCATCCGCGTTGGACTCGCGGACACGCTCCGCAGCCTCCTTCAGTGCGATAACTGATTCACAGAAGGAGAGCATTGCAGACCAGTTCCTCTCACTATCCATCATGGCCCCCACCACACTGCCTAGGGAGAGGCACAGCCCCTACCCACTACAGCCATCAAGGCGTGGCGTAGATACCAGTTACCATATCAAAAATTATAGATATCGTTTAATTTTTCAATTTCAACTGTAAGATAGGTACTTTATTTTCTGCAAAGTCAGTTGCAAATTAAAAATTGCATGGATGACGGCAAGGGAAGGTCCTGGATTCAATTTCTACGTGTCGTAAAATTTATATTCATTGAATATTTTTAGATTTCTCGTTTATAAAGACGCGGCGTTTTGTTCAGATATCCAATAAATCTAATGCAGTATCACTACGTGGACGTAAAGCGAGGAAAAATAGTATGACGCATGATAATTGAAGAAATGTGCGAAATACATAACAAAATTTTCCATTGTTCTAAAAATACTGCTACGTTTGATGAACATAAAATACAACCATTTTTAGTTGATTGGTTTGATTTAAAAAACGATCAACGTTAGATATGACCAAACATACATACGAACATACAAACATACCAGTGGCGAAGGGTACATATATATAACGCAATTCCCACCGACTTAACTCTTGTAAATCATTTGTCTAAAGATACTACATTTTTAATATTCATTTTTAACACCGACCTACCCATACAAATATTTTACGTCGCTAATGATACACACGAGTACACACGTGGACTGGAAACACATTTCCTTTATTTTTGATTGATGAACCTAGTCTAACCCATGACATTCCGTTCTGTACTTTCGACCCGAAATCGAGACATTGTATATTGACTCAACGATGCGCTTTATCTTTACAAGAGTGAAGAAATGAAGATAATATAATTAATAGTCGAAACTCCAAGTGGAAATCCAATACACAACCATTAGAAATATGAATAAAAATAAAAGTAAAGTATCTATCAAAATGTATTTCGTTATGGCAGTTAAAATTCACATAATATAATTAAAAAATAAAATAAAATAAAATAAAAATATTTATTGGTAACAAATTTTCCTAAACATTAACAGCTGTACGATGACAACTGCAAAAGTTACACAACTGCAGCGCAGTGTCAACGCCCACTTTAAGGTATAAATTGTTACACCAATTTATGTTGTTAATATTTAGAATAAGACACACAGTAAAAAATAAAATATTTTCTTAGAATCCTATACCTTATATATAATTTTATTCAAATCTTTAACGATATTAAGCCGGTTAATTGATTTAATATAATTGATTTCTTAATGATCACATCATTAGATAATTAGCACTTTGTATATACTATAAGGAGAGATTCAATGATGTATGGATTTAATACTCAAGCTTTAACATAGGTATTACATAAAACAAACAAATTTATAAAAAGTGTAAAATTTAAATCTAATCAATTTAAAAAACCTAATTAAGTCAATAAAACTTTATTTCCGATTAATCGACAAAGAAATAAGTTAGTATTATACGGAATTAATTTAAAGGAGTAATAAACTTTGTCAAGAAACTCCTTCAAGGTATTATACAGAAGTTTATTTTTTAAAATACAGCAGATTTGTTATCTTCAAATGACTTTTGTTTTGATAAACAATGCTTCAAGCTGAGTATCTAAATTTCTTAAACCTCTCTTTTGTGTTAAGAAAAAGATCAAGTCATTACCTAAACAGGGGCGGAATTTTAAATTTTCTAAGATTTGCAAGTTTAAAAAATAAACACAAATGTTTTAACATCAAATAATGTATCTCGCGGCTTCAGCAGCGTAACTAATCAACATTTTCCCCTTATTTTGATCCCTTAGGGGTTAGACTTCCGATAATTAGGTCTATGTTTGACCTTACGTCTTGTGAACAAGAGAAGGCTTAGATTGTTCTAACAAACGTTCATGCCCTATCTCAACTCTTTAGGACTAGATTGTAAAAAATAGTATGTTATGCCTATGTTTGGACCTGGGTCTTCTGTCAAAATCTGTCTGAAAAAAGACTTTCCAATTTATAATATTAGCATAAATATACTTTATTTAACCTTTACAAATATTTATATTGTTATTGTACTTTTATATTTTCAATATTGAATGAGCAGTAAAAGTTGATACATATATTTTATTTACTCAAAAGCTTTCAGAAAAATGTTACTGCTTTTAAAAACTGTTCAAATCCTTTTAGTGTTAGTTAAAACGTATTATGATAAATTCTTTATAGCATTTATCTCGTTCAAAAATAAATTTATCAATCAAACATTTATAAAGTAATAATATTAAAATATTCAAAATGGCACACTCTAAAATGCAATACCTCACATTTGTCACAGCTATCACGTTACAGTCAGCGTCATTTGAGTCGCCCGCGTGCCTTATAGTGACCTATACGATATTTATAGAGTTACCATCGGTTTGAAATTGTATGTATTGTAGTTTCACGTTTTTTCGGTTAAGTAGTCTTGTGGGACCTACCTGTGACACTCCGCCCTTCACTTTCCGCCCTAAATTGAGGCAATTTCCTGTTAAGTGGCGGAACTCAATATCGTGCTTTGTCTTTGTTACCAGAACGAAAAAAAAGAAATTCAAATATATTCATACCCCAAGTGGGAATCGTACCCACAACCTTTCCTTTACAGTCAGACACTGTCACATTGCGCTGCAACGGCCTCAATGGACGGTATTTATATTAAACAATAATATAACACATATATACTTATCATAAACGAGTACATATTATCTTTATAAAAAGAAATAACGTCTACATACATATATTATTATAATAAATAGCACAATTGTAGATCAATTTCTTTTTTCTTTTTTTAGCTTCACGCTGTATTCCGCACACAGCAGGGTAATCAGAGAGAACTTAGAGTTAAGACACTCCGTTCCAAACTTTCCACCAAATTCGGAAGCATTGCGCGTTAAGTGGCGGAACTTAACGCCACGCTTTGCCTCGACACCAGAGCGAACAAAATGGAAATAATGAATATTTCCACTTCCCGAGTAGGAATCGAACCCACAACCAGTCGCTTTACAGTCACATTTAGTGCTCTGCGCCACGACTGGCCCCAATTAAATTTTATAACTAAAATATATTATTTATTTCTTACTTCTTATAAACTGTATATTATTCTCCTTATTTTTCTGATAAGTAAGTAACTAAATTACATAGTGAGACTATAAATATCATATTGCCAACGGAAAGTGAACGTCAAATTAAAACAATCTTAAACGAAGATCCAAGTTCGGAAACACACGACGCACGACGCACAAACTAACAAATAGATAGATATAAACAAGAGTAGCAAAAGTATAAAGAAAGTGTAGTAAAAGTATGAAAAAAAGTAATAAGTAATAACTCTCATTTTTCGCTTTCGTTACTTACACATTATTTGAGTCTTAACATGTTTCTGAAATATTCCGAAGAAAACAATTAATTTAATATTTTCAGCGTAAGTAGACAATATCAATTAATAATTCTGCTGTTATTGACTTTAAGATATACTATGTTTTAATCAAAAGTATCCAAAAATATTTTTAGAATAATATTTGCTTCTGCATATTTTAATCTATAGATAATTAGTGTTCTCTTAACGTTCGTCATTTCGACAAATACATGATCGTAATTTCCTAGTATCTGTTGCATGCATGTGGCGGTATTAGCTTTGTTCCTAATCAACTTGTGATTCGTTAAGAGCCTTCGGCAGTTCGATAGTATCCGATGAATCATTAGGTTGCGTGTTATTCTTTCAGTACTGCTATTCTAATGATGATGATGATTCGTTTACATTTTTTTTAGACTTTTGAGTCGATTTCTGACTGATGAACAATAATATACAATAATTTACAATTATATACAATACCGGGCTTATTAATAACCTGGAGCTGGTAGATACCGTTAGACCAAACATCAGATGACAAGACTGACAATTATGTGGAAGACAACGTAGTTTCTTAGTTCCGGTTAATCAGTCAGAAGAATTATCAATGAATAAAGGTAAAATAGATTAACTCAAAAGGCAATAAGATCTTTTGTTTTTACGATAAATATATAAATAGTAGTCTGTGGTCACCGGTAGACTCAGTCTACCTCTGACCACGGACTACTGTAAAGTATTCGAAACGTCGGGTTTTCTAAAAATATATTTTCGAATACCAAAAATATACGCCCAATAATCCAGTTAAAAATAGTTTTATTTAAAAATAACTCAAAACGTTTCAACAATAGTATCAATGCAAAATTATACTAGTACAGAAGACATCAGACATCTTTTGGTTATTGTAGTGCTTCATAGCGAAATCTTAGCTTCACTGAAAAATAAATGCGTTATATGTTCGGATAAAAAAAATGCAAGAAGTCTACATACAAAACCCCACACTCCAGTTTGTGATAAGCATGGAGTTTATTCTTGTACAAAATACCTTTTAGAAAATGAAAATTAATATTTATCTAAAAAATAGTTAAAAAGCAGCTTTATATTTGTGGTATAGTATTTAGTCCAGATATATAGTATTTCCAAGAAACATAGAGAACACCCTATATTTATTTTACCCATAAACTTAAAACTGTATGTATGTATATCCTACAATGAAAATATTTACAAACTAGCGACCCGCGAACTACACCACTACACACTACAGATATTTCGTATCTTCGGCTACCCGTGCTCACGGTTAAATTACCAATTTTACCTTCAAGCATTTTTGTTACTTTAAGTGTTTATAATTTTATCAAATCATATGATTTCTTCATCTACCACCAGTTTACTAAATTTATTGCCTCACCCCTAAGAAGAATCTCATTTTTTCTAGTGAATTTACACATGATTTTTTTCAATTATACCTTTAAACGTTTGAATAGAACATTTCCTCCTTGAGGTGTATTATAAATTTATTAGGTATTAGGTATAAAATAATTATGTAATAAGGTATAAACCTTTAATATAAAAAAAAAAAAAAAAATTACAACTTATGAAGATAGTTCGTTGCCTGCGTAATGACAACTGATGAACCTATAAAGCGAACACTTTAAATTTCTTCAATACTATGTACTGAGTATCATATTAAAAGTAAAATGTATACATCAAAGAAGCTTTTTTCCAAAAATGTCTCCATTTTGAACGATATAAAAGTATTAATAGCAATTAATCATTACGGGAGTAGTTAAAACGACGTAGTGACATGACAGCATTTTTATTTTTTTATAATGGCAGCATGACAATGTTGCCATTATAAAAGCTATATGAAATATATGCACATTTATTTATTGTTTCTTGTTTTTATACTAATTATATTAGTTAATAAAATTATTATAAAAATAAGAAACAATAAATTGGGGCCAGTCGTGGCGCAGCGGCACTAGCGTATGACTGTAAACGACTGGTTGTGGGTTCGATTTCCACTAGAGGTATGGATATATTTAATATTTTCGTTTCCTTCGCTCTGGTATCAGTGGTAAAGCACGGCGTTAATTTTCGCCACTTAACACGCAACGCCTCCGAATTCAACGGAAAGTGGGGAACGGAGTGTCTCAACACTAGGTTCCCTGTGTCTAACCTGCTATGTGCGGAATACAGCGTGAAGCTAAAAAAAAACAAGTATTACTTAATGAGATTAGAAGAATTTTAGCTTCTTCTTTGATTTAAATATCAAATATAAAAATTAAAAATTTCTTATTCAATGGCAGCTAATGTTCACTCAACTCAAATCATCAGCAATTTTATCCTTTAAATATTATCCTACAGAGGAATAAACGTTACTTATGATGGTTTATTCGGCGATTTCAAATTTCTTCAGTGACGAGCTGTGGAATTCTATTATACCTATACTCAGACCTATAAAAGATTTATTTACTTTTTGGAGAGGATAACTTTTCGTAACAAGATTATTTTTCTTTTTCATTCCTAATGGAATACTAAAATATTAATTTTATTAAGACTACAAGTAAAATCTTTATAATCTTAGCTATAAAATGATTATGAATATTAAATTTGAATAATAAAACAAATTATATTTTATAGTTTAATTAGAACTCGGGGGAAAATTACATCTTAAACTTTGATGAATTTAAAGTTTGGCTTATTTTATATTTGCAAAAACATGGCAATCACTATCAAATAGTAACAAGAATTATTTTTACATGCTTAATATGTTATTTGAACATTTAAGATATGAAAAGCATTTTTAACAAACGTATAAAAATTGACTAAGCAACGGGATTCGAAACCGCGCCTTCAGGAAACCGTCCAAGCGCTCTGACCGCTAAGCCACGGGTGGAATCATTTTGTTACAACCTGTTAGTCAAATGGTATTGATCCTTTTAGTGGCATAGCTGTCCTATGCTATGGTCCTATGGCCAAATGATATTAGTCCCTTTAGTGGTATAGCTTTGAACACATAGCTAAAACCATTATTGAAACTGCGCTCAATTGTATTCCAAGTAATTTATTAGCATATACCAATAATAATGAATTTACTTTTGGTAAGTAAATAATAAAAAATGTTTTTATTATGATGTACCTACGCAGATATGGTCAAAGCTGCCTAACTAATTGAATACTCCAAATCGTCCCTTTCAATATAGCTTTTCAACATGTTCATCCACTACTATTTATAATAGTTTATCGACGATCTATCAAATACACAAAGTGTTTTAGAGGTATTGCCCGGAAGATTAAATCTTCGCTATTTGCATTACTTGATTTAGATGCTTCATATGTATCATTCATTCGAAATTCGGCCGAAACAATATTTAATTTAGAGTTCACATAACAGTAACATTTGTTAACTATAGAATTTGCTTTACACATCTCAACAAATAAAAAAAGACAAGAAGTACTGTTCAGTTATAGAATTATTAATAATATGTGTGGATAAAATAATATATATAAAAAAATAAAATTATTTTATTTTAACTATATTATTTTAACTATATAATACATACTACCCGCGACTTCGTCCGCGTGAACCTTGCTTTGCCTTTCAAATTTGAGGGTTGCCCTCGATTTCTCCAGGATTCCATCATCAGATCCTGATGTCCTTACCATGGGACCAATTGTGAAATATACCCTCTCGAACAAAAAAGAATTTTGAAAATCGGTCCACCCATCTTCGAGTAAACGGGAACGAAGCCCCTTTGTTATGTCGGTTAAAAATCCCTATAAATTTTAACTTATTATGTTATTCTGATATGAAACCTATATCACTGCAAAGTTTCATGAACATCCGTTCAGTAGTTTTTGCGTGAAAGAGTAACAAACTCACACACATCCATACAAACTTTCACATTTATAATATTAATAAGATTATGAATATTTGTCATGGTATAAAAGGCTTATTGACTGTAAAGTACTGAAGCTTCGCGAACTACATGTCATATAACATGGCTCAAGGTCACTTATCGGGCAATGAAGAGTACAATGTTTGATGTTTAGCATACATGATAGAGCAAGAAATTAAAAGATTCATAGGAAAACAAAAGTAACCATTGCTCAGAGTATTGTTCAATTAAAGTGATAGTGGGCGGGACACACTACACGGAGAACCGATGGGTGCTGGTGCCGTGCGCTTCTCAAGTGACAACTACTAACCCGATGATGCTCAAGAGAGTTCAGGTCTCCAGAAGCAAGCAGGAAGCTTTGTATTGGCCGCTATGGACATTCTTGCTGGAGGCTTATGTTCAGCAGTGGCCAGAGACTGAAGTCTAGCAGTGAAACCAACTTTATTCTGATAAATATTATTTTTGCCTCTCAAAGGCATTTGAAGATGTGTGTGCGTGTGTCTGTGCTTCTAACAGATTATGAAGTAAAGAACATTTTATACTTATCAATAAATATACCAGACTTAAGCAATCAATTATTATCGATCTTGGTTGCCGTCTCCTCGAGACAGTCGTCCCAATGTTCTATTCGTTCACTTAAGTCTTAAACGTATTTTTTCACTTAAAGCGGAAGTACGAAATTCCTTTATAAGATTTGATTTAAAAATTATGTTTCAACTAAAACTTTCTCTTGGTATTTTATTAAATATTCACTTAATTTTTAAAAAAGTATAATAAATTTAATGTTAGGTTTACCTCTTTTCATTAAACTGATTCTCTAGAGATTAAAAATGTTTAAATTAAAAAATGAACTAATATTATGTACATATACTGAAATTATATACAATATCTTACAAAGTCAGCTTACTTTACGAATTGTCCAAATACCGATGATGAAATCGTTAAGAGTTGAAATTCGCTTCCGAGGCTGAAAGTCGAGACTAACGTTAAATTGGATTTATGTATTTTGATTTAATAGGATCACATATAGTTTTAATTATGAGAGGAATTTATCACATTAAAGTTAAATATCATAATAAAAAAAATATTAATCAGACTAATATTATGTCAAATTTTCAACGAGCTCCGTGTCCGAGTCGTATCTCGGTATGTTTTTCGTACCTTACTCAGCATTCCTAATATAAAGGAACTATTTTTATGTTCCCATGTAAATAGTTCATTAATGTAAAATGTTGTCCAAAGAAAAACTTTAATCGCTTCCACACAACTTGAATTTATAAGTGTGTCTAATTCCTTCAGTAATATAATAAGCCCCACTACATATACAAAATGGACGTGTGTCAGTCAAGAGTATAAAGTATTTCGGTTTTAAGTTCGGAGATTAAATTTTAATAAGAAAACATTTGGAAGAAGTTAATAATTTTGGCTTGATTATGTAAGCATCATCAGTATACAGGGATGTTATGTAGGTTATATTTATTTAGACCTATTGAATTCAACTTAACCAAGAAAAACTACTCAAACTTTATTCAGCTGAGTTTTATAATATTCCTCTTATTGCATGTATTAGGCAGTTTCGGAAGGTAAATAAATTATTTGTATAAAGTGACCATAGTTATGAAATTATTATAGAAAAAATCAAAAAATATCATACGTATGTTGCCAATGCAATTTCTTAAATTGACTCTACTAATAAGGTACTTGAAATTTATTGCCAACCCACACAAAATCATTACACTCTCACTATTACATTACCTTCGATCCAACATCACAACCCATCCTATTTTGCAAAAAAAAATACTGTGTTGCAGTGTGATTTTTATGGTTTAGGGAAGTGTTTTATTACCAAGTTGAAGAACGTAGGTAGCGTTTGGAAGCAATCAGAGTATGAATTCCTCACGCAAGATGTACCACAAGTACATACATTTGAGGCTTAGATATGATTACGCCGGAGAAAATCGGTAGCTTTAAGAGTAATGAGCATTATTTGTCTGCGATTTGGACCTAAACTGATTGGATTATGTTGTGTAAATAGGAAGGTAGAATTATCAAAACTCTTACTGAAGTCATTACTTTAGGAAATCTATTAAAGCGTGTCTTACAAAATATATAAACTAAACATCACATGTGAGTTGTCTTGCACCCACCGAAACCCCATGGATGTTGCCTATGCCATCGCCGGAGTGAACAACAGTATATACTCTTCAAACCCCATCACCCACTCCCTTAAAATGGAAAAATATACTGGCACACATATACCAAAGGACAACGAAGGAACCCTATATCTGATCCATACGCAGGAGGAAAAGATAATCCTGATGGATCAGGGATATGGATCCGGAAACAGGTCGCGGATCATGACTATTCATGAGGCACAAGGACAGACGTATGGCGACGTTATCATCGTCCGTACCAGACGCAAGAGGTACCTTATCCACGACAGCATCCCTCACGCGGTCGTCGCAGTAACAAGACATACCAACTCCTGTGTCTATTACTCCGACGACTGTAGTGATGCGATCGCCAATTTTATCAGCCGAGCGATGACGGCCTCACCGAAACAAATCATGGAGCACAACCTCAAAGCAGCTATTCACGAGCGTGACGTCTCTGTCACCGAGGCTGTACTCGCAAAATTACAACACCAAAGAGGGAACAAAGCGTGAGCTGGGTGGCTATTTTTATTACAATCATATATATGTACATATATTTACCACAAAAAAAAAAATCGCTTACAATTGGTCAGTGATGGACATCACCACTAGATTACTTTAAATATAAGATAATACAAATTAATACTAATTAATACTAACAAATGCCATGGGCACCTGTGAGCCCATGAACAGAGTGAAGTTTAAAAATATATATATATATATATATATATATATATATATATATATATATATATATATATATATATATATATATATATATATATATATATATATATAAACTTACAATAGTGCGTTCTATAAAATAGTAACATAATTTGGTGGAAATACGATTATACAACAATCAAGGACAAATTCACTGATTTAAACGACCATTGCTACTCCTGAGATTTTTTCTTGGGGAATTTTGAAGCTGTATTAAATCAAGGATATGCTCTCAATCATGCAGCTAAGAGAGAAAAATCTATATGACTACTTAATAATTGTCCGATTACGATTTATTGGATAATCGTGAACTCATAGCAGGCAAAGACCTGGCAGGCATAAAAATAAATTGCTTAAATTGTTGTTGGATGTTGTGATATCGTAATTCGACAAAGATGATGATAACCTTCAGCATATTAGTGAAATACATCGTTTTTATTATGGTTTACAATAGATGGTTAATAATAGTATTTAGTTGAAGAAAGGAGATCCCTCCTTTCTTCAAGTCATTTTATTAAATAAAATGAGTAGTCCAGCTACTCAATGGCAAGCCATCAGTCCTATTGGTTTTCTCTCGGACCTTCTGGAAAAACGATAACTAATCGATATTATAATGCATTAGAATTATTATAACAATCTTAGACTTTAGTATTCTTATCAAAAATATGGCGATACGAAGTTCGCCGGCCCCGCTTGTATAAAATATATTTAAAGCATTGTAAAATTAAATAGAACCCGCTATTTTAATAAATACTTCACACTTAACAGATCCCTTTTTCTTGGCAGGCGATATTTCATCAAATCGACACCAGTCGCCGAACAAAGCAGCACTTGATTAGTTCTCCTTTGTTTTTTGTTCGTACGCGTATTGCTGCATATTTATTACAATTGTACACAGCAGTATAATCTTGACAGCGTTTTACATAAGCTTATGTTTCAATTCATTTGTTTTGTGATTTTTATAGCCTATGCAGCTTGATATGCTTTTATTCAACTATATTTTTAAGCATTTCGTGTTCTTATATCAAGATATTCCGTTCTCTACTTCCAGTAAATTTTCAGAAAACAACATTCCATAATCGAACGTCACATTGTCTAATAACAATAAAAATATTAAATTGAAATAGTTCAAAAAACCTTTCCCTTTATTAGAGGTCCAATCAGGGAGCCACTAACGCGTGCACAGACAGTACTGAACCACTGTAGTATACATATTTTTCTTTGTGTAATACTAATTTACAAACAAAATAGTTATTATAAATCTATCTTCTGCAGTTTCCCAACAGAAATTCAAACAAAAAGATTTTATGATGTAATTGAACTTTCTTATTTGATCCTAAGTCTATTCTCATCAACTTCACGGCTAATATGAACTGTTTATGAAATCGAAGTTATGACTAGAGCTCTGAGGCAATTCTATCTTTTGTAAGTGATGGTTTTTATGGGGTACTCCAGTGGTTTTTTTAACTTATCCCCAAAACTATTTTTATATCAAACTTTAGCAAAAATTTAGACTTTTTATTATACGGAATTCTTCATAATTTGTGTTTGATTAGCATTCAATCAATTTACTTTCCTTATTAAATAGCTCTTAATGAAATGTATTTATTTTACAATAGACATGATACCTATAGTCTTCGCATTTATCCTTAAAGTTAGTATTTGCAATAGATGAGAAAAGAAATGGTTTTTGCTTCAAAGAAGACCTACAACCTACCACCTGAGCACGCTTCATCAGAGAAATATTAATATAACAATAAATAGGTGTTAGCATATTTTAAAAAATATTTCATCATTTAATTTTTTAATCGAAGACGTTGTAAATAGCCTATATCTTATTGACAATCTCGGCACATGAACCTATGTCAGGGACGCGAGATAAACGCGATCTTGTGTTTAATTGCTTTGGTTTTCTTAAAATATGCTAGTGTCATATTATCTGTAATTTACTGAATTTATATATATATATTTGTTTTTCTATTATAGAAATAGAGACAGTGGAAAGGTTCTCAAGCTTCCAGTCGCTTGCAGACATTGTCAATTCTGATATTTATGTATAACAATTTTATTAAAACAAAATCAAACTCATAATTTTTGTTAAAAAATCTCAAAGTCGATTATTATAAACTTGGTTCTGTAATTTTATTGTTTTTTTAAATATAAATTAATCGATATACATTATAATATACGTATATATATCTATGTGAATAGGGTACAAATAATTAGATAACTAAACGTAACCAAACGTCATGTCAACAAAATCATTCATATAATTTTGCAAATATGCAATTAATTAACTTATAGTTTCTAAATATACATAATTATTACGCACATAGTATTTGTTTTTAATTAACTTCACACATTATCTCAGAAGGCGGCTATATAAACTGTTTAAAATAGCTTATTTTGTCATAGTCGTATGTCAGTAATAAAAATAAAAAAATCACGATTTTATAACTCCACGTTGTACCCCGCACACAGCAGAGAAGGCCGAGGGAACCTAATGTTAAGACACTCCCTTCTCCATTGTTCGCGCAATTCTAGAGGCATTGTGTGTTGTGTGGCGGAACTCAACGCCATGCTTTTCACTCGACACTATAGTAAAGAAATAATAGTGAAAAAATAAGTGCGAATCGAACCCACAGCCTGCCGCATTTAGAGTCATACTTAGTTAGTCAGTTGTCTCTCTATGCCACGAATAGCCTGTACGTAATTATTATTTTGATTGAAGGAAATTATTTAATAGGTGGAATAATTGTGCAGTAGCTTATACTCTTTTTGGTTGGGAGTTTGAATTCATGGTAATTTATATCCATACTTATATTATAAATGCGAAAGTTTGTGTGTTTGTCTGTCACGCTTTCACGGCTAATCTACCGGTCCGATTTGGTTGAAATTCAGAATGAAAGTATTAAATAACTATGGGTAAAACTAAATAATATAGTCTACTTATTTTTTTAAAAATTAACCGCTAAAGGGTTGAAATAGGGGATGAAATTTTCTATGAAAAATCTAAACCGCTTGACCGATTGTAATGAAATTTGGCATTAATATAGTTGATAATCGAAGGTCAAAGATAGGCTACTTTATTTTTCAAAAAGTCACCTCCGAGGGTTGCAACATAACGAAACAATTAGTCACTCCACGCGGCAAAGCCGCGAGCGGGCCGCTAGTTGGTAATATATGTTTTCTGTTCCTCCTTATGATTATAGTAACTTCAAGTAACTTAATGTATGTAACAAAACGGAACAAATAGAATAGAGTTAAGCCATTATGAGTTAGACATAAGCATAATCTTTCCTACAGAGAGAAAATGACCTTGTTCATAATTTATAAAGAGAAATTAAATTTGCTGCATAATTTTTGTTTTTCTAAGAAAAATACATATGATGATATAAAGAAGAATTTAAGCAGATATTATAATAATTTGATTTCAGGATATAGAAAAATTTCATATTGAAATAAAAAAAATAATGCCCCTACGCAGTGTGGAATACATACCGCAGTTGTGAGTCCAATACCCAATCGGGGAAATGATTATATTTAAATTAACTTTATAATAAACAAAGTCACTGTAATATTTCTGTTTTTTATTATACCACGCTTTCTCTTAGGTACAAGCGCGGAGAATTAAAATAATACATAATCATCATCATCAAACCCACAACCATCGCTTTACAACAACACTGTCCAACTGTGCTATAAGGACCTCAAATAGTTAATAATAATTAAATAATAACAATGACAATATCATATCACTATGCCTTTGAGATAGATTACTTTCGTATTTTGCAAGAATATCAAGCAAACAAGGTCGGTGATGTAACTAATGACGAGGGTGATAACGGGTTCAAAGCAGATAGCCGCTGAGCACGTCACGTTTTTATCGTATTTTTATACTTTCCCGTGACTTTACATGTCGTTATTTAAAAAAATCGGTATTCTTTATACACATATATTTTATTGTTATTATTGTGTATCTCGATAAAGTTATCGGGTTCAAAAGCACCCAGTCCTTTGGAAGGCTTACGTGGGGACACAGGTCCAACACGTAGAGGCCCCTTAGAGATAATAAAATGTTTTACTATGACGCATCAGCCGGGATCCATCTCTGAGTAACCATAGGTAATTGCTCAGAGATGGTCACTGGCTAATGCGTAGGAACTATGAAAAATGTGGAAAACTGAACTGGGGCTATGGAATGGAGTTTGGATGGACTGAATACTGAGCTATTGTATGATACTACCGGACGTCCGCCATTTCAGCAGTCTCAAATTGAATGGTTGACGGACGGTGACTCGCCTCCCACTAGATGGGCCCACACAAAGCGGCGTAATACCTCGGGCGCAACACCAGCGTGGTCGGCTAAAGGTGTCGAGAGATGTGCACCGGTTTTACCATCACGAGCAAGCTCGAGAGCGCGTTTCCCCGCTATTACGCAGATTGAGCACTTCCACCCATCCGAGCATATAGCTCGTGCGCTCCACTCTGCCAGCCAACGAAGACAAACCAGAGGTAGGGGATAAAAATGAATTCCCCTCTGGAGGTCTCAGGTCCGTGGGGTCGCCACTCCCCAACAGGTGGCCACAAGCTGCCCTGCCGGTTTATTATTATTATTATGTATCTCCTTTAGGATAACTCGGGTTCAAAAGAACCCGGTCCTTTGGAAGGCTTGCGTGGGGACACAGGTCCAACACGTAGAGGCCCCTTAGAGATAATCAATTGTTTTACTGTGACGCATCAGCCGGGATCCATCTCTGAGTAACCAAAGTAAATTGCCCAGAGATGGTCGCCGGCTAATGCGTAGGAACTATAGAAAATATAGAAAACTAAACTAGAACTATGGAATGGAGTTTGGATGGACTGGGTACTGGGCTATTGAGTGAGACTAACGGACGTCCGCCATTTCAACAGTCTCAAATTGAATGGTTGACGGACGGTGACTCGCCTCCCACTAGATGGGCCCCCACAAAGCGGCGTAATGCCTTGGGCGCAACATCGGCGTGGTCGGCTAAGGGTGTAGAGAGGTGTGCACCGGTTTCACCATCACGAGCAAGCTCGAGAGCGGGTTTCCCCGCTATTACGCAGATTGAGCACTTCCACCCTTCCGAGCGTATAGCTCTTGCGCTCCACTCTGCCAGCCAACGAAGGCAAGCCAGAGGCGGGGGATAAATATCAATTCCCCTCTGGAGGTCTCAGGTCCGTGGGGTCGCCACTCCCCAACAGCTCGCCACAAGCTGCCCTGCGGGTTTATTATTATTATTATTATTTATACATATGTACACAGTCGGTATTGTGGTCATATAGTAAAGTTGCCAATTTTATGAAATCATCAATAATAGCATGAAATCTTCAACTGTCTATTAGCCAGGTCATGACATGCGTAGACTAGATCAATAATAACCTATCGTTTATCGATGTGATGAATTAAACGCGCAACTACTTCATAAAATTATCAATCTTTTTTAACCGAATCGTAAAAGTACTGTTTAATATTAATAAAAATATTAGATTAATATTATACGTAACAAAGATGTATAAAAAGATACCTATTAAACTAAGTTTGCCATACAAGTGGTATATACCTTTTGTATGCAACTTTGTTCTTTGGACACGTGATAGCGGATTTTTTAAAGTATAATATAAGTATAATGATTAGGAATTTTATTTACACCCTACCAATTCCTCTGTTGGGACCACTACATTGAGATAATGAATGAGGGTTATGATGTACTACTAGCTGTGATTACCCGCGGCTGCGCTTGCGCTGTCAATGAAAACGAACGATAAATTCATAAATATACACATGAGTTTGGTGCCTACTTCCGCCATTTATAATGTTTACCCTACGTAAGTTATTAAAATTAGACCTCTGAAATTTTTAAAGTAGCGCATAATTTTCAACTTCCTCACTGCCAAGATAAAGGATTTTCAATAAAACTTCTTTTGTATAGCTGGACAATATAATTTACCCCGGCCACCTGTTCGCAAGGCATGCCATACGAAATGATGGATACTATGTGACTCAACAGTGAATACGATACTACCCAGTACTACTTGCTAAAACTCAGCGGAAGTCGATGCCTATTGTAGGCTACTATTGCCTTCGGGATATTACGGAGTTACCTTCAGAGAAAATCACAGCCCCCGCACTGCTAACAAATTAAGTTTCACATTTGGCTCCTTCACGGGTAGAACTTCTAAAATCGCTGTTTGTTCAGTTTTTACCGATTCTTAATCAGTAGCCAACAAAAAAAAATCATACTTCAATCAGATCATACATAAATTCAGGTCTAACTTCAAAATGACGGAATTCGATTCACAAATTATCCGCTATTTGGCCACCTTGAGGGTATTTCCAAAACTGCTGGGACAAGTTTTTACTACTTTCAAATTAGTGGTAAGTATACAAAGTTTCATATTTCTAACATCAAAAATTTCGGACTTTTGTACAAACTTACAACCGCTATTTGGCAACCTTAGGGGTAGAATTTCCAAAACCACTGAGATTAGTATTTGCTAATTTACAATCAGCAGCCAGTGAATAAAGTTTTATATATCTATCGTTGAAGATGATACATTTTCACACAAATATTCAACCCTTTTTTCACTAACTTAGGGATAGAATTTAATATTCCTTACATTGAAAAAGGCAAAGCTTCTATACAAACTTCAACCCTTAATTAACTATCTTAGGCATTAAATTTTGTAAATCGATAAAATGGAGTCTTCATAATTAATTATCTATACATAAAATTTCATTACTTTAACTTTAAAAGTGGCGGACTTTCATACAAACTGTTAACCCTTCCAAAACCCCAATTTCACCCTCGAACCCTTTAACTCCTAGGGATTAAATTTCCAAAAATGCTTTCTTAGTGAGCGTAATAGATATAACGTATTGATTTGCGAAATCTATGTGCGCTTTGTCTAAGCAATTTAATGATGTCTATAGTTTTGTAATTAATGTTTTTATAATATATCGATGAATACCATAAAATGATTACACCATTAGATTATAAAAATAAATTAAAGTGAACATTTAAAAATGTTTGTTTTTAGATGTTTGATTTCATAAATTATCGCCTACACCATGATAAATCTAATCACATTTTGTGGCTGAGAGGGACGTCAGATTGAATATTAAAAAGTAAACGTTGCAAATTGCTTTTTACAACTACGAATTTGCGACTAACTTTTAACTAGGGCTAGCCGATTGTGTTGTACCCATACTTCAATTTCATTTTTTCGTAAAGTTTGCACATGAAGTGTAGTGAAATTCTAGTCTGTAACCACTACTTTTAATATTGAAATTGTAATCCACAAATTTTCACCAAATTCCAGAGACGAATTCAAAAAATATACAGATTTATTTAAAATATAGAGATTTATTAATTTATCTTACGATATTTTTATGTATTATGTATTTATTAAATGATTATAGTATGTTATATTGTTCAACCGCGGGAATTTAACCCATAACCATCGTGCTTATTGATAAGCACTGTCCCACTGCGATGGCCCCAAGAATTGCTTTGTTATACGTTCTACTTTAATCTCTGAAAATTATGCCATTAAAAATGATTATAATCATTTCAAAATAACTTGGAAACGAAGACTCGTACAGGTACAAGTGAATGAGATTGAATGGCATTGGCGAGTCGAATGGCCCTTTCCGTTGAAACCTAACGCCCTATTAAGTCACTTATTTTCATTCTCACAACTTTTTTTCAGTTCCATGTTTATTGTTTTTCATACAAAAACGATTTATTGTTTAATGCACATTTGTTGTGGACTTTTATAGACTTGACACATTAGCACGTTCTCAGTTTCAATTTTGGGTTGCGTGATATTATTTTTCACACTATATAATTTTAAATTTAAATGAAGTTGCCTTATATTTATGAATTTCAAAATTTATGTATAATATATAATAATGCTAATCGCTAATCTGTCTGTACTTGTCTTGAATATTTTTACTATAAAAAAAAATGTGCAACGTTTAAACTTGAACAGGACTTAAGGTATAATTGTTTTGGAAGAATAGAATATCTGATGAAGAATCAAAATTGACCAGCTAAACTATCCGAAATTCGGCAAAGCTACCTTAACAGATTTTGTTCACTGTGATTGTTGACAAGTAAAAATTATTCAACATTGAGGCTATTGTGGTGCAGTGGTCAGCGTCTGACTATAAACGACTGTTGGGAATGCGATTTCAATACACATTTGTAGGACATTTTATGCCTTAAAATTTACTTTTTGAAAATATGTAAAACAAACTATGAGCCACAGATCCCTGAGGATGGTGAAAAATGTGCAAAGTGGGAGATTATGTTGAAAAGCTGACTCTGGCAACACGCTAGGGTCTTAACGTCTTTAGTCTAGGCCATCCATATACGAACAAATCTATACAGAATTCTGATTTTTATGACGTGAAAAAATGACTTTAAGTTATGCAATATTACAGTCATATGAAACAATTGTATATTCACATGTTCTCTGCTAAATTTATATGAAAGTGTAAAAAAGTCAACAATATGTATTATCGATTATGTTTTTATATAACTACTTACTAACTTAGTGCATCCTCCACATTAGAGAACATTCTTAAAATTAGTAATTTTGTAATTATGTATTTTAATATTGTTTTGAATGGTTTCAATATTCAGGTAATCTTTGTAGATTACCTCAATATTGAAACCATTCAAAACATCACCATCTTATTATTTATATATAATTCAATTATTGATCGAGTGAAAAAGTCAGTACTACAAAATACTATTCAAATAAATTACTATTAAATAGTATTATAGCACTTGTAGCACAAATATGCTGAATTTCCTTCCGTCGTTTAGCGCCGACACCAGTATTTATATTATTTAGAACGCTGCCAACTTCCAGTCCAGGCGAGAGATTTATAGCCATAACTAAAGAGATTAATTTATTCGACATAAAGTCGTTTGTCAATGTTTGATTTTTTTACCAAATTAGAAACAAAATAGTATCTTATAAACTTCTTAATATATTCTATGTGTCATTTAAGAAATTGTGCCTTTATATAAAGAATAAAAAATTTAATACCAAATGTTCTGGTTACTTAACCTAGATAAAAACAAGACCTACTGTAATTACGAACTTAGTAGTCAAATTAAGTTTCAAATAACCCTGAGGTTAAGCAAAGCATTGTTTGTTTTCAATATTTGTGGAATAACATTAGACACTGATGTCTAATGTTATTTCACAAATATTGAAAGCAAATATTTTTTTGCATGATCATACTATGTATAAGTACATTTATTCAAATAAATTTAAATGGTGGCTTTTAATAAATTAGTTTAAATATATTTTTTAATAACTTTACTCAGAAATATTTTAATATAATACCTAACTACTTCGATAATGAATAGAATAATTTAAATAACAAGCTAAGACTGTAAGAAAGAATGGAAATATTTTACTATTTGTCTAAATAAGAATAAAGATAAAATAAAATATAAAAACTCATTTTGATATTTTTCAGCTTAATTAAGATTTAATGACAAAAATATTTTCAAATTAATATTTTAACATACATATATAAAGCTTTAACTTTAATTATATAAATAATATTATATATTTTGATAAATATTTAAATACATATTCATCATACATAGTTTAAATAAATAATATGTATGCGCAAAACCATTAAGTATTTTACATGTTTATAGGTATCAAAATAAATATCATTGTGGAGCAGTTAAAAATTAGCAAATTGTAAGCTCGATTACCGTGGGTTTAGTTGACACTGTAATGGTTGTAATAAATTATTTAGTTCTCTAAGCCTGATAAAATATTAAGATAACACAAGGGGAAGTAAACAACGGAATGTCTCAACATTTGAAACATTTATCTTTGACTACCAAACTTATTGCGAGAGGTACGTGAACACTTAAAAAATTAAGTAAAGAAAATAATGAGTACTTACTGCTGGCGGCACTTGCTGCGAATATAGCATCCTGCGCGCGTCGTACACGTTTGTTGTCAACTCGTTCATGTCGAATGGCAACGCGTCAGGATCTAACGCGTCGTGCCCTGCACCATCGCGGGCCACTGGGAACAAATACACAGTTTTTAAATACCATATTTATTTTTTTTAAAAATTCTATAACCTATGGTGTGCTAAAAATGTCAATAATCTAAGTCGTGGCGCAGAGGCACAAAGTGTAACTGTAAAGCGACTTAGTGTGCCACAGGAATTCAGCGAAAAGTGGAGAACGGAGTGTCTTAATACTAGGCTACTGTCTTAATACTGCCTACCCTGCTGTGTGCGGGATACAGCAAGAAGCTACAAAAAAGAAAAAATATAAACTAGCGGAAATAATTAAAGGATCGGAATTTCGAAATCGTGATCCTTTAATGTTCTTCAAAAATTTGATCGAATGAAACAAAAAAACGGCTAGATGGATTTAATCGACATTACCGGTTTTCTTAATATATCCAACTTAGCGCCCGATTTTCCCAATAAGTCCTCTTTTTAATGATTTTTAAAATTAATATAAAGAAGAAGATAGATACTTTTTTAAAAAATCTGTAGCTGGTTTTTATGGGAAATTTACTGAAGATTTCAAATACTCCTTATATTTCTTGTGTGATCAACGGTTACTAAGATATTTATAGTTAAAGACAAAAAGATCCTTTTCCAGTCAGAGTTCGATATCTCAGCGAGAAGTATATATATCGGATTTTTAATAACAGCAAGTTGAAGCTAGGTAAACAAGTTATCTGATCCACATAGTGGTTACGTTGAAAAAAAATTCACTCTCGCTCGGTATTCTTTAGTATAAAGCGGGACACGTCGCTTGAAAATATTTTCCATTTTAAGATCTCAAAACTAGAAACTTTAATTTTATTAATAATTTATGTTCCTACTTTTAATACAAACAAACTCTTAAGAAAGTTACAGTTTACTATAAATTGAATTGAAGACGTCAAATTTCCAAGCATTAAGATAATTATTTTTAGAATGGTTTTAAGAAGCTATTAATTAATTTTAAAAAAGTTTTCAGAAATTAATGAAAAATTGACTACAATCTACTTCACAGATCCCACTTAATTGTTAAATTGAGTCATTTTTCTCTTTAATTTTTAAAAAAACACTAGGAATTAATATGGAAAAGTCTTATATATATAGGAATGCAGGGGGCATGCGGTATTTCAAATCATGGTATAGCTAACTAAATTTGATCATCATTGAAGCGCGAATGTTTAATAATTAATCATGTTATTATATAAAGGCACAAGTCCGTCCACGTATGGAGTATTGCTCTTATCTTTGGGCCGGCACACCTCAATACCACTTTTTCCATTTGGCCGGATACAAAGGGCAGTTCGTCTTGTGGCTGATCCACGACTTACTGAAAGCTTGGATCATTTAGAGTATCGCAGAGACATCAGCTCGCTCTCCGTCTTCTACCGAATATGTAATGGTAAGTGTTCGGAGGAGCTGTTTGGCAATATCCCACCGTCTGAGTTCTTTCACCGAACTGCACGCCACCGGAAGCAGCATCACCGTAACCACCTGAGTGGCTGGCTCAGCTGAACTGCCCGGTGTACCAGATCATTTTGTCCATGAACCATCCTTCGAATGAACATTAAAAAAATGCACTATTGATAATATCGAAAAACAAAATATTCATAAAATGCTCTTCTTAACACGTTCACTGGGTAGCTAAAATTATGGACAAAACCCCGTACGTAGAAATGCAAATTTATGATAATTTGCTGCGTTACTTATAAAAATAATATAATTTACCATTTTTTTATTTATTATATATAGGGGGCTTCCCTTTAATGTCAATAATATTAGTTTCCCGAATGACCCTCCCGTGGATGCACGTATCTCCTGCATGCGCTCATCTAGGTCCAGCCTATGGAGGCAGCTCGCAAGACAAAAAAACGGATATGAAGTGTCTGGTAAGCCAAAAAGCTTTTTGTCTGAATTGTTTAACAGCAGCATTAACAACACTGTTAAAACAATTTAGAATATGCTTAGATTAACACGTTATTGTTTTACCCAAAATATATGCTCTTTTTCTTTTTAGTGGGATACTGGCCACCTTTATTAAAAAGTCCTCCCGGTTACCACGGCCTCTTTCTTTTTACTTTTCAGCTCACCCCACTTACCTCACCTCACTTCGTATAAGTCGATAAATGTGGATAAACTCACACGTATTCAGAAATACAAGCCTATAAACTTGTATGGAACTTATGTCCCATCCATGGGACATGGACGTATGATGAGTAACTTAAATTACCCCACCGATGGGGTATGCACAGTGAACGTGTTAAGTTGATAAACATAATAACTTATAAAAAACAGAATATCTTGTGATGCGACCACAACGCATTATAAACCTGTACATCGGACTATTATACCAGAGCCTAGCACGCTAAAGTGCTGACACAACCCCTTTTGTTAAAAGTATTGCACCAAAATAAGTTCTTAAATCAAAAAAGATAGACAGTTCTTTTTCATCTATCATTCGCGACACATATCTGTTGTCCTATAATTCACTATGGGCATCATAATAAATATAATAAACGCAGTTTTACACTTTTTCTAGTAATAGGCATTGGTGATTGACTGACGGAAATTAAAGCCGCACTTTTCTAAAGTACCAATGCGAAAAAATGAAAATAATTTATAATCTTTTCCCTAAATGGGAATAGAACCCACAACCACCATGCTTACAGTCAGACGCTGTCCAACTGGGCCACGACGGCCTCATATACAATTACTGAAGTATAAAATATATATTTACAGAAACATGTGCTGTGGTGATGATCTTTCGCAACACCAGTAATGACTTACTGCATATTTTGTATTCTAAGAATTTCAAAAATGCAATAATTTATTCATATCAATTTTATTGCCACCTATTTTGTCATTATATTTTTTATAATTATCAGAAAGAAGCTCATGATTGTTTAACATTTCCAAAATGTTATTCGGACACTTAGGAAGTTGAAAAGTAATTTTAAAAATCGTATAGAAATTAGAGGAGTTTCGTAGCAGCCCTTTGTAAAACGCATGTCTTAGTATATCAGGGCGTTTAGGCGGTTTTCATGTTTTTATAAGATTTCTAATATTTTTTCAAATATTGTTTTTCTTTTACTTCATTATCATCTTCATTTTTTCCTCTTTAAAAAATATGAGAACAAAAAGATTTGACCCAACGGTAATGAAGTTATTTAGCAATTACTTTTTATAGTTACTTTTAGGAAATTATGTTTATTAATATCGAGTGTATTGAGGAGACTTGCTGCACGTTATGAAAAAGTAAATTCCACATATTAAATTTTTACAAAGTATGTACTTATGTATATATCTTGAAATATTGTAAGAAACTGTGGAGTACACTGCTACGCTTGCAAAAACATATAGCCCAGAGGATTTTATATGTACATTTAAATTTATCTCAATTTTTAAAATTTCTCAACCATAAAATTGATTTCATATATGTGACAGTAAAAGCCAAAGCTAAATTAGATTAACTGCCTTGTGTTTATTCAGACACAAAACGCAATATCGAAATATTTGCATCCATAACCATAACACATGTATGTGGTGAAAATCATTTGATTCGCAACCACTATTTCGTTTCGTAGTACACCGCAATTTCAAAAAAAAATGTGTCTATTACAGTGTAATGAAAACATTGTCAACTTAACTAATAACGTATTAATCGTTGTCAATTTAAAGAGCCATAGCTCTCTCTATTCGAACTAAAATATCAATATGTTTACATATATTACATACTTGTTGTGTTTGTAACTATCAAGAAACTTCAACTAAATGCCTTGTCGTTGCTTTAGAATATAGATGAAAATTTTAAAATATAGTCTCGTTCTCGTTTATTTTATGGGCTTTTGGATACACGCAAATTTGAATCTCAGTTAGTAAAAGACTTAGTATCAAATTATGACGTCTATCATTCTTGGAATAATCTACAAATATAAAAAAATAAAACAAGAAGAACTCAGAGGAAATGATATAAATACGGGCAGATTAAAATAAGGTAAAATCCCTATCACGTATATAACTATATTAATTCTACAATTTGAATTATCTACTTGTTTCATTAAGCTGATTGTTATCATTTTCATTTTGATATGAATTATTGTCAGAGACTCTATAAGTTCAATTTAAATATAATAAATACCGTGTAGTAAACTGAAACTATTGAAATTGATGTGTAGGATGTTTAACACTACGAACTAATCGAATTATGTTTTGTTACCAAAAGGAATTTTACTAATGACATGTGTACTTCTTACAGCAAATGAATACTTTAATATTAATATTTTTATGTTATAGATAAGTAATATTTCATAAATTTAAAGGTACGGGTAAACAACTCAACGTAACATTAATCGTAAAGTGTACGTACATGCGATACGCTTGTGCTTTAAGCTAACCTAAATGGCAGGTGGATATTTTCAGTGCATACCGTTAAAGTTACCTTTAAAACCAAGAGCGTATAGAAGAGTTTCGTCTTCCACATTGGTGTTATATTTTTATATATATACTTTGAACTCAGCGGGATGTGAACCCGTGCTTTTTAGAGCGATCGGAGCGCTAAAGTGGTTATTCTAGCGCTCCGACCGCTTAGCCATGTCTTCTACCAGGGGCGTCGAAATTCTTATACGCTTTGTTTACAATTTATTTTGCCAAAAATTAGCATTTTCGTAAAAAAACTACAAATTTCTATTACCCAAAGATTATCCTACGAACAGTCGTTTGGCAAGAGGGAATGCTATTTAGTAAGTATTTTTTTGGTATAAATTTGCAATTAAATTGATAGCATAATATTTACTTCCCGTAATAAGTGGGAATAAAAAATATATTAATCTATAGACTTCGTACAACACGAAGTTTAAGAGAGACTAAAACATTGTTACTTTTAGTATGGGTATGTATCCCATACGCATCATAATTTTGTTCTCACTCTCCAGCCCCTCAGTATGTGAAGTACTGATTTGAATAGTATAAATACACACATTGGACATTAACGTATGAAAATACGAACTTATTCACGAAATTAATCAGAATTACGTTGGGTGGTTTGCAATCTATACAGATGGTTCTAAATATATTTATGGAAATTGTATGTTTCCACTCTTAATTAGAATAGAATTGTTATCTTATGTGACAGCAAGAGGAGTATCAGGGGTGTATATGATATTAAATAAAATTATTGAGTTATATGTCAGAGATATAACTGTAAAACTTCAATTGGTTGCTCCTCACCAACAAAGGGGAAATGAGGAAGCTGACATTTTGGCAAAGCGGGCTCTGATAGATAGGGAGAGAGGTACTATATATATTTTCGGAAGTTTTCGTAAAGTACAGAAAGGACGTTAGAAACATTTGGAAGGAGTATTTGAAAAAAAATCTAAATTGAAAGAAATATGTACTATATTTCTTTCAATAAAGAGTTATTCAAAATTAGCTTCCTCATATGTGGTTTAGTAAGAAGGAACTTACACGGCAACAAATTGCTATAGGCCTTAGGTTGCGTTCTGGACATGTTCCTCTAAAGAAGTTTGGTTTTCTTATGAAAAGGGTATCTACTCCAAAGTGTGAATTGTGTGGAGTGGATGATGATATTCAACCATTTCTTGGTGGAATGTGTCCGATATGCCGAGGCTCGTCAGAAACTAGTCCTTCGTTATAATTTGAATTTATTAGAAGTCGATATTTGTCACTGTTTATTGTCTGAATCTAGTTGTGTAGTGGCTAAAATGCTATATAAATTTAAGTATAAATAGTGTTCTCAGACTTAAGAGGAAATTTTATGTTTGTGTGCCTTAAATTTGTTTTGAGGAACGATGGGGCTGACATTTTTGTACATTTACTTAAAAAATCCCTAAATAAGAACAGATTAAAAAAATAAATAGATAAACAAACAAACGGAGAAATTCTTTTATTTATTATATTAGGATACTTTAATTCACTAATAACGTAACGTTTTTGTACACTACAATTTTTTCGATTTTAATTAGGCACATACAGCTCGGGCAGTGTAGGCAAACGTTAATACGCGTTTTATATAGGCTACTGAAGCCTATACTTGTGTCGCAAATTTCAAGCACTGCTCCGAGTTCCTCTCTCTGTAACGCAACAGCCCAAACCAGTACTCGAATAGTAAACGTATAGATTACTGATGAGTTTCTTCCTGTATGGATTTTAAGTCTGGATGTGAATACGTGTCTTTAGTAAGCTTGTATTTAAAATTTACTAAAGGATTTGCTTCCTCTTTCTTATTTATATACTTCTTCACACTTTTCCTCCTATAGCAAAATAGTCAAAGAAAACCTAGAGTCATCTAGTACACTTCAGCCTGAAATCGATAAATTGCGTCCTAAATAGCGGGGCTCAATGACGCGTCGTTTTGTCCAGTCCAGTCCAGTCCAATTTTATCAGTAAGGGAAACAAAGTAATTTAAACGTAATATCTTCAACTTCAAGTGGAGATCGAACCCAAAACCGATAACGTTTACAGTAAGACGCTATACCACTATGCTGTGATAGTCTTTTTATACTTAACAGAATACGTTTTCTTCATATGTTTATACTCTGTTAGTTAAATAGTTTTTTTTCAAAGTTTATATATTGAAATATCTCTTTAAAAAAACAATACAATATTACATATCAATATATTAAAATATCAAAAAAGTAAGTAATCAATATCGGGTGTTATAAGATTATGTTTTCGATAACTTCATAATTAAGTACATTAATTAGTGATTAAATTTATTGCAAATATAGTCATACGAGCATTTGACACAATACATTTGAACTTTGTAAAAAGTCATTAGTGTTTTTACGAATACCTATTTTTTATAATTACCTAATTCTTTCTGTGCCATTATGTTAGGTTTGAACATAGGTATTGCTTAATTGTAAAATAGCTTTTCATGTAATCTTAAATTTAAATGCGTTTTCAAAAGTTTCTCCACATTTTGTAGCGTAGGCTGCAACACATATGGTTTTAATCTTCTTGTCACAAAAGATACTTATATTAATTAGGAAACATTACTTTACAATTTTTTCTCATTTGAATTTCTAGAAGCCTTTTTTTGTACAAAATTATTACATTAAGAACGACATCGGTACAAACTATTATTGTATATACAATATACAATATCACAATTCAAAAAGATGGATATTATTTAATGAATACAATAAAAATTTAAAATCGGAACTTTTTATTAACGACGATGCCGTAAGCGGTTGAAATATAACCCACCCACTGAGGCATCGAATCCCAGAACTAATCGCGCATACACTCATACGTTGTGTTATTGCGTCACGATGGCTCAAAGAATACATTATATATGATGTATTAAACTACACTATGTGGCCAGTCATGGCGCAGTGGCACAAGCGTGTGACTGTAAACAACTGGTTGTGGGTTCGATTCCCACTCGAGGAGTGTAAATTGTAATATTTCCATTTTCTTCGCTCTGGTGACGAGGTATAGCGTGTAAGTTCAGCCACTTAACACGCAATGCCCCCGAATTTGGCGGAAAGTGGAGAACGGATGGTCTTAACACTAGGTTCCCTCTGTGTCCCTACCCTCCTGTGTGCGGGATACAGCGTAAAGCTAAAAAAAAATATAACTACATTAGCCAGGCAAAATGTTACATTTAACTATATAACATCCAACCGAAATATGAAAACTAAGTAATATAAAAATAAATTTTCTCTATCCTCAGAAAATGTGAAAAGAAAAAATATATAAATAATCTGGTGTATTCCTGAGCTCCTCTTTGTTGCATTTACTTTACTATATTTACGTGTAGTTTAATTATTTTAATTATTTCTTGTATCGTTTGTCTTCGTTGTTCGATGTTCGGTGCTTCGGTGTTATATAAAAACATTGTTTTTATTTCGGAGCTGAGAAAAGTTAAATAAGAGCAGTTTTATTTAACTTTTCTATTCATACAACTTAAAACACCTTTTCACCCTCTGAACACTAAGTACCTACACTAACTATCTACTATTTAAAATAAAAAAAACCAGCCTTAACAAATAAACAAGAATTTACTTGCTAAATATTCCATGCAACATGTAGAGTAATCAATTTCGCGTATTTGTTTACAAGTAGGTGTATGGACACGTAATAATTGCCAACTTGCGAAATATGAAGCCTCTAAATAAAAATTATTAGTAGCTTCCGTTATATCTTATCTTATATCTTTAAACGTGCAATAATTATATATACAAATATTTAATCTGGATCTCGGAAACGTCTCCCATGATTTCTATGAAATATAGTACATAGGGGGGTCACATAGTACATAGGGGTTTCGGAGACGGAAAGTCAATGTAGTCAGGTTTCATTTTTATAAAATGTCTTTTTCTCCCTATTTCCCAGCAATAAAAAACCTACTATTATATCATCAGTATAGGAATGTTAATATCCGTTATCGATAACGTTGTAATAGCTTAACTATGAAAGCGGGCGGACTCGCTAAAGTCCTCGGTTCAAATGCCGATACGTCATTGTTTATTTAAATTATATTTTTTTGTTATAATGCATTACTTTTTTATCAATGTTTCTTGTAATTATAATTTTAAAACCATAATTAATCAAAAAGGACAACAATTAGCTCCAAAAATTTCAATGGAGTATGGTTTCATGGAAATTTTTGATGTAAAGGGTTGCGGAGGGGAAATGTCAATCTAGCTAGATTCGATTATTGTAAAATGTCGTTTTATACGTATTTTCAGACACCAAAAAACTATTATTGACAATGTTGTTACAGCTCAAGTGAGTAATCAGACAATACCGAAACCAGAAACCCCCCGGTTTCAAATCCAAACGTGCTATTCATTTAAATTTAAATTTAAATTATATTTTTTGTTATATCTATAGTTTCATTATAACAATTATTATAAAGAAATTGTTTGTTTTATTAAAATTATATAACCACAAAAAACACAATTTATTAAAAAGAAATACCATGAGAAGGGTCAACCTAAATGGTTCAAAAATAATCTTTTGTTTTCGTGGCTTTTCCACATTTTGAAATAAGATAGACTACTGGTGTGACCAAGGACTATTGTAAAGTGTTCGAAACGTCGAGTTTTCTAAAAACCAAAAATATACGCGATTAACCGGTTAAAAATAGTTTTAATTTCTACATGATTCTAGTTCAAAGAACCCGTTCGGAGCTCTTAAGTTGCGATTCACCATTTATGACATTGCAACTGTCATTGTTACGATTTTGCGATAATATAAACGTATACTGTTGTTTAATTTTGTTTAGTAATAAAAAATATATGTGAATCTTTTTCTACGTTAGCAACATTTTGGGTCTTTGTTGTTAGTTTACAAAATGTACTTATTAAGTATTTATTATATTTATGGTCTATATAAGTCTTTACTAAATTATTACGGTTACAGTCATATAAAAAAAATAATCAGGTAATGTAAAAAACTTGTCGCTTTAGATTTTTTTTTATATAATAAATAATAATCATGAATATGAAGATATTTTTGTTTTTTTTGCTTCACGCTGTATCCCGTACACAGCAGGGTAGGCAAAAGAAACCTAGTGTTAAGACCCTCCACTTTCCGCCGAATTTGAAGGTATTGCGTGTTAAGTGGCGGAACTTAACGTCGCACTTTGCCTCGACACCAGAGCGAAGAAAATGGAAATGTTTCCACTCCTCAAGTGGGAATCGAACCCACAACCAGCCCCATGAAGTATTTACATTTAAATTATTTATTATACACATACGGAACTAAGCGATTTAAATACGCAAAAAAAATTAAGTTACAATTAAAATAATTTCAAACTATGTTAACAGCAAAAAATGCTACTGTAAATTTTCATTAAAAAATAAGCTAAAGAAATGTAAATAAAAATAAATAAAGACACTATTGAAAATGCAAAACATTTCTTAAACAAAAAATGACAATTTTACGTAAAAAAATTGAGAGATCGACTTTGACTAATTAAAAACTATTCTAAAGGAACTTAATTGACAATATTTATTTTAAAATGATAGTAAATAAGTAATTACTTCGCTAAAATAATCATTTGGCCAAAGGCAAATGAAAAAGTTAAACAAAACTTTAGAGAAATACAAAAAATTCAAAGGGCGAATCTACAAGCACCTCATGCACTACTCACCCACTTTTTTAGTAAATTAACTTCCAATTAAAGTTTGTTCACAGCACAACACTTTCTATATAGTTCGATTCACTTTTAATAAATTTTATATTTATACGTGGACGGTCCGAGGGCGGGCGGACGTGCTATCGGCTCGAGCTCCCAACTTGAAAAGTGATGCGGGCCAAGCGACTAACCTATTTGGCCCGTTGTGATGAGTCGTAACGCTTCGCTGTAGCCTGTCACGTATATGGTATATACTAAAAAAATATGATATTATTAATAAAATTTCTATTAATAAGCAATATTCATCTAAAAGTAATAATATTTAAAAAAAAAACAATATCTAAACGTAAGTGGGGATACACGTTCATTGGCTGATCTGGAGCGAACAAAACCAATAGCGTTGAAGGAGGAGTCAAATTTCGGCGAGACAAGTGGCCTCCCTTATTCTAATCTTTGTCGTAAGCAAAAATACGTTCACCGATCCCTTAGACCCTTCACAATAAGGCCGCAACCGCAACGCTACTAGTATTCTAACTGCCCGTAACGGGGAACTTTATATTTTGTTAACATTTTTCACAATAACCATTTTAAATCTCAAACATACTATTTAGATTACCATGTTATTTAATTTAATCACAGTTCATGATATTTTTCTTCAATCAAACGGTAATCATTTCTTTCGGAAACAAATAAGCAAAGAATGTAGTGTCCTGCATTAAAATATCGACTATGAAATAACATTTCCTTTATAGAGCATCATTACATAAAAATATTTTATTAAATAACACTATGATGTGCAGGGATAATATATTCGTTATTATTTGCTTTTTGGTGAACTTTTTCTGTGTATATAAATTTTTGATTATTTAATACAAGCGACCCGCTAGCAGCTTCGCCGCGTGAATTACAACTTTCAGCCTCTTTGGGATTGTTTTTTTTATAAAAAGATATAGGGTAGTCTATATTTTACTTTGCTTTATTAATAATGTTCTTGAGCAAATTCATCGATACATCTAGTAAAATGTCAACTATTTGATATCATATAGCAATTCAAAATTCAAAACAAAAAAAGGTTCTAGTAAGAAAACGTAGCGACATCTGATATCATATAGATGGTATACAATCGTAATCTTGAAAAAGACATTTAGAAAACTCTAAGTGTGGAATAAACTTTAAAAGTGTTTAAAAGTATTCATATAAATAAACCGGCCATAACATATTAAATAAATTTTATGGTCATTTTATTTTACAATTGTATTACTTATTGATATTAAAAATATAGCTTTACTTGCAAATAATCAATATAATTTGATTTTGCTAGTTTTTTATTTTTCTGCGGAAATAGTATTGAATACCAGAATAAACTAACGAGCCACTCGCGGCTTCGCTGTGTGAACTACTTCTTTCATCCCCTATTTCAGCACCTTTGGGTTTCTTTTTAGAAAAAGAGAGGTAGCCTATGCTAGACCTTGCCTCATCAACTATTTTCCTGAGTAAATTCATCGAAATCTGTCAAGGAGTTTAAATCTTTCATTCTTACTATATACTAAACATACATTAGTTTTATCCATTGATTTATCTCCTGAGGTTTGATTTTTTTAAAAGTAGCTTAAATTTGATCCTGGGTCTTCAACAATCTTCATAACCAATTTCAATTTAGATAACCCGTGAAAACATTATCAGATAGAACTTCTATTCCTACACGGGGAATGATTATATTTGAAATTATTTCATTTCTCCGCCCTGGTGACAAGACAAAGCGCGGCATCGACAATTACCGCTCATGGGTTTAAAGAGGGGTTTAGGCCAAAAGTGTCGAAAACACTCTCGTTTTGACACTATTTGCCTACCATGTTTTGCGGGAAAACCGTGAAACTAATCTAGGTAGGATAAATCTAATAACATTTAATTTGTAGGTTTCCTAGTATTTGCCTAAATATTTGTAGCCGGAAAGTCGTTTAATAGATAGTGCTAAAGCTGTCTTTAACCTTGCGTTCCGCTACCGTACCGTAGAAGCGGAAAATAATGCATAAAAGTAAAATTAATTTTAAAAAAATATAAGATTGAGTTATTATTCAGGTTCAGTTTAAATGATTTGGAACGCAGGCATATGCCTGCTATATTAGTATTCTTTCGAATAGATCTTCATTGCAAATGATTTCTTAATAGATATTGCCTCTTAACGGAACCTATTATTTTATGTTAGGTTGCGCAATGGTTTTTATTTGATACCTGACATAGAATAATATCATAGAGTATAACGTTACGGCAACTAGGGAACTAAGACTTTTAACGCTTTTCGGCCTGCGTAATATTCTAAGACGTTTAACGCTTTTCAAAATGGTATGTCTCAGTAAATTTGCATACACTTAATTCATTTATTTGTTATTAATTTGGCATTAATTTATTTGTCTGAAAATAAGACCGCGAAAATTTCAATTCGAAGTATTACGCTGGCGTCGCTAAACGTTATGAGTCGCGTTTTATGCGTACTTGTAAGTACACGCTACATGTAGGGTAAAGGAATGCACGAGAGCCAAGTATTACTAAAAGTACAGGTCAGTGAGTTGCCTAAACGATAGTGTGGAATCTTAGTTCGGTTGGTCGGACCGTACCTACCAGTAGCATTTCGTAGCCGTAGTCTGTTGGAAATCGGTGACTGCTTTCTATATGGTAGTACGTGGACGCGCGGTGTGCGGATGCCGCTGGGGAGGGACGGGTCCTGTGGAGACCGCAGAGGCCAAGTGTGGCTCTGCCGGTGGAAAGGTCAGCAGAGACCGATGACGAGTCCAGGTGTGGCTCTGATGGTGGAAAGGTAGGTCAGCAGAGACCGATGAGGAGTCCAGTTGTGGCTCAGGTGATTGTTGGGTCCGATAGAGACCAAAGAGAAGGCCAAAAGTGGCTCAGATGGTTGTTGAGTCTGGCTCGGCATTCATGTGGACTGCAAGATTTGTTGTTGGGACTAAGCCCATAGGCCACGAATAAGATACCCACTTTAGAGATAGTATTGTACTTAACAATGATCATAATTTGTAATTAGTATTAGTCAGTTCAAAAGATACTTGGTTGCTCTAGCATTTTCATCTGAAACTGTTTTGCTATATTGACTTACATTAAGAGGCGCTTAAATAAAGACATTGTGAATTAAATTTGTCACTATTGTAAGCTATAGGATTGCCATTATAAGAAATTGAGCGGCCAAGGCGGAAGTCGTATTGACGGTCGTTGATCAACTGGTGACCTTCTAGATAACCCAGAAGTTGGCTGTTTATTATGCTCTCCATTAATTTGGAAAGCAGGGAGGTGACGGGGATAGGCCTGTAGTTAGTCGAATCGGAGCCATCGCCTTTCTTCGGGATCGGGTGTATAAGAGCGCTCTTCCACGAATCTGGGACTATGCCGGTTGAGGAGGAGAGCCGAAACAAACGCGTTAGCACCGGCGTCAACTCAGGAGGACATGTTCGGAGCTCTATAGGAGAAATGCCATCCGGACCACTCGCCTTTTGAATATTCAAGGAAAACAAAGCTCGACGAACAGCCTTTTGGCTAAACTTAACGTAAGGCATTGTTGTGGTAGATCGGCTTTCTCTTTTGCCGTGTGGACCAGGATGTCATTATCTGTGCGTAACGGTGGAAACGAGGTCTGGCTAAAGTTGCCAAGCACACCCTTGGAGAGTGCCCAAAACTGCCGCGTTCCCGACAGGTACCTCTCAAGTTTCTCACCGATTGTGGTGATATGCTGGGACTTTGCTCTAGCAATTTGCCGCTTAAAGTACCTAGTGGATCGGTTGTACTTCTCTTTTAAAGCTTTCACTTTCGGATCCTTAGTAACTAGTGCCACGGCCCAGGCTTGTTAAGCTTCGCGCTTGCCAAAGGCAGCTTGTTTGCAGGACTTACCAAACCAAGGCTGTGATTTGCCACCAATTGGCACCACAGAGTTAGATCCATATAGTAGTTAAGTTCAAAAAAAAATGTTCCAACTTTTTAGACCAAAAAAATGAATTGAAAAAAAATCAATTTTTTTTTCTCTCTTGGTATTCATCAGGACATAGCGGAACACGTCGCTTAAAAATATTTTCCATCTTAAGATCTCAAAACTAGAAACTTTAAGCTTTAAAATGCTTATTTTTTTATTTCAACGCAACCATTTTTGAGAAAAATACAGCCGCTTAAAAAATGCCAAAAAATTTGGAAAATTTTACCGATCCTTTAATTATTTCTGCTAGTTTATATATCTTTTTCAACTCAGTAAAATCACCGGTCACATGAATGAAAAACTACATTTTTTTGGTATTTTCTTGTAAACTATTAGAGATAGACCTTTTGACTATCCTATTTAAAGACATGATACAAACATAGATACATCAAATGTATGGTATATAGATACATCCACGCAAATTAAAAAGTTTTTCAAAATTTATGTTTTTACGGTGATTTGAAATCGACACTTAGTCGCATTCTTATCTATTTTTTGTGAATGATAATTATATTCTTTAGCTTGAATATTATTATTGTTGATAGCAGAAAAATATTCAATCGTGTATGTACCACCTCAAAAACGTGTAAAGTATCTTGCTTGCATTATACGTCATATATTTTGTATCGATTTTATTTACATTTAATCTATTTTAATTCTTAATTAATCCAAAATTTAGTTATAATACAGTAGAAAAATTCTTATGTGTACAATGCACGTAGCAAAGACACACAATGCTCCTGTGCTTAGTTAGAGAGTTCAGGAGTTATAAGAATAGAAAAAAAAATACAACTCCACGAATCAAAACACCAGTAATTTACAAACAATAATCCTAAAAACTAAAATTTAAATAAAATTATTTCTTCTATTGTAGATAAATTTAGAAATTACCTACTTAGATCGTGATTAAAATATAATTATACAAAAATATTTTAATAATAAATATGAAATTTCATATTTTACAGATAAATGAAGATTTAAAACCAGCAACGATAATTTATACATGAACTAATTTTACATACAACAACACAATTTTACATATAACAAACAAAATAATTCACTTTAAATAGTCAAAAACATATGTAGGTATATATTAATATATGTAAATGTATTTATTAATATATGTAAATAGTCAACAATTGTTCCACTGTTTGGTTGGAGTTCGTTCTACATACCACAAAGAGTATAACATCCTTTTATCATAAATCATGTCACTTCTGCATCTGTAACCTTACCTGAATATTATGAATTAAAGAATAAAATATCGTTCGCGTAACACACTATCTTAAATTCTAGGCATTTCTTAAATTTAATTAGATATGTTATTTAATTGCAATTGTAACCATTTTTTACTTCTCCTCAATTTATTATTTTCTGCTACATTCATTTTTAAACGTATTCGTATTTATATTTTAATTTAATTCATTCCAAATCCTGTTCTTACCTTTAGATTTATATGATGACATTTATGGTATGTTAAAAATTAAAAATCCAACTTTATATAGGATAGCAACTCCTTAATATTTCCACTCGTGTTATTTTACGATCCACCCAAGAGCAATCACGTAAAACTTATTGAATTTATTGAACATAAATGGAAATATTTACTTATAAATATATTTTAGACAGTTCGGTTAGCTTGTAAGGTATTTTTGTAAAAAAATAAGTTATACATTTGCATTATATTACTAATAGGTATTATCAAAAACAAACTTTAAAAAATATCAACTTGCCTAATGAGCGTAGGTAACATATATCAAGTGGAAGAAATGTATGGACACAGAGTCAAAGAGTTTTTCAGAATCAGAATCTAGCGAAGATTTCGCATTAATTCATCATTATTTATGTCTACAACGTCATCGGTAACTAAAATAACTGCCAAAAGAAATATTAAGGTAAAATTTACATTTTTTTTCAGTAAGAAAAACGGTAGCACAAAAATGCTTCAATATCGATTTTTTTGGGACAAGATATTTTTTTAAACAACTTTTAAACTTTATAGAATATCGCAATAAAGATTATTTATAGTAGGTATTTTAATATATTTAAGTTAAAAAACATACTCTAAAGAATGAATTGAAAGCATTTTAGGGTTTCTTAGAAAAATGCAAAAATAATTACAGTTTGAAAATAAAATACTAACAGCAAAATAGGACACGCAAGTTTGAGATTTTAGTGTTTATAAAATGTACTTTCATGCCTAAAATACTCTTAGTAATCAAGATTACTAAATAATGTTAAAGTATTTCTAATAAAAGAAAAGGTTCAAACTTGTGAAACACTACAAAATACGAAATTGACCAAAAAAAAAGAAATCTAATATACTTCATATCATTTTCGTTACTCCATACTTATGATGAAAGTTGTAAGGAGCTTATCCTTATATCCTATATTATGAGAACAAAGTTATATGTTACGTACAATACATTATTTATTTGTAAAGAGACCTTGGGAGAGTCGTGGGACAGCGACTCTGAGCGCGACGGTTGTGGGGTTGCAGGTGTTCAGTAAAAAGTAGTATGGTTGAAAAGTGGAGAACAGAGTATCTTTACACATTTTAACTTAATACTTTTATTAAAATTAAGAAAAAAACATTTAACTCAATACTTATAACTTAATGGCATACATACGAATACAAAACGTATAAACATAACTTAGTACTACCCGATACTATAGCATAATTATGTAAGGTATAAACTAGCGATATGTAGCCAATTTATTTACTAGAACAGGGGTGAGAAACGCCACAAGTGGCCCGCTAAGCATTTTTGTACTGATATAAACTATTTTTTTTAATTTGTATGGCCCGCCAGCCATTACCAATGTTTAAATGTAGCCCGTCAGACAAATTTCGTCTTAAAAAGTGACCCGCCGCTTAAAAAAGTTGTTCAGCCCCTGTACTAAAAAAATTACGGTGAAATATCTCTTTTCGCGATTCTTACACATTTTGAAATTAAATATTTTTAACCTAGGTAATAGCGTATACTTTAGTGTTTGAAAATACGTTTTAAAAAACCCAATGTTATCTAATATTATGTTCTTCATTCGATTGGTTGCTTAGGTATTTTTCGTTACTAAAACTAAATTAAAAGAGCTTGAGTAACTGCCTTGAAAAATAAATAACATCAAAATCCTCACACCCTTCAAATTTTGAGTCCTCGATGACCAATGGTTGTGCTGAGCTGGTTTTAGGTGTTTCCAGATATTTGGTCTTGCTATTGTTGACAATTAGTCCCATCTGTGCAGACGCGCGCTTTATATTTAAAAAAGAGGAACAAAGTTGTGCCTTGGAACGCGATATCAGGTCCAAATCATCAGCATATCCCAGAAGCTGGTCAGACTTATAAAATATTGTCCCAGTCGTGTCTAGTTTTGCGTCTCTGATACACTTTTCGAGGGCTATGTTAAAGAGTAAACAGGCCAGTGCGTCGCCCTGCCTTAGACCAGATGTTGTGGTGAAAGGCGGTGATGTTTCGTTCTGCACTCTTACACAACTTTGTGTCGTCCTCATGGTCATTTTCACAAGTCTGATCAGCTTGGTGGGTATCTCCATTTCGAGCATTGCGGCGTACAGCTTAGGGCGAAGCACGCTGTCGTAGGCAGCCTTGAAGTCCAGAAAAAGATGGTAAGTTGGGATATTAAATTCGTTCATCTTCTCAAGTATTTGACGGAGGGCAAAGATCTGATCTGTTGTTGACCTGCCGGGACGGAAACCGCTTTGGTACTGACCAAGGCTATTTTCTACAAACGACTGTAGTCTGCGAAAGATAATATTCGCTAACACCTTATATGCAGTATTAAGGAGGGTTATACCCCTATAGTTATTACAGTCGAGAGTATCACCTTTTTTGTGCAAGGGACATATAACTCCTAGGTTCCAGTCTGTAGGCATATCTTCCGTTTCCCAGATGCAAGTCATCAAATAGTGAAAAGCCGAGGTGAGACCCGAGCCGCCATACTTAATCAGTTCTGCCGGTATACCATCATATCCGGGTGATTTATTGTTTTTAAGGGTTTTGATGGCGATTTCGGTTTCTAAGATTGTAATGGGCTCTATAGAGGTATTCTCATGACTGTAATTGACTTCTTCAAGAGGGCTGTCGATACTCTCTGTTCCGAGTAGTTCTCCAAAGTGTTCAGACCACCTCAGTAAGATGTCATTGAGATCATTAATTATTTCTCCGTCTTTATTTCGGCAAGCAATGGTTCTAGGTTTAAATTCCTTCCTTGTTGAGTTTATTATTTTATAAAATCTCCGAAAGTCTTTGCAAGTTTTAAGTTCTTCTATATTTAAGAATCTGTTGTTTTCTGCAAGTCTTTTCTTCTTTTTATGTGTCTTCTTCTCTGCTCTACGGGCGTTTCGGTACGCTTCTTTATTACGACGGGTGTAGGCTTGGAGTAGTCTTCTATGAAATGTGTTTTTCTTTTCAGTAGCTATCCTGCAGTCCTTATCAAACCACTCACTTTTTTTCTCTGGTGTAGTTAAGCCGATAGTTTCCAGAGCTGCTGCTTTAATTGCATTGCTACATTGCGCCCAGGTTTCTGTTGGGGATGCTCCTGTTAAATTTAGCTCACTGAGATGCTCCTCTAACCTTTTCCTGTACAGATCTTTCTTTTGGACGTCTTTCAGGGCTTCTGTATTAAACTTTTCAGCTTTACTGCTTTTGTGTGTCTTTCCAATAGCTATTCTAGCTCTCAGTTTGGTAACCACTAGGTAATGGTCCGAGTCAATGTTAGCCCCTCTGCAGGTTCTGACGTCAATAAGGTTAGAATCTTTTTTTTTAAGTGACTTTTCCTTCTCCACGGACACAGCTCCGTGCCTTTGTTGTTCTTGATTGAATTTCTTTTTCCTTTATTTATTTTTTTTTCTTTCACGACTTCTGTTCGTCGTTCAGTGTACTCAGCTACATAAATCTTTATATTGGATAAATAGCCAGTTGTATGTACGTAGTGGTATAATATGGTTCTTATGGTATCTTTTTATTGTTCAATGGTTCTTTAATTTGGTTGCGAGTTTGGTGATAGCCTCGCTGTCTCCGGTTAGAGCTGTGGCGTCCATCTATTAGAATATGGTCAATTTGGTTCACAGTTATGCCGTCTGGCGCCCTCCAGGTACCCTTGTGTATAGCCTTATGTGGAAATTTAGTGCTGCCTACAATCATGTTTAGAGACGCTGCCAATTCAACCAGTCGTTGTCCGTTGTTGTTACAGGTCTCGTGTAGGCTATGTGATCCAATCGTGGGGAAGAACATCGGCTCCTTTCCAACTTTAGCATTCATGTCGCCTATTATTATTTTAATGTCTCTATTTGGACATTGATTGTATATTCTTTCAAGCTGGTGGTAGAATGCATCCTTCACGTCATCTGCACTATCTTCAGTAGGAGCGTGGGCGTTTATTATGCTGTAGTTGAAAAATTTACCCTTACAACGCAACACACAAAGGCGCTCGCTCACTGCTTTGAAGTCTATGATTTGGCACCGAAGATTACCACTCACTGCAAAGCCTGTCCCAAATTCATGGTATTTACTTGATCCGCTGTAATAAACTGTAAAAGCTCTTGACTGGATACATCCCGTACCTTTCCATCTCATTTCCTGTAGTGCTGTTATGTCTGCTCGGTAGAGCTTTAGTTGGTCAGTAAGAAGTCTAATCCCCCCAGTTCGGTTTAAGGTTCGCAGGTTCCATGTACATAAGCGGATGTCTTTGTCCATTTTCTTGCCAGGTCGTCGTGTTTTGATCAGTCCGGTATTCTGCGTTTTAGGTTTCATAATCATTTTGTTTCAGATGGGTTGGTGATTGGCCATCCGCATCCTAAGTCTTCTGGTGGGTTTGCCACCTTGGTCTGAAGACATACCCCTTTGATTCGGGTTTGGTCCCTGTACTGTTACGACCGGTTTTAAGCCGCCGGTTACTCGGCCTTCGTCCTATACCTTCTGCTACTGCACCTGAGTAAATAGGTGGCACTCAATTGACGGCGCAGCATTGCCCGGGGGGTACGAGCGAGGACGTAGGTACTAGGACTTGCTGATGTCACCTTCTTGAAGCCCTGCCACCCTAAGGCGTAGTGAGCGGCAATTCTCGGTATTTGAACAGAGTGAACTCCCCAGCACAAGGAATACACCCCACCGAGGCCTTGCATCAGCATTAACTGCACAGGATGTTATGAACAGTGTCGGAGAGAACCGACCTCCCCCAAAAAATAACTTCTTAGTCATTGAAAAATGTTGCTAGGTATATACCTACTACACAGATTTTTTAAAAGTTCATGTTTTAAATGAAATTTGAGGTACTAACAATAAAGAAAGAGGTTGGCTACGGTCCACTTATTTAATGAGAAAAATAATGAAATAATCAGAAGGATCGTAGTATAAAATAATTTAATTACGTAGATCTTTACCCATGCGTCACATGGATAAAAAAAAGTAGGTATAAGGTCTAATGAACGTAGAGGTGATTTAAGTGTTTACAAATAATGTGAATATTTTGTGGTTGTTGCACAGATATGGTGTCTGTATTACTACTCCGTAACAAAATCTTTTTTATTACTCGTAATTAATATATGTAGAATAAAAAGAAAAAATAAATAAAGCGACGGACATTTGGCGATCCGTTCACTCTGACTATTCCGCTATTTCCGCTAAGCGTGAAGCTGAAAAAGTTAAGCAAAGCTATGCAAAATAACTACTTTCTTTTTTTTAATTGATATTATGAGTCACTTTTATTTATCGAACGTTTTTACAAATAAATAAAAATGATTTGACTTCAACACAAGAATTAAGGTACAACAAGTAATGCCACCTATTGCCCATGATTGATAACTACTTATGAAAGCATTTTTTTAAATCATGTAAACATTTACAACGACACGTAGATACGTTTATACTTTGTAACAAATTATTATTAACATTATTTAAATAAATAATAAATTTAGGATTATACGCATAATATACTTTATATATGTTTTATATATTTTATCTATATGTCACAAATGATATTTGACGTACCTCAATCAATAATGTTGCCACTGTCACAAGTTTGCGGGGTTTTAATATTTTTACAATCAGTATCAGGCCATTAAAGAAAAAAAATCAGTATCAATAAAATTTCATTAAATAAATGATTACAGACAGATTTAACTGAAACTGAACATATTTAAATGAAAGTTTTAGTTATCACTGCCTGCTGTAAAAAAATAAGTAAATTTAAGGGTATTTTAGAAACACTTTCACATTGTTTTATATAAATGATTATTTTTAAAAATTTATGCTACTGTTCAGAATGTTTTAATAAATAAAAAAAACTTATATTATTTTCATTGTAAATATGTAATTTTATATTCAATTAATTAATTATTTACTGACAAGTATTTTATTAAACCTTTATTTTGTTTGTTGACCAACTTTTTCGGAAATTTGTGAGAATGCTGGCAGCACCAAAAGTAGATGTCAAACTTTATACTTCCTTATAAAATTTGACATATGACATCAGTAGGTTCGAGGTCTTCAAGTTGGGAGTATTGCTTGTTAGATTTGCTTAAATTAATAAGTTTAACTTACATTGTATAAAACTTTATAGTGTATTATAATATTTTATTCTGTTTGTTTTAGTATTAGTCATTGAGAAAATAAATCACTGATGAAAAAAGAAGGTTTTTAGAGCTACTCTTACAAGGTAAAATATAAATTATCAACTATTTCAAGTTTTACTACGTAAACTTCGTATTACGTATTGTTTTTTTAATATATTTTCAATGCAAATAATTTCCATATTTTATTTTTCGTATAGATAATAATGCCTTTTTAAATTGACTTATTTTATAGCTAGTAATATCATTTCGCCGAATTTCCTTCTAAGCACGCGATATTTGTTGAGTTTTCGGCTGTCAAAACCACATGTTTTCTTCTTCAAGGCTAATTTTTTGATATTCAATTTTTAAATTTATACTGTACTTACAGTTTTTATTTTATTTATCTAGTAAACTATTATTTGTTTTATATTCACTATATTTTAATTAATACACTTGCTGTTTATATTATATTTTTATTCCTTTTTATTATGTAGGTGCTTTTAAATGCTACTCTTTTTCTTATTTATTTATTTAAAAAATATATGTACGTACCTATATCCTTAATCTTTAAAAATTATTATTTTATATATCCTTATTAGTTTTTTTTATAACTGCTTAAAATAAAAAATAATACAGCTTATTTAAATGTATTTAATAAATATTTTTCTATTATTATATTTTGGTAACATTGTAGATTATTTGAGTATAATTATATTACAGCTTGGTATTTTTTTTCAGACAAAGAAATTAAAAAGCATAGCGATGAAGATAAACAAAAAACTGCTGCCCGTCAAGGCTCATTACTTCCTTTTTAACGCTGGTAAGTGGCCCTAGTAGAAAAACATCCTCTTAAGCCAGTGTCAACAGAGTAATTATTTTCCTATTTAGGTTGTTACAATTAAATTATCACAGGTAAGTGCTTATTATTAAAGCAGCCTATAGAGAGCACTTAGAGTTTTTTTAACAAACTATTTATTTCTTTAATATATATTTTTTATTTATAATTAACATCATCATAGCAAGGTGGGACAGTGTTAGTACAAGCAAGAGTTATGACAGTTGTAACTTGGAAGAACTCTATTTTAATAATAACACCTTTTGTTTTCGCAATTATTACACATTTTTGAAACGGAACTATTTTTAACTGGATTAATCACATATTTTTGGTATTCGCAAATACATTGTTAGAAAACCCGACGTTTCGATCACTTTACAGTAATCTGTGGTCACAGGTAGTCTCAGGTATATTACACGCGACTAATCCAGTTAAAAATAATTATATTTCAAAGCTCTATTTTAATTTAATAGGATTTCTCGATCTATACATTTAAAAAAAAAAATCATGCCTTAATTGGTATCCCCGATTTGTTTGATTGGTGAACCCAAAGTTTCGATCACTTGACGTTTCATCTTCGATAAGTAAATTTTGTAAAGTATTTGACATAAAGGGTTAAAATTGTTTCTAATAAAAATTGCTTTGAAATAGTTTAGGTACCATTTCTTTACTCTGCTACTCTTCTAAGAAATAGCGCGACGTTGGAATCCTTAACACAAGGTCTTCTCAGTCGATCCCGCGAAATGCAGATGAAGAGTTAAGCAAAATATATATACTACTAGCATCCCGATCGCGGCTTCCCCGCGTGAACTACTTAGCTATTTATGCGAAAATTCATTACAATCGGTCAAGCGGTTTAGATTTTTCATATAAACTTTCATCTCCTATTTCAACAATTTACAAGTTGATTTTTGTAAAAATATGTAACATAGACTATGTCAGACCCAGAAATTTTTGCTACTTTCATTCTAAATTTCATCAAAATCGGACCGGTACATTAGCCGTGAAAGCGTGACAGACAAACAGACAGACTTTCGCTTTTATAATATAGGTATAGATAAAGGTGATCTAAAGGGATATTGTTGGTGTTTTAATTGCTTATTAATATTTAATATCCCTTAAATAGTTTCAAAATACATTTGTTAGTAAGGGAGACCGGGTACAAAAGTAATACTTTGTACTTTTACCTTGATTTCTGGCTGGGTGCTTCTGTTGTCAACAAATCAATATGACCATATACAAATTCAGCTTATATTCTTTCATCACTATTTCATTTCATTACTTAAATTAAGAATATTTTTGTTCGATTTGTTTTCTTAAAATAGATTTTTTTTATAATTTAAAATACAGAAATTTGTGTAATGTTAACAAGTTTTTTATAATCAGACTTTTATGATTCAGTCATTATTATCTTACTCAGAATCACAATTATTGTTATTATTCCACATGGGACCACATTTTACATTCGATACATTGTATCCATCGTTCATTTCGTCGACTATTGCGAAAAGTTTCTAACCAGACAAGACAGATGAAATAGTTGTCATCAGACCTATTTTCCTTTTCTTTTGGTATAATAATGTTACATGACACACATTATATTTCTTTTTGCCTGCCCTCTAATTTTTGCACCATCTTATAAATTTTCTTCAGCTGCTTTTCGATACACTTCCGTGTCGGTTGTTCTTCTTTCAGTAGTCCTTATGTGTTGTCACGGCATTCTGTTTGAAGTAAAGACACACGTAAAATATGATTGATAATTAAACATAATACCGGGACAAAAGTAAGACGTTACTTTTGTACCCATAGGGCTTTGTTACTTTTACACCCGTCAAAACGTGCAACATAATCGTAAAACGGAACGTTCTACTCAAAAATAAATTTAAGCAATGTATGATAACTCTAATCAAGAATAGATATCCAAACATTCAGATTACTGTCCTTCTTTTAAGACTAACTAAATATTAAATAAGAAAACGTAAAAAAAAATACTTTTGGTATGTGAAAAACACGTAGCGTCCTGTAACACAGCCTAACAACGCGTGGCGTACGCGGCAACGGAATATACATAAGGGAGACGCTTCCTGCTATCACCTGATGCAGCGGTATTCGACTGTTGGACAAATCTTGAGAGAATTTGTTACTTTCGACCCGCCGTTACTTTTGTACCCGCTCTCCCCTACTTGCATTTTGTATAATTCATATTTTATATAAAAACATAGAAATGTATATTTCTATTATGCAAATCGTAATGCATTTTAAATTATTTTTGCTATTTGTTTTAAAATTGAATCATTTAAAATAAAGAACTCGTCGCATGCACAGTAAAGGTAATTTAATTTTGTTAAAACAACTGTAACGTTGAATACGTTATAGTGGTTTTAACAACCGAGCCACTAATTAAATATGAGAGTAGCCTTTTCTTCATTCCTGCAGTTAAGAAAAAGTAAAATGTTTTTTTGCGTCAATTACAAAAGAAGGAGTAAATAGATATAAAAAACAATCTTCGATTATCAAATGATTGCTTTTTTTTAGCTTCATCCCGCTGTATCCCGCACACAGCTGGGTAGTCCTACCTAGTATTAAGACACTCCCACTTTCCGCCAAAATAGGAGGTATTGTGTGTAAAGTGGCGTAACTTAACGCCGCGCTTTTTGATTATTCTAATATGTAAAATAATTTAATATTAAAAATTGTTTAATTAAAAAGTAAGTTGATAATATATGTATATGTACCTATATGCAATTAGCGTCGTTATACATCGCAAAAGTTAAACTATGCGAGAATGAAGAGAAAACAAGCTAGATTACAAAATATTTGACATTCGCGATTTTTACACATCTTCAATTAAAGATATTTTAACCCGAATAATCGCGTATAGGTTGGTATTCAAACATAGATCATAGAATATGTTTGACGTTTTAAATAGTCTCTAACCTGTACCAAAATACACACGATTGATCTAGTTAAATAGTTTCTTTTAAAAATACTAAGTGAATATTTGATTATAATAATAATGTTAAAAATACGATATAACTTGTTTATTTCTGCAATAAATAAGCATTTTATGATAAGAGTAAAATCGAATAGAGTAGGGCTATGATTAAATAACAATTTTCAAAATATAAAATCTTTTATTCGGCAAGATGAGAATGGTATATTCATCGTCAATTCGTAATGGGCTTGGGAATGCAGAACCAGTGGATATCTTTAGGAGAATTCTTTATCCTCTAATTAGTGATTGCTCACCAGCACTCTTAAAATTTTCATAGCTTAAAGTAATTTGGTAAGATGGAATAAAGCCACTGAATAGTCTTGATATATCTGTGATAGAAAAATGGATGCAAAGTACTCTGATAGCTAGATAGGATAGCTAGCGATCAATACACAGGTCGCCATGATAAGGTATTGGAAATCATATCTCAAGCAGTTAATCTTTCAGTAGCAATAACACAGAGAAATATAGCAACAATTAATACAAATGAACTTACGTGCTTCCTAACCATTGGGTATATTAATATATCGACAACAGAGGCGAAAAAACCACTCAGTAGATTTTTTGTTTGTCTGTCTGTTAATTTGTTTGTCAATCACGGAAAAACTACTAGATAGAAATGAATGAATTTTGGTATAGTGATAGCTTAAAGTCCAAAGGTAGCTTCTATCGGTTATATTTTCACGGGTAATCGACTGGCCCGATTTAGATGGAATTCCTAAAGAAGATTGTGGATGATGCAGGGTCAAATGTGGCTACTTTTTAAAAAATCTAACCCTATGAGGTTCGAAACAATGGATGAAACTTATGTTTGTTTAGTTTATAGTAAGGGTCTAGTAGGGTCTAGTAAGTATCTAAACTCCTTGACTGATTTCGGTGCATTTTCTGAGGAAAATAGTTAATGAGGCAAGGTCAAAAATAGGCTACCTTCCTTTTTAAAAAAAATAACCCCAAAGGCTGATATAGGGTATGAAAGTAGTAGTTCACCAAGCGACGCGGCGAGCGGGTCGTTAGTTTACCCAGGTATTCAATACAGTTCCCGTTGAAAAATAAAAAAAATGGCAAATTCATAATTATATTAACTATTTGCAAGTAAAGCTATTTTCTTAATATCAATAATTAACACAATTGTAAAATAAAATAAAAACCGTAAAATTTCTTAAGATATTGTGATCGGTTTATTATACTATATACCATCTGGTATATATGTATGAAATCTGCTATCATATGGAAGATATATGATAGCAGATTTCGTACGTTTTCCTACTAGAACAGTTATGGCTATATGTTATCAAATAATATAGACATATATTGATGATTTTCTCAAGAACATAATAAGTGGCGCAAGATCAAATATAAACTACCCCCCTTTTATAAAAAAAAAACACCCAACAGGCAATAGAGGATGAAAGTGCTAGTTCGATTTAATTATGAGTTATATGTAACGTTCAACAAGAGAATCAAAACTTGCGTACAATAAAATCAATACATTCGGTGCCACCAGAGTTATTACGTGGAATCGGTAGAAAATAGTTTAAGGTATGAACTCTACTAAGAAGACACCGCGGCAAACTAAACCAGGGACTTACTAATTCAAACTGTCCACTGAGAAGTGCTATGTAAAGTCTTATCACATAAAGATAACAACAATAAAGTGACACTGAAACAAAAAAAAAACTGAAATATTTCTATGAAAATAAAAAAAATGAATATCTGAGCATTTTCGTGGATTCACTGTAGGGGAGAAGGACTTAGAAGTCCCAGGGAGACGAGCTTGGACTGTGTGGGACTTTCGACGTGTAAACTTAATTAGTGGACCCCTTTGAAACGCACGTTAACGCTCACCTCTATTTTCTAAGCTTCTTTTCCTACGTAACTAAATTTGAAAATATCCTTCAAATATACTCCGACTGGTACTATGGACGAATAATTTCAAAAATATCATATTTAGATCTCAAAATGTTATCTCTTTATTTCTGGTTATTTGACACGTGTTAAGGCAATATTGGTTCTTTCCGTTATCTTACTAGAGAGTAACTTCATACCTATGTTATAAGTAGAATTAATGAACTACAAGAACAAATAGGCAAAGAGAGGTTTAAACTTGGTGTGCGATAAATAAATTTGTACACTGGGCTGTCAAGTCTCACTGTCAGGTGTGCACTATCTCATTTTATCGCAAGGCAATCCTATAGACGTATAGATGTGACTTTTTTCAGTGTAGCGCGTTTATAGATGTGATTCTTTTTAATGTTGCATTTTTTTCTCGTTTCATCGAGTTTACGAGTAGTGTTTAGTCACAATGATTTTAAATAAGTTTTGCTTTTATGCCTTATTGGGTTATAAAATGCTATTTAAAGTGTAATACCTAATTCCTAAAATTCAATAATTGTTCAAAATCGGATAATCATTTCGTATGATAATGCCATCTAATGTTAATCTGAAATTTTTGGAGGATGTTTATTGTAATGTTCTAATATAATAAAAATAAACTTAGAACATTTTACAACAAGCGTAACTTTATAGTTGGGCAGCTGCAGTCTTATGATAAGAGGTGAGATGTTCGAAGTATCTAAATGATTACCGAGATATTGATACCATATAATCCGAATATAAACTTTCTCGACTCAAAATGATGATAGACATTGTAAATACTTATATTATTAAGGCCCATATTGTTATATTATTATAAAGGCCTTAATAAAAAAGTTACCTATTTACAAGTAGTGAAATACAAAAAAAGAAACTGTTTTGTCAGAAGAAGAGAAACCATTAATTACAGTAATAACATAACTTACGTTTACACCTACATCCATAATGTCAAACTGTTTGAAAATGATATTTAACAAAATTTATAGCCATAAACATTGGCAAAAATTAAATTGTGTGATTTGTTGAAAATACAATATACTCCCTGCTGTCATGAATTACAATGTATAACACAACAATGAGTTCAAATGATCTGACTGTCCTGTCAGAGCTGATGGCACATTGTGGAATTTTAAATAAATACGTACATCTATAACAGTTATGAATAAACAGTGGAAAATTTACCCTCTTGTCTCTCGATAAGCGGAAAGCGCCCAGTGTTTATATATTTCCATATTGAAAAACAATTAACAAAATAAATGTTAATTTTTCATAATATCTTATCAACAATAAAACAACGAGAAGTTTTATTTTTGTGAAAAGTGTAGACAAATACTTCTGTCTAATATATAATGTAAACTACAAGTGAATGGTGTTATTAGAGGCAAATTACGAAACATGAAAAATAAAATAATATAACGTGATACTATTTGTTGTAAAAAGATTTAACAAAAACTTGATGCAATTTAAATGTTTAAAAATTATATACGAGTATATATCAGTACATAACAAAACATAAATGTGTAACAAGGAATGTACTTTACCTTACACTAATCTATTAGAAATCTAAACAAAAAGAAATAGAAGACAGTTAAGTTATTTGTCATATTACGATGAGATTGAGTGATTGAATAAGAAAACGGAAAAGCCATGATTTCGGAATCATGACAGTTTCTTTTTCTTACACAACATTAATATATTTTCTCAATTAATGTTGAGGATTTGATTGCCATAAAATGTATCGCTGTAGCAATAGTGAGTCGTATTGCTTTTTGATATTATATATTTTAATCTATTTTATGGATATTATATATTTTAATCTATTTTATGGATACAGTCATTTATAATCCACCCTTTATACTTTAAATGAATGCTACATTTGCTTACTAAAAAAAGGCATATACAATAATTTAACCAGGGTTAATTTATGCCTAAGCTGGCTTATTAAAAATATTTATTAAATATAATAATTAAACAAATTTAAAAATAGCAAACAATAAGTATTTGAAACAGCGGAGTATATATCTTAGATATCTACCTGGCCTGATTTAATTTAAGCAAAACACTACAAAATAGGAAATCTACTTTTTACATCCATTATATTTGAAGGAAATATTTGCTTGCACAGGAGCAGGCGCTTATCTATCTACTGGCTGTACTAAGATATAATCTTATTATATCTTAGTACAGCCAATGATCTCTTGATCATAATAAAATAATATGAGTATACATAATTCTAATATCGATCGATCTTCAATGACGTCTAGACGTTTGTTTTGCTAAACTAAATTATCAAAAGCCCGTGAACGGCGTATTTTGCCATTGGCTTCTGTCAAGACCAATTAATCTAATTAATGATGATCAAAAATATTTGAAACTAAAACATATGTCTCAGTTTCAAATACTTAGTTACTATATAGTAACAGCTCACGGATCCATTTAGGATATCTTTTCGGATTTTTTTTATTAATTACTTATATAATACCAGAAAGACCGTCCCTAAGGTAAGAGCGAGAAAGTCCCTAAGGTAGGAGCAACTCGACGTTGCACTTTGTCAGAGCGAGGACATATAAATAATTTAAATATATTTGAGAAATCAATGCAACATTTGCGGTAAGATTCTGTGCCGCTGCACCATGAGACCCACAGAGCGTGAAAATGAAATAAGAATATGTTTCATATAATTCCTTTTAAATTTGGAAATTCGATTTTCTTAAAAATTGAATTTCTGTATTAACTTCAAACTTGCTAAGCAATTAAATAATTATATAGCAACATAACTTTAGTTACTTAAATTTTAAAATATACGAGATACGAATTACGAGAGCAAATGCATATGTAACGATTCTAGTGGTTCTATCATTCTTTCAAATACGTTTATATTAAGTTTCATCATTTATATCTTGTGTGCGTGTGTGTGCGTGTGTGTGTGTTTGTGTGTGTGTGATATGCAAATGCAAAAAGCGTTGAACATATTTTGTTAAGGCGGCTTCTCCGTATATATTTTATTTTAGCTGGACCAATATAGTTCTTCAACAGGTGTTCCGAATTCAGAAAAATAATAGTTATAGTAAAATGCACGTCACGCTATTTTCATCACGATGAAGCTTCTCCGTATTTATTATATTTTAGCAGGTCTATTATTATTCTACGTCAGGTGTTCTACTCTTCGAAGTAGATTATGGCTTAAAGCCTGCCTAGCCCCGACTAATATGGACTTACATTTTTTAATAATGTATCGTGAATCGACTGACATAATGACGGAAATGTATTAGGCGATTTCAGAAGCTAATGAAATAATTTGTACAAAGTGATCGAGATTATTATAATTTTTATATATAAATTAACAAATCATGTATCACATATATGTTTCTTAGTTGACTCTAATAACTTTTTAGAAATTTATGACAACAGCATACTAAATCATTGCACTCAAAGTATATCATTAGCTTTCGAACTGTGATCACACTCCATCAATTTTCGGGGAAATTAAACTATTTCATCAACGCCTTTCCCAGTACCTATACGATCGATCTGATTAATATTCAGGAACAACGGGAAAAACAAAAGCTTTCCACGAAATCGGTTCGACATCGACAAAGGGAGTGCAATCACTCTCAAACATTTACTAGAATTACAATTTTCTATTCAAAATTCATATCAATTTTTTTCACTATCATTTAAATTTCTACATAGAACCGTTAAGTAACACTACATTGTCTCAGTGACAGAATATTGTATCTCTCTCTGACAAAGAAACGAACACACTGCGAATACGTTATAAGCCAACGAGACATCGAGATCCTTTAAAATTGCATATATGGCATTGTTTCTTTTTCAAACGTAAAGCCATTTTCCCAATATTCAGGGGTCCTTTTATGAAACGCTAGCGCAATATTTGAAACACAGTCAGTCAAGTATCGATTACCGACTAGCCGGATCGCTCTTCAAAAATTGGAATCCTAAATCTGTAACAACTATCCATATATTATAAATGCGAATGTCTGTTTGTCTGTCACGCTTTCACGGCTAATCTACTGGTCCGATTTGGATGAAATCTAAAATGAAAATAGTAAAAATGACTGGGTCTAACATAGGCTACTTAGTTTTTCAAAAATCAACCTCTAAAGGGTTGAAATAGGGAATAAAAGAAAAAATCTACACCGCTTGACCGATTGTATTGAATTTTGGCATATATATAGTTGATAATCTAAGGTTAAACACGGGCTTACGGCTTACGGGTTACTTTATTTTTCAAAAATTCCCTATGAAAGGTTGCAATATAACGAAACAGCCACGCAGACCACGCGGCGAAGCCTCGTGCGGGCCGCTAGTGCCGAACTAAACAGTTCAGCTATAATACAAGAAATACGGGAAGACTACTTAGCAAAATTTGTTCAGCGTGTTGCGTATTTTGCATTGACGTATTATAGGCGTTTTATATGAAAATGCACAAGTTAATTTTCATTTTCCAAGTAAAGCTATATTGAAATCCTTAAAACCTCAAATCGGTCGTTGCTCCCGCCAATGCACAAATTAATATATTCATGTTATATCTGTTTATGTAAAAGTTTTTTTAGGTTAGGTTAAACTTTTCCTGTCCTTCCTTGCTTCTTTCCTTCCTCATGTCCTGTTTCACGACATCCAGCCACCACTTCTTTGGGCGTCCGGGGATCTTGCTCCAGGGATAGATATACTAAGGCATATCCTTTCGACATAGCTCTCAGGCCGGCGTGCGACGTGACCATACCATCTCAGGCAACGCTCTTAGAGCTTATTCGCTACGTCACGGACTCTAAGACTACCACCTCCTCAGCATCTTCATCTCCGTGACGTGAAGCTCCTGATTGTGCCTGGACAGTGATGGCCAACATTCGCTGCCATATAAGAGGGCCAGTCGGATTACGCTCTTGTATATTAATCCCTTGAGCTTGAGCGGTATTCTGCGGTCGCCACCTATGACCTTACACCATTTCGCCCAAGCAGCGACCACTGTTCTCAAGCGTACTGTTATGGGATGTTATTAAAACTTGTTTTAAAAAAACCGATTTATTTAAACCTTAAAATAAACACTGTTACAATTTATGATTAAACTATTTCAACTGTAGCTTCAATAAGACTAAAGCTTAGGAACCATACACTTATATTTATAATAGAATATCAAAGAACGTGAGGTATAGATGGGTAAGGGGAATAATGTGGGAGATATACAGTTTTACATACTAGAGCGATATATAACAGTACCCTTCCAGAGGTTCATTCTTCGCTCGAGAGGCAGCCCGCTCTCATTAATGAGCGCTATGTCATCGGCATACATCATCAGCCATGGAGGCTGATCCTGGATATAAGCCGAGACAGTATCCAGCACTACATTAAACAAGAACGGGCTAAGAGCCGAGCTTTGGTGAACCCCGACAGAGATCGGAAAGGGTTTCGTATTCTAACCTAACCTAGCCATTGAAACGGAATCGCAGTACATGTCTCTGATGATGTCAATATATACCTTAGGGATCCCTTTGGATCGCAATGCCCACCAGATCTAGGAATGCGCCATGCAGAGCTCTCCTTTTTTCCCTGTATGCCTCCATCGGAGTCCTGAGGGCAAAAATGGCGTCAAAGTTTTCCGATCCTGGCTGAAATAAATATTGACATTCAGAAACAGTACACTCTCGGCGGAGCCTGAGGTCGATCATGTGCTCAAAGAGCTTCATGGTGTGACTCATGATCTTAACGCCCTTATAACTACCACAATCTTGAACACTGCCCCTGCATTTGTAAATAGCGCTAATGCAGCCTTCTTTTCGCCAATCACCTCCTGCACTTTGTCATTCCACTACCATGTTTCCTTGTCGATGACCCGTCCTAACCTAGAAAGGCCAAGAACTCGCTTACCTGCCGTAATAGTTGCTGATTTGGCTCAATCCCTAACTTCCTGTGCAGTTTCGGTGTCAGTTCGATATATTTTGAATCTCAACCTCTGCCAGAAAGTCGGTCTGCATCGGTCCGTTCAGCAACCACTGCTTGATCCGAGGTTTACGTTTCTTGGTTACTTTCTTTTTCGGGGTGACGACATAGTTCATGACAAGAAGACGATGTTGGGCCGTCAGGCTTTCACCAAGAATGACTTTACAGTTAGTCACCTTGCCGATATGACACCATCTGGTCAGCAGATAATCTATTTGAGTTGAGTGGGACGCGCTCTTATACGTGATAAGGTGCTGTGGAGTCTTTTGGAAAAACGTATTCACGACGGCAGAATACGGTTCTGAGAACATTTTCTCCCTCTGTATTGCGACGACCATAATCCAAACCCCGTGTACACGTTCAAACGCATCCGCAACCTTACCTACGTGACCATTTAAATCCTCCCCAACTATGATTACTTCAAACTGCTCCCAGAATGATTCCTTTTCGGACCCGCTGCAGCCCACCTGAGGGGTATAGGCGCTGATTAAGTTAGTAATTACACTCTCAATCAGTACCCGCACCCGCATCAAGCGATCGCAGTATCGGGCGACTTCAAGGAGTACCTTTCCGTATCTCGTCATATAGCACTACAGCTATACCAGCTTTACCTGAAGGCGACCCAGTGTATATCAGCCGGTAACCCTGTCCCATGTTCCGAGACTTATTGCCCTTCCATCGAGTTTCCTCATGAGTACATTTGCGAGTTCTCTGCATCGTCTGGTAAGAGAGCCAGGATTCCACGTTGCAAATCGGAGTTTCCGTTTGAGTACTGACTTGTCGCGGGTGTAGGGCGATGTGTCTGCGCTTCGTTTAACGGCGACGCCCTAGCCGTACCCAGTCTTTTATCTTTGTCAACTATTTGAGTAGCGAGGAGAGGTTTTAAGGGAGCGACTGCCTTCTTACCTCCAAAACCCCAGTAAATGTTAAAACCGAGGAAGGCAAAAGATAAGAGAGGAGAAGAGATTAGGAAAGAGGCAGATAGGACATCAGTTTCATGGCTTGGATAGGGGTATGAAAGTGGTGGCTCGAGGATCGGGGGTCGCGTACCCGTATGCCCAAAACTAAATATCGGACAGATACTTAGTAGGACACCCCCTGGATAAATCACTGCCTATTGCGGGCTACTGTTGCCTTCAGGATGTTACTTTTTGTATTTGCACACCCGCATCGAAGAAAGCTGCAACCTCCTTCAGTGCGATAACTACCTTGCCGAAGGTGTATTTCCCAATCTCCTATTTCAATTTTAAAAAGTAAAATGCTTACAAATGCTGACTGTATATGTATTTATTTATGCACTGCGTACTAATAAATAAAGTTTCATATTTGGCTACCTTACGGGTAGAACTTCAAAATCGTTATGTTAAGTTTTTACTGATTCTTAATCAGCAGCTAGTAAACAAAATTTCTACGATTTCTATACAAACTTTCATCCCTTAACTGGATTCCTTAGAGATAAAATTTCCAAAACCACTGAGATAAGATTTAACTAATTCCTAATCAGTAGCGATTAAAAAAAAATCATATTTGTTACATCAAGAATGACGGATTTCTATACACACATTCCACCCCTATTTGGCTACTTTAGCGAGAGAACTTCCAAAACTGCTGAGATACGTTTTAACTACTTCCTAATCAGTAGCAAATATACAAAGTTTCATATCATCTAAAATGACTGACTTCTGTTCAAACTTACAACCCTTATTTGGCTACCTTAAGGGTAGAATTCCCAAAACCAATCAGATTAGTATTTACTAATTTATAATATGCAGCGCATAAAGTTTTATATGTCTAACTTAGGGGTAGAATTTTCAAAATCCGTGAAATACGTAATTATTAATTTTTAATATCCCATAAACAGAGTTTCATATTTCTAACATTGTAAATAGATAAGCTTCTATACAAACTTTTAACCCTTAAATCACTATCTTAGGGGTGGAATTTTCAAAATCGATGACATAGAATCTTGATAATTTTTAATCAATTACCTAGAAATAAAAATTCACGGCTTTATCTTTAAAACTGACGGACTTTCATAAAACTTTTAACCTCTATTTCAGCCTGTTAACTCATGTCATTTTAATTCTAAGCGTACGATATAAAGAAAGCATGTTGTATTGTTTAAATGGTTAAGTTAAAGGTTTTTTATAATATCTCATAATTATGAGTCAAAAGTTCTTTACACACAAATAGAAAATGCCTAAATATCTATGTAATTAATTTTATATGTAATGAGCTATTTCTGAAAACGTTCGTTGAAATATTTTCTATACTTTTGTTAGTAACAAAGTTTATCTATTTGTGTAGATCCAATATAAAGCAAATAGCTGCATCAAAACTCATATTCACATTTTGAACATTTGAAACATGTTGTTACATATTTTGCAAAGTTGGTACATGTATTAAATTTTACAGTAATTAAAACATTATTTGCTCACAGTTTTAAATATTGTATTTCATTTTATTTCAAATTCTATGAAATGTTATGGCGATATTTATTTAAAGCTTATCAATATTACGGCAGTTATCAACTAGCTATTGCCTTTGAAATACAATATGTATATTAGTTTGCAGGGCACTCCAACCAAATAATTTTGGAATATTCCCTCATTTTGTGTTAGAATATTCTCTCGATATGCTGTCATAGCCACAGACAGCGAAGCTGTACACAGAGTGTTTGTGTAAACACTGACAATAAAAACACAGTTTTAAATATATCTTAATGTAAGAATATATTTTTTTTTTAGCTTCACGCTGTGTCCCGCACACGGCAGGGTAGGCAGAAGGAACCTAGTATTAAGATACTCCGTTCCCCACTTAATAAATAAAACACTAAGAATAAATAAAACACTAAAAATAAAAAAAGTGATTTTAAATAAAATAATCGTTACAAAATCGAACGACATTTGTTACGTATAACGCAAGCGATCAAGCTTGAACCAACGCGTGGCGGGAAATGGCGGCGAAGAAATGTAAACGTAACGCAAAATTTATTTAATTTTACACAAATTCACTTTTATTTTCTTAACTGTTCACGGCACTCGAGCCAGATCTCGGCAGACATAGGTACGAGATAGTGGGGACCGATGAGCCGACCCATTTCTCCAACGTCGGTATACACCTCCCTAGCACCATAGACCTGATTGTATATAGGGACTCCCCTAGAAGTTACTCAACTTCCATTGCTCTCGACACACTCCTAGATGCCTACGACTCAGACTCCCCGCCTATAAAACCTGTCTGCTGGTCGCTATTCGAAGCAAAGATCCAAGCTGCACCTCTGATGACAGAACCACTAACAGACTCAGGCCAGCGTCGATAAGGCAGAGCGGTACCTCACCTCTACCATAAAAACCGCCTTACAGGAAGCTGCAGTTCCAGCCTCCACCAACTCCACGACGGATTAAAGAACTCATCGCGCGTAAAAGAGACACGCGCTTGGCAAGGCAGAGGTCACGAGATCCATCGCTTAAAAGGAAGCTTAATAACCTTATTGAGCACATCCCAGATGGTAACTGGCCCATCACGCTCCTTAGCGCGTCATCCAAGCTGTTCAAGAGGCTGCTACTACCCTTGATCCAGGTGCACTCCCAACCGAGCCCCGAACAGTTTGGATTTCGCGGCGGCCATTCAACGACCCTACAAACAGTGAGGGTGGTTCACTACATTGCGACTGCCGCGAACAGGAAGGAGAGCGCAGCCGCGGCCTTCCTGGACGTCGCTGGAGCGTTCGATCGCGTGTGGCACCCGGGACTTCTGTACAAGGTGCTACAATCTGACATTCCTTACCACATCGTCCACCAGTCATCGCCGCATTCCTCGAGGACAGATCGTTCTGCGTGCGAGTGGGGGACAGATCGTTCTGCGTGCGAGTGGGGGACGCCCACTCCAGCAGCCGCCCAGCCACAGCCAGAGTGCCTCAGGGCAGTACCCTGTCACCAGTACTGTACGCAAGTTACACCGATGATATCCCAATTCGTGATGGCGCTACACTGGATCTATACGCAGACGCCATTGCCCTTCTCACCAGGTCGCTGAATCCACGCCACGCCGCCCTCAAGCTTTTGAAAGCCCGCCGCCGCTGGTCATGCAGGACCAGAACATCCCCTGGAAGACTGAAGCTACATATCTGGGTGTCATTGTTGACCGCTGCCTCAATATGCATCTCACGTGCGCAAAGCCAGGAATGCCGCCAAGGTAGCAATACACCTGTTGCGCCCCGTAATGCGCTCCGGACTACCCCTCAGTACCAAAGCTGCGCTCTACAAAACATACGTCAGTCCTCAATTGACGTATGCAGCGCCGGCTTGGTACTCACTCGCTGGCCCACGCCACGGAAGAAGCCTCCAAATTCAACAGAACATTGCCCTCCGGCACGTCACCCAGGTTCCTCGATAAGTCAGGAACGCGACTATCCACTGCGATCTCCGTATAGAGAGTCCGGAGACCTTCAATTACCGACTGGCCTCAAACACTTTTTGCCGCGCCGATGTCTCGAATCATCTACATATTCAGGACATCGCGCCGTGGCACTCAAGATCTCCAGACCGGTGACGACTCCCAGGAGACCTCTTAGTCCCCCCCCCGATTCCTGAGCTGCTGCCGCGGCCGCTGATTGTCTTAGCTGGGCCTCCCCCGAACAGTCGAGAGTCTCACCCGGCTAGGCTGATCGCCCAGGCAGCAACAAGATCATCCCCTCACCCCTAGATCCTAATCCTTAAGATAAGTTCTCTACTCTAGCCCTTAAGACCTTATCCATGGACCTGCCTATATTCGTGGGCAGAGAAAACTTCAATGGTCAGAGAGTAGCACCCTGGTACCATATCCCCATTCACAGAGAGTGAAATGACGACAAGTAGTAATTTGCATAGTTGACGTTGAACTGCGGTAGTGTTAGTTACTAGGCAAGACTCCCTCTCCCTGTGTGTTTCTAGGTTAGGTGTGAGAGGAGCTCGGGCAGTAGAGGTGAATATTTACCGATTATAAAGAAGCTTCTTGAGCCTGCACTTGGGTCACAAGCCCCAGGCCACTGCTTTAGAGTTCCTCTCCCTGTAATCGTGATGGGTTTGGTGCCCCGTAGTCTCTATTACGTGTCGTAATTAATATGCGTTCGTGTAGTGCGTAATGTCATAATACGCTCGTGGCTCGTTGCCTACGCCCAAGAACCATTCCTGACGTTTATCAATCTACATACATATCCGTTTACGTATTTGTGACATGCGATGTAATTCCTATATTTGTTACTGATATCATAAGTGAGTTATATCATCATCTCTCTAGATATTCACATTCTCTTCTTATTATCATACACCTTTATACTGTTCACTGACTAAATAAATATTGAGGTTTAAATATCCAATGTTTTAAATTAAAAATTCAAAAGTACAATGATTGCGACAAACCAAACAATAATAACGCATATAAATAACGGAGACAAAATTCTAGAACTGTTGTTCTGAAGTAAGTGAATGGCAACTAACTTTTGAAGGTACCATAATGCAATACGATATAAGTAACATATATTAGCGGAAATAATTAAAGGATCGGAAAAAAATCCAATATTTTTGACGTTTTTTAAGTGGCTGTATTTAAAAATAATTTCCAAATTTTTTCCGACCCTTGATTATTTCTGCTAGTGTATAATAATATTTAATCTGGAAATGTCAACAATTAAGCTTTGTTGTACAAATTAACAAAACTAATGCATTAGGTATGAAATTAGAGAGTATGTGACTGTCTTAGTCATATCGTAGAATTGACGATTTCATGATATTTTTGACGATGTCATGAAATGGTCGCAGTTCATGAAATGACCATATGAATTTGACAATATCGTTGATTCGTCAACGCTTAACGATTTCGTCATCGACGCTTAGTCATATCGTTAAAATTAGGTGACTTTATAATATATTTAATGTAAATTCAGAAAACGTGTGTAATTGTTAAATGTAAATAAGTGTAATTCTTAAAACGTGTTGTTAAGTCATTATATATTATGAAGAGGTTTTTGACTAAAACACTTTCCATCTTTAGAGAATCAATTAAATAAAAAAGTTTAACCTAACCTAAAAAAATATTTTATAATATTAAATTATTTTTGTGAAGATATTTAAAAGTATATTTTTAACGTAAAATAATCAAATTATCAATTCCGTTTTTAATTAAATAATATATTTAAAGCTAAAGTTTTTACTTGGTTACTAACAGCTGATATACGAAAACGCTCCTAGAGCCTCTATAGGTTGTTAAAGTAATAATTTGACGATTTGGTCAAATAAGAAAGAATATTTCATGAAGTAGTCACGCGTTTAGTTGATCATATCGGGAAACGTAGGCTGTCATTGAATTCGTCTAACGACAGCATGATCTGGCCAAACGATTATTTATCATTTCATGAACTGCTACCGTCGATTATACGATATGACCACGAAATGACTACAATCATCCGCCGCCGTCGTCGGACGCCTTCTTTGTCTTTCCCGCCAATTTCGTGAAATTGAAAATATTACGTCTAATCGGCCCAACGAGTGCATAATAAGTAGAAAATTTAAAACTAATTTCGTTGACGTATCTTTAGCGCTTATGTAGAAGTTATGTGTATTCATTACAAATATTCAGACACTTGTTGAATTTAGACGAATGTGCTAAATTCGAAGCTTAAACCAAACCAATATTGGTTAAATTATCCTCTACTACTGCAATGATATTGCAATAATAACAAAGATTTTGTATAAAACAAATCTTTATTAGGTTACAGTTACAGCTCATACCAGACAGAGTAGGTTTCTACATAAAATTTAATAATATGTATTAACTATTATAATATCATATTTATTCCTGTGTTGCGTGAAACAAAGAGCTTAGAATAATTGTATAGATAGAATAATCACGCATTACATTTATATCAAAATAAAATAAATAAAGTCCATACAAAAAACAGTTTTGAGCAATATTATAATACATGTTATTCGTGCAAATTCAAGTATCCAATCCGCTTTTGACGTACGTCGAAAATGGTGTTCTTTGATTTCAGTGTTCTGTTTGGCTTTGCTTTTTGTTTCAATGACTGGGTCTGGTCGTGCGGACACAGTATGCATCCTCAAATACGAAAATAAAAGGTACATCGCATGGGCTCCAACAGATAGATTTTCTTTATTAGTTTTGGTATTATAAAACATGTACATAACTTTTTGATGAATGAAAATAGTCTGTTACTATCCTTTTTATTTGACTAAATGTTCAAAAACTACTAAATACTGAATGTTTGACTAAATGTTGAAAATAAAAAAGTTACATGTATCATACATGTACCTTTTTTATTTTCAATTCCTTTTTTATTAGAATTTATAAATCCATGCTGAAAAAAGCTTTTATAAACAAAAAAAATTAAACACAAAGTTTAATTTAAATGTGATATTAATAAAATAATTTCTGTTATTGACTTCTTTACGATAACGCGAGGTATTAACGTTCTAGAAATTTATTTGGAAATGTAATTTAATCCTTTTGTTTCCGGCACATATTACTGAAGTATCATTAATATTAACTCTCCTTATACGTGGAACATCTACCAATCATATTTTCTATCGACTAATAACTTCTAATTGGTTATTAACTTATGTCTTAGCTTGGAATTGCAGGCAACAGTTTCTGTACCCTTTTGCACCTATGAATATTTCCAATTGTTGTGAAATTAAAAAAATAGAAATATTAAACTAAATTGAAATACTCGATTCGCAAACGATTATTTCCAAATATTCACGTATCAAAAAGAAGCAATTAAAAGCTGTTTAAATTATGAAAATATTCGCTTAAAATATTTGTTTCCAATCCTTAAACTTTATCCCTGATACGGAGTTAAAAAACTAAAAATTTACGCAGTTGAGAACCGAGGTATACCTAATAATACAATTACATATTTACACGCTTTTGAACTCGAATTCTATCTCTGTTTTATGAATACATAAAAACTCGAGTTTTAAATTATCGATTATGTAAATAAAGGCTTTCTAATGTGTGAGTAAAATTTTTGTCTATAATTTTTCCATACAATATGCCACACAATACAATATTCGACAAGAAACACAGCATAATAACTAGAAATGGGATATAACAGCAATGTGCACATTGACGGCGCCAAATTGACAAGCTTATATCGAAATGGATTGGAAAGCCAATATTTCAAATGCAAATTGGTCGGAAACAAGATCAAAGTGCAGATACATTTTAGTAGCAAACAACTCGGGTGCCGGTCCTAAATCTAAATTAAACCGTAAAGGCAGTATTGACAATTAACTAATCAATTATACTTATATTGAATTAATAACTCAGTATTAATTCAATATAAGTGGACAGTATTCGAGCTAGACTCGATATTCGATCACATTCGTTTAAAATAAAGATAACACATTAACCTGAGTTGCGGCTTAGTTTCATACTTTATAATATCTTTGCTTTCTCGATACGCTTATAGTGAGTAAGTACTTATATGGAATCTGATCTGTTATTCCCGAATTAGTGATATATTGGTTATTGCATCCTAAATATTATCAAAATTCGAAGTTATACATTTCTCGTATGTTGATATACGTGTAGTACCGCGATGGCGTATTAATTTGATTAATGATCACGTTATTCTGTTGATTACTGCCTATTGTATTCTCTAGTCCACCTCTTGATAGCAAATCATATCAATTACCATCTTATTAGTGTTAGCAACTAAAAGGATTTGACGCTGGTTTCATGTATCCTATTAGTATATTCGTTGTAGTATGTTTGTCTACACAGGCAGATTGCACCGCCTTGTAAATGCGCCCGTGGGCGAGTTAATTAGTTGAGTAGAATCTCAATTACTCTAATGTGTAACAAAACACATTAGAGTAATTGAGAAGATATTAGGAAAAATCATTCCACAATGTTTCTCATGTAAACTTATTAAAATATACTAGCGTAAATAATTAAAGGATCGGAAAAAATTACCAATTTTTTTTTACGTTTTTAAGTGGCTGTATTTTCCTCAAAAATGGTCGCGTTGAAATTTTTAAGTTTTAAGTTTCTAGTTTTGAGATCTTAAGATGAAAAATATTATCAAGCGACGTGTTCCGCTCCTGATGAATACAGAGAAAGAAAAAAAATATTTTTTTTTTTCAGTTCATTTTTTTGCTTTAAAAAGTTGGAACATTTTTTTTCAACTTAACCACTATATGGATCGGATAACTTGTTTATCTAGCTTCAACTTGCTGTTGTTAAAAATTCGATACATATACTTCTCGCTGAGATATCGAACTCTGACTGGAAAAGGATCTTTTTGTCTTTAACCATAAATATCTAAGTAGCCGTTGGTCGCACAAGAAACATAAGAAGTATTTTGAAATGTTCAGTAAACTTCCCATAAAAACAAGCTACTTTTGAAAAAAATATCTATCTTCATCTATACATTAACTTTAAAAAATATTAAAAAAAGGACCTTTTGTGGCTTTTGGGAAAATCAGGCGCTATGTTGGATATATCCAGAATACTGGTGATGTTGATTGTGCATTTTACAGTTCAATATATTCAGAAAAGCCCCACAAGGTTTCGGTTAAATTTATCTAGCCGTTTTTTTGTTTCATTCGATCAACTTTTTGAAGAAAATTAAAGGATCGCGATCTCGACTTTGAAAAATTACCTAATGAAAGTAAAAAACGAAATGATATTTCAGTTTTTTTCATGTTTTGTTATTGATAAGAGTGTTTAAATTTATAGTGTAAAATAAAAACACTATTATCAATATAAAAGAAAGGAATAATCTGAAAAATCTCACGTGTTTAATTACGCTAAAGGTGATATTTCAAAGTCGAAATCGCGATCCTTTAATTTTTTTGAAAAAATTGATCGAGTGAAAAAAAAACGGCTTTACGGATTTAATCGAACCCTTGTGGGGTTTTTGTGAATATATTGAACTGTATAATGCCCAGTCAACATAACCAGTTTTCTAGATATATTCACTTAGCGCCTGATTTTCCCAAACGCCACAAAAAGTTATTTTTTAATGATTTTTAAAATTTATGTAAAGAAGAAGATATGTATGTTTTTCAAAAATCCGTATTTAGTTTTTATGGGAAATTTACTGAAGATTTTAAAATATTCCTTACATTTCTTGTGAAATCAACGGTATTCGTCAGGATATAGCGGAACACGTCGCTTGAAAATATTTTCCATCTTAAGATCTCAAAACTAGAAACTTTAAGCTTTAAAATGCTTGTTTTTTATTTCAATGCGACCATTTTTGAGGAAAATACAGCCACTTAAATAACGTCAAAAAATTTGGACTTTTTTCGATCCTTTAATTATTTCCGCTAGTGTATATTCCCTTACCAAAGTTTTTGTACTTTAAATATATTTTAGGAAGCCATTTGTTATACTTTTGAATTAAAGCAGAGATATTTTTAATATTTTTAAACCGTAAATACTTAGCCGTAAATAGATAAATAATGCTAACTTCAAAAATAAGTCATAATAAGCAAATACCTGAACATTTGGCTTGGTTTTTTATATTTTCTAAAAAGGTTTTTTAAAAGCAAGAATTCTCTTACGGTTTGTTACTTCTTATTCATTTTAATAGCTGTCGGAAAAATATAAACGACAGTTAACAATTTATTGAAGATTTTCGTGTCCTTGTACAATATATTACAATATGGTTTACTTGTAGTAAACCTTTGCTTTAGAGAACGGCAAACTGCAACAAACGTCCTTATATTGTCATTCGCATTTGTAAATTGGTATCCTTTATTCGATAAGAGTGGTCCAGATCACAAAGCTATAAGTAATAGTTAAGAAAGCTTATGAACAACACTCAATAACACACTTATCTGGGATGAGAATAATTGACTTACAGATATCATTATAAGGACGTGGAAACGTCCCCGGTATGGAATAGTACCCGGCAACTAATAATGCACATCGATGCTTAAAACGAAACAGCCAGCCAGTTTCTGTTTCGTAGAGCGCTGTCTCTGTTACTCAGATGGTATGTGACGTTTGTCACTGGTTCGTCAGTCTTTGTACAGATACGGTAGAGTACGGTCGCTTTCAGTTTCAAATATATATATAGAGTTTTTACTATCCCCAAACTATTATTTTTACAATGGCATCTTTAATAAAAAGAGGAAAACCCTTGCACGGTCAGTCACGTGAAATTATATATAATGTTTATAAATATTTTCTACCGCTTCACTGATAGACTTGTGATAAATACGAATGATAATGACAGTGATTTTGACCTTATTGAGAGCACAGATTGTGAAATGGAAGAAATTGGGACTTCTGGTAGTTAGGCTCGCACATCTTTTTCATTTTTTTTATATTTTCAGGCGTCAAATTTAATTATTAAATAAAAAGGAATCGACATCGTTGAAGTTGACAACTATATTGTCATTTTAACAGCTTTTAATAGATACCTCACTATCATTGTTTTAAGCGAGAGAGACAACGCTCTACTAAATCGAAGCTATCCGACTGCTTCATTCTAAGCATCGATGTGCATTATTAGTTGTCGGGTACTATACAGTTGTTATGTTAGCCGATTAGTCGGAGTATTTGTTGTTCGCTTAACAATAATTATTTTATTAATGTCAAATCGTCGACTTGCGATCGACTTCGATCATGGTGAGCATCGAGGAGCACAACATGCACTAAATGATCCATTATAAGAGACCTGCCCATCTTTAATATTAATACTTGACCGAGTGTACTCACTCGCTAAAATAAATTCAAGAAAAAAATCACAAAGAGAAAAAGGAAAAAAAGCTGGAAAGTACACGGACCTCGAGTCTGTGGCGTCTAATAAAAAACAAAGATTAAAAAATATATATTGATACTTGTAAACATGATTAATATTAATTTTGTACATTATTAAGCTACGCTCAGACTGGACCGCAAAAGCTTTTTGAGTGATGCAGCAGTGTAAAACTAATTTTTGACTTAATTAAATCTGTCTATGGCGTATTCATTTATGCAACTACGTCAATAATTTTGTATAGGTCTCCCGTTAGTCATTGTAAGCTGTGTTCTACAACATTGATCTATAAAAAAAATTCTCATTCCTTAATTTTAATAATATTTCACATGGAAAAGTGTGTTTGCTTATTTTTTTCATTTCGAATGAAGCTATGTTATTTTATGGCTTTTTTGAGTGAATACATAAGTCGCTATGGAGCGCGCAATGCTTGGAGTTTCTCTGGCTGACAGAATACGAAATGACATTATTCGTCAGAGAACCAAAGTCACCGACATTGCGCGTAGGATCGCTACGCTGAAGTGGAATTGGGCCGGTCATGTCTCCAGACGTAACGATAACAGATGGAGCCGACACGTCTTAGAGTGGAGACCGCGCTTAGGCAAGCATAGCGTAGGACGCCCTGCAGCACATTGGACAGACAACTTGAAAAAGGTGGCTGGCAGCGGGTGGATGCGCGTTGCCCAGGACCGGGAAGGTTGGCGTTCTTTGAGAGTGGACGGCAGCAGGCTGAGAGATAGATAGATATAAGTCGAGTCGTAAGTTTTGTCACATTGTTTGTTTTTAGAATAATCATTTATATATCAAAAGAAATGTAATAAAACATGGATTCTTATTTTAATTACTATTATTCAAAATGAGCTCCGCGATTTTATACACAAACCTTCAACCTGCGCGGCCAGTCGTCTATAACAGCACGCACGAGGTCCATGTCAATATCGGCAGCTGCTTTGATCAAGGATGCCTTGAGTGACTCAACATAAGGATGGCGTGTTGAGCAGGCCTTCTCCTCTAAGTGTTGCCATATTTTGTTATCCAACGGATTTAGGTGCTAGTGCAGAATATTGCTGGTATACTCAGAGTCTGTTATTGAACATTGTATGAGAAAATGGTTCCACAAGGTTCGCGAGGACTGTATTCTTTAGTTTGCATATTATTATTGTTGATAGCAGAAAAATATTCAATCGTGTATGTACCACCTCAAAAACGTGTAAAGTATCTTGCTTCTTCTTAATTCTTAATTATTCCAAAATTTAGTTTTTACTTATTTATTACAATATAATAAATACTTTTCTTTTGCTTTCAAGAATATATAATATAGAAGGAAAATTCTTATGTGTACAATGCACGTAGAAAAGACACAATGCTCCTGTGCTTAGTTAGAGAGTTCAGGAGTTATAAGAATAGCAAAAAAATACAGCTCCACGAATCAAAACAGCAGTAATTTACAAACAATGATCCCAGTAAAACTTTATAAGTATGTGCAACAAATTTTACGAAAAGATCGAGTATAGCACATTCAGAGAATGCAATGAAGAGGGGCAGCAAAGCAAGCAACCGAGCGTCATTAGTTAGCCATGCTTTTGAATGTATTCTAAAATTACAATTTGTGCAAATATTTTATTCTATTCACACAATTCAAATATTTTATTCTAATGTGTCCGGCGAATCAATTTTAAGCGAAGAAGCAATCGTACTGTTTTCTGCCTTGTAATAATTTCTGAACATTGTATATTAATATTATAGTGCACTACACGTGAGATCCAGATCAGACTACGTACTTATGAGTACGAATACGTTTCGAGTGCTATTGTTCTATCAAGCATCAAATAGTGCTAGTTAATCTTGTTATTACTGAAGATTTCAATCTTATCTCACTACATCATATAAAACCGCCTTCCCCCTCTGTCTGATATACCTATACTATAACATGATTCTGCTTACGTGAAATATACATATATATATATATATATATATATATATATATATATATATATATATATATATATATATATATATACGTATGCGTATGCGTGCTCTATATAATGCTCTCTATATAGAGAGCATTATGACCGCCGATGCCTACATAGATATAGCCAATGAAATTTTGGAAGAATCGTCGCTGAAAGAAGAACAAAGAAGATGTATTCATCTTCCAACAAGAGAACAATCCAAAACATGTGGCTCGGAAATAATATTTTTTTTCCGATCTTCCAAAATAAATAGTTGGACTGGCCTGTACAACCGCCGGCCTTAAATCCGAAAGAAAATTTGTGGTCGATTTTAGACCAGAACGTCAATAAAAGTGACGCGACGAATAAAAAGAAGTTGTTCGAATCTTTGACTGAAGGCCTGGGAAAAATTGATCGGCAATATTAATTAATGTTGTTCAAACTATGCTCCGACGTTCAGAGGTTGTTTTCGCAGCAAAAGGTAGTCAGCTATGTATATATAATAAAAGAGTAGAAAAGTCAATTCTGTACATGAAAAAATTCAGAAAAATTTTAATTGGGTGCGTTAATATATCGATAACAGAGGCCAAAAATCCACTCAATAGAATTTTTGTCTGTCTGTCTGTCTGTCTGTCTGTCTGTCTGTCTGTCTGTCTGTTAATTTGTTCGTCAATCACGCAAAAGCTACTGGATAGAAATGGGTGAATTTTGGTATGGTGATAGCTTATAGTCCAAAGGTACATATAGGATCGTTTTTATCCCGGTTTTCCATGTAGTTTTTTTTGGAAAAAATTAAAAACCGATATAAGTAAATTATTTGTATACTGATATCTACCGGGTAGAAATTAATGAATTTTTGTATGAAGTTAGTTAAGAGGTTAGAGCAACATATGGGATAGTTTTCATCCAGGTATTCAATACAACTCCCGCAGAAAAATAAAATAAAAAAAAAACATTCAAATTATGTCGATAGTTTATGAGTGAAGCTAAATTTGTTTCAATATCACTAATTAAAATAATTATAAAATAAAATAAGCATAACATTTATTAAATATACATTTGACCGGTCTATAAAACTTTATATAATCTATATGACAGCAGATGTACCTACGTTTTCTGGAACGGCTAGCGCCATCTGTTATTATATAGTTGACATTGTATTAGATATATCCGTACTCATTAATATTATTATTATTATAATGCAAAAATCTATATCTATATCTTTTATGTTTTCACGGGTAATCTACAGATTTCGTACATGTATACCAGATGGTATATATGTACGAAATCTGCTATCATATAGATATACTACGATAGCAGATTTCGTACGTTTTCTTACTATAACAGTTATCGCTATATATTATCAAACAGCATAGACATTGTACTAGATGTATTGATGATTTTCTCAAGAACATAATTAGTGACGTAAGGTCAAATATAGAGTACCCCCTTTTATAAAAAAAAAAATCTCAAAGAGCAATAGAGGATAAAAGTGGCAGTTCACGTGGCGAAGCCGCGAGCGGGTCGCTAGTACTAAATATTACAATATCCCGTATGATCATTTATTTGCTTTTTTCATAAATGCGTACTTTTTTTTTGCCACTCCAATATTGGCACCCTGCGGTTGATATTTTTTTTTGTGCCGTATTTATTTTATTTTGGTTATGATTCAGTAACGAGGAGAAGCTAATCTCACAAACTATCGTTGAAACGGTCGTGGAAGTACGTCATTTATTGTTTTCATAAGTAAAATAGCACTAATACAAAATTTCACATAGTGCGTACTTTTTTTTTTGTCCAGTACTGTATATATATATACATCCTCTGTACATTATATTCCAGTAGCTTCTTGAATTTTTATTTATTCTTATATAAATTACTTTCCGTATCACGTTACATTACCAATAAAGTTTAAGAAGATTTTTCTGCAAGTTTCACACCTTGTCTTAAGAAATTGCATTCCGAGTCGAGGTAGTTCATTACTGACAACACTAATTTTTATTTAAAAAGTTTAATTGACTACACTGAAGTTCTTTTAAGGTTTCTTAGCTTTCTCATTAAATATTGTTGTAGGTTTCGCTTTCTAAGGATGCGATGATGGATCTTGAATATGCATTCATGCGACTAATTTTCCATAGTAAAATTAAGTATTTAATTTTACAGGTTGGAATGTTAGTTTTTTAGAAAGATGGCACAAAGTTTGTGAATTCTGTTATAAAGTTAAAATACATAATATCACAATTAACTAAGTTGAGTCCGGTTATTACGACGACCAAGGAACCGTTGATATTACGTCGTTCTAACTGGAAACGATCAGTCATTTTTTTTAATCACATAAGTAATATATTTATTAATATTTAGGTAATCAGTAGATTCAAAAGTAAATAAATATCAATATTTGCTTATATAATGTTTGTACATAAAATAATGTAAATTCAATTTTAATCAATTTAAGTAACATCTAAATTTCTAGTGAAAAGGTGTGGTTTTTATTTGTATAATATAGAAGTACGAACTGGATTATGTAAACGAAACATAATTCTAATAAATGAGACATCCATACTTACAGTTTGTCAGTTACGCTTACGGCTAATCTACTCGTCTGATTTCGACGAAATTTAGAATTAAAGTATTAAAATGCCAAGGTCGAACATAGAATACAATAGAATAAACCGTTTAACCGATTGTAATGAAATTTGACATAATTACCGGAGTAACCAATGTTTCCGGTGTGGTCAGCCAGGCAGTGTGGGCACAAGCAGTCTCGCCAAAGTGTCGACAGCTGTCGAGATGGAACCGGCTGCCTCCTTAAGGGCTTTGACGAAGGTGCCCTTAAGGTTTCCCGACTTGGTAGCGACCTTGTGTATGATGACCACATTGTCAGAGACCACACTACGCAGGTCTGACACAAGCAGGGCATCTGAGATGTCTTCCATCTCTAAAGACCTGTCTGAGACAACGACGACAAACGGAGAAACGTAGGCATCACCATTGGTGCTTTCTTCACCTCTCTCTGCTTCTCCTTATACGGCGCTGGCGCCACAAATGTGACCTCCTCGGTCACCTCCTCTACACCGCCTGCTACAGGCCCATCGTCTATAACACCGCCCGTCTCTGGCACTTTCGTCTTAGTTTTTGTTTGTAATCCTTCCATATGATTCCCACGAGTGTGGGGGAAATAAAAGGTCCACCCGGGCAGTACCCCCTGTATCCGGGTAAGGTAAGAGGTCGTCCCCGATAACGCCGCGCAGAGCGCGGCGTTGAGACGCCCAGGCTGGGCACACTTCCAGCGTGTGCTGGGCCGTCTCCTCGAGGCAGTTCTCGCAGTGGTGGCAGCGAGCGTCGGGCTCCCTCCCAGCAATCCGACACAGGTACTTCCCGAAACAACCATGTCCCGAGAGTACCTGCGTGGAGCGGAAGGTTAGGACGCCGTGACGCCGCGCTAACCACTGGCGGAACACCGGAAGAACCGCCTCGATCGTCAACCGGCCGGCAGTTGGTGTTGCCAGCCGGGACTCCCACACCTCCAGCGCTCTTTTGCGCTCCTCCTCCTGCAGTGCTGGCTCTGCCGCGAGCCCTTCAGCCAGACCTTCCCTGCGCCGGCAATAGACTGACGCAAGAGCCACAGCGTCCAGATCTCACGGCAGGACTCCAGCCAGCACGCACGCCGCCTCACCGGAGATGGTCCGGTACCCCCGAATCACCCGGACGGTCATCACCCTCTGCGCTCGCCGCAGCAGGGTGACGTTGTGCCGATCCAGGGCGTCCGCCCAAACGGGGGCACCGTAGAGCGCCATCGACCTGACCACTCTGGTGTACAGCCGACGACTCGACGCGCACGGCCCACTGATGTTGGGCAAAAGGCGCGCCAGAGCCGCCGCCGTCCTCAGCAGTTTCAGAGCCAAGATGGTAAAGTGGTCCCGGAAACTCCACTGTCCATCCAGGACGAGTCCTACATACTTCATGCTCCGCGCGACGTTGATGGTCACGTCGCCAACCACAATGTGGGCCCCAGCTGGCGGACCCTTCCGCGGAGCATGGAAGAATGCCTCGGACTTGTCGAGGGCGACCTCCAATCCGAGACACCGGGTCCTCCCGATCACCTCGACCGTTCCGGCCGTGGCGAGAACCGCCGCCTCTCTGAACGTCTTCTGCTGCTTCAACACGAGGGTATCGACAGCGTAGCAGACAACGCTCACTCCTCGGAGGGTGCTGCCCCACAGCACCCAGTCGTACCCGATGTTCCACAGGAGCGGACCTAGAACTGACCCCTGTGGGACACCGCACGACACCTCCCACTCCCCCCACCTTCCACCTGGAGCGGGAAAGGTCACAGACCTCCCGGACAGGTAAGCCCCGATGACGCGGCGCAGGTATGGAGGCACACGGTGATATAGCAGTGCCTCCTCGATGCAGGGCCAGGGCAGGGAGTTAAAAGCGTTGGCGATGTCAATAGACACCGCCAGCACTCCGTCGCCCTGAGCCACTGCGTCCTGCGCGTGGGACTTCACCTTCAGTATGGCATCCACCGTCGAACGACCACGGCGAAAGCCATACTGCAGGTCCGAGAGATCCGGACCTGACTCCTCCGTACCCGGGTAAGCCTAGCATAACCCGTTAGAGTGTCAGCCGGTACTCCAACGGGGAAAGCAGTAGCGACTGAACTACCCATCAGCCATGCATCCCTTCGCGCTGCTTCGCCACTTGGGATTCGGGGTGATTTTTTATAGAGGTAATCTTCCACGCGGTCCAGGCGGTTAAGCCAAGACCCTCGGTCCCAGTCCTCGGCCACTAGACATGATCAACGACACCGATTCTTAGGAGTACGATCTCCAAGTGGCGGCATAACACGCCTAGCCGGCTGCGAAATAAATCACTCACCGACCCCACTCCGACTGCAGACCGCAGCTTGTGGGCAAAGTCACCTACCTCCAAGTACACCTCTTAACGGCTGGTTGGATTGCCGGACGCTAATGGGCTCTCACCGCTGCTGTTGCAGATCTTCTACTAGCTATATTCCCTTAGTCGCCTTTTACGACGCTCACGGGATGAGAGGGGGTGGTGCTATTTTAAGCCGGCACCACACGGCACTGATGTTGATGTTCTTGGTCTTTTCTCCATCAACTCGGTTAGATGATGGTAGTTATTATACACTACTGATTTTGTAATATCTTTGTTGGTACGTCGTTCTTGTACATGTTTATAAATATAATTTATTAATTTTTTTGATAATTCACTATTTTGTATCATTACCATGATTCAATTTTTCATCACCGTACGCTATAAAAATCATTACCGTGTACAGTGTTCATTACCGTAGCACGTCACATATTTTAATTAGCAATAACTCTTTCAATCTTTTCAATACCTATGTGCCTTTCGAGTGTCTTTTTAATGAAGGACCACAAAAATACGTAACGCGACAAAATTCAAATGAAATGAGATTTATCGTTTGTCGAAAAAAAATGCGCAAATATAGTGTAAGCGGGAGAAACACCCATGTAACATAAATTATATGCCCATAACATTTTCAGTAAATATGTTCTTATAGTTTTTGGGTAAAATGTAATTACTCGTATATTATCTTTTTAAACATCCAAAATCGGTCTTATAATTCAAAAAATAATTACTTATTGTCTTGTACAAAGATCAAAAACATTATCTTTGGTGGAATGAGGACTCACCACAGGACCTGCATTTATACCACATTTCGTTCGATTTTTTAGATTCAAAACAAATCTTGCACATGTTGGCTTCCTCATCAACACAGATACCATTATTGCCATCGTAGATATTTTATATATTGACACATTTCTCAAACGATCGTCTTTAAATATGATTTTTCAAGCTTTTTCTTCACTTTGTTAGTTATTACTAATTTTTCTTTTCTTTTTAAATTATGTTTCCTTTTCTGTTCGGTTCTTTATTTTCTTTCACGAGACGTTTAGCTTTCTTTACAAACGTCTTAAAAATGCTGTAATCATTTAAAAATAGACTCATTAGTCCATCCATTTTTTGGACAGTCAGGACAGATAATTGCGCCTAGAGGACTCATCTTTCTATAAAGGAGGAGAATGATGTTGTCTCGGATATATGAACATGGGTGGAATGCAGACGCCAGCACTACTTATTGCACAGACAGAAGTCTCTGTTTTCCTCTCCCAGGATGTAGCAGTTCTTACTAGTTTCTGATCTGTACTTACTAAATTTTTTTATGGTTCTTGAAATGTTGATTCTCCTGTCTGATCGATTTGAAATATTTAATGCGTTTCATAGTAATTGTTATTATAATTTCTTCTTATTTTTATAATAATCTGGTCCAGCACACTTAATTTCCTTATTAAAATTATAAGCTTAGCTAGAGCCTAACTTAGTTTCATTATTATCCATATATTTAAGATATCTTTCCAGATCCAGATTCCATTAACACTTCTCCATAATTCTGTCCCATTTGCAAGACGTCAAAAAATAAAAATATGGTAATGTGAGTCTTTCAACTCCAGTTACCCTAAATGCTCATTTTTAAGTCTTCACATAATTTTTAAAATACAGTTAGTTATTTACATAAATGGATCTTTTTATATATTATTTTATAATAATAAATCTATAATTAAGAACAGGAGATATATACAGTAAAATAATTATAATACTCACTATTTGTCGTTGAAAATCGTAAAAAATTAGATCGATTTGCCGAAAAACCGACATGCGGTCAGTTTGCACAAGAAATGGTAATTTATTCGATTTATGTGATGAGTCATATTAATCCCTTCTGCATCCTTCTATGTTATATAATAAAAAAGTAGGATCTAACTTGTTCATATACACGTAAACTTAAGTGGTTCCCATTACCGTGTGGCTCCGGCTTCCCCCGTGTTCCCTTCATATGCATTCATTAAAAAGATATTATTTTAATATTACTAACCGACACTCCAATTTTTTTATGTCCAGTTGAAAAACAGAAATTTCGAAATACGCTCCTTTCAGAAATTCCTTTATAAGATATTCTTTGTTGGATGTAATTAGTTCACCATAACCAAAACAAAAACAGTCAGAATGTACTTTACATAACCTTCGTGACATTTTGAAAACAAATGTTTATTTGACAGAACATTCCATTTTGGCACAAGCGTGTGACTGTAAACGACTGGTTGTGGGTTCGATTCCCACTCGAGGAGTGGAAATATTTATTATTTCCATTTTCTTCGCTCTGGTGTCGAGGTAAAGCGCGGCGTTAAGTTCCGCCACTTAACACGCAATGCCTCCGAATTCGGCGGAAAGTGGGGAACGGAGTGTCTTAACACTAGGTTCCCTCTGCCTACCCTGCTGTGTGCGGGATATAGCGTGAAGCTATTTAATTTTTTAATTTAATTCCATTTTACAACAAATTTAGAAATTTTAGTTGTCTTAAAATAAAATATTTTGGTAACTTGGCTCTTTGATGTAATAAAAATAATATAAATATATGTTTGCTTAGTTATGGTCACTAAATAAAAAAATATGAAATTCACTGGATGAACATAAAATCTTTTATTATTATGTAAAAGTGATATAAAATAATATTAGCAACTTCTTACAAAATCCGCCTATTAGATTTTATTTACAATTATAATTATTCTATATTCTCAGTAATCATTTATTGACCGAGCTTTACTCGATATTTCTTTTAGGTGCACCGTGTTTTTAGAAATCATATATATATGTATTTAAAAAAATATCTAATAATAAAATGGGGTCCATAATGGAAGGCTTGCTCACAGTTGCCAGTTTTACTTGCTAGGGCAGCAGCGTTCCATCCGCCACGTTCACCAGGGCGCAGTATATTAAGGCGTTCCGCCGAGGTGATGCGCACCAGCGCGTCCCCGTTGGTGTGAGAAGTGGGGAAGGGGGAAATAGACAAGTGCGGCGTAGGGGACCGCCACCCGACACGCGTTGTCCGAAACGACGGTAAATGGAGGACGGAGCTACATACAAATATCTACGTAGAATGTAAGAGGAGGAATGGAACAGTAGATGAATAAATTACTAGATAATAGAGATCTGGATTCGATCTGTGTGACTGAGATCAAGAGAAAGGGCAATAACACTACCGATCTGACAGGCAGTTGCATCGCTCTCTGTGCCGGCGTACCAGAGAGTGATTGTGGGTGTCAGGGGGTAGGTGTGATGATGTCCTCTCGATTGGTGTGTGCAATGGTGAAATACAAGGCGATCAACCTGAGGCACCCGGGTTCGGTGTAAGCTGGGGATAACAAGATTATTCTTGTTAGCAGCTTATGCGATAGTAACCTCAGCTCTATCAGTCGAGCTAGAAGAGTTATGGGAGAGTGTCAGGGAAGTTATAGGTAGCGTAAGAGCGAATGAAAAATTAATAGTGTGTGGCAATTTGAATCAATGGGTCGGTACCGAGCGGATCGGATACGAGCTTATATTGGGGAAGTACGGAGAGTGATTGAAGCTGGTAAGCTTATTTTGAAACTTTGTAAGGAGAAGAACTTGTTTGTGGCAAACACGATGTTTGACCATAAACAAATTCATCAGTACACGTGGGAGCGAAAGGAAGACAAAAGTATGATTGACTTATTCCTGGTGGATCGGTGTATTCGGAATCAAGTTATAGACACACATAAGTTTAGGGGTGCCGACTTCCGCCCAGGTCCGCGGACGATTGGGGCAGTGCCCGAGACCTGGGCTAGTGGCGGGTAAGGAGCACCGTCAGGTTTTAGTGGGTAAACGGAAGAACGATCCGGAGTCCCACATAACCGCGTCCGGGTCCCCACCCCGGGCGGGTATCCGTAACGGATTTTCCTGACGATAAAAAAAAAAAAAAAAAAGGGTGCTGACTTGGGAACGAATCATTATCTAGTTGTTATTAGTATAAGGAGTCTGTTCACAGGCTGGCGCGCCCGCACGAGGTGTCCAAACTGGAAAGCGAATAATCGCATAAAAAGCTGGAAGCTTCAAGATCCCCATTAACGAGGAATATAGGAATATATATAAAGGGTTTCCAAGAAACTAGACAGTTACGAAATAGGAGATGAGAGTGTAGAAGTATTCTGGCAGAATCTTAGGAATAGTATGATTGAAGCAGCAACAACAGAACAGCATGTGTGGTACTGGGAAAAGAAGCTTTAGTAAGTGGGATGACGAAATGTAAGATGCCTCTGGTAAAGATAAAAGCGTGAACTTCTAAATTATACATAGTATTAACATAAAACAGTAAAGAATATTATAATTAATAAGTATTTCATTTATTATAAATATATCAAATTAACAACACTTGGTTTTAACTTGCAATCTATTTTATCACTACGATAACTTGACTTACTATGATTTAGTAATAATGTTTCATTTGACATATCAAATCATATCAACTACTCTTTATTTTTAATGATCAACTTTTAAAGTATTTCATAGGATTTCATTTAATTAAAATAACTCCTTCCTCATAATTGATACTACCACTTATAGAAATGTATTTACTGCGAATGTAAATCTACAACCTTGCACCAAGTAAAGCTGAACCTAGTGCTGAAATTTCTATCCAATCGGACTATTGGTTTTGGTTTTACACAAAAAAAATACAAACAAATGCTTACTGCAGCGCCCCCTTGTAAGTTGTTGCGAGAAAATAAACATTAGAAAAAGCACCAATTAAACCTAAACCTATCATTGAAAATTATATCGTAACCGTTCTTGTAGTTTGGAGATAATTGACACAATAGTTTGCACAAACTAACAAACAAACTTTCACCCCAAAAACATATAACGCCTTACTATCGCGAGGAAAAATCATTGGAGCTGTTTCAAAGATTCAAATTATAAATATACTAGAACTGTTGTTGCTGTTGGCTTAAAGATATTACCAACTTAAAATTTCAGAGAATTTGTTTACTATAGATTCATCTGAATAAAAATTTAAGTCATAAAATATAGCTTTGTTGCATGCAAATATTTGTTAATTGAATTGTATCTGTCAAAAGAGCAGCAGTATAAAATGAAACATCAATGGTATTTGTGCTAAACTTGCACCGGACCTTAGCAAAGCTGGAAGTGCTACAGATAATTGCTCTCGAATCGTGTGCTTTTCGGATTATTGCCCAATCGGATTATAATAGAGAGAGAGTAAAAAATGCGCTCCATTAGGAGCAAAAAATGTATTAACATTTTAACAATTTTAAGTGATATTAATCGATGTCATGTAATGTTATTATCTAAATAAACCTATGTTGTATAGTACGAAACATGAGTTTCCAAACATTTTCAGTCCCCTCTTCCACCTAAGCTAAGTTATAAATATATTTTGCTACATTAAAAGAAAACCGACGTCATGATTAAAACTAGTTTTAATAAAATTGGATATGAAGGAAGCTTGACCTTTAAGAAGGATATAGACTTGGTTCCATCTTTTATGATTACCTTACGTCCCGGAAGGCGAGATAGATATTATATAGTATTATTATTCAGTGTAATATTCTGTTGGAAATATTATTTCACTTTTTATGCAAAAAACTTTTATGATACGTTACCGCACTCTGTACTTACAGCATAGAAAGTTATAAAAGTAAACAAATTATATAAAAATGTACTTTTTGCATAGTTATGTGCTCGAATGAAGTAAGCAAGTCTCGATTTCCTGAAGATTTTTCTTTTGAGATTATTAATATTTGTTTTTTTTAAATATTCGTATGGGTTATAGCCACTAAGGATGCATAATTATGCATGTCAATTTCATAAAATTGACTGATTCTTTGAATTCAATTAAACATTTGACTTACAGGTTTAATAGTTAAGGTTAAATGTTATATATCATTAAAGTTGAGTATCAAATATTACGGTAATCATAATATAAACACTCTCTACTTCTATCGTACTGATTTTAACGTCTGCAACACTAAGGCTCAGCGTATCGCTGTTATTTGAGCCAGAAACGTCATCACATCCATACATCTCCTTGTTTAATTCCGCACATCATTGCAAAACGAGTGTTGGCTCTGTTAATATTTTACCGTCCTTCGAAAGCACCCCTTTCATTCTGCAGGCTGACGAACAACCCCCAAAATCACTAACTTCCCTCCAGAAAAGCTTCGTGTTTTCCCGGAAGTTGTTCGTCAACCTTTCATTTCTTTCTTTCTCCGACTTTTCACGCTTCTCCTTAATAAGTAAATGCTTTTTCAACTTATACTCTGTCTTCTTGATTTATCTTACACTTTTATTCTTACCAGAGGCGTTATAAATTTGCCATGCCTTCTTCGTTCTTTCTACCGCATATTTCACTTCGTCATCCCACCATTCATCGCCCTTTTTTCTTAAGCTTTTTTTCCCAATACCACACAACTATGTTGCTTCTTCAATCATAGGGCTTAGGAATACCCTAAGATTCTGCCAGATTCCTAAGATTCTCATTTCCTATTTCGCAGCTCTCTAGCTTCTTGGAAACTCTTTCTTTATATACCTCTTTAATGGGTGGATCTAGAAGCTTCCAGCTTCTTTTGCGATTATTCGCCTCCAAGTTTGGACACCTCGTGCGAGTGCGCCAACCTGTGAACAGATCCCTTATCCTCGTAAAAACCACATAATGGTCTGTTTCCAAGTTGGCATCTGTAAACACACATGCGTTCAAACTTGGTTCCGAATACCCTGATCCACCACCCATCCACTCAAGTCACCGCACGCACAACTTCTTTCGCACTACTCTATCAAATGCCTTCTCCAAATCCACAAAAGATTAAGGTACTATTTAGTAATAACTATTTAATTTTTACAATTGAGTTACAGGTAGTGATATAACTTATCGCTACTTATACCATATAACCAGTAGCCAAATAACTTCAACAAATAATATGCAATACTCCAAATACAATCTCTAAAGTTGTTTGATATATTCTGTTCTTAATTTAATTTATTACGTTTTATTTTACAGTGCAAATAATTTTGTTAATGCTTTTCTGTATATGGTAAGCTGAACGAGTGAAAAAAGCTTTTAGAGTTGGATCTAATGCTATTTGTAAAATCCCTATCCTATCCTTGATTAAAAGACACCTTATTCAGTGAACGTGATGATTAATTGTGTTTATTTAGTAGGCAACTGTAGCATTCCATTTGAGTATAATTATTGAGTATTCCACGTGTAATTTTAATATATTATTTATATCAGGAAATAATTTAATACCCTAATTTCAATACATATTCATTGTACCTAACATAAATTCTGAAATTTTCAACACTGAACATTATTGTGGCTATTTTGATATACAATTTAATTAAGTTGCAAAGCTCCCAAAAGCATGTATCTGTTTGAAATTATTGAATTACCTACATCATTTATATTTGAGTTAGCAATTTATGCTTGTAGCATCCGAATTATAATATACACCCAAATTCCACGTTCATAATATTGCGACAATTGATATTGAATTGATACCAGTTTCTTACCCTATGTTTATGACGTAATTCTTATTTTTTATACATCTTACATATCTTTTTAACGAAATTGTCAGTTTCTTGACATTTTTTTATTGGTAATGTTTCATTAACCTTACATGCAAGGCAAAATGATAAGAGAGGAATGCTCATCATAGTGCATCGATTGTATTATAATTTAAGGTATAAGGGTTGCTTGTATCAAGAAAAACATCTCAAGGGATTCGGTAAGTTATGCCGTGATGAAACGTTTAGCGCTTGATATTTTCCTTATTTGACACGATTATTGTGTGTGCTTACAATAATTATTTAAAGGTACTGAAGTTAATATAATGTTATAAGTTAATATAGTGGGGAACGGAGTGTCTTAACACTAGGTTCCCTTTGCCTACCCTGCTATGTGCGGGATCAGCGTGAAGCTAAAAAAAAAAAAAGTTAATATAATATACAAAATAATACACTAGCGGAAATAATTAAAAGATCGGAAAAGCTTTCCAATTTTTTTGACGTTTTATAAGTGGCTGTATTGACCTCAAAAATGGTCGCATTGAAATAAAAAACAGGCATTTTAAAGCTGTAAGGTTCTAGTTTTGAGATGTTAAGATGGAAAATATTTTCAAGCGACGTGTTCCGCTATATCCTGACGAATACCGAGAGAGAAAAAAAATCGAACTTTTTTCAGTTCATTGTTTTTGCTCTAAAAAGTTGGAACATTTTTAACAACTTGGCATTTTTAACAACTTATGCCATATTACTGTATGGATCGGATAACTTGTTTATTTAGCTTCAACTTGCTGTTGTTAAAAATTCGATACATATACTTCTCGCTGAGATAAGCTTTAACCTTTAAAATGCTTGATTTTTTATTTCAATGCGACCTTATTGAGGAAAATACAGCCACTTAAAAAACGTCAAAAAATTGGTAAATTTTTCCGATCCTTTGATTATTTCCGCTAGTATATAATGTTAAAAATTAAATATAACATAAGTTTGTCATGTTTAAGCCAGTAGGAAGTCAAAATATACCCTATCTAAGAAGACATTGTGTCTATATGTAGACGTCTTTGTCAAACATAAAAGAAATAAATAGTATTTGTTAACGATTTGACAAAGAAATTATTATAAAATTATTATTTTTTCAAATTCCACGCGGATGAAGTCACGAGCATACCTATTATTATTTGTTATAGATCAATTTCGTACAGTAATAATGCTTAAGAGTAAATTCGTAATATTGAGGTGAAAATACAATTATTGAATCCATGTATTTATTACTGTAACTTCTTTTCTGATATATTTGGTATTTGTATGTCCTTAAGGCTCACTGGTTACACATTGCCTGACATGCTCCCTAATCATGGATTTTTTTAATAACTTTTTTAATTGAAAAAGAAAACAATTGGAATTGGAATTTAAATATAATAATTATTATATCAATTTTTGACTTAAAATATTTTTTTTTGTTTTAGGGACGGCGCCCTTAGTGCCGTATCTGAGCACATATGCCCGTCAACTTGGATTTTCGTCAGCCACTGTTGGCCTGATATACACAATTCTGCCTATATTTGGGCTAATTGCAAAACCATTGTTCGGTGTGGTCGCAGACAAGTAAGTACAAATATTTCTTGTTGCTATTATATCTGTGTATATGTACTATTCGACATATTAAATATTAACGACCCTACAAATATAGCTATTTCGTATTTTTCCCGACTTTCTTCTTTGATTCGGATTTTTGTATGATTTATGCACAAAAAAATAATTCTATCATTTTTGTTCAATTACCAATTCAATTAATATTTTTCTTAAATATCGGTAAAAAAACATTGAAGTTAGTATGGTACGCAATAATTTATTTTAGTAATACCAGGCAAATTTTTCATCGTTATTATTTTTTTAATCATACCTTATAATAATATATTATAAAGTAGCTTTACTAGTCTTTATTATTATTGAACTAAACCAAATAAACGAATATCAATTACCATGATTCATATATAATATAATAGCATGTAGTTTTGGTTGTCGATTACCATATCGATGTCTGAAAATGTTTACTATATAGATTATTTTGATACCGATATAAAAATTTATATCGGCACTGTTACTGTTAGAGCTAAAAACGTAAACGCCTATGTCCAACAATAAGATTTTGTACTTATTAACATTATGGTGCAATACGTGCATTGCGAAGTGGCTGCGCGGCCGATCTTCCGCCTTTCCGACTTTCGCCATACTTCTATTTTTAACCCGAATATTTTTCCGATAATTTTTTATTTGTGATATTTGTTTAAACTATACTACTAGAGTTATGGACATAGTTATTCTACATAAAAAAATTGGTCTTATAATTATTAATACTATATGGTATAAATATGCCTCCCAAGAATTCATTCTTTTTGACGTAAAATCTTAATAATAAAATCAGCTATTGTGGGACATATGCTGCCATATCCGGGGCTTTTTTATAGATATTGATATGTTCTTTAATATTATAGTGCATTGTTATTATTGATATTCGCAGCGCATGCGGTTGATAGATATTTTATGATATTTTTTACACCTTACATTATTCAAGTTTTAGTAAGGCTCCCTAATCGTTTCTGTAAATTAATATGCCCATGCTACTCAAAATAAATCATTCTAATGATGAAAGAATTGCTAAAATCGTTCTACCCGTTTCTACCTGTAAAGATTGTATAATTCCCAAAAAAAACGTCAACCCATTAAGTCTATTTTTTAAATTAAAAAGTCCTTCCTTTAGACTATCTCTGTGCCAAGTTTTATTTAAGTCGGTTGAGTAGTTTAGGCATAATTGAGCAAGATAGACAGACAGCGTTACTTTTGCATTCATAATACTAATAGTATTTATTATAAACGCTAGGATATTAGTAAAAATTACTATAGATTATACATTTTAAAGAAGAAAATGTAATATTGGCACTACATTTAAACGAGAACACTGCATATGCTCAAGTAGCTATTTATGAAGATTAAACTAGGTACTATACTTTACTGAGTGATAAACGATTATGAATGTCGCGCTTCATCTTAAGTACCAAAGCGGAGAATCCAAACTAATCGCGTTTACAGTGAGACACTATTACATTGCTTCACAAATGGTCTAAAATATTCATATTTTAATAGTAATAATTATTATTGGAATTTAGTATCTAGTGAATAGGAAAGCTTACAAATCAATTCATTTTAAACTATGTTGTTGGCATGTCATTAGCTAAATAGCAGTTATGTCAAACAAATTTTATTAATTAAAAGTCTTGAATTTTATTTGTCTGCATCCTTTGTGTTTTCACAGACTATGTGGTGTCCTTTTGCTCTGTGAAGTTGACTGTATACAAATATGAAAGTAGCTTTCATGCAATGAAATATTTGAGTGCAAACAAACAATTATAAAATTCTACATACTAGCTATTTTGCAAGCTTTTATTTAAATTGCAATGTTTAAGTTTTGTAATTCTATTTTGAAATAAATATCTTTTGAAGACATGATTGAGCTGAAATTTTGTAAACATGTTTAATGTGCATGACAATGGACAGTAGTTTTTGTGACGTCGTTTTCAATCCAACATGGCAGAACACCCACACCACCAACACCAACAACATAAATTAGATATTTTTACTATACATTAAAATACTATGGGTGTTAAATGAAAGGGCTTGCTTAAACTTAAACTCGAAAAATAAAGTGATATTGTAACGCTTATGATCATGCAGATAAATTTTTGGTATAAGTACACCAAAGTTCATAATTGTTGGAATCCTTGTTTGTGTTATTGAAGTCGAATTCTAGCATCAAGTGGTGAACTTTGACTTGTGCAATTTAGCAAAATGAGTGTCAACAGCATTGGTTTGCAGCCTGTCTAGGATAACTCCAAATCAAACCGAAACTGTATTTCATAAATTCTCAAGTAACTTTCAAGCTCAATGTTTTCTAAATTATGAAGTGGAACATGGAGAACGGACTGTATTGGGATAGTTCCTATACCCCGGCTAGAGGACCACCACTATTACTATACTACTAGGAGGAAGACTAATAAGCTATATTTTTTGTTAATATAAACGCTTCATGCGTAAAATCATGCAATGTGAGTTATGTACAATATATATAACATACATTCTTTATTGCACTTAAAAAAACAAACACGGCCATTACAAAACGTAAATAATGTTAACAAAAGGTGGACTTTTCTCATAAAGGGAACTCTTCCAGCCAACCTGTGGAAGTGAGTAAAAACAATAAATAGCGGTAAGACAAAACTGTGCATTAAACGTATGAAATAAAAATATTTACATACAAAAATGTATATTTAGAGACACATGCACATACTTAAATACGTGTAATATATACATACATACATACATACATACATACTTGAATACAAACATAATATAATACTATATTTATGTCGTGGTCATATCGTAGAATCGACGACTTCATGATATCGTTCATAAAATGACCAACTGAATTTGACGATATCGTTGATTCGTCAACGTTAACGATTTCGTTATTGACTTTTGGTCATGTCGTAAAATAAGGTGTCCAAACCACCTGAGCACGCCCTTCTTCATTTTTACTATGAAGTTCTAGCTAATACCTGCCGTTCTGTGTATCTCTTCATTGTGGATTCGATCAACTATGCTGACTCCGTGTATCTTTCGAAGAGATCTCATCTCCACAGCATTCTTCTTCTGCAATACCCACGTTTCGCTGCCGTATAGCAGCGTCGGTACCAGCACTGCATTGTAAATTTAAAATATGTGCGTAAAAAGATCTCATTATGTTTAGTGACGATGTTTTTAGATAAAAACACTTTCACTCTCTAGTGAATCAATTTATAAAAAAAAGTTTAATCTACCATAACCTAAAAAATATTTTACGTAATTAGATTTATGTTATGTGAAGATACTTACAATCAATCGAGATAGGTTAGGTTAAACTTTTTCTATTTAACAGATTCTTTAATACCTATATAAAAGTAGTTTTTACTATATAATTTCTTAAATTTATTATTATTTTATTGCACATTGACTTGAAAAACATTAAAATGATTTTATATAAATAAGAATATTTTATTAAGAACATTCTTGTTACTTAAAATAAATGAATAATTATTCCGTTTTGAATAAAAAAAACATATTTAATACTAAAATGTTGACTTTGTTACGAACAGCTGATATACAAAATGGGCTCCTAGCGCCTGTATCGGTTGTTTAAGTATTTATTTGACGATTTAGTCAAACAATATCGACGAATTCATGAAGTAGCCACGCGTTTTGATGACCATATCGTTTAACCTTAGGCCCTCATTGATTTCGTCAAACGACATCATGATCTGGCCAAACGATAATTGGTCATTTCATGAACTGCAACCGTTTCATGATATAGTCAACAATTTCATGAAGTCGTCAATTTTACGACATGACCACGACATATACATAATAAATGTATTTAGTAAATTTAATGTTAAATTCTGTCTATTTTTCCTTTAGATATTTTTTTTAAAGGAAGATTTAAATGATTCAATTGAGCTTTCTGAATGGACTTGGGGAATCTATTCCAAAGTAGTGCGGCCAATACGGAAAAGGAATTTTGCAAGAATTTTGTATTGCTTTTTGGAATGTCAAGCCTTGGCATGACACAAGTCCTCCTTGAGCGTGTGGGAGGTGGAAGGATGTTAAAAAGGCAACGGAGATACGATGGAAAATTTTTTTAGTTGATAATTGGTGTAGTTTTATAAAATTAACATTCTGCTTAAATTTCAAATTTTCGAAATAACTATTGATATGTTTCATGTTTGATAGCTATGATATTTATGTCGGGATCATATCGTAGAATTGATGAATTTGTCAACGATGAAGTGAATTCCTGATTGACCATATCATGATGCATTTTGATAAATCGTACGCTAACGTTGAACTGTACAGTCAACTAAACGTGTGTAACTTGATAACAGTAAAATAAAGCGCTCCTAGCGGTAAATAAAGTTATATTTACTGCTAATAAAGTTATATTAATGACAAAGTCAATACTTTACTTTTAAAATGAAATTTATTACTACTTGACCTTACCTATTTTGACTGTTTATAACTACTTCCCACGTAACACTAAATATGAGACAGAACACTAAGGTAAACTTATTTATTTGTCATGAATTAGTCGATTTTTAATTTTGATGTAACGCTTACCAAGTAAAAGGAAACAAAATTTGAACTGGGTTCTGTTATATAATTACGTATTGAGTAAAAAAACCAGATATGCCACCAATATTAATAAAAAAGTATCGCTAGTTTACACAAAAGTTAAATGCGTGACATTAAAAAAAGGGAACAAAGTAACGACTGGATAAATTCATTCTTGAAACTTTTCAGTTTAAATAATAAAATGTTTCCAAGTAAAAATTAATTTCAATTCTCGGCGATCTAACTAAGTGATGGATTGTGATGATTTTACTTTCATTTTTTGATATGCAGAATACTGTCTTTTTGAAAGGACAAAATGTCACTTTATAGGAAAACAGAAAGAAGATTATTAAAAATTGCTACGGGGACGGGATTAAGCAGTTTTCAATTTTACAGTACAAGCAGATATACTTGCGGGCTATAATTAGTACTACATATTTCGTACAGGATTGCACAGATCAGAGGCCTAGGCCCGCCTGTATTTTTTTATCTTCACAGTTTATCTCTTTTGGGGTGGTTTGAGAGAACGGAGCGCCAAACGCTACGGTCTGTAATATATATGTGTAATGTGTAATGTGTAATATAAAAAACAGCTTCAAGTTCACCATCATTCCAGGTACAAATTGCAGAAGAGCTTATTCATTATATTTCAAATAGTAACGGTTGTTACTTTTACTGCAATATATTTTATACCTCGAGAAATTGACAAAACTTCAATTGAATTGGATTGCGGCGACACAACGTCGGTGATTAAAACATGCTACCCAGAGCCCGGCGATATTGACCAGTGCAAAATATCAGATATATCAAAACTTGGCAATGTACCATGCAAGGTTAGTTGATAGTCGCTAATCTAATTATTATACTCAATAATATTTCTGTGTGGTTTTCAAAAAAAGTTAAACGAGTAATTATTTTTGTAAACCCTTAAGCGTTTGACGTTCAGAGAAAAATATAAAAAGCGTAAATGTAAAGTTTACGAAAGCAAAATGAAGAGAACTTCATATTCTATAATAAATGTTTGCTTCTGCGAATATGTATTGACATTATTCTTACCATTTTTGCCCTTGCGACTACTTTTAAAGCAAAGTTGAAGTATATATTAATTAACTTATACGTCTTTTGAAGGACATTTGAACGATGAGTTTTCTCTCCACATACAAAGAATCAAAGCTAGAAGTTGCTATTTTTGAATATTAGGTTTCAAACATTCAATGTGTAAAACTCCTGTGTCCAAATGAAACTATTTTATATTTGTATATCGTCATTAGAAAGTATTAACTGATAATAACACTTTTTAATTGTAATCTAATAGAATTTTATGTACGTTCTCGTTTCAATTTATTGTACTGGCTTGAATATCGGTGTATTTGGTATACAATTTTCTCCTAAGTCCACGAAGTCACCGTAATGTTAATATTACAAAGTGATTTAGTAAGTTCTAATTTTTGCTGAAAATTTTAGATGAAATGCAATATGACGAGACCGGAAATGTGGCAAAGTATATGTATGCACTGGCATATGCCAATGTATTGCTATAGAACAGTGAAGACTATGCAGTATACAGCTATGATTAGTAATGTTACTAACACTAGCAACTGCCTTTCAATATCAACACACACGGTGAAACTAAATGGTGAGTAAAACACAATCATTAAAAGTTTAGTTTCATATATTTTGTCATGTCTGCGTGAAAAATAACCATCTGAACTAAATATATTATTTTGTTAAATAATGATTACGTAGACTAATAGGAAACAAAAAGTATTTCAGAAAATCGATTAAAAACTTAAAACTTATCAGCCTCCTTGTTTTTGTAAAATATTCTTATATGAATTGATTCTTAAATTCATACTATAGGAACAAGAAATAAAAATAAACTTGTAACGCCACGTTATCGCCTCCAAAAGGTAAATAAATCTTTTATGGGTCGCAGAGTATACGCATATATAATAAAATACCACAGTTTCTTTTAGATTTACCACTGGAGAAATTTAAAATCATTGTAAAAAATACATTAATAAGTAAGGATTATTACTGTAGGCTTATGTCTGTATTTAAAGGATAAAAATGCGTGGAATTAATCTGAACGAGTCCAATGCCGGTTAGCTACCATTGTATAAAATAATAGAATTGTAATTTATATATTTGAAAAGATTGAGTTTTTGGCCGGCTCTTCTCAGCGGAACTACTGAACTGGAACTGTAGTGGTGGTAGCTTCATATATATTTGACGATTCAAAAATGCTTACAAAAGTCTATTTGAATAAAGATATTTTGAATTTGAATTTGAATAAAGTTATATTGAATATATTTAGGTATAAAAAGATAGGTGTAGCCATATCGTGTATTGTCATATATAAATCTTCATGTATCTGGCTTGACTGCTACGCCGTTTAAAGCTACGTTCATTTGTTGGTTAACAGATGTTGTAAACTATTAGGTCTACAACTTTGCTCCCGCCGTTTTCCAAAAGACGGCGTTAGTAACCAGTAATAGTTCAAATAAATAAATCACAGTTGTTTTGCATCAGTTTTGACATCTAGAATTATAACCTTACATCGATATTAGTTAATTTTTGTTTGCGTCATATAGTTATACTTAATTAAATATGTCAACTTATAAACCGGGGGTTTTACTTTTTCATTTCAACGTGAAAAAATCGGCGGCTGAGCCTCATCGGGTTGTTTCAAGTACTTATGGTGATTAGACTATTAGTGAAAGAACGTGTCGTGAGTGGTTCCAGCGTTTTAAAAGCGGTGATTTTGTTGTTGAAGATCGGCATAGCGGTGGCAGAGAAAAAGCTTTTGAAGATGATGAACTCGAGGCTTTAATTAATGAAGACTCGTGCCAAACTCAAGAACAGCTAGCAAAATCATTGGGAGTAACTCAGCAAGCAGTATCAAAACGCCTGGAACAGCTGGGGATGATCCAAAAACAAAAAAAAGTATTTTGCAACACGACAATGCTCGACCTCACGTGGCGAAAGTTGTCAAGACGTACCTCGAAACACTGAAATGGGAAATTCTACCTCACTCGCCAGATGTCGCCTACTCTCCAGATGTTGCTCCATCTTATTACCATTTTTTTAGTTTGATGGCACACGGCCTGGCGGGCCAGTGCTTCGATTCTTTTGAAAAAGTGAAAGAATGGATCGATTCTTGGATCTTATCAAAGGATGAAGAATTTTTCCGACGCAGGATTCGTTTGTTGCCTGAAGGATGGGCGAAAGTAGTGAAAAGTGACGGACAATACTTTGAAACATAAATAAGATAACATTTTTTTTGTTTATATATACGTTTTAAAATTAAAGGGCCAGTCGTGGCGCAGTAGCACAAGGGTGTGACTGTAAACGACTGGTTGTGGGTTCGATTTCCATTCGAGGAGTGGAAATATTTAATATTTCCCAATTTCCTCGCCTGGTGTCGAGGCTAAGCGCGGCGTTAAGTTCCGCCACTTAACACGCAATGCCTCTGAATTTGGCGGAAAGTGGTTAACGGAGTGTCTTAACACTAGGTTCCCTCTGCCTACCCTGCTGTGTGCAGGATACAGCGTGTAGCTAACAAAAAAAAAATGAAAACGGCGGGAGCAAAGTTGTAGACCTGTATACACAACCACTTCCTTATGACCTTCGTAAATTCGTGATGATTAAACGTTTTAACATATTTAATTCAGATCTAATGTATGAATCTCGGTGTCGTGGTGCTAAACCTGATATAATTATGAACGAGCTCTGCAATCTAGATTGTTACGACCCCTCAATGAACGCGCTTGTCAACAAAAATGTAGTTAACATGACTTGCATAGATGAGAAAATTGACTTTAGACTTTGTAATTACGATGACGTCGCTATTGACAATGTGATGGAAAAGGAGGACCTAGGCGCTTGTGAGGTTTGTATTTTTTATAACTTTTCATAATAGTGAAATTGTAATATTAAGCATAACATAATAACTATAAAATATTTAATGATAATATCTTTATTTTATTTCTTTTCTCTTTTTTTAATAATAATAATAATAATTAATATTAATAAAAAAACGAGAAAGGAAATAAAATAAAGATATTTTTATTAAATATTTTATAGATATTGTTTTTTCGATAAATATGAACTTTTCAAAAGTTCGTATTGTATACGAAATGTAAAATATGTATCGCATCCGAAAATAATGAAATTTATAGACACAAAAATATTCGATAACATTTTTGTGTGCGTTGTTGAAGCTGGAATGTTAACATTCATTTACAATCACGTTGTATGAACTGTTGTGAAAATATTTTAGTAACTCTACATTCATTTGGCGATTATTTAAGAGTAAATTTGCTTAACTTACTTATGTTAGTATTGTTTAACTATAAAAATATTCAGTAGTAAATACTTCGTATTACAGTACAATTTAAACCTTTAGCTTTTAACGTTTGCTTAAGATGAAACGTTTTAAAATAAACTTTCTAATTAATTTCATTGTATAAAAACCCATAATGATGCGCTTATCGTTAAATCCGATAATTTCCGATTGATTATTGGTAATAACTTTACTTACATTTAACTTTACTTAAAAAAAAGATTTACTCAAAAAAATGATTGCTAGATCAATGTATGGTCGCAGTTTTCGGAATATTGAAATTGGGCATAAATTTTGGTTGAAGGTTCATTGTAACATAAGCTCACCGTTTGTTTTGATGGAATTATGTGAAAGTTGGAACGCTGGAGTAGCGTCTAGTTGCCACACGAGGAACCCAGAAGCTTTGCCTAATGAGTTAGTGATCGATACATCATTATTGATGCAGAAAATAAACGTTGATGAGAATTGTGTTTTCATTGAAATGGACTACGTCAGGACAGTAGATGGTAAGAAAAATGTCTGAGTACTGAACTTCGTAAATGTAAGAATATTTTTTTGATTTTTATCTCTTACTCCTGTCTCTTTTTCTCTTGTGTACCTAAGGATTTTATATTATAATATGTTACTTTTAACTAAAACATAAAAAAAAATTCTTAATAATAATGATACACGAGATGGTGAAGACCTCACAACAAACGACCCTTATTTAAAAGAATCAGTTTTGTAATAATTGTAATTGTCATTAACGAATATTTAAATTTTTTAACAGGTGGCATGCATTATCCATATTGTGGACCCAAGGCCTACTATGAGCATTGGCCCAACGAGTTTCGATCTGCCTGCGAAATTGATTGTGAAAATCAGCTGGTAATTTCCGAAATACAAATGCAATATAGTATGATTAGTATGAATGGTAGGAAAATGCGAAAGATATTTGAGTGATCGTCAATTTTGTATTTCGTTTTTGTTTAAGAATGAATCACTTTAAAACAAATTATATAGTGTACGATTTCACAATTCTTCAATTTGCGGTAATATGTAAAAGGATAAGATAATTAAAATAAATGTAAGAAAATTTTAATTATATGATAATAGAAAGTTATTGTTTGTAAATCTATTTACTAAAGTATACATATATTAGGGTGGGCTAAAATTTTTTTTTGTTTTCATTTCATACCATGAAATTTCTTCCACAATGATGATAACATTATTCTGGTAAAGTTTGAGCTCTTAATATTAAGATTAAGAGGTGACGCTTGTAATTTTTGAGTTTCTATACAAATTACAGGGGAGTATTTTTTATTTTCTTTCAAGTTTATATGAATGGATAACTGTTGATTAAAAACGAACACGGACACCGCGCTTAGGAATCGAAGGAAGTCAAAGCGAAGGAAATGGAAATATTAAATATTGGAATCGAATCCACAACCAGTCGCGTTTACAGTCACACTTATGTCCCCGTGGGCAACGAGGGGCCACCATTTATTAAAGTAATTAAATTTATCAATATACCTCTTAGTGCCACCATTGTATTTTGTACTTATAAAAAAAAAATTATTAACACTAACAGTTCAGTTTGGTAACACTAGTTTGCATTGCAGAGACTGAATAGCGCACCTAGTTGGGCTTGTTTACACAGACATTTTACGCTACGACTTACTATTGTGTTTTAATGCGAACGACTTGAGTAGTCGACTTCGACCTCCTCTCAGACCCTTATAAATTATAGTCTGGTTTCATACAAAATACAACAATACATTTAATTTGAGAACATTTAATTTGAGAACTTCAATACATTTCATAAATATATTTAAATAACGACTAAGGGTACAAATAGATGTACTTACTTATTACTCACTGCTTACTGTTATCAAGTTTCAAATCCTTGTTTCAAAGGTTTTCTCATAAAACTCAAAGTTGCAAACTAATCATTTACAAGTGAAATATCAAATTGAATTTTAATGAATGCAATGGTGCAAAATAAAGTCGAAACGAAATAGGATACGGTCGCACTCTATCACTCATAATAAAGAAAATTGCCACTGTGCAATGTTATTGAATATTGCACCGGAAGCGGGAAAAATTATAAAACAAGGAACAAAGAGTATTTGTTTAGCTGCCTTCTATGTTATATAAATTTTATAGCTTTTTATAAAAGAACGATTGATTTGATTGTTTGCAAGATAGTTGTTTCTCAATCCAAAGTATGAATCTAGAAGGGAAAATTTTATGGGCTCCCCTATTGTTGTATTGTATTGTTATTATATTAATTGAAAAAATATTATTTATTAATCGTATTGGTTCCGTTCAGGTCAACGAACTATTCCAAGCTGCTACTGGAGAAAAAAAAGAAGATTCGGAGTTTAACGAACAGTTCTTTATGTTTTTCTTTATGATGATCATAAATTGGATTGGTCAAGCCGTTGTAGTAACCTTTGCAGATGCGATATGTTTTAATGCTTTGGGTAAGTTGACGAACCGTTATTGTAACTTTACATATATATATCATTTGTATCTTCCTAATTACTCTATTTCAATCGTCGATATAATTAAATTGTTGTGCTTTGTGGCACTTTTTGGTTTTGTTTATATATTACTGCATTATATTGGAAGTTCCGTTAATTAGTATGCTGCAGAATATTATAAATGAAATACCAATCGAATCTTTATTATAAATAAAGATAAATCTTTATTATTTACTAGCAACTTCGTTTTCGTTGACTTTATGACTATATTATACCTACATCCAACTTCTATTGCTACCTTACATTGAAATTTGGAGTCAAAATAGGTTAGAGAGCCCCTTTAAGACCGAATTCAAGACACTGCGTATTGTAGGCCAGAATTCAACACCCCATTTAGTCTTACTGGGCGGAAAATGAAAGTTCAAATAGAACCGTACCATCGAAAAAAAACCAATAATGTTGGCTCCTATGTTAACGCGCCTTTTTCAACTTTCTTTTGGGATTGCTAACATACAACCCGTGCCCAAAAAGGGAAATCGTGCAAGGTTATGGAACGTGTTCTGAACAACTACCTTTTGAAATAGCTAGAAGCGAATGACCTCTTAAGTGAGCTCCAGTATGGGTTTCGACTTAAGCGGTCTACTGGTGATCTTTTATCGTATGTTACTCATATCTAGAGTTACTCATATCTGGCCAACGTGTGAGATGAAACGTGAGAGTGAAAGATACGGTGAGGCTATCGCCGTTTCTCCTGACATCTCAAAGGCATACGACAGGATCTAGCATAATGGCCTTATTAGCAAGCTCCCAGCGTATGGCTTGCCCGAAGGTTTTTGTGCTTGGCTATCCGACTTCTTGAGGGATCGTTCCATCAGAGTGGTCATGAATGGCTGCTCGTCCGACATATTTGCTATAAATACCGGTGTCCCTCAAGGATCAGTGCTTTCGGCAACGCTTTTCTAATTGCACATTAATGATTTGCTCAAGCCCGGAATTATTGGGTACGCAGACGATAGCACAGTTGTTAAGAGATACTTGACCAAGGCAACATTCAGTGGATCTGAAATCCGGTCGCAGAGAGAGAATATGATTGAGCGCAAGAGTTTGACTCTTAAGGCAGTCTCAGATTGGGGTGATGCCAATCTGGTCAAATTTAACGCCACTAAAACTCAAGCATGCTTATTCAGCATGAAGAAAAGACCTTTTGAATTATCTCCCTCCTTCCGAAATGTATCGGTCCCGATAAAGGATCACCTTGACCTCCTTGGCGTGACTCTCACATCGACGCTTAGTTTTGCGTCTTTTATAGAATCCAGAGCTCAATTAGCTGCTAAGAAACTTGACATCCTCTTAAAGGTGAGACAGTACTTCACACCTCAACATCTTCTTACTTTGTACAAAGCGCAAGTTAGACAATGTATGGAATACTACTCTCACTTAATGGCTCTGCCAAATACCAATTACAGCCTTTACAGTCAATTGAGAGACGCACAAGAAGACTTATCGGAGACGACACCTTCGTTGATACAAAACTACAGTCTCAGTCATCGGCGTAGGGTTGCCTCGCTGTCTGTCTTCTACCGTATATATTTCGGTGAGTGTGCCATGGAATTGCTCAACCTGATTCCTCTCGCCCCAATCCACTGTCGGACTTCAAGGAAAACTGCCTCACGTCATCCATATATGGTGGAAATTCCTATTACACGAACCAAGCGCTTTGAGTCAACATTCCTCATTCGCACAGCAAAAGAATGGAACTCATTGTCGACGGCGGTATTTCCCAAGTCGTACAACTTGAGGATCGTTAAATCTAGAGTCAATAGGTTCCTTCTAGGCAAACGTGTAACATCGTAGACCACATCAATGTGCTCGTCATCAGGCTTGATGTGGTCAAACGTAAGCCTATCATCAATAAAAAAAAATCTGTGAGATTGAGACAACCTTAGGGATTAGTGAGACCAGCATACATGTAATATTGTAAAAATAATAATATTTGACTGTCCAAGGTTTTTGTTTGCGTAGAGTTCCACACAATTTGTTAATCGTACCAAAAAGGCCCGTGTCTGAAGATAAATGCTTAAAAATACGATCGCAGTGCTTTGAAACACATCTATGACATCGTGACAGGTGACGAATCATGGTTTTACGCGTATGAGCTGAAAGTAAACAGCAGTCGACTGTATGGACGTTTCAAGATGAGCCAAATAGTTTCAGGATGAACCAATAAAAGTGGTTAGTGTACGAAGCAGTCCCAAACAAATGGTCGTCTGCTTTTTCGGAAAAACTGGACATGTCGCAACCATACTATTAGAACAACGCAGATCAGTCAATTCTGAGTGGGACATAACCATTTGTTTGCCAGTTGCCTGCCAAGCAATCAGGAAAACCAACCGCCAAAGACGGATCACTTTTCACCATGACAAAGCGAGCTTTCACATATTGCATTTTTTAGTACCCAAAAATTGATTTGATGAGTCATCCAACGTATAGTCCTGACTTAGTTCCGAATGATTTCTTTTTATTCCTGTATGTAAAAAACAAACTAAGAGGTCAACGTGTTTCGACACCTGAAGAAGCGGTTCCTGCATTCAGAATCCATATATTGGAGATACCTCAATCAGAGTGGCTGAAGTACATCGACATTTGGTTTAAACGCAGGCAGAAGTGTATAGATCTTCAGGGGAATATTTTGAAAAACATTAAGATGATGTTATATTATTAATATTTGTTTTTATTCTCTAATCCCGAAATATAAAAGGCAACCCTCGTGTTGCACAGCACTTTGTTTCGGGTATAAGTTTGTTTCTATGTAGTTTCTAATTTTTGTAGAATTTGCAGCAAGTTGAAATTACACGCCAGGAAACACGAATAAGTGTCCATTTTCCTTAATCATACAGCAATTGGATGAACAACTCTCACGGTAACTGGACTAAATTTTATTTTGTTTTACAGGTCCACGAATATCCCAGTACGGTAAACAAAGATTATGGGGTTCTGTGGGTTGGGGAATATTTTCATTGTTAACAGGAACTCTTATCGATATTATGAGTGAAGGAGCCTTTAAGAACTATACGATAGCCTTCATTCTAATGTTCATATTTATGTTGGGCGACGTGATAACTTCCTGCTTTATTAAGGTATGTTTTTGTGAACGTGAACGAATATATTTAATAATAGTTCTAAAATGCACAGATTGTTTTATATACAAAAATAAATATATTTATTGTGTCATTTAGATACAATATAATAATAATATTTAATTCTGGAGTTGTTTTAGGTAACTTCTAGTAGGAAGTAGGAAGAGTCGTGTTGTGTAGTGAATAATAATGATAGTAATAAACACAAATATATACATTTTATTTGTATATATAATATTTATATACATACAGGTGGATATGACGAAAATTTCCATTAATATTGTTGCGGACGTCCGAACCCTGCTGTCTTCACCGCCGACTCTCGTCTTTCTTTTCTGGACCATCGCGGTGGGACTGTGCACTGGATTGATGTGGCAATTCCTTTTCTGGCACATTGAAGACATCGCTGGACAGGCGTGCGATGGAACTAATTATGTCAAAACTCTTCAAGGATTGGTTAGCGCGATTCAGACTTTTGGCGGTGAAATACCTTTCATGTTTGTTTCTGGTGAGTTGAAGGACCTGCGGAACATTTTTCCGTAAGAAAACTATCTATCATGCACATTTATTGTTTTTTGCATGTTATTAACTTAAAACTACCGCTTTTTTCAAATTTGTCCACATAATAATGTTAGACACGGTTTGCACCTATTTATTTAAAAGATTTATTTATACCTAATATTACAGATATATAAAGACTTAAAGTTAACTTGGGATTGAATGCGTTGTAATTTTATGGTTGATTCCCTTCTTGTTTGAACTTTATGCGCGAGTGTTAAGTTTCTTGGAAAAGCTGCACTCGCGTGCAACCTAATTAGCTCGCCTCCACAAAATGCATAAATGGTCTATTATACTTTTAAAAATAATAGGTGTAACACATACTTTGAATGCTTATTTCATAATCTCTCATCTTCTAAAGTGATACCATAATCAAAATTAAAAAAAATATATAATCAAAATTTTTGAATGTAATTGAATTCGAATCACAAAGTAACAAAAATTTAATTAATAAATAAAAAACAAAGCATAATTAAAATTGCATGAAAACAAAATGCTATGAAAAAAATATGAAACTAATTATTAGTGCACACGATAATTTAAAGTTAAAAGAATAGGCTTTAATTAAAAAATAGGCTTGTTCAAAATAGTAATTCTTTATTTTTTTTGAAAGAAAACATATACTTTTTGTGTAACTTATACGGGTGAGGCGATTCGACTGCAAGCGAGTGTGGTTATAAGGTATCCTCTTTTATTTATTTCGAGGAATTGAGCGCTACTAGCACAAGCAATTTAATATTAGTGGAAAATAATTTGTATTTTACAAAAAAGACTTCATTAGTTTCAGTTTACTGAAAATGAGTGAGTATGAATGAAGATTTATTTAACACAATTGAATACAAAGATTTTCGTTTTTATATTCCAATCGGCGTCATGCATATCATTGTTATAGGATACCTTCTGAAGAAATTCGGCCATAACAAGATGATGTCATTGGTTCTCTTTGCTTTCGGCATCCGTCTCATTCTCTACTCGCATCTGACTAGCGCCTGGTGGATTCTTCCTATCGAGCTGTTCCAAGGATTGACTTCTGGCATGTTCTACCCGACGATGACTTCATATGCTAGCGTTGTGGCTCCTCCCGGTACTGAGACAACTGTGCAAGTAAGTATTACATAAATATGTATTATAATAAAGCAGTAAATACAGAATATTTGTACGCGCACGTCTTCGGGACTGTTGGACGGATTTGAAATAATACCTATTTCATAGTACCGCTTTTAAGCTTAGGCAAGACATACTACAATAAATATTAAGACACGACAAATCACTTGACGTAACCACAAAATTGCGAATTTAATAAACAAAAATTGGTTAGCGTAATAAGTATTTTGGAGAGTAAGGTCAATAAGTACATGCAAACGATATCTCTGATAGCTACAAGTTTTATAATAAATTAATTATCAGGGTTTACGTTCGCTTTTCGTAATTCAATGCTTTCGTTGACTATTGAATAACGAAACATAATATTCATATTTTGTTTAAAATAAAATAAAATATGAAAATTATAGTTTTTATTAATTTCGACAATAAAAGTAAGACTAAGAAACTCAAAAAATAAGCTCTTTTTAAGAAACTAGGCTGTTTTTCAGAATATACATTCAACAAAATAGCATTCAATAACTTTATCAATATTTAATTGAAATAAAAAAAACGATGTAAATTAATGAATTTAATATGAAATAATTAATACTAGGGTCTAGTCGGCGCTGTGTTCGAAGGAGTAGGTTCATCTCTCGGCAGCTACATCGGTGGACGTCTTTATGGAATCTACGGCGGTTGGATCACTTTCCGTTACTTCGGCTACGGCGCTCTCATTGCTTGTGGACTTCACGCTATAGCTATGCTCATCTTTAAGAATAAGCCCCATCTCGCCTTGACTCAAGGTAATAAGACTTTAGAATAATGCCTGAATGCAAGCAATTGATGTTGAATATATTGACCTGACCTATCAATATTGTATGGACCTTGCAAAAGAAGATTAATGTGTATTTAGACATTTTTATTATTATATGTGTCGTATCGCATTTTTTTCATACTTGTATACGTTATGAAATTTTCGATATTCGGTGTTGAATGTGTAACCTATTATGTGTACGTATTTATAACAGCTAATGATATTTACAATATGTAATAACTGTTTCGATTCGTTATTTCAAATTGTAAAAATATTATTTATGACATTATGTGGACGATGGACAAATATGGACTTTGTTGTAGATTTTATTGTTTAGGATACAATTGTATGCAAATATTATTGTTTTATAAAAAAATATATTTCATACCCTTTTTTAGTAACATTAGTGTTTTGACTTAAACAATGTATTTTCATATGGCATACGTGACTTTTCTAACAAGGTCCATGTTTTCCCTTTTTTTATTTCAAATTACCAGTTTTAGTTTTTGATAACAAGTTTTGTTTTAATATTATTTTGAATTTTGTAATTACAAAGAGCTACCTACGGAGTTGACGTATAAATCCAAACATATATTTGGAAGCCACTCGAAATCACAGTAGATACGAGAGGGTTAAATTGTGAGATATTTGAAGTCCCCCATCTTTGGGCCAACGTTCATCCGTTTATCTTGTTACAACATGCATATTCGAGTATTCTAATAATGGAATTGAAATGAACCTTTGTTTAGGAAAATTATATTTAAAACTAACATTTTAATTACTTAATGATTGTTACTTACAAACTTTATCGAAGTATAAGAAATACATATCAAATTAGTTTCGTCGTTATTATTACATCCTTAAGGAAATATTGGCCATAGTCACTGTATGCGGACTATATGAAAATTATTTGGTTAATTATTTGGTTCTGTGCAAACGATGAAACACATACTCGTAATATAACCGATAAGCAACACAAAAATGATAGCACAGAGAGCCAGAAAAATTACAAAATAAATCAATGCTTTTTTTTGTGACGATTGAATTTAGAGTGTGTGAATATTTTTTCTTTTTTTTATTTTAGAATTTAATAAGTAAGCAGGACCTCAAAGACAAATCAAATGTATTCTATAACTATACAATGACAAACTTGTGATGTGCTGGTAACATCGACCAAATATTAGATTAAAGTTTGACTAATTAATAAGAAAGCGGTTTCGACTAGTTACTATTATAGGGTAGTTACGACTAAACAAAAAGTTCCAATTGAAATTAAAACTTTTTAAATACTTATTTACTTAGTACTTAAAATGATTTTGAAAATATATCAAAATTTGAGTTGATTTTTAATCGAATAGTAGTATTTGTAATTTATCTTTATATTTTATTAATAAAATGCTCAACATTTTTATCATGTTAACTAAGAAAATATTCTATAGTAATATTTTCCAGTTCAGAGTATATTAAATGATGGTAAAAAACAAATATTCTGCTTTCTTGACGAATTTAAAGTAACTAAAACTTGTTTTTGTCTAGTACAACATACAATTATAAGAATTACTGACGTGGTGCTAGAGCACCCTCTGTCTAATATCTTACAGTAATAATGAAATCCTTATTTATTACGCGTACGTTACGTTACCGCAATTTTTCTCTTTATTATACGTAGTTTATAATAAAGAGAAAATTTGTATATTAGAAGTTTTGATATTTGTTGCATGATGTATTCACTAAAATGACAGACAATAATTAGTGTTGCCAACATCGTTTTATTGTTTCCTTCAACTTTGATTCTTTTATTAAATCTATGATATCGTAGTAAAAAATGTCCTGTCCGTAATATATTCTTACTACGTAAATAATGTAAGTCTAAAAATATATAACTTAAATTTAATAACGTTATTGTTGCATTAAATTGTCTGATAAACGAACGGTATACAACGGTAACATAGTGGTCATTATTTTGGGAATAGAATAGAAGAACCACAGTAATGTAATGTCTCCTCACCTCAGTTAAACTAACTTTTTTGTTACTATATTTTGCTGAACTAAAATAAATATAGCTCTATGAATTAGTGCTATCTAGGATCTTACTATAAATAACTTAAATATTCTCGTCTATGCTAATAACTTATTCTTCAATATATTTAGAAGATTACGAAGGGCTTATGGACTAAACTAAGCAAATAAGTCTTAACATGAAATATTTAAATACAAGAGGAATAATCTTTTAATGGTATTGTACAATTACTTTTTTTACTTTTATCGCTTTTATTTATTATATTACCGTCCATGATTATTATGATTATCTGTGTTTATTGTCTTAGTATATTATACTCCACATTAGATTATGTTGGTAACATAAATTATTGTTGTAATTTAATAGCTTCTAATATAAAATGTTTGCTTTGCGAATTCGTGAATAAATACTTACCTCAAATATAATAGAAGTACAAAACCGATGGACTATATAAGAGGAAGCATCGTCTAAGTGCTGTCTTTACAATTGTCTTTATTTTATTAATAAAAAATGTGTATGTCTCTTTTTGTCAAATAAAATTTCACATAGAAAAAACAATTGTAGTAAGGACATTTAGGCGTTTAGTATTTTTTTAAGTGTGGAATAACATTTTAAAAATGTTTAAAAGTAATTCGAATGAAATTTAGTTGTACCCTCATAAGTTTGAAATTTTCACCAAAGTCATTTTTACGATTACAAACACTTTGATTGTTTAGCTTAAAATATTTTAAAAATTGGCTGTGTTTCTATTTTATACTTATTTACTTTATAACGTAGGATTTAAAAGCAAACTTTATATTACTTTACACCTAACTATATTGTAAAACAATACTACTTTATCATATCAAGAGCTGTGGAAGACATATTTATGGTTATTACAATTGGCATCGGATAATCTGATAATATTACTTTCTATCAAAATAACGTTTGAAGTCACGAATTTTCTGGTTTAAGTCTTAAGAATCCACCGTTATTAACCTTCTTAGAAGAATAGGAAAATTGATATCCGTCTGAAACTGCAGTTTAATATATAATTGCAAATTTAATTACCTTATTATAATTAAGATTTTAATCTACGAAACACTTATATATAATACTTTACTTTAGAATTTAGATACCTAATATATTGATAGTTAATAAGCGAGGCCGTTTTGGCGCAGATCGGGAGCAGACGACTGTAAACGCATTTGATTCTGGGTTCGATTCCCATTCGAAGGAATGATTATATTTAAATTATTTTCATTCCTCCGCTCTGATAAGAAGAGCGGCGTTGAGTTCCACCACACAACACGCAATGTCTCGATTTTGGACGGATATTGAAGAACGGACTTTCGTTCTTCTCGATGTTAGCTTCTCTCTGACAACTTTGTTATGCGGGAAAAAAGGAAGCTATGTTTTTAATACAATCGGCCGTTCAGGGACACGTGAAATATTTCCAATAAAAGTGGAGATGGAAATTTCTACTTTGTTCTCGTAATATGTTTTTTTATCATTATTGTACTTAAATAACTCGCGTACTTAAAATATGTAATTTTGCAGTATGAAATATTAGGCAGATTTTTTATTTTTTAGAGGAAGGGAAAATGTTTCTTGCATATTTTTATACGTAAATTAGAATTCTCAGAATTGAAAACTTTTAGAAAACAGATTCATACATTCGCCAAACGTATTATTACCATCACTACTAACTATATCGTAAGCTACACATGTTCGGTTTTTATTCGGTTGTTTAAGAAATTAAAATAACGCCCGTACAATAAGAATACCTAAAATTAGCCGACGTCTTCATTTCAATTAAATTTGTACACGTTTTAATATTAATGTGTATATTAAAAAAACTAAAAACGTTTTGATAACTAAGTATAAGATTTATAAAAATATTTTGATAAATAAATTTTTTATTGAATTTGTTTTTCATTCAAAACTTGTATAATTTTGTATTGTGGACTTTACAGAGCAATATCCTATTAATTATTGTAAATGGTAAGGCTACTATTTCAATTTAGAACTGTAACAATACAAATTATAGTTTCCATATAGGTCATTTGCTTTGAAAACTGCACATTAGTGTATCAACTAACTTATATACCACAGAATCACAACATTTTCTTAGAATATTAAGTAAAATTGTTATACAACTTGTTTAGATGTTTATATTGTATATATAGTATACGTTGCAAGAATTTATCTAGTCCTACGTCACTATGGCAGGGCTAGTACGCTGTAATATTTCATATATATTCAAATTGCCTCATAGTGCCTGTTAAAGACAAAGATAATACTGCAACATATACAATGAGCTGTTAAATATCAATAAAAGGTGCAATATAGAATCGATTTATGATGTATTTTAAGGTGTATCCAATTTATCTTTATCGTTTCTTAAATAAATAATTGCATTTTAAGATGGATCGATTCTACATTTTTCCTTCTTTTTTTGTCAGTAGGTAACATTATAGCTTTTGTATATCTTTTCGTAGAACTTAGTAATATAAGTTTTGCAGAGGTGTATGTGCTTAATTAGTTCCGTTAACATATGGATAAGTTATAATAAATGTAAAAGACACTTTACATGCATGTAGTCATGTAGCGAGCAGATTGTAGTTTGCTTACTTGATTGTTTTAGATGGAAAGTTATCATTTTGTCACAAAATATATTTTTTCCAACACATATAGGTAATAATAAATATAAGAGTAACTATTTAGTAAATTCTTTAAATGTACGTAATTTTGCATTTAATTTATGTTGTGTGATATTATAAGTAATACAAAAAATAAATGCCTATCGTGATAATATCAAGAGCCATTGTGAAAATATTGAACGAAGAAATTTTATATCAGGATGGCATTTTAATTGCATTCCAATAGTTCGTATTGTGTTCAGCTAAGAAAATATCGAAATTAAAATTATCCCCGTATTGTGATATTAGAACAATGTTGATGTAGATTAAAATAGATTTTAATCTTATATAGATAATAGTATTATTACGAGATACTTGAGTATCAACTGCCAAAAACTTAATATTTAGTCAAGTACCCAGTTTCAGTTTTGAAACGGAAAATAGTTTTCTGTGTCGAATATTCCGCACCTCACTATTCATATAAAAAAATATATTTAACTGCGCAACACGCATGAATGCTTTTTACGCTTGATTTAATTTTTATCTTATAAAATATGCTGATATATAAAAGCTTGGAATTTACTATGCATGAAAATATACCACTGACTAAAATAATAGGCATTTAATACATTTGTATGTAGGTACATATATGATATTACTTATCCCTTTTTAGATTGCGTTTTGACTATTTTTTTTTCACATTATAACATATTTTTTCTTATTATTTTGAATTATTTTCTTCTTCTTTCATTGGTATATATATTTCATTGGTATATATATCATTTAAATTAAAGAAACGCAATCAAATTTGGCAACATCTCATAACTATCCTCGACTATAACCTGTAAGCTTTATTGTTTAATACATGCAATGTATTCGTTATTTAATTTGATACTTATGTCTTGTGAGTAGTACTTAGTACTTATTTTTATTTATGTTATTATTTAAATTGTGAAACCAGTTCCTTATGTCCAGTATTATGTTACTAGATATAGTTTTATGTTATTTTATTATTTTTTATTAAAATATATATATTATTTCATCCACAATTGTAATGTGTTTGATTTTCTTGACACTTGTAAGTGTTTAGATTAAACTCGACTCCTTTTTAATAAAATTTTTGTTGTTAAAGATTTGATTTGTTTTTGTTATTAACTTTTTTTGTTATTTATGAATCAAGTAAGGTACGAATATTTTTTTTTATTCCCTTAACATTTGTATTTGCCATTCTTTCCATATACTTAATGTTTCATTATTCTTCTGTTTATTTTTTGATTATTTAAAAACTCCTTTTTATTTTATTTTTCTTTCCTTATTATTGTACTCAGACATATTGAGCGATTCCATCCATTTTTACAAATATTTTTCAGCGGCGTCCATTCTACAAAGAGAGAGTATATTCCAACCTTTTATTATTATTTTTAACGTGTATCATGTAAGTGTTGAATGTTTTTTATTTCTTTTATTAAAATGATTATTAGTACATTTTTAACATTTGTCATTTCGTTGTCAAATAGGTGAACATCACCGCTAAGCATTTTTTAAAAAGACAAGTAGGTATGTTAGTATAGAAGTTATAGTGTAGCACTGATAATTTCTTATATACGTTAAGCTAATTTTCTTCTCTTTTAATTCATTTCAGAATTATCGACTGTGGTGCATTTCCGTCACGAAAGAAATGACACTGCGGTGCAGGTGTTGGTGGATGAAATGGAAGGAACGAGCCAAAATATAAATTAATTTCTTGATATACCTAATAGTTATACTAGGCGGGACTCGAATCATTGGTGCTTGGTGACTTAAGTCTGAAAGTAGTTTTTATGGAAATTTTGGTAGATACGGTTTTGTCGGTTCGAGCTCCTGTCACATTTTAATCTGATATCAAGTGTTTTGAGGGCCAATAGTTGAAACGGCTCAGTAGTGCATTAGTTGATGACATTATATCACTATATTAATCTCGTATCAGCCCTGTAGGTAAAAGGGTTTTGTGGTATATAACATATAACCGGAACTATTAATAAAATTGAAATAGACGACTGTAGGGATTAGGATGGATTAGGTTACTATCCTTGGAATATGTTTGTTTCTACTTTATTTGTTTTATAAACCCTGAAGAAGTTTTTTTAAAATAACTTCTTTTATTTTTCTTTTTCTAAGAAATCCAGCTTCCATCAAGATAAAATAGTAACTTCATAGTCTAGTATTTAAGTGCCAACAATTATCGGCTTAGAATATAATTATTGATAATATTGTACCCTCATAGTGACCCTCACATTTTATTCAACTAAACCCTGTAGGTAAAAGGGTTTTTAGTATTAATGACATATATCCACAATTATTATTAGAATTTAATCTCATATAGTCTTTAAAACTTGTTAGAATATAAGCTCATATAGTCTATTACTACTTTCTTAAATTAAATTTTTGTGTCTTTCCCTTATGATTTATTTTATAATTTTGAATAAGTTTATTATTACAACGTTGATTTTCTTGTTATTTACGGTACATATTGTTTTTATTATTATTATCTTGTTCTTTGTTAGAAATAATAAACAGTTATTGTTAACATTGTTGACAGTTAGACTGGATTGTTTTGTTGTTATTTGTTCGGCTAACTTTGTATCTTTTTCTCTTTGGTATTCTCCATAGAACGTAACATTGGTCTTAGCTAGTAAGTGCTCAATTTACCTTTTTCTCGCGTTATAACTAAATATTTGACCCGTGGGGGGACGGGTTAGAATACAATTCCCTTCAGTCGCTGGGCAGCGTCCCGTAAAAGGTGGTAGGAGATTCGTTCTCCGACTGGCTCACGACCACTATCGTGTCAAAGACGAACCGCCAAACATCTGATGTTGTATTCCGGTTCGATGGCTTAAGGTCGGCAACGCATCCACAACCTTACTAATGTTGTGGATGTCCATGGGCGAAGGTAACTACTTACCATCAGGTAGTCCTTCTGCTCGGGTACACAAATAGTTTTGTCAACATTTACTACGTTTATACACTTAATTTACAATTACGAAAATGTATGTGATATAAGCAAATTTTATTTCTTGATAAAAGAATTCTGAGGCTTTGAATTTTTATTTTTAAGTATTTTAATGTTTTAAACAATCTATATAAGAATGCAAGAAGTCAATAATAAAACTATTGTTGTTGGTAGCATTAACGTAACAAAATTAACGTAATATTTTGAATTTATATTTTGAATCAACTCTTAATTAATCCCTATCGGTTATTACTCGTCCAAAGAAATGATTAGGTCCAACTAAGAAATTTTTATCCTACAACTATTTGTAATATATATTTATACTCCAATTTATTTTCATTTCAGATATAAATTTCTTTAAACATTAAAATTATTAATTTAGATATTTATACATATTTAAGGAAGGGATCGTAATTTTTCTCTACTAAAGATGCGATCTCTGCTCAGATCAGCTCAACTATCTTGTCTATGATGTCATTTTAAGTATTTATCAAAAACAAAAAAAATACAAAAATATATACATAATACCTACATTGGTATTATAATATAGTTGTAGTATGATGTATACTTACATAGGTGTCTATTTATAGGATCTTTTATTTTATTTACAATTGAGATTTGCCAGAAACAAATTTGAATAAAAAAAACATTTTATTTAACATGATTGCGTGTGACTGTAACCGCGATGATTGTGGGTTCGATTCCCACTCGGGGGAATGATTACATATTATTTTCATTCTTTCGATCTGGTACCTAAGACAAAGTACGGCAATGAATTTTGCCTCGTACTACACAATGTCTCATCTTCGGGCGGATAGTGGAGAACGCAGTTTATTGACACTAGGTTCTCCCTGACTAGGGAGGGTAGATACAGGAAAAAGCATGAGGATACTTTATTTCCTTCTTTTTTAAATTCTTTTTCTACTTTATATTTATAATTATATTTTAAATATATTATAGTTCTGCTATCTAATTATCTTATTTACAATTATATTAAGTATTTTTATTATAAAAATTAAAAAAAGAAAAAAAATTGTACCTATATAATTCCTAACGTAGTTGTAGTGTCGGTGTATAGATGTCTATTTACAGGAACTTTGTGTGCATTTTCAATTTTATCATTTGCCAAGAAATAAGATAATATTTTCGAAATTCCTTGTCGCGTCATCCATAGTATTTATTTATTATATATTCCTTTAATTTATTTAATTTTTGCATTTTCACTTGTAAGTTTACTAAATTAACTTATAATATTTTTATTTTTAAATTATGAATATTTTAATCGTTTTCTTACGTGCATATACATTATATAAAATAAGTTATGTTTATTTATACACTATATAGGCTTTGGAAAGAGCTTTATTTAATTATAAGCTGAGGGCTTAATGAGGGTTTAATGAGGTAAATGAGGGTACACAAAATGAAAATTATTCGAATAATGTTGTACTTAACCAATAACTATATCTTATTATTCATGTGTCTTTTTCTCCTTATATTATATCTTATAAACTGTATTGAACTATATCTTATAATAAATAAACTTCATTAACCAATAATATTCTTGTTTCATTTAACTTTTCAATAACAATTTAGCACTTGTCATTTGTTAAGATCATACTATTTGTGACACATATAAAGTTATTTTAATTAAAAACAATATTTTTTGTTTATTATTATACGATTTCTATAAACAAATTTAAGATATTTACATATTATTCTCAATTATAAAAAAATAAACTATTTTTTACATGCAACATTGAATAACCTTTATTTCTTTAGTAGTCTGTAATATTTTATTATATAGTCTGTGAATTTTACGACTAAAATATTATATAGTCTGGGAAATGTCGATCTGCATGAAATGAAGTGCTGTAGACATGAAGTGAAATAAAAGCAAGTGTAAAAAAGACTGACTCAATAACACCTTTTGTAATAGTTTGGAATGAATTAAATGTAAAATTTATAAAAAAATGTTGATCATTGAACTACTGTGAAATCTATGGCTTGTGATGTATCATAATATACGAAATTTTCTAATATTCACTGTAAAGTGTCTATACTAAGATGTAATTAAAATTTAAACAATCTCCACGTCCAGACATGGGTTCCAGAATACGGTAATTATCACTCATTTACATTTATTCTATATATTTGGAATATATCGCGAAAATTTTGATTTATTTAACATTATTGACGTTTTGGCACATCATCTAATCATACCTTGAGACTCATAGCTTCTTTTGAATTTAATTTTATTTTCCTTCGTTATTATCGTCAGTTAATGTTTTATATATTTTTATACTGTCATTTCCTATGTAATCACCAATTTCCGAGTGGTCCTATTGATAATTTAATGGTTTATGTACCTATAGATAATCAAATATAAATACCTACGCCTTAAATTACCAATTTATTTAATATTTAGTTCCACCAATGATTGAGATGTTCTATTTTAATTTTCGTCTAGGTTAACTATTTATTTACGTTTGTTTTTACATTAGGCTATTAATAAAAACAGCTTTTCTATTTGTATTTTTTGTGGGGCTGTGAAATAAAAGGATATAAATATAATTACTATGTATATTGTCCCAATAATAGATAATTATTATAAATGTTTCAGAGATACCGTTCGCTTCTTATTTGAATTTTTCTGTGAAGTATCACCTGGTGATCACGTCAGAGATCCATATATTATTAGAAAATATCCTGACACATACAAAAATGAAGAAGAGTTAAAAAATGTACCCAAGTTTACATTTCCATGTCAGTTAGAAAAGTAAGTTAGCTTAGCATTTATAATATAATAACAATATATAGATTTTGTGATATAATGTAACCTAAATTTAATTTAATGTTATAATGTAAATTGAAATTATATATTATTGAAATTATATAATTTGTATATTAAATAAAATTGTATAATTGATTTTTTAGCCCATATTTTAAAGAAATTATTTAATTTTAAAATTAAAATATTGAATTAAAATAGAGTTCAATTTTTAAAATGTAATTTAACAACAGAATTGTTTTCAGTACATTTGTCCAGCATTACTCATTTGTAATGACATCGGTAGACTCCAAGTACACATTTTGCTTCTGTCGATATGACCCCAAAGCAAATACAGCACTCGTACTGCTTTCACATTTGCCATGGCATGATATATTTTACAAGTAAGTGTTATGTGATTATGTTAAATATGACTTTAGCAGTAGACATTTAGTTTTTGTCAATGTACTTTTTCTCATGCACAGAATTTAATATTAATATAAAATTTATTTCAATTTTGTTAATTTATATTTTTATAAATAAAAACAGCAACTGATGAGATTTTATTTGTCAGTCATTCTACAATAAAAATGTCAAGTACCTTTTACGCTGATTTATTATTGCATTGCGAAACTTTGTCATAAATGGTATATGTTAATCATATCATATGTCTGTTTTGTATGTAATCATATTCTAAACTTTAATATTATTTTGTATAATATAGTAAAGTATATATAACAAAAGTGACTCAAAAATTGTATTGTTTTTTTTACCTATTTAACTTTATTGACAGATTGATTGATTACAGAATAGGTAGACTTTCATTCTTTCATCTATTTAATTTCTCTTTGTATTTGATAGGTAGTGAAAGTCAACACTAAATTTTATCTTATTATAACAGAAAAATGAAACAAAATACATATTTTTAAAAACTTTTTGTTTTGCATGTGGGGGAAGTTAAAGCACTGAATAAAAAATCGATTAAAAATACTCCAATAATTCCAAATTTATTATTTTTATAGGTTAATTTATTTTTTAATATATTTTATTTTACTTACCAATGCTTTTGTTATATACCTTTTGTTACATATTCAGAACTCTATTGTCGTACACATTAAATGTTGAGTAGACAGTATTAAGATGCTAGTTAGATTTTATTATTAATAACAAATCCGTTGAGGCCATCACGGCGTATTGTGACAGACACGCGATGAGTATGGGTTCGATTCCCATATTAGAGTTATTTTTAAATTAATTTTATTTTTCGACTCTAATTAAAAAGCAAATCCCGCCGTATTGAATTTTAGGAGGAAAGTGGAGAAGGGGAGTGTCGTGAAACTAGGTTCGTTTAGGAAAAAGCGTGAAGCTGAAAAAAGGAATTAAAGAAACTTTTTGAATTATTTTCTCTTTACTCTGTCTTCACACTTTCACTGCAAATCGAACGAGTGCGTCAAAATAACAGCGTCGGATCACTACATTTATTACTTTTTTGACATATAGGTAGTCGAAAGTGATAAAGATTGGTTAAAAATAAAACTAACAGCTGATGTCTTTTTTGCAAAAACATTTGTATTGTGCTTCAGATTCACGCTTTTTTCCGCATAGTAGAGTAGACAGAGAGAACTTAGTGCCAAGACACTCCGTTCTTCACTTTTCGAAATCGTATTGAGTGTAATTGTGTATTCAGTGACGGAACACAACGCCGCGCTTTGTCTTAGGTACCAAAGTGACGAAACGAAAATTATATATAAACATTGTCCCAAGCAGTAATCGAATCTACAACCGTTTACGGTAAGGCGTAGTCTCACTGATCCATTGTTTAAAAGTAAAAAAAGCAATGTGAAATTTTATCTATTGCTATAATTAAATGCGCTGTGTTTTTTATTACTCTGCGAAATAGCTTGTTTGCTAGTTGATCCGGAGTCTAAAGTTTTATGTATTCTTCTTCTAGAATATTTTAATTTTATATTAATATAAAAAAAAAATCTTTTCTTTACTTTCTTGCATACAAGAAACAAATAGAAAATAGATAATTACAGCACGCAAAGGCTACTTCAACATTCTGTTAGTGAATTCTTATGAATATAGATGTGAATGTATGGAGATATTCGGTGGCTGAACACATCGCCAACATATCGACAGCGTGTTATTTATATTAATATAAAAAAAAAATCTTTTCTTAATATGTATAAACAGATTTGATTAGATATATTGTATTACACAATCATGTCATAGAATGGATAGAAATGTCCTACTATCGATAGCTTCTATATCGTATATCAATGTGCTATTCATATTTTATTAATAGTATTACGCTATGATAACACTGCGAATCGAGCATTGCGATTTTTTACAATTGACTCAATAGATCTTAAACACGACGAGAATATTGAAAACAATTGTATTATTATTGTGTACATACTATATATACATACACTCATATTATAAACTATGGGCCATTGAATGATATTCATTACGCAATGTCTCAATTTCGGATAGAAAGTGGAGCACGGAGTGCCTTGACACTGAGGTTCTCTCTGACCATTTTACTATGTGAACAAAAGCGTGAAGAAGCTTTATTCTCAAGGCTGTATAGCAATAAAATGTTTGTTTGGCTCTCTGAGAATGAAAATATATACATCTCGTTGTTCATATATTAATACTGATTTTCTTTATATTTCAGGTTATTAAATTGCATAGCTAATTTATTAAACAGCACTGAAAGAGGAGAGTTAACATCGTTTCTAGAAGCATGCCGAATAAGGCCCCCAATGCCGGGGCATACTCTCAAGGTGACCTACAATGCAGGTCACAGTGTCTTCTCATGCCAAAGCCCAGATAATAAATTGCCCAGTATTCCTGAAAATGTAAGTTATTATTGTAAGAATAATTTATTTATTTCATTTATTTATGCTTATTAATAGTTACAAGTCTATCAAATCCATAAAAAACGTTCATATGTAGAGAAGGAGTGCAGAATACTCATGTATTCGTCGCTGTAATAATCTCTCTATTTCATAGTTACTATTTCATGGTTATACAAATACATTTCTAAGAAGCAATGATTTTTGAAGAAAATGGCAGGTTCGATTCTTGTTTTTCTTACAATTAAACCTATTTACAGTATGAAACTGTTCAGTTTTCAATGTTTGTGACTGTTTGTTTTATTTGCGTTTTACTTAATCATCGTATGTGTATTGCAATTGCATTGCATAAATAATAATATTTGAAAGAAAGTAAACAGCGCTATGCTGCGCAGATACGTCACCTTAACTTAAAAGATTTTTTCCAAATTGCGGCAAATATAAAAAGGAAAATATGTGTAAGTCTAGTAAGTATATAATAAGAAAACCTGTTAAAGTAATTATACGACGCAGAAGTAGAAAATACGAGTGTAAAGCGGCTGGTTGTGGGTTCGGTTCCCACTCGAGGAGTGAAAATATTTAATGTTTCCATTTTCTTCGCTCTGGTATCGCCGCAAAGCATGGTGTTCCGTAACTTAACACGCAATGCCTCCAGATATCGGCGGAAAGTGGGGAACGGAGTATGTTAACGCTATCTTTCCTACCCTGCTGTGTGGGGGAGACAGCGTGAAGCTAAAAAAAATGCTAACTTGTATGTATAAATGTATAAAGAATAACAACTTATATTAAAATTAACTATATCTCTGGCTTATCTTAAATTCTTTCATAAAATACGACATAATGACATTATAATGGTTTAAAAATGAATACAAGCAAAATCGCAAAATATTTACTTCTTGGAATGTATTCAATGAATATGGGTATGATTTTTCATTTACATACAATTACATCTTACCAAGAAAGCTCTCAATGTTTACTCATTCGAATAAATCCTTTAGATACAAATGGTAAACACATGTTTTTCTTAGAATCCCAAAATTTTCATAAAAATATATATTATATTATGTTTCCTGAGAATCAGGTATTTTTCATATCGTTATGTAGAATATATTTCTTAATCTTCTTTTCCCTACCTGTTTTATATTGATAATCATGTTATTGAGAGATGACATTAAAATGGCAATAATTAAATAATAAATAAGGTGATTATTGTTTACGAACAAAAAAGCTGATCTATTTTTTTTTCTGGAAATATATGAGTGTATGTTAAAGCTTTTACGCCTATATCTATAAATTTATACTTATGAATGACAAAATGTGCACATTTTGATTATTTAGGTAATATGGAAATTGTGACTGGTCAGTAGTAATTAGTGATTTCAAACTATTTTTATACTGTTGTGAGTTTTATAAACTCATAGATTATTAATATTATTTAGACTACATAAAATCTCAACAGAAGTAAAGCTATATTTAACCCGAAGATAAAAATGTACAAATGAAAAACAAATGATGTGACACAAATATGAAAATAGTTATAGTTAAGATTGTTTGAATAACATTTATAAAATGAAGAAATATTTTTACTTAATTGTTAAGTGAGGACTTGCCTTTCTTTGATTGTCAGAAATTATTAAAGTTATTGGTGGCTTTGACCAGTGCAGGATAAAACATACCAATAAATTAGTAAACAAAAACTGCATGAGGCTTTATTTTTTTATAATTGATTGATAAATCGTAATATATTTATCAATTTAATATTTGAAAAGCCTTTCAAAGCCATCATGATATTTCAAGAGGAGGTAGAGGTGGGAATTGCGTAATACTAGTAATAAAATATGATATACATATTTTATTCTGAGTATACTTTAAAAGTGAAATTTTAAAACTCTATGGTTACATTTGTCCCAATCTATAGACAGCTCTTGAAATTGAGAAACTTGTTTACAACATTCTAGTTATATTAGAAATAGTGCTGATATGTACGAAATAGATGCTGAATTTGACGACTTCTTTTCAAATAAGATAATTATCATCATGAGGCTCATAATTTGTATAATCTAAAGTCACAATAACAAAAATAGCCTCTTTAATTCAGCATCTATTCTATGAATTGAAAAAAATATATAAAGTTGGTTGTAATAGGCCTGTTAATGTGAAATTGTAAACATAAAGACTAACTAGTGATAAGAATGTGTGTTGTATAATAATAAAAAAAAAAAAAACAAAAAATAAGGATAAAAAATAAAAAAAATCGAATAATGAAAAAAAAAGTAAAAAAAAAAAAAAAAAAAAAATGTAAAAAAAGCATGAAAAATAATACAAAAAATATAAAAAAAAAAAAAAAAAAAAAAAAAAAAAAAAAAAAAAAAAAAAAAAAAAAAAAAAAAAAAAAATATAAACAAGGAAAAAAAGAGAAAAGGAAAAAGAAAAATCCTAAAAAAAATAAGAGAAAAGCACTTATAAATAAAGATTAAAAATATAATTTTTCCTTAGCAATAAGTGATTATGTTTGTATAACTAAATAGACTGTAATTTTATCAAACTAATTTACCTGGTGCACTGACTAGAACAAAACTCAGACTATATGATAAAAGTGAAGTTATTTATGTACTATGAAATATTTATATGTTGAGTCATACAAATCAGAACAATGATCTTCTGATGACATACATATTTAGCTTCACGGTCACCAGGTCAAGTGTGTTCAATGGAGAAAGTTATATGCATTGGCTCTAATAACTATCAATAAAAATATCTAGTCAATTTTGTGAGCCTCTCATTGAACAGACTATTTAGATAACATAATATTAAAAGTAATTCTGTAAATGGGCTATATGAGGATTTCTGATTTTAAAAAGTAATAAGTAATAAAGCATTATTGAAATTGTGTGGTCCTAATAATTTTTTTACTATGCATTTTGTGTGCTTATTAACTTAAATTATTAGATAATTCCACACATTACTTTTGCGAGTACATAGATTTCAATTTATGCTTCGATCATATAACCTACAGCTTGAGCCATTTATGATGGAACAGTGATATGTAATAATAATATATTTACAAATTTATTAGTAAATCTATTATTAACTCTTTGGCTCGACCCATTGTGGTCAGGTAGTCTTATTTAATATAGATACTAAAATTGTTAAGTGTTTGTTCCTGGGTATTTTAAATATATATTTATAAACACTAACTAAGTAGACTAAGTGATATTTTGTATTATTTGTTGTTATATTCTATAAATGTGCAACATGAATATTCTACCACTAACCTGGAAGATTCTAACATTGTTTCGTGTTAGAATTACAACACATACGTCTGGACATTTGTAATAATGGAACAAAAAAGAAGCTTACTAACATCGATATAAGTTGTTATAAGTTTAAACATAAGATAGATATATTTTAAGATATTTTTGTTAATCGCCATTGACTATGGGGTTCCCACAAGAATCTATACTTGGACCATTCCTCTTCCTCCTTTATACTTGCGCTTTTGTTTTTGTACATATGAGATAGCACTGACGTTCGTGACATGTCGTTGGCCCTAAAAACGAACTGACATGAACTAAGTCTGGAACTTGTAAGCAATGCTCTCTCTGAATTTGTACTGTAAAGAGAAGAAACGTATAAATGAAACGTATAAATAAACGTTATAAATGAGGAAGTATTGGAAACAAAGAATTTCACATGCTTTTAATGGATTCTTAACATATTGGGTTGGGTTTCTCATGTTGATGGATTCACGAGGCTCAGTTGTACACGAAATTTGAATAACTTTGTAACATATATTTGAGTATTATCAAGAAAAAATGCTTGCTTCTAAGGCAAGAGTGAGCTACTCGCTTTATATAAAAATATACTACCCGTACATAGTTTTAAAGATTTAGAGGTAAATTATTAATATTGACATATTGGGTCAAGATTATGTAGTTTATCTCTGTTTATCAGGAACAAACGCTAGCTGGGTTTTTGTTAGACTATATTTTTTTCATGGATTGTTATACAACGAATTCTCAAAAAACGTTTAAAAGCTTTTTTAAAAATAAAGAACATTTATTAAATATTAAAAAAAATTGGGATATTCGTTGTAGAGTATTATTAAGGTAAAAATTTTAGCCATGACGATCAGTTTTTTTGTTACTAAATAATATTCCTAATCCATTAAGGAAATTTGTGCACATACAAGTATTTTAATGTCTTCTTAACTCTTTCAACTTTCTTAGCTTATAAACAATTGTAAAGGAAATCCGATTGTTCTTATATCCATTATTATTATATTATCGTTTTGATTTCTTTCTCATTTGAATTGAAACGTCAAATGCTCTCCCGTGACGTATTGTATCCTAGTCAAAATGTGTATGTTTGCACATGAGCTTATTTTTCCACTGCAAAGGTCCTATTCCATAATGTATAGTTATATCTATATGCAATTATTTTCCATTTAAAGACAAATAAATAAATATAAAGTGAAGTTGGTTTTAAAAGTATGACAAAATTTCACAATTAAATATCTATATCTGGACTTTTATATAAAAAGGTAATTTTGTAACTTTGTTTGTAATCCTCAGAAATACTAAACCTATCACGATTTTTTTTTCACAATTATAAAGCTACACTAGTTAGTGCCATAGGCTATATTTTATTGTGATTGAACAGAAAGTTCAGAGGATCCTAAAGGGGCTCAAATAGGAGATGTATAGAGTAGTTCGCTAGTATCAGATAAGCCAGAGTGGTCTTTAATTCAATATAAGTTATTATTTTTGAATATATATTTTTATGTGTCCATGGATATGTGGTTAAACTACTGCTGCTTTAGTATTTAGTCGAATATTTTTGTTATTTCTTTATTATTTCTAATTTTATGTCTGTTGTTATTTTTAGCTTCCCGCTTTTTCGGCATAGTAGAGTGGTCAGAGAGAACCTAGTGTCAAGACATTCCGTTCTCCATTTTCCTACAGAAATCGAGACGTTGCGTGTTAAGTGGTGGAACTTACGTCGCGCTTTGTCTTAAGTGCCAGAGCGCAGAAATGAAATTATTATGCAGTCATTCCTCGTGGAAGTCGAACCTACAACCATAGTGTTTACAGTCAGATGCCCCTATTATATCTATATATTTAAATTTATTATGTATTCATTATTTTAGACAAATTAATTAAAATTATTTTGTTTTATTTTAAATATATTGCAGTGTAATCTAACGGAATACTTCAGCGCGATGGATGCGAAATGCATGGCGGGGCTTTGGGCCGCGCTACTCCATGAGCGGAGAGTAGCAATAGTAGCGACTAAACCCTCCCGTCTCTCCGCTTGCGTTCAAGCTGCTAACGCAACTCTCTTTCCTATGTCCTGGCAACATATATTTATACCTATACTTCCTAAACATCTAGTAGATTACCTGTTAGCTCCCATGCCTTTTCTTATTGGAGTTCCTAGAAGTGTTATGGAGGTAAGAATTACTTATCCTTATTTTTTTGAGTAATGATGATTAATGAAGATGCTATATATAGATGGTAAACATTGGAAATATATTTCCATATACATACGTAAGCAAGTATTTTAAAATTTGCTTGTTTTTATCTATTTATGTGTGTTTTACATATAAATAAGCTCGTCAATTTTATTTTAATAGCTAATATTTGATACTATTATTTGTAAAGCTTAATGATTTTACTTAATTTTGTATGTATAAATAGAGAATTAATTTTACAAATAATCTGTAAGAGTTTTTTTGAAATTATTTACAGACTGTACGAATGTCAGAAGTAGGCGACGTTGTAGTATTAGATGCAGATGCTAACGAGCTGAGATCTCCTTTCCATGACTTGGAGAGTCTTCCCCAGGACATGGTAGGTTATTTTTATAATTTATAATCGAGATCAGCATTTTTCAAATAAAACACATTATTCATTATGTTTGTAGGTGTTAAAGCAAGCTAATTATAGTCTTATATCTTATCGCTGACCAGCGTTTCAAAGGGAAGTCCTGGCACAGGGCCACAAACTGTCTCTCTGTTACTGACTGTAAACACGACTAGTTGTGGGTTCAATTCCAACTCAAAGAATTGAAATATTTAACATTTTATTTTCTTCGCTCTGGTATCGCGGCAAAGCACGGTGTTGAGTTCCACCTCTTAATACGCAATGCCTCCAGAATTCGGCGAAAAATGGAGGACGCAGCAACTTAACACTCAGTTCCCTCTGCCTACCCTGCTGTGTGCGGGATACAGCGTGAAGCTAAAATTTGACAAGTATTACAAGTACATTGAAGGTACTTAGATTTTTTTCTTTTTTTCTCGAAGATTCTTTTTCATTTCTTTTAGGGATTTTTTTAAAAAGCACATATTTAAATTTGAATACGTTGGGTATATCTGTTACAAGGTTTTATGCGTTAATCTATAGTATAAACTGGATCTTATGCACATAACTTAGAGATATTTTTGGGAAAAAATTGCTATATAATTAAATTTATCGACACTTTCTTCACGCTGTGCATTTTTTTAAATTGTTTTAAATTATTTATATATACGTACGCAAACACAAATTTAAAGTAAGAAGATTTGTTTTATATAAAGGATTATCAACCTACTTTCATCTTTTCGTTTTCATATTGAATTTTGCTCAGAGATAAGGTAAGCACGTAAGGTAATGTTATCATTTTTAGGAACTGAAGTCACACATCTTTTTTACTTAATATAAAATCCAGAAATGGAGCTATGTAAGAATTATTTATATTTATGAATTAAAAAGAAATAAATATATAAATCAAAATATATAACCACTATTAAAAATGTTAAGATTTGATAAAAGTGAACTACTATGTATTAGTAACTTAATTAAGTTTTGATAAGATCTATGTTAGCCATTCGAAATTTAAGTTTTATGTCATTGTAAATGTAAAAATTTCCTTGTAAATATAAAAATAAAAGAAAAAAAGCTGACTTCAACATCAGAGGCTTCAAGAATCATATGCATCTGAACCAACCGGTTGGTGATTGTCTTCATGCAGTCTGCCTAAAAAGGTAAGTGTATTTTTATAATGTGAAGATTTGCAGGGTTACTTTTCAAATTCAACAATAGTGTTCAATACATTTCCTTCTTTATAAATGAATACCAACTGAAATCAATATATTGAAAGAAACTTCATGAAATCGATTATTAAAATGATAGAATTTTTAGAATTAAATTAATTATAAGTAAAAAAATAATTGCCCCAATATGCATAGGCATTTAATTACATAAGCATCTAGCAGGGGCAAGCTGTTTATATAATATTAACTCGTCATTATGCTAGTATATTAGCTTTGAAAGTGAATATAGCACGCTAGTAGAATATTTATGAATTAATTAATGTATATACTTACATTTGTAGGTTGTTCAAAGGGCTTTTGCACACCACGTACATTTTGCGAGCAGAATACACAAATTTTTCAGGTGCAAGTGTTCTGCAAGTAAAATTTTACGGGTTTATGTTTACAAACGTAACAGTGTGTAAATAAAGTAACGGATACCCGTTACTTTATTTAGAATTTATGCAGGGTATTTTATGGTTTAGTAATTTTTTAAATATTTTTTATGTAATGACCATTTAATTCGTTCACTGATTAGACTGCATCCAAAATTTACGCTGCTGTTTTTTGTTCGGGAATAATCTTGTCGTCGTTTCAATATATCGTCGTTTTAATATTCGTTTCAAGATTAAGACACGTATGCATCACGCTCACAAACAACATGAATTCGGTTTTGTGTTTGTTGAGGCGTACCTTATACTTCGTGTGCAAAGGCTTAAACTTGGACAAGATATTTTTCAAATATTTCTTTTTCAATATTTTTCATTACGTCAATTTATATTAATTAAATATTTAGATTTTAAATTATTTCCAGATTCATATTTATAAATTCGTACATAAATAAATAAAATATTATAGTAGATAAGAAAAAGGAGGCAGACATGAAGACTGGTGACAAATTAAAACTGATTTTTTTTTGTAGTTTCTAATTTATTATATAAAAAAAAAACAACAATTCATGTTTTTTTTTTTTAAAATATCTTAAAATTATTATGTTATGAATAGATTATAATATTTTCTTATGCGCCAGTACATTATCTGCTTTCCAAACGTTCTATATCTACTGTTCCCATGCTTTATTGTAATTATTTTATGTAGAATTGAACACTTTGTACTGACACTTTTGAATTTTAAACCCCGACTAGATGCTTATGCTAATCATAAAGAAACTACTTCTTTCTTCTATATACTAATATACATGCAACTTTTTTATTAAATAAATGAAACTTAGCTTCTCGTTATTTTTCTGTGTTTATTAGAATAAAAGATTTTGTTATGATTATTTTACATTTTATAAGTCGATTTCATGACTGGATTTATGTGATATGTCACGAATTTCAATTTATTAAAAGCTAAGTTCAAAGTTTGCTTAAACATCACCATTCATTCAAACATATTTATTTATTACTAGCTGTGTGCGCGACAAAATAATAAATAGAATATTACTGAAACGTGAAAATAGCCGACGTTATTCTTTAATTCATTGGCTATCTGCCACGAAATCCCGTTGAACAAAGTAATAATGTTTACTAACATAATATTAAATAAATATAAGATAGATTACAATTCTTAATAATCATTTTGTTAATGTATATTTTTCTAAAAAGCCGATAGTGTGACATATCATTTATCCATTCAAATTTGCAATAGATAAAAGAAAGGAGACCTCTAGCGACAAGCACTAATATTAATGGTAGTAGCGATGAGACACTATTTGGTTCTACGATTTATTTTTAAAACTCTACTTACCGCTAGGTTACCTTTAGTATAATCTAAAGAATACTTCCTTTTTCTAGATATTGGTTACGTCATTTGATTTTCAAAAGGCGCCATCTGTCGATGGGTAGCTGAATTACAATTTTAAAATATTTAAAGTCAAATATGAAATGCTTCTTGCCGTGTAAGTGTTAATAATGAACGTATATTTGTTTATGTCTGAAAATGTAACCTTGTTAATTTTTCAACCTTAAAATATAAAAAGAACGTTGCATCATAACGTAAAACAATGCATTACTATTATTTAGTACTGTTACTAGAAAGCAGCACTGACAGTAATAAATTATTATATTTTAAATATAACAGGCAACGCCATCTAAGGTTGAGGACTAAAATTGATGTTGCAACGTTCCTATATAATGTTGAAGCTTGATAAAGCTGAAAAGAATATCATTACTTCTATAGAGGGCGTCTTCAGACACAGAAAATATTAGGGGAGTAAATTGCGACAATTATCGAGTAGTTATATGACTAGCTAGCTAGCTAGCGACTAATATAATTCATCAAATAAACGAAATCTTAGAAAGTTCATTGAAAAATGATAAAATTAAAAAGGCCGTTAATTTATGTATTTTTCTTATAGGGATTATAACATTTGTTTATTTTGTCAGCAAGAAAAATTAATTGGTATGTTTTTCATAAGACATGGTTGCTGATGGTTTTTGCATATTTTATTTATGTACATATGTATAAAAATGTTGTGTTAATTTATAATGTAATGTAATGTAAAAGATAACAATAAAGTACCCCCATCCCTTCCTTTTCCATGTCCTCGTCATGTGTACGCGTTGCAGTCTAAATATAATTTCTAGATAAGGTATAAGAATTTCGTTATATTTCAAACGTTACATAAAAATTTTAGCTTTCTTAATTATTGCCTAGGCTTTGTATGCAATATCTGTCTATCTCTATCTATTATCTATACAAACTAAAGAAGGCGCTATAAAAAACTAAAAAGGTGCCATCTATCGCAGCATTTAGAACTACGTGCTAGTGTTAAAACCTATTATACCTTGTCTAGATATTGTATGGAATACCCGATGTAGCCCGTCGATAAATGTGTATCAAGTAAAGAGCCATCTAGCAATTGTAATAAGCGTAATTAAAGCTAAATATCTGCATATATTCTGCGCACTTATAACATATGAATCAACAGTTAATTAGAGCCATCTTACGGTAAGTTGCGCAATTTGTGTGACGGACTATGGCATAGATGACAGACGCCATATTGCAATACACCTGAACTCGTGTTGCTATTTACGAAAATCTGTGTTACTCTCTTAAAAAATAAGACAGTGCTACCATATGGAAAAATAAGTAACGGACATAAATTAACCCCTCGTATGCAAGAAGAAAATCTTTTGTTTATGGTCTGAAGTATGTCTAGATTAAAATGAGAAATATTTTAAACTGTATTTTAAGTGTCTTTGGATATATTATCACCTGTGTCGTTTACTAACACTTACATCCTTTGGCACCTAGCACGGTGGACAGATCTGGGCTAAGGCATACGAGGGGTTAACAACTATTATACTTGATGAATGTTCATGACCTGAAGCTAGAATCCAACAGAGTTTAATGCAATAGTGAGAACACGAGCTCCAAAAAATTTTTATGCTAAATTTTTATTAAGCGTAAGACTAACACTACTTATGCCCCTTAGGGCACATTAAATTTTAAAATATTTTTAATTTTTTTGCTGATTTATATAACTATATCATCAAGTAAAATACAGCACATCAAACAACTAAATTTAAACGTAAACTTGTGTGGACGTGGAGCAGGTTAACACTTTTTATTTAAATAACATATACGTTATATTCGATGTGTCTTTGTTTCAGGTAGCAGGCTTAAAGAAAGCATTAAGTGATAAGAATGCGTTAGGTGATGCTGTGTCGAGAGCGTTCCTGAGAGCACTAGTCTGTTTAATAGGAGGATATAGGGATGCAATTAGGTAAATATATACATATCGTTGTTAATAGGACACCAAAATACAATAAGATGCTCTATAAGTGTGACGATTTAAATTGAAACTGATTGTTCACTTTTAAATAATATTCGATTTTGAATGATATTCAGTAGGGTAGTAAGATTTGAGACCGATGAGGTTCAATATGTGAGGCATCCGACTCGTACCAAATTACTATTAAGTACTATTTGTAACAAATCAGTTAATTTAAAAACCTGTAAAATGGGTTCATCAGATTTAACAGATTATTTAAAGCAGCGCCCGTTCAAGTTTGCATTTCTTTTGTACGTTTACAAGCACTATGCTGGTAGAATAGTTCTAAAAATAGTGTTGCATGATTCTAAGGTTATTAATTTTATTGTCGGCTGAATGATAGTAATGTAATTTAATATCGTATATCTTATTAAGACGGCAAGTTCGTCTTTGTCGTTTATCCTTTGTGCCTTAATAGCTTGATCTAGTGTTGAGTGCAATAGCTCATAGAAAATAGCCTATCATGAAATATATACATTACAGGCATTCATAGTTTAATCAAGTCAAAAAATGTCTACTATTCTAAGAACAATTAGTTGCTAAAGAAGAAAAGAAAGTATTTCAAATTTGGTTATCCTAAGTAATTCTTTGATTTATTAAAGTGGATTTTTGAAAATTACAGTAACCACCGTTTCAACCTTGTTATTAACAATATGTACGCCAAATTCATTACAATCGGTCAAGCGGTTAAGATTTTTCATACAAACTTTCAACCCTTATTTGGGAATTTATTTTTAATAGAAAGCTTTGCTTGACACGATCTTTATTTATTTTAATTCTGAGTTTCATCCAAATGGGAGAGGTAGATTAATCGTGAAAGTCTAACAGACATAGTTACACATAGGCTTTCGCATTATAATAGAATGGAAAATAATCCTAAGGAAAATTGCAATATGGTACTAGTGCATTATAAGAATTGAATTATAACAAAGTACTTCAGAGTACTTGAGCGTGTCGTTATGATGACTTTATTGGTCACAATCATCGTGTCATTGGTTTGAATTGTCGTAATAGTTAATAATCACATTCACATATGTATGACGATACTATCAACAGCACAAATTTTGTATTTTAACTTTATATATATTTTATTCAATAATGATGATTATCGACAGAATTGTAATGTGCAATAAAATTATATCGATTCATGATCAAATGCTATCTATATGAAGATAAATAATTGTGTCCCAGAGAAGAAAGTATGAAAAGAAGTCAGTATCATTTTAATGAGTAATATATACGCTATCGAAGTATAGGGTAGTAGTAGGTACTCAATGGCTCTCAGTCTGAGTTTTTTGACAGTTGATTCTTAGAGAATCTAAGAGTTCAATTCTCACAATCCATCATCGATCCTTATCCAAAAACTGCAACCTCACAAAAAATATTTTTCTAGCTATCCGTTAATTCTTTATAGGAAATATCCCACTATCCAGGAAGTATCCCACTTGTAAATGAAATGGGTAGATTTTCATCTTTTTCATTGACTTCATTGACATGGATATGTCGAAGGATGCCGTCCAAATAGAAGTGCAGTATTTATTAATTAGTACCCAGCAGCACTTCGATAGTGACTTACGAGGAATACGTACCGCCTTTTACTATATTAATATAATAGTCATGACTGTTGATGTCATAATTAATCTCGGTTTTATCACACATAATACCTACTGTAAAATACAAACATGACTGTTTTTATAAGCAATATTAGATTTCTTGCGTTACTAAATAATTACTTTCATAACGGTTCTTTTTCATTTTCACTATATATTTATTTGACTTTATTTCAATATTCTTCACTCTGGTGGCTCGTTCTGGTGGTTCGCTCTGGGAAAATAGACTGTCTTAACACTAGGTTTCCTCTACATACCCTGCTGTGTGTGAGAGCGTGAAGCTAAAAAAATAGTTATTACTTATTACGAGTCACAGTCTTAAAATCCAATAGATTTCTATATTAATTTTAATAATAAAATAAAACTGGTTGCACTATTGGCCTTGACACTGCGTGTATGTACTTACATGTACCTGTTGAGCATACATTAAAGGAGATAGTTATACAAGTGAATTTATTAAAACCCTTGTGTTTCTTGAATTATGTCAATTGATAGGGATCTCTTGTTCATACTACACTTCTTGTCCTTAACACTCGTACGTTTAGATTATTATTTTTTGCTTTCCTTGATGAATAAAAATTTTAATCTCCGACCTTAAATTGTATTTTTTATATATAAATATTTTAATATGTTTCAATATATTTTGTTTCAGAATTGAAAAAGGGCAACTTATTACCTTCAACCCAGAAGCCTTTGTAAGGACAAGGAAAAATATGCAGCCTTTTCTCAGAAAAATTCTCCAGTCCCAGATATTTCAACAGGTAGCACTTATAAATTTAAATTATTTTATATATTTTTTTTGGTTTTAAACCTTAATTTATTTGCCTTATTTTTATACTTAATGAGTGAATTATAAAAACGTTTATAAATAAAATTACTCAATGATAAAATGCCTGACAACGTAAAGCAAGTGTAGGTTCTTAGAGGAATCTATACCAAATATTGATTTTATTTTGAAAATAAAAAATGTCTAGATCTTAAGTTTTGCAGTCATTAAATTCCACGCAATCAAAATTTTAAGCAACCACGAAGTCGTTATGATTTTCCAGACATTTTTTTGCAAAATATCTGGTAAGCATAGCGCAGTGCGCGCCAAGCGCAAGCACTTAATCGGATGGGAGATGTAGTGTCTTAACACTAGTTTATATTGCATTTTTAGCATAATAGTCCCTTATTATGCTAAATGTTGCAAACATTTCGGTAAATGCTATTTAAATAAATTAATATTTTTGCATTATGCGCTGCTAAGCTACATTAACAAGAAAGTATAAAGTACCAATTAATCAAGAAAATTTAATGTTTTCGAAATTAAAAAAATAAAATACTTGATTCGGAATACTCTCTCTCGGATACTTTACGCAGTTTTTGTGTCGTCAATTCATCCACGGGAAAGAAAAGTTATATTTAATTATTGTTTCATTTAGCAAATCGGTCTTCGATCGATAGTTTTGATCTGTCAACTGCCACACAATAATAAAAAAATATTTTGTCATCATGAAAGCGTGTAACTAAATAATTCAAACGTTTCTTTACCAATTACTACTGCGACATATGTATATACAATAGCGAAACAGCGAAACACTTGTATATAATATCGAAAATGTTAAGATACCTATTAATTGTGCTTATTACAACCTAAGACAGTTTATAAATACTGAAATATTTCTAGAAGAATAGTGTCTGAAAGGTCCAAATAAAGTTTTTTTTTAATTCTTTATTGCATACACCACTGTAAACAAAGTAAAGAACTGAAACGTACATTGTAGCATGCAAAGGCCTTATCACTATTCTATCACTATATAGTGATCTCTTGTTGATTTTTTTTGATCACAGGTAATCTTAGGCATAAAAATTTAAAAGTATAGGACTATTTGGGGTGCAAAAAGAATTAAAATAATCATAGTAAGAGGAAAAATAATTATAATTTTAAAAAGTACTGAAAACGAGTACAGAGGAGTAAGAGAAGTAGGAGAAGTATGAGGTTTTACTTATTAATACCTGTTCTCATTTAAAATTCTTTTTTATTATTATTCGTTCTTCTATACTGCGGACACGTGGTCTATAGATTTTGTTACCAGTTATTACGTTATCATCATTATTATTATTTGAACTATGTTACTCTCACTTACAGTTCATAGACGAGAGGCTGGATCTATTAAATTCTGGTCGCGGGTTCAATGACGAGTTCGAAGTTGAATGCAACAACTACGCAGAGAAGCTCAGCACGGGGAGCGGTCAGAAGTTAAAACAACAATATCGTGATTGGGCTAAAACCGTCAAAAAAGAAGGCGGAGCTTTTTTTAAAACTGTCAAAGATAAGGTAACAATTAATATTTTTCTTGGATACTTTGGGTAATAACGGTTTTAGCTGTCTTTTGTTAAACATTAACATCTTTATGTTTACATCTTAGTTTAGTCGTCTTTTTGGTAGTGATTAAATTGCTATTGTTGTTTTCATAATGTGGTCGACAAACAATTAAGTAATTTATTTATTACATAATGTCTACACATTTTTCTATTTATACATATACAACTAATATGTAATATTATTTAAATATTTTAATGTGATCATAGCCCCTAACACGTCTTCATAAAAATAATTTATAATATTCGAATATTCAGACAAATTATTAGATAGATTAAAACTTGGGTAATGTCATTTGGCCGGTTGTCATCACACAATTTTTTCATATTCATTTTTTAATACTTCTATTTGTGATATATCCTTACCCAAATTATTTTTATTAAATTGTACTAAATTAATTCAATACTTTTGTTAAAAAATAAAGTTTAAAGTAATAAAATATTGTTTAAAAAAACTTTTACTGTAAGTAACATTTCATGAAAGTGATTATTAAATTGACAGCTATTATGTAGACCATTTATTGTTTATTTATGTATATTTTGACATACTAACTCCGAGTATACAATAGTCATGGGGAATATCAAGCCCTTCTGTATGTAATTAATAATAAAACTGTAACAAAACGACTATAATTCTTCTAAGTAGATTTGAACGCATTATTACTTCACGTCATTAATTAATGTGTATTTGACATAGTATAGATATACATTTTCAACGAGGAAAAACAAACTCAATATCATACAATTTCTATTATTATATTATGCAATTTTAGAGGACAATTACCAAATAAATAGTTATTGTAATAACAAACGCATGAAAGTATTGTTTTGTGTATTAACATTGATTGTTAACCTTTTAAGTTTGCTTTTGTTTATGTGTATGTATGAAGGTCTTTCTTTTATTTCATTTGCTAAGAGCTGTTAAGCGCTTGAAATAATACTGCCTCCTATTTGTATTCTTAAAGATTTGATCAATTATAAAATATATTTTATTTTTAAACTTTTAAACTAATATTTTAAATTAAATTATTGCAGTAATGTTAGTATTGTCATTTGTACTTGATTTCTTTTAGGAAGAAGAAGAGGAAATTTAAGATTTTAAAAAGGCGTCGTTATATTTTATAATAATGGTATTTTAACTAAATTATAATTTATTGAAGTGCCGGACCTAAAATAAATTGTGAAAATTTATTGCATACCTCTTGCGACAAATAGTGATAAGTCAAAAAATTCAAAGATTTTTTTTCTTGTATACTTTTAAAAATTATATTTTTTTACAGTTATAAATAATTTATGGAAAAGTAACTTAAAGTTATATATTATTAAAAAAGTATACCTTATTCTTTAGTGTGAAAAGTGATTATTATAGAAAAGCTTTTTGTCAGATTTGTCCTATTGTAAAATTTATATGTAAAATTGTTTTTTGTCACTGCAATTACCTTAATATAAGAGAAGTTAACTCTCAAATCCAAAAAAAAAGTATATGCAATTTAATATTATTTTAATAATATTATCGATATGAAGACAATATTAATAAATAAGCTTTTCATGTTTAACCAGAATTAGTTAATAAATAATCATTGAAAACCCAATACGTATCTAAAAATAATATATAGGTATATTTTTTGCTCGGTTTGAGTGCTGTAATAATTACATAAATAAAATGAAAAATGAAATTATCTACAAATGTAAAGTGAGTGTAAGACTTATCTTAATTGTAACATCGAACTAGCATAACGTGACCGTTTTTTTCTTTGCTCAAAACTGGGCATATCATTAAAATATTTTGGCATTCGTCATTTTATAACAATCATTGAATTATCTAAATACCTAATGCAGTCTAATGCAGTCTAGTTGTTGCTAATAAGAAAGCACTCGAAGACGACATACGGTCCTCTAACCAAATTTTCACGCCGTTAGCCATTTTAAATAACCTTCTTTAAGGATGAACCTATGTTTAACCTATGGCACCGGAATATAACACCATAAAACGGGGTTGACCCGTTCAAAACAGGACGCCTGGTCACGTTATTCTAGCATAATGTGTATAGAAGTAGAGCTTTGCTTGACTAAGTTGCATGCAATGGGTTTATTTTGCTTTAAAATGTGAATATTTGCAGGCGAACCCCGCAGTACAATCGGCTGTCAAATCGGTGAGTCATTCGATATTAATCGATTCTTATTCACTACTTAGTGGAATGCTAGAATTTAATATTTTTCGTTTGGGTCACATGGTCTCTATTATTTCTTTTAAGTAAATCTGTGACGACGCTTTACATTATTTTTGTACGAAGAAATAGTAAATGTTTTGCGTAATTATTTAATATATAAGTGTTTTTTTTTATGTGGTATATGCTATTTTTAAATGTCTTTAAATGTCTTGTCGTCGTCTTAGGTTTGCTGATTTTGATTTGATTGTTGGGTTCTATATATATTTGCATTATAAACATCTAAGTTTTTTATTTGATAATGTTCACTTTATTTATTTTATATGTTTTTTTAAACTCAAATAAATTACTTTAGTATAGAAGTATGAATATTATTTAATTTAAAAAATATATATTTTTAACTCATGTTTAACGCACTTCGCCCTTTATTACATAGATTGAATTAGAGTATTTAATTAGTTTTTACATATTGCACATTCACGTGGTAATTATCGATTTTTGTCCATTTACTGTTCTTCAACTTCAACTTTCTGTTAAAAAAACACGTTAAAACGTGTTTTCTTAGCTTTTAAGCTACTTTTGGACGCTGGAACTCTTGTTATGTTTTTTGAAGCAAGGCTATTGTAAACATTACCTCGATTGAGATTTGAACTTACTTACTTTCTGTTTCGTTCACTATTTTTATTACTCCTCATTTCGTCCACTAATTAGCATCCTGACTGCTTCTCTGTATTAATTTCTCTTATAAACTTAACTGAAAAAAGTAAGTTTAAAAACAAAAAAAAAACGTTGCGACTTCAGTTACTTAACTTCAATAGCAATAAACTAACTGCTTCGATTATGATTTCTAACACTTTTCTATACCTTACCAGCAAATAAATAAGGACATTTCGGCGGTTTTCTTTAAACTAGAAGATTCATTACTGAATTAAAGCTAAAAAATAATAATTTAAAATGCCTAAATGGATAAAAGTGTGCCATTTTAAGGTAATGGGATGCTGAACTATGGTCAACCACTCGTTTTATATTTCTAAGCTCTGCATCCACTTTATAATTATTATCATCCTCGTCTTGCTGAATAAGAGATTCTAAGGTGTCTACGTCTTGAACTTTCCTATTCGATCCTAATCCTCCTCTATTCGAGAGTGGTATCTATCATAAATTGCTTATAGAGTTGAAGCCTTGAATTCGAAGCTTACACTTGAACACTAGAGATTTGAGGCTTTTGGAAGTGATGTTATAATATTTTTTCCTGACTTTCCCATAATACGTGTTTTAGCGACTCTTATGTGTGGGTGTGTGTGTATGGTATCTACAGTTGTTTTGTTTTATCACATAACCTATAACTATACTGTATTATCTCTAAATATTAGTTGAGAAAAGGTGCACGGTGCACTGCTAGCCAAAACTTCAATGTTTTGTGTGACATTGCCACCTATATAACTTCGTCACGAGGTTTATACTGATGTCAGTTAAGAGAAAAGTCAAATAAAACGTGATATCATTGAATTGTCGTATTTGATTTTCTTCCTTTTTAAGATATTTTAAAAAGCTGTCCATTGTTGCATGTAGGGATGAAGAGCAATGTTCCTAATCTATATTTATAATGTATGTATTTATGTATGTATGTATGTATGTATTTCACATGTATTTTTAACATTTTTAAAGTATTATTGGCACACTCAATATTCTATTAAAAATATTTTTAGAAAACGTATAAAAAAGTTAAAAGCAGCGAGTTTCAAACGCGCACCTTAATACGTCATCCAAACATTGCTTGAACGGTTTCCAAGAGGCGAAGCTTCGAATCCCGCTGAGTTTAAAGTATTGTACATTTTCTAAAAATATTTGGCCTTATGTAATTTTATCTTTTGTTAAAATATTTTAGATTTATTTGATATAAAGGTAGTAATTAGTAACACGTGTTCCACAAAGTAGTGAATATATTCGAATATAACAATTTTTATCGAAGTTTTTCTGCACAGGGTTTCTTATTATTTCTGTGTTATTGTATGCTTTTTTCTGTTTTTTTTTTAATAACTTAATCTGTTTTTAAATCTGTTGCACTTTTATAAACTATTGTAATGCCATTTTATTTTATTTTTAATAAAAATATATTTTATAGCATATAAAGTTTTGATACATATATATGTTCTTATATTTTTAATTATGGCTGTGCTTTTTTAAGTAACTTTTTAACTAATGTCTTCAATTAAGATATTTTGTAATTTCTTTTGCTTGAACAAAGTCGTCTTATCATAAGCTGTGGCAAAGATAATATCTTAGTATGACATTTTCTCTTGTGCATATGATTAACATGAATGTATTATCTAATTTTACTATCGTAGTTTCCTTCACAGTCGGACTAAATTATAAAATATTTTTTTATCATTAAAACAACGAACGTTGACTTACATTTCTGATACAATAGCAAAATCTTTTATATGTATATATTTAAAATAAAATTATATTTGTATCTTAGTGTTAATACTGATGGAAATCTGCAGTATAGGGTAAGGTTGCTCAAGTCATTCATACAGTCATATAAGAAGAGAACTGTATAAAACTTTGGATTTATCAAATAAATAGAAATTGAATGTGTTACTCAACACTTTGTTAATATTGGTATTATGTATTATAACTAAATCAAAAATATCTATATGCTCTCAAATAATAAAATTAATTCTTTATAAAGTAAGTTTATTTTCAGAACAAGAAAGTCTACTGGTTTCTTAAGTCGTAACACCTATAGCTTAAGTTGTACCCAAGAATTCTATTAAACAATAATAATTGTTATCAAGTCTTTTTGTTAATAGGTATATTTAAAGATACGTACACACTATTCAATTAGCACAATCATTACGTTCAAATCTTTTTGTTATCTTGTTAACTCCACCAGAAATATCGTGAACCCATAATTTACATGTCAAGCATTGAATCATGTTTTCTCCCCGATCTTCCCCAAAAATAAAACAAAGTGAGTCGCTTTTCTTTTATTATTTTGATAACAATTCCTTTTTAATAATTATTGCGTCCCTTTTGTTTAAATTATACTTTTATCCCAACCGAAAAGCAAGTCTTCTTAGATCAGTTGCAGTAAGCTCAAAAAAACTTGATTCTAAACAAAGAATATGTGTAATCAACCTTTTCTCCATATTTTTTGTCATATCCTTAGGCCTTTCAAATTGTGTAAGCCTCAAAAATACCGCAATGTTGGTTTATGGATATTACACGGTCTATGAGCTTCATTGTATTCAGTAACTCCTTCCTTTAACTTGGTTAACTCCTCGTCCATACTATATACTTCCTGTTTACATCCATTATAAATTCGCTGTGACTTGCTTGACATAATTATGAGCTAAAATATGAAGAATATAAACAATGTCAGCTGAGAATTGGTACAAAAAAAAACAAAATAATTGCCTAAATACAAACAAGGTACAACACATTGAAATTCTACTAAAATTATGTTTAAAATTTCAAATACTTTTATCAATAATTTGCTTGCAATATTACCTACCGTTTGGTAGCCCCGAAAAAACTATAGGAAAATCAAAATAAACTTCACACAACTTAGCTCACTCAGATGTAAATTTAATCGCCGACGTGTATTCTGTTGTCGCCGAAGTTTTTACAAAATGCATGTGGTACGACTTAAGCAGTGATACGACTTGAGCAACCTTACCCTACCTACAATTCCTTTTATAAATAATTAAATTATTCATTATAAGCGCATAAAACATAGGTACAACTTTTTCAAATATAAGAGACATTTTATAAACACGAAGTGACTTACTTATCTTGTTTATTTACAGGAATTATTATTAATTTATTTTTTTATTTTAATATTATAATAAATTATCTGTCTTTGAAGGTCCGGCAAGGAGGGAAAAATATGAAATCAGCTGTAAAAGGATTAAAGAACAAAATGCCCAAAACTGGTTCTAGACCATCGTCAATTAATACTACGGATGACAGCAGGTAAGAATGTACTATAAACTAATAGTTAACAATAAACGACAGTATACATACATCAAAAATAATAGTGTTTTAACAAAAACTGCCGAAAGATTTATTTAATACACATATATTTTTAAGATATTAATAAAATGTTACGTTTCTAGGTAAAATATTATTTCTATAAAGATGTACGTATGTAGCAATTAGTATTTTTTGAAAACTTGCCTACTTCTAAATATCCTCTCCCGCTTATGTAAAAAAAAATATATGCATTTTAACGGAATATTTTTTTTTTGTGACAGCGTCTGACTTTGTGATATACGTGATGGTTGTGGGTTCGATTCCCATTCTATTTTTGCGCTCTGAACATTTTGCAAAATGTTTTTTTTTTTTGTAATTTTATTTTCATAATTTTAACCTTTTCGTTAATTATATTTCATTATGGTTACGCGTGATAACGCGTAACAGCGTATATTATAAACACGATTGGTTGTAGGTTCGATTCTTACAAGAGGGAATAATTATATTTGAATTCTTTTCATCTTTCTGACAGCGTTGAGTTTCCCCAGTCTTTATCTCTGGCGAAAAGTGGAGAACGGAGTGTTTTGACTCTGGGCTCTCTCTAGTTTTACCCGGTTATAGTCAGAGAGGTTTTGTGTAGCGATGAAATTTTGAATTGACATTATTTTATTTCATTTCAATACAGCAATTACATTCAATATTTCTGGAACAAAATAATTGTATAATCATTATTATGTATTATTAACTATTGTAGAATTATCAATTTCAATGTCATCCATACTGGCATATCGTATAGACTAAGATATGTACAAAAAGCAGTACGAAATACGATAATAGACGGCGTGACGTATATTTATACTTTAAAACTGGATTACTATTTTGAAATTTTCTTTTATCCATTTACTGTTTTCTTCTACTGCTGTCTTATGACGAAGATACTCAAGGATATTAAAAAAATAGTTTTCATTTGCAAAAAATAGTTTTCATGACGCTATTTTAACAACTGTGTTTTTAATATAAAAGATGCAGTAAACGTAGGACTTGATTTTGGGAAATTCATATCTACGGTTTTATTCTTTTTACAAGTTTTCTTAAAAGAGTCGATAAGTACTATTGTTCTTACCTTTGATATTCAGTGGCTTACAAAAGCAGGTTCCCCTACAGCTTTATCTGTAGAGGAGGAAACATGCTTTCTAATATTTTCATCATTGTTTAAGATCATTGTTTTCTAATAAGCCTAGGTATTGCAAAAAAGCGTAGATTTAAATTTAGACCTTATAGGTGTTAATGTGTATAACTATGTTAGAATTAAGTGTATTTATTAATTTAATTATTTTAATTATTTTGACTGATAGCAAATCGCTATTTGTATTTACAAATAAGAATATGCTCTAAGAATTGACTATATGAAATTTTATTCCGACCTATAGACGAAAAGGATTTTTAAAAAAAAAAGTTTTTAAACTACAGGAAGTTTGTATTTTAACTTAGAAACATGAAGCTTTTTTGTAGAAATTCTACGCTTAAATATATTGTGAACGTTAAAATTTTAAGTTAAATGAACAATATATAGAAAAACATTTCATGTTGGAAAGTCTGGTGTTTAAGGTCTATTCAAACAAAGTAAAATATATATCTACTAAAAGGGGAGTAACATGTTGAGCTTGCAAGCTCAACAATATTCTATTTAAATTGATGTTTCATAAATTTACCTAAAACAAAAGGCGTTTATGAACTTTTTAGTCATTAAGTTTTTAATGAATCTAAGTTTTCATAGCAGCCTGAGACTGTGAGTACACTAGCAAGCCATCTCTTCCTTATGTTGCTAAAAATACCACAGTTTCATTGAATATACAAAAAAAAATTGTAGTATAAATGCTCTCTTTCTATCACGTATGAAAAAACATCAGTTGCTATGTTCAAGCCCAGAATTTAGCTTTAAATAGATACGTATATATTTTGTTAGAACAATATTATAGTATCACATTTAAGGATTGCAATCCGGTATCATTTTCAATCCGACCGGGTCCGGCCCGATTATCATCGATGCGGCCGGATCCGGCCGGATCGGATTTATGGAAAGAAGATTTTTTTCACTTTTCGGTTCAAAATGAACCGATAATCAATCATTTTAGTAAATTAAGTATCAAAACGGTTCATAGGCGCTGACCTAGAATGTACGAGGACGTACACATATCTTGCGCCCCTAAAGTAAAATTGCGCATAAGTACTTTTTTACTTGTATTGATTTGTTGTGTTTGTTGTTTTAGTTCTAATTTTCTGCGAAATGCCAAACACTTACTTATGTATTCGTGTCCGTTCAATGTCGTATAATGTAAACATTTACATAAAAAACATTATGGGTAAAAATAAATATTTTTTTATTTGCCTTCTCCCTTTTTATATTAATTGTATGTATACTAATCTAATATGTCGAAGCACAATCGGATGGTTTTATTATATATCAGTTAAATCTAAATCAAAATTTAAAAAGGAAATCATATCTTCAACTAAAGTAGCTAAATCTTCCATAGTGTACACCTAAGCAAACTTAATAATTACTTACAGCTTTATAAAATCTAATACAATTAACCTTATGTTATTTAGTATTAACTGGCAGCGACCATGTACAACGCATTAAAAAGGCCCTACTCATGAGGTAATGAATGCAAGAATTCAATTATTTTGCCAATAAATGCTAGTGGGTACCGGATCCCGTAAGCGAATCCGGTCAATGTTTATTTGCGGCATCAATCCGCCGAATTAACGGATCTGGTTTTCCGGATTGCAATTCTTACTCACATTAAGTTCAGTTGTTCAAATTCTAGCTCTAGTGTATAAGTGTTATGACAAAAACTGGTATTATTTACCAAAATTCATTTTTTTCATTGATATATTTAATGTAGAAATTTATTCAGATAATTGTTTAAAATGTGTATTTGTATTGACACTTTAAAAACCATTTTCACGATTTGGCTCACATAACTTACTTTGCTTATTCCATAATACACGCCTACACATTACACCTTGTAGTTGAATAGATACAAGTAACACAAGATAATTTCAACAGGTTCTCATGTGGCTCTGCGACCCCGGTCTCCTCCGACTCGTCTGACTCCCGCGATCCCCCCCGCGAGCCTCCCCCACTCCCCCTAGATCTCCTCACTGAAATGGAGTTCCTATTCAACAAACGCGACAGCCTTCCAAGCGCTCACAACTCCATAACTCTGCCAGATAAAGCTGTAAGTATATTAGATTGTATACATCATTGAAGAAACGGAGTATTTTAATGTGGTGATTTTTTTTGATTACATATTATTAATGAAATGATTAAAAAGAAACGATTAAAACTACAATGAAATAAAAATAAGCCTGAAAATGTTGCTACGAAAATCATCACAAAGCGATTTATTCATTTTTATTACATTTTTAATTTGCGTAATCCTGATTCATGATCATTGTAGACTTTAGTAATTCTCTCATATTTAAATACAATTGTTGTTAAATAAATAATATATTATCGAATCAAAAATTTATAAAATCGAAAAAATATATACATTGAATACTTCATTTCTTCAACGCTAAATGACCTTTTACGCTGAATGCTCGTCCCGTACGCGCTTAATAGACTTTATATTTCATACATAGTTTAGTATGGGCAAGATCTGTATTCATAAATGTTACTTGTTGTTGGTTACTTATAATATAACAATTTACAAATATTGATGTAAAAGCATTAATAAAATATTTGTTAATACAGATGCTAATGTAAATATCACGTAGTGTAGCGTCCAGTTCATGTCATTGTGTTGTTGGATTAATATACGTATGGTAACACATGAAATGTCTTTTAACTAAAAGTCATATCATGTTCCATTTGCATCGCTTTTCGTTACGCTTATACTTAGGTGCACCGTGGCACATTATACGATTTTATTTTACAGAGAACACTGTCACCATGTCCCCCACCCAAACTACCCGAACGTCCTCTCCGATACCCAATAGTTTGTACGAGGAAATTAATCGACCTGTCCGATGCTCCCCTACCTCCCCCGAGAACGATTCAACCACCAACTACAAACTTTATAAGTAACATCACCAAGAACGCCGAAGTCCCGACCGACTTCCATACAAGCGCTATACGATTCGCCGATAACGACAAGGCGAAACTAAAGCTTACGTTGTCGTCGAACCAAAGGAAATCTAACCAAAATGAATCTTGTAACGGATCTACACCCAGGCCTATGGTAGCGGAACGACCTAGACCCATCTACAAAACGAGACAAGAGGTAATTCTCATATGCGTTACTATAGTCCTTGCGATGTTTTATATATACATCAGAGAAATATTTATTGATTGGAACTAACTAAATGTTATTTTATTTTTTAATCATATTTCCTAACATTCACAACCCTATTACATTTGGATATATCGTCCCCTATAAATAGGTGTTGTTAAGGAGTTAGAAAAAACATATAAAATATGGAACCTGTGACTTTTATTCTAAAGAAGGTAATTTATATCATTTAGATATTTACGAAGTGGATGCCTACTACCATTACGTTACAGCTCTTATATACCTCGCTTTTATTTATTGGAATGTTTGAAATGATATGTTATGTTATTGTTACTGTTTCTATATTCTCACTTACTTTATTACAAAAGTTAATATAAATCGTACTGCATCCTAAATTATTGAATAATAAATTATTACTTTAAAATATGACGATTTTACGTTATAATATTAAATCATTGGAGGCAAAATTAAAATTCATAGTATTTATATATTACTTACTAGTCGTTAAAGTAACTTAGTGTGCTCGTTAAAGTAACTTAGTGTACTAACTATTCGAATTTACAAATTATATTACTTCTTAAGGTTTTATAAAAGAATTTGAAATGTATTTTGCACAGGGTTAATCTTGTACTATTTAGAATAAAAAAACATATTTTTACATATTTTTATATAAAATATAAGAAAGTCAAATATTATTGTTTTCCGTTTAGATGTAATTTAAAATATGTAAAGACAATTTTAGTATTATAGTTAAATTGAATTTCTATCAAGTGCATTTTAAAAGTAGACAATAATAATAATTGTAAAATAAAAACGTGTATATTTTATTGATACGCTACTAAAATTACTCAGAAAAAAGTTTACTTATTTCCCAGAATGGGACTCAAAGCCATGACATTTGCGTTACAGTAGACCATATCTCAGTGCCTCAAATACTACTAAGTCTACTAAGTAATTGAGGCAGACAAAACTTTTTCTCGAAATATAAACAACACTTAAAATAAAACTAAGTTCTTTTAGAGTTAACTTAACTTCATTCAGAGTCAGGAACTTAGCAACTGCGCCACTATGATTAACTTTAACTTTTTAAACTCTATTTTTTTAGCATTCATTCTTATACATATTGAAAAGACTTATTAATAGTATGCAGTTGAAGCTCGGTTTGCGTGGACCTCATGACTTGATATGTCATACTACTTCCATATACTACGTTGACGTTGAAGCTTGAGCTGATGATGATGAAGCTGGTGTTATAACAGCTACGATTAATAAAGACACAATTTTTAATATCTTATTATAGGAGGGCTTTTTACTTACGTATCATTTTCTAATTTAGTTTCTTCTATTCTGTCGGATTTTCTTATGATTAGCATAGATAGAATTACTGTTTTCTAATTAGTATGACATAATAAAAATAATATTTAAGTAGTATTACATAAATAAACGTTATATTTCACGTACTTCTGGAAATTTCATTAATTATAATTAATTTATGTAAACATAATAAGTATGTTAGTGTGGCGTATTAGACAACATTCCCTAGAAAATCGAAACACCATTGAAAAGTAGCAAACCATAGAAACATTGCTTGTGAGTTCGATACTAAATGGCTCACAATTGGTAGTAGCTCCCAAGAGCTCCTTTATATTTAAATTATGAACGTTTACACGTTCGGCGAATTTGCCGTAAGGGGTTTTACCCAAAATGCAATTCCTCAAAATAAGCGGAGAGTAGAACAGACAATATTAGGTACCTAAATTGTAATTCGTATTATATTATTAAGTTACTAAAATTATTTCAAAAGCACAAAGCCTCTAGTTAATTGCTTTACACTGTAGTTACTAAAGGTGTAATAACTCAATAAATCGAATAATACCATAATTCAATTATTTGAAAACTAACTTAAATAATTATAGAATTACTCCATTACTCATAGACTTCATTTAAGGTTTAGTGCTAGTTACACATAACATATGTTCAAATCGGATGGTGAATAAATGGCTTTTAATATTTATGGTTTTAAATATATTCTTGGAGCCATCGTGGTGCAGTAGGACAATGTCTGAATGTAAACGCGATTGTCTGTAGGTTCGATTCCCACTCGAGTTAGTGATGACACTTAATTTTTTTTTCGTTTTCTTCGTGCGCAGCGTGTAATTCCGCCACTCCATATACGATGTGATGGGAGAAGAAGCAGGAAGCTTCAAAAAATGCTATTTAAGATTGCCATTATTTCGTACTTATTAATAAATATAATATAATATAATATAATGAATACACTTGCGTTAGTTAATTGGTTTTATATATATTTTAAAGAATATATAAGATATACCATGGAACATCTTTGAGATTAACAGTTTTTACATTTCATTCGTTTATCTTGAGGTATATAATAATTAGGGCTAAATAATAAATTTTAAGAAACAAATAATTTAATAACGTACACCCACAGTAGTTTTTGAAAAGAGAATACTATATAATAAAAATTAAAGTCAACAAGGGTTTTCAATAAATATGATTACATTTAAATTTACCATATTCTACAGAAATTTAGATGACAAAGACGCTGCAAAAAATTATAAGTCTGTATTAGAGATACCTAACAGGTGCTCGACTTTATTTATAAAGGTTTGAAGATATAATATAAGTGCTACAAAGTCTCGAAGTAACGCGAGATTAACCCTATTATTTTAAACTAGCGGCCCGCTCGCGGCTTCACCGCGTTAACTACATAAATGCTTCGTTATATAGCAACGCTCGGGGGTTGATTTTTGAAAAAATAAGTAGCCTATGTTAGACCCAGTAACTTTTATTACTTTAAATCTAAATTTCATCCAAATGGGACCGGCAGATTAGCCGTAAAAGCGAGACAGACAAACACACAGACTTTCACATTTATAATATAAGTATGGATTTATTAAAGTATGGATTTTTATATGTCAATGAACCTACTTACGTAATGTTTAGATAAATTTTCTAACTTGTGAATATTTTGATTAATTATTGAACTTTCATACTGTGTTTAAGTGATTATAAAATCAAATCAAATATCTGAGTACTCTTTAGTCAAATAGGCTAATTAATAAAGTGTCGGTATAGTCAGTCCTAACGAGTAATCGTCTTGGGGTCCTATAATACATTACTGGGGGATTTTTCTCTTTTTCTATTGCACGATAACAATGTAATTCAAACGTTAAGTTGACGTAAAAATAAAATATTATTTTTGTCTTTGATTTAAATTCAAATGACTTTATTTTTTTTAGAATATTTTTACTTAATCCTGTTTTTGAGATATATTTAAATATGTTATTTTACTACTTTACTAAATAATGCAAAACCACGCTGCGTATACTATGTAGGGAACTTATAAGGGATGTTATATTTTCAATTTTCTAGTAAAGAATTTATATTATTTTTAAGTAGATAATTTAGTGAACCATTTTAATTGGAGATACGTATCTATATTTTTTATATTTAAATATTTTCTAATTGTCTAAAACTCTATATGTCTGTGATAAATTTGAAGCTTACGAAGTTGTTACATAGTGTTGCAGTACGATTTAATTCTACATTATTTATAACATTTTTAATTATAAAGCTAGTGAGAATATTTCTTAAATCATTGTGAATGTGGTATTTGTATATATTCATATACTTTTTGCACATCTTGTTTCTTAATGCATGTACGCACTTAGTGTAATAGTTAATGTTAGGCGGGTCGTCCACAGGATGCTTAATGCTGATACCAACATTGTTATGGTAGTAGAAAGACAGTAGAAAACTAAAGCAAATATTATAAAAAATATATTTTTTTAAATAAAACGTAACTTTTTTTTATTTAGTGCGTGAAACGTCAAATTAAATGATTTAATATCTATTATGTTTGTTAGTGATAATCTTAAATACTTAAAATCAAGAATACAAAAAATAAAAATGAATCATAATTGATAACATTATTTAAAATATACATAAACGAACTAAAAATATGGAAAAGTAATTATACTAAAAGAACAGCTAGACTTTGTACGGTCTGGTGCTATATCCTGTGAACGGCCAGTCTAAAGTCGTCGAGTTCAAATGTCGACTAGGACAAAGGTAAAGGTTATAAAGGAACGACTTTGACATTAACTGCCCTCCAATATTAATCTTAGTCTTTACATATAATTATTACTGGCCACAAAGCTAAACTCACCTTGGTGGCAATAAAGCCTGTTTTTTATCGCATAATATATGCATACTAATAGACTTTGAATCAAATATATACTCTTGCTTAAATATAATTGTTAGTTTAATTATTATTAATGTTAAATTTTGTATTTCAATTATATTTCAATAAAAACTTAGTATGAAAATAACATATTAATCTTTTTTTTCTTTTCTCCAAAAAATAAAAGAAAATTCCTAATTTTGCAACATTTCTCAACAAGTACCGTCGATAATATCGCATTATTTCTGTTTTTTTTTTTGTTTACACTTAAAATGATTTAAATTAGTTTAGTATATTGTGTTACAAACTTACGTTACATTTATCTAAAGTTGTATTGTACTTCCTAAGAAACTGTATAAGTTTACAATCTTCCTTTAACATACATATATCTCAAAAGAATACTAAGCCCAACTAATTAGGGAAAACTTCCCCAAATTTACTGATTGTACTGATTTTGTGATTTTGTTTATGTCCATGTGTGTGCTCATTAAACTCATCTATATTTTCAACATTGTGATAGTTTGTGAAACTTTTATTTAATTTTATGTTCTTTATAAAGTCCAATATATTTGAAATATAGGTAGGGATATATTTTCTTTTCTTTTTTTTGAGGTGCGCAGTGTTTGAAGTTTGGTTAGGGAGCATCAGAATATTTGGAAATACATTCAAGATTGCTAAAAGCTTTCACATTAATGAAATTTATAGGTGATGATTAGAATGTGCTGCCTGACATTTCCTAACAGAGGCCTAACTGCTTCATTTAAAACGAGCTTAATTAGGTACAAAGTGCTTCAAATGGCGCAAGTTTAATTAAAATTATTTAACATATAATTTTACAAGTGTGTAGTAAGAAGTAATTCAAAAAATCAATTGAAGTATCCATATAATTAACTTATGGTTCCAGAGATTGAAATAAATTTGCTAAATGCACCATAATTGTACGGAACACTAACAGTGCGAAAAAATTTCGCACTTAACCGTTTTTTTTCAGACACTGTTGACATATTTTACTCGGGAAATAAGAAATGGAGAGAGTCTTTACTTTTAAGATTTTCTTTTTTCCTAAAACGCCTTCTGCTGTTTTATAACTTGTGGTAAGTTTTAAATCATATTTAGCTTCACCGTTTGTCCTTCTATTACTATACTATCATACTAGTATAGATTTATAATTTTATTATACTTAATATATAAAATCGATCACTTTAATTCTTTAACTTGAAAACGGCGCGCTGACACGGATACTATGAGAAAGTTGCATTATTAGGACGAGAGTAAAGAATCGATATTAAATAAAATATCCTTTTTTTCAGTCTTCCGATTCTGATCTCATTCAACTGGACGATTCGCCGACCGACCTCGAAGTTTTTGATCCCTTGAAGTGTCGTGATAAAAAAGAGAAGGAGCAGATTAAGACGTCCACGGACAGTGCGCTGTTGCACGAGTACGGGTTAGACTTTAGCCAGTTTGGTCTCTCTGACTTTACAGCTAGCTCGAGTGCTCCAGAACCCTCCACTGTTCCCAAGGGGTGGACTACTTTCAATTAAAACATTTTCCTTGTTTGAAGTCACCTTGCATTGTATTCAAGGCAGACAGATTCATACAATTGACGAAAGTGTATTCGTTTTCTATTGTGTTCAATTATTATGTGTTTTATCATATGACATAAAAAAACTATTTTCTTTATTCTACCTTCCAAAGTATCTACGACGCAGTTGTGCGTTTTTCCGTAATGGAATGCAATTATTATCGAGTCCACTACGATTAATACTTGAATAAAATTTGGATCGAACAGTCTGCTCCATTTTTCATTGAACCTCAATTGTTATTCTATATGCACAATAAATGTACTTTAAACTATGTACGACAATAAATTCTCACCGAATCCTGTGAAATGTAAATGTTTAATGTAACACGCTTAATTGAATGAGTTTTCATCAACAAAAAGGATTAGCAGATACTACGTGTAGCATACAATGCAAGGCCGTATACGGTGACGGAGATGGAAAACGGAGACGTGCTACTTTTCTATATAATTCTTTGTTGTGAAATGTACTGTAATGCTATTGTCGGTGTATTATTACTGCCAAATCACCTATATCCGTTAATCCTCCAATTTATACCACTCCCTTAAGCGTTTTTCTTACTTTTCATAATATTCCCAACCGTTTCTTTCTGACTTTTAACGCAAAAACGCACAAGTGTGTAAACAAGTCATCTTTTTATCCGCTATACAATTGTTTATCGAAGCGTTTGTGGGCTGTGAATGTCGATACTTTAGAATGTATGTTACATTTTGTCTTTCGACTTGTGGTTGCTTGAATGAATACGCGATGGCATGATAAGTTATCATATATTTTTAAGATGAAAGAGAAAGTGTAATATTATATATCGCCTTATATAGTTAGTTCGCTTTTTTAGAGCTGAAATATTATTTATTTGCGTTTTTTTATTGTATTGTAAATAATGTTACATATCAATGAATTGTATATTTCGTCATATTTTTAGTAAGACATTCATATGTGTATATTGGTGAAATTGTTGATATTAGGATATGTACTTTGTGACACCATAACGAAAAAATATATAAACATCTACCCGGTACCTGTAAAATGTCTATATACCTAAACAAAAGTACGTTGTTCGGAATTGATCACTTTTTCATTTGCTTATAAAAAACAGAAATCGAGAATGCAAATAGAATCTTTGTCCAATAATCTTTCATAAAAAAATAATAAATTTTCTTTGCCTTTGTTTCTTCTCAAATGATTTATGTTAACGTAATACTTTGAAATCACATCACTTATATTTTTAATTTAATTGTGGCTACTTCTAATAAAGTTTACTATGACTTTTACGTCAAATTATATTAGATAATAAAGATGTGTATTTTTTAAGATGTTATATTTGTTTTCATGTAAATTGTGACCTTTTTTTTGAATTTTCCAATTTATGCAGAAATTAAATTCATTTTTAGAAGCATTTCATGCAAATATGGATTCTATTTTTGACTTTAATTCTAAGTATAAACAAAATTATCAAAAGTTCATTCTAAATAATAAAATTAAAAGTACAACTAGCTGCTTTAGGTATTATATATTTGTTTATAACATATTATAACGTAAATTCTATTTTTGTAAGGTGCTGTATCATAATCGATAACATTTCTAGTAAGAATATTGATTGAGATTGCGATGTTGTTTTATAATAAGTTTATTAAACCAAGGGGGTATTTGGGTATTCAATTCCATAGCTCTTTAATATTGTATATTTTACAAATACCATGACAAATGGTCATTTGGATCTCATTTTAGAGATAATTGCTATTGTGATTGCCTGTATAAGTAATTGAAATTAAAATAAACAGAAAATAAGAATAAAGATATGATTATATTCGTATATTATTAATTTTAATAACGTAACTCTATTTAACAACACGAATACTCACAGATTGTTGTAATCTTTCTTTTTATGTTATCATTGTTATTTTATTATTAATTCATAATTTATTTATCTAGACTCAATAAGACAGTTATATACAAAAATGTTTAATGTATGTAATTTAGTATATTTTATGTATGTACATGATAATAAGAATCAGGCTGTTAATATAAGAAACCGCTTTTTTGTTATTATATATATTTAATGAACAATTATGTAATGGTTGCTATGTACTAAAAGTTATGTTTATTAATATACTTTCCATAACATTTTGTTCATATTTATGCATCTTATAGCATTATTATACAAAGTCTGTACGTATGTGCATAAGTTAATATATAATTTCTCGAAATGTTATCATGTATTGTCTTACTGCTCTGACAGCCTGGTGTATTTTGTATAAGGACTCTAGCAAAGTTACTCAACTATGTTCTATCTTATATAATTTATTTTCAATAACATCTGATAACGCATTGCGAAACAAAAGCGTGGTGTAGCACTATCAGACATTGTTAAAGTCCAATTATTTTTTACGATTCATTCAGTTTATTAAATCTTTGTTTATTTCTTACGTTATTGCTTGTTTTATTTGAAAAATATAATGATATTAGTTTTTATCTATAGAAAAATTTATCACAAACTTTACTTTTGACGTCAATACTTTATTTATATGGTTTCAACTATAAGTAACAATCACCGAAAGTAATAAAACTGTGTGAAATATTCCTTAATATTTGCTCTTACCATAGGAGACGCAATCGTCTTCGCGTCATACCATAAACTTGTGAAAAGTCACATTTAACAATGAAAAGTGATATAATCCAACTTAACTATGAAGTCAATTATGTCTCTAGAGGAGCTATAACTTTTATACAATTATTTCATAGTGACATCTAAGATTGTATAGAATCTTTTAAAAATTAATAGGAATATTTGATATGCGTGGTTTTAACCATTATAAAACAGTTACGAAATGTTTAAAACTTGAACTTTTTTTCGGTTTCGTTGTTGTTGTGTAGTTATCAAATTACCCATTTAAGTTGTTTATTTAGACAACGTCAACAATTATAGTCAATCGTCAAGAATGTACTACAGTTCACTGTTATAAGCTATACCGTGCTCCTGAAATACACACGTACCTATATCTTTACCACGACTTGGATAGAATAAAATAAATGAAGACATTAATACTAACATAAAAATAAAATCTGCCGTAAAGATTCTTCATAAAATTTCTTGTAATTTGTATTTTTTTTTCAGTCATAATTTATAATATTATATTATCAAATGGTATTTAGTGGAAATTTCATAACATAGTAGAAACTAAAGTACCTGACATTTTGGATTTTTTGTAATCCATACTTATATTATAAATGGGAAAGTCTGTGTGTTTGTCTGTCACCCTTTTACGGCTAATCTACCGGTCCGATTTGGATAAAATTTAGAATAAAAGTAGTAAAAGTGACTGGGTCTAACATAGGCTACTTATTTTTTCAAAAATCAACCTCTAAAGGGTTGAAATAGGGGATGAAAGTTTATATGAAAAATCTAAACCGTTTAAAATATAATTGATAATCTAAGCTTAAATATAGGCTACTTATTTTTTTAAAAATGCGCCCCCCATGGTTGCAATATAACGAAATAGTTCACGCGGCGAAGCCGCGAGCGGGCCGATAGTACTAAATATATAAAGGTATATATAAATTAGACGATTCTCACAAAAATCGCTCAGCTAAGAATTCAATTGTACAATTAAAATTATGTATTTGTTTACTACACACTCGAAATGAAAGCGACTTTGAAAATAGTGACTTTTTAATAAAAATACTATAACAACATACATAGACTAAACTTTCGATTCACAGTTTTTAGAGATCTGGACTAAACTATACTAACGTATAATATTCGAATAGTTTACGTCAAGTGTAAAATCTATATATGTAATAAATTATTAAAAGGCCTACTTGAAAAAAAAAAACAAATTGGTTTGGAAAAAGTATATTCTTAGATTTATAGAATTAGTTACGTTTTGAAACATATAAAAAATATCCATACATCAGCACAAATCGTTTTGTTCATGGATAACTTTATTTATACATCACTTATTAAAATGTAATAAGCACTTTTATAATGTTTTCTTTAAGAGAAATGTTATATTAACAACACTGTATGAATGTGTAAAAAATACGGTATGAATTAAGTGTAAGGTTATTGGTGCAAAAACGACATGTCTAAATTTCATAACTTTACATACTAATATAAAATGTTTCTAGATATTTTCACATACTTAATAAAATTGTTCTTGTATATGCATTGCTTTTTTGATTTTATATGATATACAGATATATACTTACTGTAATATAATATTTTATAATGTATTTTTATGAGCTGTGGTTTGGACCAGTTTTGCAAAAAGATTCATAGACGTAGATTGTAATAAATGAAAAATACATATTGTTAAATCTCCATGTAAATGCCAAATTGTGTGTGCGTAAGTTTCTTATCAAACCCAGTCCAACTATTTGTACTATAAATATTATTCATTAAGATGGGTTTGTAATATATAAGTTGTTAATTTGTCGCTATTATCGAATGTTTGATAATCCTTACCGTTTGCAGTTTATTTCTTCCCATTCCTTAATATACAATATGAATTATTTGGAATATAATATAACATTATTTAATTAATTAGCATTGGTAATAGCAACATCACCGGTCTCGAGTATTTTCATCGTGACGTAGAAGATTTATATTATTTGTCTGTATTCAATATTGTACCCCAAGCTCTCGTTCGTAAGTGTCAGTTTCATTTCTTTTCAGTTTCATTTTTTAAACATTTTCAAAGTATTCTTTTTTTAGCTTCACGTTAAGACACTTCGTTCCCCAAGTGTTATTCCACACCTGAACGGTATTCAGGAGGCGCGGGTTCGAATCCCGCTGCGTTCAAAAATTTTTATACGTTTTCTTTAAATGTCTATTTCTTTCTTTTTTTTATTACGATATCTTGTTCTTTTTCATCTATTTGTCGTTATATATTCTTAAATTATTTGTGCATTTCTACTATAGTTTTTTCTATCTACTATGTTATTATTTATTTTAATATATAAAGTACGTATATTCATATTTTGTAATAAATTTTTCTAATCTTACTCTAACGCATAATTTGTCTCTGAAATCACCAGGAATAAAAAAAACAAGGAACTTAGGAGCTCTGCTTCGCTCACGTCACTACTGTCTCATGCCGGACCGTCAATCTACTGCGCTATTATAATAATAGTAAAATTCAAATAAATGCAGAGTTACGTAGATTGAGGTCGTGTTTTAAATACCTAGTAATATTGCCCCTGTGCGGCAACCCGATACCAATATATATTGATATTTGACTGAATGACTAATGCACTATTTTAATATATTGAAGTCAATTAAAGTTTCGCTAATATTAGTATGAGTATGAAGTTTAAAAAAATAAAAGAAAATACGGTAACACACACAAGGGAACTGACACTTTCCAGTGACCGCTTAAGGTATAATAGGAAAGCCGCGTCTAATGTAAAACACAAATCACGTTACATACTACCCAGACATTACACATGCTTATTAATTAAATACTTTTATATTCTTAGTACAATAAATGGTGATTACTATTTGTATTCCTATAATATTTTTCGGGGGAGTGATTATATATTATTCTCATTTCTCCGCTTTATTATACCGCGGGTAATATTTCGCAACTAAAAACTCAAGATCTCGATTTCGGTTAGAAAGTAGAAGAAAAAAATATTTTTACATCAACAACCCAACCTTATTACTATTATAATTTTACTTTTGAACTTGTATATATTATGTATATGTATGTGTTAAATATTAAATACATATGTAAAATATTGTATTAGATTTATACAATCATAATGGATGTTAGAAAATAAATTATTTTTATTCTAAAATTGTACCTATTGTATATATAATATAAAATGGAGCTATAAATGTATTCAAATTGTAATAGTGATTTATTAAAACTATACGAAAATTTATTTTTGATTTGATTTAAGATTTCTTTAATATTTAATAGTTGATTCTTGCTACTACGTTTGTGTGGTCTTCCTGATATACCTTCTGCATTGACAACTAAAATCCAGCGGAAACCCTCTCCACCATTGTGATACGTCGCAGGTTCACTCGGATATTCTATTAGGACGCCTGTGTGGACAGTCCACATAGCGCGGGCCACTGTCGCCTTCAGGGTGCTCCGGGGTTTCTTCCAGGGCACCCGCAGCCTCGATGACTTGTAGCAGTATTACTCTAACCCTCCAGTAGCTCCTTTAGGGTAGGCACAGTTAGAGATGCGTGTACTGCCTTCTCCTACTCTCTAGCCTCCGACAGCGGAGCGGTCTTGCATTAACGCTGGACTCCCATTAACAATGAAACTTTGACTCACAGTGATAACTACTCTCTTTCCCTTCTAGATGATTTTAATTTATCATCAGCTTCACGCTTTCCTAGCGCATGGTTTCACGATAAACTAGTGTAACTTCGTTCATATTTATCATTTCGTTTATACCGCAATAGAGAATACATAGAGATATATATTTTTAGTTTTGTTATAGTGTAGATTTAAGTAATACATATGATTTATTCGTAAAAATGTTGTGTTTCTACTGCAATAAATGCAACATTTTCATCTGTTATTCTTTAACCGAGCTTGCTTGTACAACGACGTGACAGCTTAGACAAAACGCAGTGTGTGCGCACTGCGTTATAGGTAAGTTCATTTTCCTTATAGGGGAGAGTTCGATAATACCGAACCCCTAAGGATTTGGACGTATAATTAGGAAACTGTTTGATATTAAAAGAAACAAAATTCAGTAATTAGTAGGTAATTTATTCAGGTATGCAAATCATATAACCTTCTAAATTTTAAACAAAAAGTAATATTTGTCAATTTACAAACAAAATTAAAAACGCGGTATTGTCAAACTGGTTTGATAATATCGTGCCCAAGGTTGGCAAAATTATGCCCACAATAATTGTTAGTAATTAATGAAATTCCAGGATTTCTTTTCAAAAACGAATACACCCAACATTTTCCAGCCATGTTTTTCTACGAAAAAAAAATATGTTGTATATTTTTTGCAATAGCAAAGTCGTATGCCAATTTACGCAACAGTTTCTGAGTTATCCCATATTACTTCTTTGCCATTACAGTAATGAATGAAACCATTTCCTTCTCTCCCTCTTTTGTAATGTGGCCTTTCTTCCCATGTTGTCTCATAATTTGTTGCAAACTTAAGGTGATCTCTAATTCTCGATTCAGGAATGCTGAAGTTTCTAGTAGCTGTTTGTATTTTACTTCATTTTCGTATAGCCTTCAAGCGCTATAGAGCAGTCTTCAAACTTTCGAGATTTCATAATTTTTATTTTTAAGTTTAATACAATATATAAGTTATTTTTCTTTGGCATAGATTGGTCCATCGTTAATGGAAATAGTATATAAAGTTCCATGATATACACTAGCAAAAATAATTAAAGGATCGGTAAAATTTTTCAAATTTTTGGATGTTTTTCAAGTGGCTGTATTGTCCTCAAAAATGGTAGCATTGAAATAAAAAAACAAGCATTTTAAAGCTTCAAGTTTTGTGATTTTAAGATGGAAAATATTTTCAAGCTACGTATTCCGCTAAATCCTGATGAATATCGAGAGAGAAAAAAAAATGACTTTTTTTCAGTTTATTTTTTTAGCTCTAAAAAGTTGGATCATTTTTTTTTAACTTAACCACTATATGGATCGGATAACTTGTTTATTTAGTTTCAACTTGCTGTTGTTAAAAATTCAATACCTAAACTTCTCGTTGAGATATCGATCTCTGACTGGAAAATGATCTTTTTGTCTTTAACCATATATATCTCAGTAACTACTGATCGCACAAGAAACGTAATAAATATTTTGAAATCTTCATTAAATTTCCCATAATAACCATCTACGTATTTCTGAAAAAAATATATATCTTCTTCTTTACAATCATTTTGAAAATCAATAAAAAAAGACCTTTTAGTCGCTTTTGGAAAAATCAGGCGCTAAGTTGCATATATCACGAAAACTGGTAATCTTGACTGTACGTTTTACAGTTCAATATATTCACAAAAACTCCACAAGGTTTTGATTAAATCCATCAAGCCGTTTTTTTGTTTCATTCGATCAAACTTTTGAAGAAAATTTAAGGATCGCGATTTCGACTTTGAAAAATTACCTTTAGCGAAATTAAAAACGTGATGATTTTTCAGATCTTTCCTTCCTGTTTTATTGAAAATAGTATTTTTATTTTACACTATAAATTTAAACACTGTTATCAATAACAAAACATGAAAAAAGCTGAAATATCCTTTGGTACTAATAGATAGTTTTGGAAAATAATGCTGAGGCGCGGAATCATCAATCGCGCGATATTATCCAACTCTCTCCTACGCCAACTTACTTTGATTCCTCTGCTAAAACTTCTACTAAATATATACTTTTAAGTAACACTTAAGGTATTTAGTAGGAACTTTACCAGGAACTTTAAAAAAATGCTCAGTGTTATTTAAATAAAAAAAATTGCTGAAACTTTATTTATAACAATAATATAATTTTTCAGGTCTAGGTTCAGCTTTCAGGGTCGGGCAGGGTTGTACTTAATTCAATTGTTTATTAAATCGTTTAGTTGTTTCGTACCTGCACATAATGCATAAATGAAAACTATTTTAAACCTAAAACAAACTAAAAGATTCTGGGCCATAACTTTCTTGTCTTTTAAAGTATGTACTTATGATAATTGTTGCGGCACTCAGCCAACTTTGAAATTTACAAATGGGCCATAGAATTTCCATTGTTTACAATATCACGGTCTCTTTGTTTTATTGTTTGGTTAATGTTTCAAGTCAGTATTATTTGTTGGAGAAGTTTTAGCAACTAGTTTTCTTCTATGAACCTTTGGGTCTGATCTTTTTGATAACTTTAATATTTTTTAATTTTACATTACTTAGAACTACACTCAAAGTATACACTCTCACTCTAATAACCTATCTAATTTTTTATTAATCTAAAAAATTATAAATTAAACATTATTAATTACCAAGCAAATTTTTCTTTTGAAACGAACGAGACGAAGAAGTATGAAATTCAGTATACTTAAAATTTAAAGAGGAGTAGGTATATACTCCTGTTTGCTGATGTAAAGGAATGTTACGTTAACACAAATTGACTAACTGTTCGTTAAAAAGCGAATTTAAATTCTTGTTTTTATATAACTTATATTTTTTTAGCAGCTTTACACTTCTCCCTGCATATCAAGGTACTCACAGAGATCCTAGTATCATCACACTCCACGTTCTGTCCGAAATCGAGACATTGCGTGTTGAGTGGCGGATCTCAACGCCACGCTTTGTCTCAGGCACCAAATAAGAGAATGAAAAAATCGAATATTTCCCGAGTGGAAACCGAACCGATAACTATCTCGTTCCACTATGCCACGACGACCTCATTTATATATGGTACTTTTAAAGGATGAAGATCATTTATAACTTGTATAAGGATTTTAATTCTTATATAACCCTGCAATTTTCCAAGTGAGGATGAATGACAAGGTAGAGCGATATAAATAATAGCCAACATCCTTTTGACAGGGTGCCGTGCCAATTACGTATCGTGCGATGGACGTGTTACGTGTGTGAAGAGGGAACAAACAATTTAACAATTGCAATTGCAAATTGCATTCGTATTAGTGTGTATTGAAGTGATACAGAGTAACTTATGACACAGGTAGATGAAATGTTGACTTTACCAGGGCAAAAGTGGTCAGACCTGACCGTGCCTGCATGTATGATCAGGTCTGAAATAATATCTGATCATAAATTTTTATGTGTCGTCAGGACTGCAATGATATAACCGTGCTGTGCATAATCTGTAAACGTGCTCAGGCCTGATCATACCTATGTACAGGTGTTCATGCCTAATCATGTCTGAAGCGATTAATACGCTTAGGCCTGGTCCTACCTACAACAAATTTATGACCTGGCAAGTTTCTAAAATATTATTTATTAATTACGAGTGTAATATATACCTACTACGATTTTTTGATAAGTAATATTGTTCGATAGTAAAGCATTGTTAATGAGAATTCCAAAAGCCATGTTTTATACGTTTTTATCATCCGGGGGAATTAATAATCAGATCTGATGAAATATGGACAAATATATGTCCTCAGATCTAATCAGATCTGATCATTTTGTCCCGGATACTTTGTCGTTCATAGAATCGAACGTTGGCATCGTTGTGGTGCAGTGGTGGGACAGTTTCTTGTTGTATCCGATTGGTTGTGGGTTCGAGTTTTATTCTAGGATTTATTGAAATTATTTTACTTTCTCGGCTCTGATACCTGGAACGAAACGCAGAGATGCGTTCCGCCACTCAAGTCTCAATGTCTCGATTTCAGGCGGCAATTATAGGACGTAGTGGTTTGACATTATTTGTCTCTGACTATAAAGTTACAATTGATAAAAATTTTACTTTATTAATAAGAATATAAATTTTATAATTAAATTAGTATTATATAAATTAGTATTATAATAGGTGGACCGGAAAGTAATGTCGTTTTTGTGCATGTCGTTATTTGATTGTAATTTGTTAACTTATTGTGTATCTCAAAAGGGTGCCTGAGTTATTTTAAAGTTTTTTTGACTTGTTCTTTGCTAAATAGAAAAATATCGAATTTTTTTTTTGTAATTTGGGGGTGAAATGGCCGGCCAAATAAGAGCATATCCGGCTTTGTATGGTTTTTGAGTTTCGCATGGATAGTAACGCAACAGTTGCAAGTAAAAACATTTGCAATGTTTATCCAAACGCAATAGACGTTCGTAAATGTCAAAGATGGTTTTCCAAGTACAGATCGGGTAATTTTGATCTTTCTGGCTCCTATCGATTAGGAAGACCATCAACATTAGACAACGACAAGCTAAGGGTAGAAATGGAAGCAAATCAATGCCAAACCATCGGGGAACTCTCAAACACCCCTAACCAACCATCCAAGAACATTTACAGCAGATTGGGAAAATAAGCAGAGCAGGTGTTTGGGTCCCTCATAATCTGTCTGAAGAAAACAAAGTTAACCGTAGCATCACTTGCAACGCATTGATTCAACGGCGCTAAACGGAACCATTTTTTGATCGTTTGATCACTGGAGACGAAAAATGGATCCTATGATAATCCAAAACGAAAAAGGCAGTGGCTTTCTCCAAATGAATCACCACGAAGTACTGCAAAGCCGGGTTTAAATCCCAAAACGGCGCTTCTGTGTGTTTGGTGGAGTATTCGCGGAATTGTTCACTTTAAAGTCCTAAAACCTGGACAAACTGTTGATGCAGACCTTTATTGTGAACAAATAGATCGAGTGAACCAATCTTTACTGGCAAAGTATCCGGCGATTGTCAACAGAAAAGGCGTCATTCTGCAACACGACAATGCAAGACCGCACTGTTCAAGGCGAACACTAGAAAAAATTTATGAATTGTGGTGGGAGGTACTGCCTCATCCACCATACTCACCTGATATCTCACCTTCGGATTACCAATTATTCTGATCCCTGCAACATTTTCTTAGTGGCAAAAAAATTGAAAATTTGGATGATATCCAAAATGCCATCTCGAGTTATTTATCTCAAAATCGAATAGATTTTTGTAAATCCGGAATTGAACATTTGCACACTCGATGGCTAAGAGCTATTAATAACGAGGGCGATGGTATTATTAATCAGAAATAAAAACCTATTATTATTTTTTTAAATGAAATTAATGTAAAAAAAACGACATTACTTTCCGGTCCTCCTAATATAAAAAATACAATTAATAACTCACTAGGCATGGAAAAATATTAAGTAAAATGTTCATAAAAATAAATTTATATGATTGAACTGCTTACTACTGGATTTTTATTATTATCGGCGATATAGAAAGTAAAAAAAAAACAAAAGCGTTTTATTGATTCTATTTATTTTAAACAACAATGCTAAGTTACTTTTTTAATAAATGCTTTATATTTTTATTATTATACAATAATTCAAAAGTTCTTAGTTAACGTAAACTACCCAAATGTGTAATTATATAGTAATAAATATTTAACTTATATATTAATAAAAAAAATATAGTGTTGTGTTAAAATATTTTTATTTGTAGGACTACCTGTTCTTGTTACTCTATAGTTATCTACACGTGATCAACAAGAGAAAGATCCCTGTTAAAAATAATAGGTATTCCGTTTGAAACACTTAGTACAATTTCAATCATTTATAGTTCTTAGAAATAGATATAGTCCGGTATTGAGTTCTTTCTATCATATAAATTATTATAATGCTCCTAAATAAAGGACGATTTGAAACCGTTGGCTTATAATCGGATTCTCAATTTTTAATTTCTAAATTATGCTAAACTAACTAAATTTCACGATTAAGACATTAATTCAGAAAAATCTCAATAGTTCTTAACTCTATGTAACGGACTCAAATCTTCCACGAATATATAATGGGGTTCATTAACACGATAATCATTTCCCAATTATTACGTTGATAGGTAATGATTAAAACTTAGGCATTAGTTTAGCTTCTAAACTATTATTGAAAAAAAAAATAAAATTCATATAGAATAAATTTATTAAAATTTATTTTTATAATTATATAAATTTGAATAAATTTATTTTATATGGAATTTTTATTTTATGTTTTAATAAATTTTAAATTTTTCGCCTTGTGTATAACGTATTAAATGGTATGTTATTCTTTTTGTCTTCTTGATATTTGGCTAATAAGAGTGGCCAACTCTTTTCACTGTCTTGATTGTTTGGATTCGCTTCCATTCTTTGGCGTATCTTGGCTGCCTTGGCGACGACTTCGGCGTTAAGCATGTTTTCTAAGTATCTTAGCTTGTGGGGTAATATAATTTTGGCAATCTGTTGAAAAATAATATTTAGTTTAACGATATAGTGAAAATAGGAGCCTCGTCATTGCTAAAACAGAACCATGTAAATGAAAACGTCCATGGAATCGGCGTCTATAAATAAAGTGTAAAACAGCAGTTTCACTCTTTTTCCCGCATTGTAGGTTAGTCAGAGAGAGCTTAATGTCAAGAAACTTCCGCCCAAAATCGAGATGTGTGATGATGTGTTCCACCCAAAGTCGAGCGTGTCAAATGGCGGGAGCTTTGTCTTAGGAATCAGCCTTTAAAAACACCGTTATTTTAGAACTGTCGTAACAAAATTTAGGAATAAAATAATCTATGTATCAATCTTTACAACCGCACATCTCTATATTTTTTCAAGCTTCACACTTTTTCGGTAGTCGGTCAAAACATAGTGCCAAGACACAAAATCGAAACAATGTGTGTCGAGTGGCGAAACACAATTAACGTTTTGTTTTATGTACCAGAGTGAAGAAAATACTCTTCGAGTGAAATCGAACCCACATTTATCATATGAATTACCTACTTTCTTACAGTCAATTTCTCGCATTATTTTTTATTATCTTAACAGTTCGTGCAAAATTTAAAAAAGTAGTCAGTGACATAATTTTATTATAAAATTAATTTTAGTAAAACGTAGCATTAATTTCGTTTTTGAATTAAAATATAATTAAATATTCCCTTTTATATTTACCTGGGACTGACATTAATTTTAAATGTTAGCAATTTGAATCACAATGGACACGGTCGTGCTTCTTTATTGAAAACTAATTATAGACTTGAAATGGATTTTGTTATCCAAACTTTTGTTTAATTAATTTATAAATACAAAATTTGCACCTTAATCCATTTAAATAATAAATGGAGATATAAATTTAGGATATACATCCATTGACTTATTTCTAAAATCTTTCAGTTCATAGTTATATGAATTAAGCTATTTTTAATGATTCGCGTCGATATTTCTGTAATAAAGCTAAGAAGTTTTAGCCATTTTTTTTACTGAGTCAATATAAAAATAATAAAATTAATTATTTATCAGCGTCACACTTTCCTAATAACTGAGTAGTCAGAGACACCTTAGTGTCAACACCTTAGTGTACGGCTACAGCTATGTTACAATCGAACCGAGTCGCGATGGTCTTCAATATTTATTATTTTTTTTAGCTTCACGCTGTATCTCGCACACTGCAGGGTAGGCACAGAGAACCTAGTGTTATTACATTCCGTTCCCCATTTTCCGCTGAATTCGGAGGCATTGCGTGCTAAGTGGCGGAACTTAGCGCCGCTTTTTAAAGTCGCGCGTTAAAGTCGGTGACGATTCAGCTGATTATTTGATTTTTCACTTTTTATGATGCTTATTACTAAAACTTATGTAGAAGGAATTAAATACAGATAACGACTCCTAATATTGGTTTTGTAATCAGTTTGACAGAAATTTTGAAATATGCAGTAAATCAACCTTTTTTTGTTGCCGCTGTCTAGTTGTGACTTGTTCACGAGTCATTGGGGACAGTCAGTGGACATTCACAATCAGTGGACAGTGTCCATGTAAAACTCAAACTGTAATGGGCTTAGAGAATTTATGTTTATAACCGACTAATCGGCTTGTCTACTAGTGGGTTAAATTAATTATCGGCACATTTCTCGTTCTAAATTTTAAAGGGTTAAAGGGGGTAATTCTTTTTTTTCTAAATTCTCATTTTTTCCACATAATAAAGTAATCAGGGAGAACCTAGTGTTAACACGAAGACGCGTTGACGGACCTTAACACTGCCTTTTGTCTTGTTAACCAGAGCGCAGAAATGAAAGCAAAAATAAAAGCATTATTAAAACAACATTATACTATTATTCTGGAATTAAAATTCTTAAAGCTGTAGTCGCATTTCCTTAGAAAGTTTATTTAAAATACCTTTACCAAAATGTTTACGTTAGACCGTATCTTGCGAACATATTTCATTAACATTCTTTAAACGAACCTAGCCAAAAGTAAACAAATAAGTTAATTAATTAAGAACAAAACCCTAACAACGGAACGAACATGCTGAACTTGACGTGGGTAATAAATCCTGGCAAGTAGTTAATTAGCTCATGCTTTTGTAATGCCTTTAAGGAATATAACATTTTGCTTTAGAAAACATTAGTTATATCTTTGAACGTTTAAGTTACGTTGTTTACCTAGTGCTAACAAGCAAATTATTTCTATCGAAATCTATTAAAGTTGAGTAAATTAGAAGGTTTTAATTATTAACATATTATAATAAAATATAGTTCATACTTATAGGGTAGGCAGAGTAGTATTAGTGTCAATACTCTCCGTTATCGACTTATCGTCTGATATTGAGAAGCGCATCTCAACCAGAAGAGAGAAAAAATAATATTTTAGATATAATTATTCCTCTAAGACACAACTAATCACATTTCCAGTCAGACTTTCAAGTCTATATAACGCACTTATGGTAATCGAAATAAAATGGCTCAAAAAACTGAATGAAACACCACTGTAATTATTCCTTATATAATTATCCATATTATGGCCAAAAATGGATCGCAATAGCGTTTCAAATATAGTTTTTTTTTTTTTATAAAAAAGGACAAGGCAAACGAGCGTTCGGGTCACTTGATGATAGGTGAACACCGTCGCCCACGGCCCCGTGCAACACCAGAAGAGCTACAGGGACGTTGCCGGCCTTTGAGGTGGAGGTAAGCGCGCCTTTTGAAGGTATCCATGTCGTATCGACCTGGAAACACCGCCGCTGGTAAGCCATTCCACAGTTGTGTGGCATGTGGAAGGAAATGACGGCGAAACCGCACAGTACTGGAGTGCCAGGTATCCAGGTGGTGAGGATGATATTTCAACCTGGCACGTACTGTGCGGTTGGAGAATTCAGCGGCAGGTATCAGGTCAAACAGTTCTCCAGAACACTCCCCGTGATACATGCGATAGAGAACGCATAACGAGGACACGTCTCTACGCAACGCCAAAGTGTCAAGCCCAGCACAGATTCTTGGGTCGGATTGTGTTAAAATTACTGCATGCTTTTTAATCAGAACTTCACATGTTGGAGTGCTCCTAATCAATAAAAGCTTTGTTCTGTGTTCAAAAGAACCATTTAATATTGTATTTTTTTTCAAAAAGAAAAATGTACATTTATTTTCATTATGAAACACGCCTATAACGGACGTTAAAGGGACGTTATAAATCGATTGGACCAAGTTGTTTTAATTACAATATCAGAAATAATACATTGAAGTCGTAATAAGGATTAATTAAAATCAAAGAGCGTATTTTCAGAAAGTATGTCATATTATAGAACTTATTTTTAAGGCTAAAGAATTTTAATTTCTGAAAAGAAATTTACATTTCGCTTCATGAGAATATAGTTAGCTTAAAAGATAATAATTGTGTGAGCTTTACCATCGAGCTCAATGACATGCACAATAAAAGTAAGAAAAAAAATAAGTAAATAGTGCTTCCACTACATATTATAAAAAAATATCCTAAATTTTACTAAATTTCACACATAAGCACGTAGGTACCATACTGTATATGCAAATTTAACGACATCTTTTACTTGCGTTGATAATATTATGCAGTAATCTGTTTGTACTGGACTGAATCTGACCATGTTGAGTTTAAATTCAACTTAAAAGAAATATTTATATATATGAGGAATAGGAATATAGTACAGACGTTTCAATATTTATTTAGTAAATATGGAATATGTATGAACATACCTTAACGCATAGGTAATAAAGTATACAGAATGGAAAACGTAGAGATTAATCACTTAGACTTCCTTACCTATCTAAATAAATAATAGAAATGTTAACACATTTCTAGTATTTATTTAGATAGGTACGTATATGATTAGTATTTAGGTACCTTTTATTACTTCACGCTGTATCCCGCCCACAACAGTGTAGGCAGAGGGAACCTTGTGTTAAGAGACTCCGTTCCTCACTTTTCGCCGAATGCTCTAAATTCGGCTAAAAGTGGGGAACGGATTGTCTAGTATTTATCGTTTACAATTTTGTGTGTCATACTTAGATGAAAAAGAAAAAAATACACTCACAATATTTGAAGCTAAGCAGACGATGAGAATAAGAACGTTCCACCTTATTGCCATCTTGAGTAGGTAGGTACTGTGACGCCTAACCAGTAATAACGATTAGGTAAGGCCATGTTTGTAAACACAGTTTAGGTAAAAAACGTGATTAAGTTTCCATTTGCAATAAAGAATGTACAGACAAGGGAAATTTACATTTTGTAATGTTTATACATATACATACATATATATCGCCTCTTTGCGATGACAACGTGACATCTCAAAACGGCTCCCCTTTTTCATTACTTGATATTCAAAACCGCTGTAGTAGTGAGTTTTATTTTATACAAAAATGCGATATTTTTTAGGCAAAATGTTGAAAAATACTGCAACTTACCTACCTATCGCATGCCTAAAACCCAACACTACGAACTCGAATATAAAGCAACAATAAAGTATTTACGGGATGAAATATTCCCCTCGCAAACAGGCATTAGTCATAGGCTTATTTTATAGTAAATATTACAAAAATAAGCACTTAGTAAATGTTTTTTTAATTGATTAAATCTTACGCTTAATTTAATGCCTAAGTTAGGCTAATGGCTAAATTATTTTACATACTGTGGAGACTGTAAAACGTGATAAGAGTTTTATGTTTTCTACTAGAAGATATTCTACATTAACCATATCTGAGAGTAATATTATATAGCCAGTATTTTCATAAAAAACGCTGATAAATATTTACCTTTGTTAAAAGTCACTGTTAATTGCCCTCTTCTTATGTAAACATAACACGAATAATACAAACCATCTACAAAAAACATGATGATAATGAAGATATGTGGTTTCAGTCTTTCTGGTCATAAAAAAAGACAAGTCATAGTGCCAAGATATTTGCTCTCTATCTTTCAAGGCCAAACAGAAACATTATGTTTTAAATAGCACAACTGAACAATGTATATATGAAAAATATAAAATCTTATCAAAATTAATTCGTGTACCATTTTTTGATACAATACGATTTAGAATTTTTAAGGATATTATTTTAAAATGGAAATAAATATCGTATTTTATGATTACCCAAATTCTTTTGGTTATATACAAAAAATAAAAGAATATCAAATTTTATTATGTGTACATACATTTCGAAATTTAAGAATATTTTCAGTTATTCATAATATTTTTTTTTACAGTGTGGCCAGGGACTTAAGTAACCAGTAACCGCATAATATCAACAATTTCGTTTGTTATGCAATGCCTTATCAACTAATCATGCTGAAGTTTAGCACTATTGTTAACTTTCTATTTGCTTTTATGTATACAATATATGTACATGTGTTGGTTAATGATGTTGAAATCTTAATTTAAAAAATAAAAAAAGATGCTTTAATTTTTTGGCACTGATCGCTTACGCTATTATTGCAAATAAAGCATTACGCTTTGTATTGAAATTGTATCACGATTTACGTTATATACATATATGTATGTATATAACGATGATCAAAAATCTCGGATGCTCTATTCCGAACATTTCCCGTACCTGTATTTGTTTGTATGTGTTCTCTTTGATCAGTAGTTGACCTCTCTGTAAGTGAAATTTAAAAATATACAATATTATCTCGCTAACCACACAAAATATCTGTATAACAATTTATGTAATGAAAAATTTCTTCACATTTTTCCCAATTTTAGACAAACGAAACAAAAGAACTAGACAAGTAAGACGCTTGATGATGAAATGATTCTCATATCGTAGGTTAAAATAAAAATCTTATTTACAGTTCTGTAAATACACGTAAACGTATATCTATGTCTATGTGCATGTATACGACTATGAATACATTTTTATTTATATTTTTACTGCGATATAGTCACACAAATATAAGAATTCTTTATAAATGATACTTATTGGGTTGATAATGACGACTGAACTAATAATGCTGCGGTTATTTATCTGTTTCAAAAATATTATAATTAGATACATACATATATCTATCTAATATTCTATAGAATAGAAAAATATTATTTCAAAAAACGATGTCTTTTCTGCTGTGGTCAAATTACTTTTAAACTTCATTTTAGAATTACATTTTAATAGTAATTAAACGACGTAACCGATTAACGTTAGATATGTGTAATTATAAGCTCACCCGCTCGTAAAAGATGACGTTAAAATGAATTTTGGCAACCCCTAAGTGGCTAAGGCACTTAACATTCTAAGCAATTACCATGTTAATGATTATATATTACTTATATCTATAAAGGTGTTAAGCTTGGTAAGAATTATGAGAATAAAAACAGTTTATTATTATTTTATTAGTTTCCTATAAGTAATTACTTAAGAAATTGAAACATAATCTTATGTATAGTCGAACAGGTAAATGTCGCGTTTTGTTATAAATTTATATAATACTGCTTACTTACAATTAAGTCCAACATCTTACTAAAATCCTAAATCATTGCCATTGTACCATCGTATTTTTATAATAATGGAGCTTTTTTTATGCCTAAATTATTTCTATATGTTCCATATGATGCCAGCGACGTGCGGCAATATTTAACACTTACTATTTCAATGTTTTGTTTGACAGTGTTTTTAGTTATGCTACGAAAATAGGTAACTGCAGTGCTTGTATCTTTTTATTTTTTGTTTAATCCGAGCCACTTAAGTCTAGTTAACACTATTTTAATCGGTCCATTAAGGTGCTTCTTCACTTTTATAAATATTCTAAAGTAAACCTTCTAATCTGTTTTAAAATATTCCAATCCGAAACAATTATATAGAATTATTATGAAATGAATTTTATATAACATCGGCTTCTGGCTTTTACTTTTTGAAATTATTTTGAAAGTACATCGATTAAAGTCAGTGCGCATGCGTGGAACTCAAATGCATACGAATATTTCCTAATTTTGGCAACGGGCTCTGTGGCGTAGTGGATATCGCGTCTGAGCTGTTTCAGTTCAGAAGACCCCAGGTTCGATTCCTGGCAGAGCCTCCGTCGAAGTGTCGACGGTTTGTTTTTTAATCATAATTATAATTTAATTAAAAAGTTCAAAATATTACAATATAGTCAGTAACAATAAAAAATATATATGTTTATTAAAATATATAAGTAGGTTATATATATAACAATTAATTACAGGTGCAAGCTGCAAATGTTGTGCTCACCTTTACGTTCTTATAGGATTTTTGTTCAACATTATAGTAGTATGTCGTAGCAGCTCTACGAATATTGCTACGAATGGTTTTCGTAGCCTTTATTTGTTAAGCAATGAATTTAATGACTCAAAACGTTTAGTATTTTTTAAAGATTTAAATATAGATTTTTATGTTTGTATTTTAGTGTGTAGTAGTTGTTATTTTTGTGTGTACTAATAAAACATTATTACTTCTTTAATACATAGTTCACATTATTACTTCTTTGTATGGTGGTGGGCACCAAATATGGTGCCTAGGGCAAGATACGTATGATAATAATATTAATATTTATCAAATAATATGTATAAAATTATTTTTCTCAAAAAAGTATTTAAAATACACACTACTACTATTATAACACATACACTACTATACGTATTTTACATTTCGTAGAGACTCTACGAACATTGCTACAACAATTTTTGTAGCTTTTTTTCATTTAATAAATTTATTGTTTCAAAGTGTTTCTTTATTTCTTTTGTATTCCGACTGGTGTCGCTCGTGTAAAAAAAAACAGAACAGAAATGACTAAAGATTTCCTTTTCAAAGTCTTGAGTCAGTATGAGACAATCATAGTCTATCTTTAAGATAGAGATCCACTCTGCAAATTTAAAAAGTATATTTTAGTCATTTAGATATTCTTTAATTTAAATGATATACATATATTTTTGCTATGTTTCATTGGTCACTGAATGTGATTTATATACGAAATGTTAGGTGAAAATAGCCCTAAGGAAAATACTTTAAATTATTATATTAAGTTGAGTCGTAAGTGAGAAAAGGATTAAGATAATCTACTAACAATACGAATGTATTATTGAAAATCATAATTTACATTGCTTATTGAATACTTATAAATTTTAATATCAAATGTTACTGGACTGTAACTTTTAACTTAGAGGAACAAGAATTTATTAACATCACTAACTGACCCAGTGAACTTCATACCTCTTTAAAACTAAACATGTACCGAGTGTACTCACTCGCTAAATTAAATTCAAAACAAAATCACAAACAAAATAAGTAATAAAAGCAGTAAAGTACACGGACCTCGAGTCTGTGGTGACTAAAAAAACAAAGAGAAAAAAAACTAAACATGTGTGAAAATTCATTAAAAATTAACAATTGAAATTAAAACCCGCCGAGACAATCTCTAAGAAAGTGCCATTTCGTGACGGTCGCTTGGGACAGGACAGATAACTTAATTCAACAATCTTCTACAGTTTGGCCTTGTGATTTATTTATGATCATCGCAATGGCACGGAAAATTGTAGACGCCTATAAGTAATTAAAAATTTCAAACTTTAAACTATCCATATATATATTAATAAAGATATTAATTATCTATACTTACTAATAAATAAAAATAGATTGTCTGTTTGTGAAAATAAAATAACAACTTGTTAATGAAGTGAATGATATACGGTTTTTTCGTATATGTCCACGATACATATACGAAAATAATTTTTTTTAAATTTTTTGTCTGTCTGTCTGTTTGTATTGGATTGGCTTATCTCTGGAACGGCTCGACCGATTTTGACAAACTTTTCACCGATGAAAGCTGATGTAACAGGGCGTAACTTAGGTTACTTTTATTTTAAAACTTGCTGTTTCCCGCAGGTTCGTCCGTATTCTAAAACAAAAGTAGCCTAAGTTATCCCACATTATATCAGCTATCTTGGCAGTGAAAGTCCCGTCCCAATCGGTTCAGCTGATCTAGAGATTAACCGAAAAAACGGGCAAAGACAAAATTGGTATATGTACCGTGTACATACACAAATACATTTAGTAATAAGCAGTTATTTGAATATTTAGTATCCGTACTTATATTATACACGTGAAATTGTATTTGTTTCTTTGTTCATGATTCAGAGCGCAAAGCAGTAATGAAATGAACAGATTTCTTAGTGGAACAGAGCTAATTTATACTGTGGAGTTACTTAATTATAAAGTTATCGAGAACATATGCTTATAACGCCTGATATTGACTATTACTTACTTAAATGATATTTTAAAATATTGATCTGTGATATTACATTGTTTTTTAAAGACATATTTCAATATATAAACTTTGAAAAAAACAATTTGTATTTACTAACAGAATACAAATATGTAAAAGAAAAACGTATTCCGTTATGTATAAATGTATAAAAAGACTATTTTAGCTTAGTGGGATAGCGTCTTACTGTAAGTGTAGTCGGTTGTGGGTTAAAGGCACTTAAATGAAAAAGTAATGAATTTTGAAATGACCTTACCTTGCATTCTGCATAATCTATTTCCATAAAATTAGCAATTAACATGTGAGGTTCTCAATAAAACTCTATTTACCTTTTTATTTGGTTCATATATAAGAATGATTTCTTTATAAAAGGCGCATTTCAAAATTTTGAAAAAGCTCAGGACCTTCCTTATATAACAGAAAAAAGGAAAAAAGGAAAATTAATGAATTTATGTAAAGAGAGATAAAAAGTGTATAAAAACTTTAAATAAGTAGAATTGATCTCCATAAGATTCAACAACTCATTTGAACAAAAAAGTATCAGTTTTATTATCACTTTCCTACGTACCTATTTAATTTTCGAAGATTTAGATGTGGTAATAAGTTATTCTAAGAACTTTAATCAAATATCTAAGTAAATCGAAACAAGAATCTGCTATCAACTACGCCATGCTATATGCTATCAAATTTCGAGAACGTTCTCATGACTTTTGCACTGCTAGAACAGTTGGTTATCTACCATTATTCAACTACAACCTACACATAACATTTCAGAATACATCAACAAATTTGATAACTAGTAATCTTTTTATGACTTTATTAACAAATAATATATAATAGAAGCACAGTATGTATAGTAAAAAGTACATTATATAACAAAATTAACGCAGAAAAACAAAAATGTCAACGGACCACTTGTCGACGAGGACGCCCTGCCAGGAATCGAACCTGGATCTTCGGAACTGACGTTCAGACGTGATATCCATTACACCACAGGGCTTGTGAAGGAACAGGGCCAATATCCAAATGCTTTCTTCATTTACGCATGCGCATTACAATGCGTCATATATTGAATGTACTTATGAACTACTTCTTTATGAATAAGTATATATTCGTTGAACACTATCTTAAACTGTGACTGTATATTAAATCATACAACACTTTGAAGCAGCAAAGGTGTAGTATTTTTTTATTATGAATTTTGTAGTTGATTGTTGGATGTTAATATTTTTTTTAATTTACTAAAGTAATAAGAATGTCACTAAATAACAATTATTACTATTATATTAGTCAGAGTAAGACAATATATATACTGAAATAAAAGATGTTTAAACAAAAAATACTTAAACATACATACTTCAAGTTTATTGAGAAAGTATTTTTTTTAATAATTCACATACATAAGGATTATACGTTTTTGTTGTACGCCTTTGCTAATAATATTGCCAAATCGACGCGAGTTTTGTGTACTGATTGATGCATATTATATTACGCTTAAATTTTAACTCTACTTAAAATTCATTTAAATACAATAAGATAGATGTCGTATTATCCTTATTATTCTTTAACATGTACAAAATTTTTGATTTACTTCATTTTTTTCAATGTCATTAATAAAATGTTTAAAATGTATCATGTAACAGATTATTTGAAACAATTTGTAATGAAAATTACAAAGTGAGGAAAATTACCTTACGCCGTTACTATGCAGACGCTACGACATTAAATTAATGTCGTACCGTTATGAGTAATGCTACGAACTCTATTTATATGGTAATTATGAAAATTTACATTTATTTTATTTATATGTAAAACTAATGTATACTTCTTCTATACTTGCGAATAAAATAGGAGTTTCTGTTTGTAATATATTAAATTAACGGCTTTTTACTAAATACATATGTGTGTATTTACGACTTAAATACTGAAATAATAATTTTAACCATTTTTGTCTGTTTGTCAATTTATTCTGGCTAATCTCTGGATCAACTGTACCACTTTTCATGGGACTTTCACTGGCATATAGCTGATTTAATAAGGAGAAGAACTTTTTTTAATTCCATGCGGAAGAATTGGCTAGCATAGCTAGTTATAGGAAAACGTGAACAAATTCACTTAAAACATAAAATTGTTATATTTTTTTATTTTAATATTATATTATCGTACAAAATAGTAGAACTATTAATCACTGGAATACTTTAAATAACTTATTCATATTAAAACAACTGAATATAGTGTTAATTACACAATATATTATACAATAACATTACACATTTCTTATAGAATTTTGCTTTTCACACATTTTTTGTCTTCATATATGTTTTTTTTATTGATATTGAAAGGAGGGCAAACGAGCAGACGGACCACCTGATGGTAAGTGGTTTATTTCGCCCATGGACATCCACAACATTAGAAAAGTTGTGGATGTGTTGCCGACTTAAGAGGGGAGGAGGAAAAGAGAGAGAAAGGATGGGGATGTTGGGAATAGAGAAGGCTTTGATCAGAGAGAGACTTCATTGAACCGGAACACATTATCAGATATTTGGTGGTTCATCTTTAACATAGTAGTGGTCGCGAGCCAGTCGGAGAACGACTTTCCTAAAAATGATAAATAAAAATTATATTAATTTTCCGGGTAGTAATACGTTATATAGTTTGATAAATGAAACTAATAGTAAAAAAATCAAGATACATCTATTTTTTACAATGCAAACAGAGGCAAATATTAGAATTATTATTTTTTAATTTATAATTTTAAAATACATTATTATCGAACCTACGCTGTCATAGACGTGTAATTTAATTTAAAATGAACTTAAGTATATTGTGTTATTATTAGATTCTTGTAGTTTTGGTAGTATCATATACATACATATGTAACTACGGCGAGATCATGTCATTGTATCTGCAACAATTTCCTCACTATACATTGTATAAGAGAGCGTGATCTTTTAGACAGGTATAAATTTTTCTGATCGACATAACTTTGCAATGAAGTACATATTATTCTCTTAATTTATCTATTTTAAATATTGTAAAAATATTTTTAAAATGCATATAACACAAAAGTCACTAAAGACTCAGGCGTTATCCGAAAATTTTAAGAAATTTTATTGGTACAAAGTAAAACTTAAATAGGAACACTGAAAATAATAGACGCTTGTACAATGTTACATCGAATGATAGTTAATGATGTGCTATGTTCACTTCGACAATTTTATTGAACAAGATAATAATTCAAGTTCGAAATGGTTGTCACCAGCCCCAACGACTCTGGTGATGATGATCTTGGCTGTGCTCCTCTTTCTTAATAAAAAATATTTCAACGATAAAATTATTTTATTTTTCAACCTTAATTTTTACATACAGGATTATCTTGGACCTACAATAGATGGTTCAGATTATGGGATCAAACAACTTTTCCAATGAAACATGGCTCGACAAGTGTAAATGTCGTGACAATTAAAAGTATTTTAAAACTATAAAGTTTTAAAATAATTTACGACTACTAGATATTTTCTGTTTCCCATCACTAGTCCTTGTCCCATGTCAAAAAGATCAAGCTATCTTATACAGGATATAACTCACATGTCTCAGGCTTTTATAGCATTTATTATGTTTTCTATCACATTTTGTTACAAAGCTGGTAGCAGGTAGGTAATTATTAGTACAGTTGCTTATTCTTCAAGAAATACACATGTTCAATTATCATTTTAGTTATTATTTTATGACCTTTATAGGTTTTGGAAACTGCGATGTCTATTAAGTAATTCGTTTTTTTATTTTATTTTTTAATATTATATCCAACCTATTAAGGTGTTTAGTTTGGTCAGTGACTATAGCGCACTATTGCAATAGCAAAAGTTTAGTAACTACTATTATATTAATTTAAAAAAAATACATCTACATACATATATTTGCATAACTTACAATTTGTGTAGTAAATTATTCAATAGTTTTATGCCGACGAGCAATAAACGCAAGTCGCCTCTAGGTAAACTGAAACAAGCATAAAAACGTGAAGTAAATTTATACATATTACGTTCTCCGCTTCGCAAGTGTGCAAGATGCTATTAATACGCTCGAAAGTCTTAATTTATTAAGCCCTTTTACCATCTGAGAAAGATCTGAATGACATTTCATTTATTTTTTTAAATATTCTAAAAACATTTTGAAGATAGAGATTTTGTATAGTATTACTCCTAAACTACTGTTCTCTGGATCTCACATCTACGATGTGAAGTAGAGAAGGTGGACAATGCATGTTTTTGATTTCCATTTGCCTTTACACCACAGGAATAGAGCACTGTTACGTTTATATTTTCTTCAAAAATTTGATCGAACGATACAAAAAACGGATTTATGGATTGAATCGAAAAATTCTGAGGCTTTTGTGAATATATTGAACTGTGTGTGTTTTAACATACAGTCAACATTATCAATTTTCTTGATATATCCAACTTGGTCCCTGATTTTCCCAAAAGCCACAAAAAGTACTTTTTTTAATGATATTTAAAATTAACATAAAGAAGAAAAAGAAAAATATATTTTTTCAAAAATTTAGCTGATTTTTATGGGAAATTTACTGAAGATCTTAAAATACTCCTTATGTTTCTTGTGCGATCAACGGTTACTGAGATATTTATGGTTATAGACAAAAAGATCCTTTTTCAGTCAGAGTTCGATATCTCAGCGAGAGGTATATGTATAGAATTTTCAACAACAGCAAGTTGAAGCTAGATAAATAAGCTTGATCGGATAAGTTGAAAATAAATGTTCCAACTTTTTAGACAAAAAAATGAACTGAAAATATTTTGGTTTTTTTTCTCTCTCGGTATTCATCAGGATATAGCAGAACATGTTGTTGGAAAATATTTTTTATTTTTAGATCTCAAAACTAGAAACTTGAAGTTTAAAAATGCTTGTTTCTTTATTTCAATCCGACAATTTTTGAGGAAAATAAAGCCACTTAAAACACGTCAAAAAAATTGGAAAGTTTTACCGGTTCTTTAATTATTTCCGCTAGTATATTTAGTACTCAAAAATTTGTGCTAATACAGAAACAAAATAAACCGAGTGATTTAATTTAAATGACTCGTCCAACATTAGGGCCTTTTGGGTTGGCTTACAATCTAAGGACTTTTTTTGTGACTTTTTTCTCTCTCCTGCCCAGCGGGGGAGATGGGAGACGACATTAGGGCAAGACCTTCTGGACGTAGTTTTCTTCGCCACCCCCTAATATAGGTGGCGGGATTTAAAGATTGGTTGAAGTAGGTGCATGGCGGTCTCCGCAGCTGTAGTAGCCTTTTGAATGTGGGGTTTCATGGAGAGTCTTCTATCTATGGTTCGTTATTCGTAAGGCCCTGTAGCGTAAGATTAGTCCTTAGATTGTAAGCCAATACAAGAGTCAATATTAATATATTGACGTTCAAAAAAGGCTGGAACAATTACAATAAAAATACGTGGCTTAGAAATAATATTTGACGTGTCTTTATTTCTTTAAAGGGGTTTCTATTAGTTCCAAATTATTTCATCTACATATTGAGTACTCAAAAGTTTGTGCAAATAAAAAAACAAAAGAAAACGAGTGATCTAATTTACTGGCTTACAATCTTAGGGCTTTAGGGCTACTTACTCTCTGCGCTACAGGGCCTTACGGATAAGTAATGTATTTTATTTTTATCTTACTATATATTTTTTCAATCTGGATAATTTGTTTATAAATTAAATTTAAGCCATTAAATAGAGGAAAACTTTCAAAAGCTCATAGTTTCTCAACTCTACATGTGTTATGTAGAGTTAGCATTCAGTAACTGTGACGCTAGGTGGCCCTAGGTAGCATTTGTAAAATATAAATTAATGTAACTATTATAAAATGTATTAAACATTTCACTGATCATTAAATTCTTTACGGCAAAAAAAAATGTTCCGATACAAGCAGTAATTATGTTACTATTACAATAAATAATAACCATTTAAAATAAAAGTACTTTTCATGTTGTAGAAATTTTTTTTGTGCAACAGAATCAGATATTTTAAAAGGTTACATATTTTAAAAGGCTTACATATTTTAAAAGGCAAAAGGCTATTAGCCTTATTTATGCCCACACTTGAGCTGCTAGTCTCGTCTCTAATACTACTGTGTATTCCTCACCCTGCAATACGGAGAGACGGTGAATTGGTGGCTATGGAATATTGAGTAACGCTCTTTTAACGTATTAATTATGTAAAAATGTAAAATCGGATGATTAATTTAGTATTATATTAGGAACATTTTTATAAAATACAAAAAAATACTTTTAAACATTTTTAAAGTGTTATTTCACACTTAGGAAAATTGAAAAAGACATTTAAAGAAAACGTATAAAAATTTGAACGCAGCGGCATTCGAACCCACGCCTCCTGAATACCGTTCAGGCGCTCTCACCACTGAGCCATGCATTCTACTAGCCGCTGCGTCGAAATTCTTATACGCTTTATTACAACTTATTTATGTTGTTAGCATCTCTGTAGAGAGATTTTTACAAATTTCTCCTACCTACTCTCTTTAAATGTCTTTTACAAAAAAATTATCCTAGCCCTTGTTATAACTGCATTCACAACGGCCTATCGTATCTGACCGACCGAAACGTAATACCGTAAACGTAGCGCTCAAGAAATCGAATTTCAACTTCTGGTAAGGAACTTTTAATTTTTTGTAAGATAATTTGAAAATGAAGTTTATCTAATATTTATTACATAATATAATTTCTACTTAATATAAGTTAAATTTAAATTCAAACATAGATTTAAACTTATGTTTCACTATGTAATAAAGATGTTATTCGCCCACATTAATTATTTAAGTTATCGAATCATTTTATACTGTATTTAAATTTATAATCGAGAATTAAACTCTAAAAAATAAATGTCTATGACATAATTTTTCTTAAAAGGAAATAATAAAAACTCAAAAATCATGAATCTACAGAAAGTCATTTATAAATTCGTGCTAAATAAAAGTTAAAGTATAGTAAATGTCAAGAATAAAATAATATAAAAAGACAAAAAGGCAAATGAACTTGATCACAAGTGACCCCGCCAGGACTCGAACCTGGGACCTTCTGTATGTGCATACAGTCACGCTACCAACTGCGCCACGAGGCCTTATGATAGAGTATGCAAATATTTTATTCTTATCTTAACGTATACATTAATTAATTTACAATAACAAAATGAAACTATAACAAAACAAACCTTAAATAAAAAAAAAAGTATTTTTAATCTTGTCAATTCTGCGCGTGTGCAATGCATGCACTGAGTCTGCCACTAGATGGCGATAGCATCAATAAAATATAATTTGAATGCACCAAAACTTTAACCTTTTGTTATATGAAAAATTTTGAAGAAATGTTGACGTTTATTCGTGACGTTTATTTATTCTTTTGTTCTTTAACGGAAGACAAAAGGAAATTACGTTTTTATTGTATTCTACAACAAATAAAAAAACAATATGAACTGTAAGGTCCTTATATAGAGTAAAAATAATAGATTACTAAAGAGTAAGTTTTAGTGATTGAACTACAAATAATACAAATATTCTTTATTACTACATGTAATCCATCGCCTAGATAATAACATAAAATTGTCCAGAATACTTGTCTACGTTTAATGTCTATTTCAGGTTTGTTTTGTTATAGTCAAATTTTTAGAAATAAGTTTACAACTATTATTTGCAACACTCAAACGTGAGGCTCCGTAGCGCAGATGGTTGAATGACTGTCTGTTAATACAGGTCCCGGACTCCTGTTGGGATCATATAAACTTGTTTACTTTTGTTGTTTATCTTTTTATTATTCGATATTTTTTATATCTAAATATTAGCTAATACTTGCTTAAACTAAATTTCGTACAGATTTATTTACTTACTTTCGCCAGATTTGTGTTTTTTAGCTTCACGCTGTATCCCTTGCGAAGTAGTCAGAGAACGGAGTGCCAAACGCTACGGTCCCTGCATACTTCTTTCACCTCGTCCACTGTCAACAACCTCTTCATATACGCCCTCCAGGGGGTACTCATGTTCTTTCGTGACCTTCCTTCCTTCAGTATCGTTAATACTGTGTTTTTGAAGGTCAACGGAGACAGGGGAGACCCCTGTCTCTCTTACCGTTCACCTTTGCTTCATATATCTTTCTTACCATTCTTTCAGCACTCATCCTCTCGATATGCCCAAACCGCCTGAGTACGCCGTTCTTCAGTCTTACTATGACGTTCTTGCTTATACCTGCTACAATACTTGTGTTTTTTTTTAATATTTATTATTAACTTTTTAGTGACGTACTATATATTCTTACATTTTATAAAGCGTTTTTTTTAATACTTCAATAGTCGGATTTAGAACACGGAGCTTTATTTCATTAAAAGGTTTTCTTTTAATTCAAAATTATTTCATCTACATATTTAACGCTCAAAAATGTTTGTAAATAAAGAAGCAAGAGAAAAAGAGTGATTAAGTTGAAACGACCGCGCTAAGACCTTAGGGCATCGTGTATTGGCATACAATATATAGACTACTCTCTGCGCCACAGGGTCTTACGAAAGAGTAAGTACTTTATTCTTATCTTACTATAATTTAATTTTTCTATCTGGAAAATTTGTTTATAAATTGAAATTAAGCTATTAAAAAGATGAAGACTTTTAAAAAGGTCATAATTTCTCAATTCTACATGTGTTATGTGCACACTGCACTCTGTGACTCTGGCGCTAGGTGTCTCTAGCACTTGTAAAATATTAATTAATATAACTACAGTAGCAAAAATAATTAAAGGATCGGTAAAATTTTCCAAATTTTTTGACGTTTTTCAAGTGGCCGTATTTTCCTCAAAAATGGTCGCATTGAAATAAAAACAAACATTTTAAAGCTTCAGGTTTCTAGTTTTGAGATCTTAAGATGGAAAATATTTTCAAGCGACTTTTTCCGCTATATCCTTATGAATACCGAGAGAGAAAAAAAAATCAAAATATTTTTGGGAAATACTTAGGAAAATTGAAACACTAGGAAAATTGAAAAAGACATTTAGAAAACATTTTATACGTTTTCTAAATGTATTTTACTTTACGTTTTCTAAATGTTTTTTATTACTATTTTTATAGGTTTTCTAAATGAACCAATGCCTAGACTATTGTAAATTTAACTCAATTTGTACCATCTCGTAGAGATGCTACGAAAAATGCTACGTTAAACAATATTGAATTAATATTCTAAACACGGCTAATACAAGGCATAATTTTTCTAACTCGACTTTTATCATTTATTTTAATGTCATGATTTATATGTCTCAAAACAAAATGTTAATACTAATTACTTATTAAAGAAACAGTTGAAAAGAAGTTGTAAAGTATGAATCTAAAACACGTCAGAATTTGACAGTCTTGTCTTGGGATATTAATTCATATGTCTCACACTTTAAATTTACTATAAATTTATGTAAATCATTAAAAAGGTTACTTCTACTAAACTACAAAGCTTTTGCCTTGGCCTTGTGGTGTGTTTTAAAAAAAATCTTTTGCCTTTCGATCGTCTTCGAATCATTTTAAGCTTTATTTAAATTCAATAACTAGAATTAACTCTAAAAAATAAATATCTATGACATTATTTTACTTCAAAGGAAATAATAAAAACTCAAAAATCATGAATCTACAGAAAGTTATTTATAAACCCGTGCTAAATAAAAGTTAAAGTATAGTAACTGTCAAGAATCAAATAATATAAAAAGATAAAAAGGCAAATGAACTTGATCGAAAGTGACCCCGCCAGGACTCGAACCTGGGACCTTCTGTATTTGCATACAGTCACGCTACCAACTGCGCCACGGGGCCTTATGACAGAGTACGCAAATATTTTATTCTTGTCTTAACAAATAAGTTAATTAATTTATATTAACAAATTTTAACTATAACAAAACAAACCTTAAATAGAAATAAAGTACTTTTAGTTTTGTCAAATCTGTGAGTGTACAACGCAGGCACTCGCAGGACTCTGCCACTAGGTGGCGATATCATCAATGAAATATAATAAAAGCTAGAACCCTTTGTTATATGAAACATATCACAAAAGGTTATCATTATTAGCCGTGTTTAGAATATTAATTCAATATTGTTTAATGTAACATTAATAGAAAGAAAATGAATAGGAAGTAAAGAGCGAAAAAAGTAGCAATAGTGTGTTTCAGGATATAAAATTTAACCTATTTATCATCAATAAAATATAATATAAGCTTTAACCCATTGTTATATGAAACATTTGGAACAGGTGCAGACGTATGTTTTTGACGCTTTTGTTCTTTAACGGAAGATAAAAGCAAATTATTTTGTATTGTAGTCTACATTTAATAAGGAAACCATCATCCATCACCTACATAATAACGTAAGAATGTAAAGAATAAATGATCTTATAAAAAACCTGAGTATGATGAGACCAGTTGGAGCATTTTCAATTAATTAGTATTAATAGGATTTTTCCAGATTTGGTAAGATCAAGCTGAGATCACGGACAATGCAGACTTAGAGATCTTGTAAAATTACACATTTGAAAAGGATGTCATATCTTTATAAGTGTGGACACACTTGGGCTGCTAGTCTCTATTGCTACTGCGTAGTCCTCTCCCTAAAACACGGGAATACGGCGAATGGCTATGGAATATTGAGTAGCGCTCTTTTTACGTATAAATTATGTGATATTCCGCTGAATTAGGGGCATTGCGTGTTAAGTGGCGGAAGTTAACGCTGCGCTTTACCTCGATACCAGATCAGAGAAAATGGAAATAATAAATATTTCCACTCGTTGAATGTGAATCGAACCCACAGCCAGTCGCTTTACAGTTACATTTTGTGCATTAGCACCACGACTGGCTCCACTTTTGGCATTTGTAATTTAGTTTATCATAGAACATTTATATAAAATACATAAATTGTATCGAATGTGGACCTTGTTAAAATATATTCAAAATGGCGTATCGTATCTGGCCGTCTAAAATGTATAAATTTTGAACTTACTAATTGCAGCAGTTTGAAACCCTCGTCTACTGTAATTTTAACTCAATTTGTACCATCTCGTAGAGGTGCTACGAATGCTACGTTAAATAATATCGAATAAATAATTTAAACACGAAGAATAGAAGGCATACTTTTTTGTAACTCAACTTTATCATTTAATTATATATATATATATATATATATATATATATATATATATATATATATATATATATATATATATATATATATATCTATATTATATATCTATATATATAGTATATATATATATATATATATATATATATAATATATATATATATATATATATGAATGATGGTTTCCTTATTAAGTGTAGACTACAATACAAAATTATTTGCTTTTATCTTCCGTTAAAGAACAAAAGCGTCAAAAACATACGTCTACACCTGTTCAAAATGTTTCATATAACAAAGGGTTAAAGTTTATATTATATTTTATTGATGATGTCGCCACCTAGTGGCAGAGTCCTGCGAGTGCCTGCGTTGCACACTCACTGATTTGACAAAACTAAAAGTACTTATTTTTTTCTATTTAAGGTTTGTTCTGTTATAGTTAAATTTTGTTAACATAAATTAATTAAACTACTTGTTAAGATAAGAATAAAATATTTGCGTACTCTGTCATAAGGCCCCGTGGCGCAGTTGGTAGCGTGACTGTATGCAAATACAGAAGGTCCCAGGTTCGAATCCTGGCGGGGTCACTTTTGATCAAGTTCATTTGCCTTTTTATCTTTTTATATTAAGGCCAAGCTTTGTAGTTTAGTAGAAGTAACCTTTTTAATGATTTACATAAATTTATAGTAAATTTAAAGTGTGAGACATATGAATTAATATCCCAAGACAAGACTGTCAAATTCTGACGTGTTTTAGATTGATACTTTACAACTTCTTTTCAACTGTTTCTTTAATAAGTAATTAGTATTAACATTTTGTTTTGAGACATATAAATCATGCTTAAAATAAATGATAAAAATCGAGTTAGAAAAATTATTCCTTGTATTAGCCGTGTTTAGAATATTAATTCAATATTGTTTAACGTAGCATTATCGTAGCATCTCTACGAGATGGTACAAAATTGAGTTAAATTTACAATAGTCTAGGCATTGGTTCATTTAGAAAACGTGTAAAAATTAGTAATAAAAGACATTTAGAAAACGTAAAGTAAAATTTATTTAGAAAATGTTTTCTAAATGTCTTTTTCAATTTTCCTAAGTGGGGAATAACAATTTAAAACTGTTTAAAACTATTTAACAAATAGCATTCTCTCTTGCCAAACGATTGTGCGTAGAATAATCTTTGGGTAGCAGAAATTTGTAAAAATCTCTCTACAGAGATGCTAACAACAAAAATAAGTTGTAATAAAGCGTATAAGAATTTCGATCAAGTCTACGAATTAATATGTTAAGTTTCTGTCAACAGAATCAAAAAAATTGAAATTTATTGTAAAAAAGGATATAGTGTTCGACACGTTGTGATTCTCGTTTGAATCTGTAGATAAGGAACATAGTAATGTTTCGCTAATAACTTCGCTTTAGTATTATTTTCCAATATAGCTTCCATCATTGGAGGCCAAGTGTAAGTTTATCCACAGGTCTTTAGATCACCAAATTCAGAGTGGCGCATGTACTTTTTATAGTATGCACAAATGAAAATAGCTGTATTATGTAATTGTCTCTTAAAAAAATACAAATTTTATTGTCAGTTTTACTTGAACATGAACATATGTGTATGTACATACGAGTATGTTTATTCTAAAAATACATCATCTGTGAAGTGAAATTAATCATTCGTATCATTCCTAACTGTAATAAATAATATGGGCGTATAACATTTTTATTACACAAAAAAACATGATTGTAAATCTACCTTTTATCAAAAAAGTGCGCTATCCATCTCTCTATTTTACATCAGAGCCATCATCTTGTACACTGCACAGTGTACTACTGCGAAGCGAAAGCGTAGTATGCATAAATTTATTTCATTTTTATGCTTGTTTCAGTTTCAACTTTTGTACAATTTACTACACAAATTGTAAGTTACGCAAATATAGGTATGTATGTCGATGTGAAACAAATTATACTTAATATAAAAATAATATGTAGTTGCTAAACTGTTGCGATTGCAATTGCGTGCTGGAGTCAATGTACCAAACAATACCCTTTGATAGGTCGAATATAATTTTACAAAATAAAATAAATAAAACTAAGTACTTAGTAGACGTCGCATTTTCCAAGAAGAATAACTTTCATAAAATGATAGCTAAAGTATGAAATGTATTTCTTAAAAAATAAGCGACTGTGCTAATAATTATATCTGCTACCAGCTTTGTAACAAAAGCTATGTATCGATATTCAAAAATAATAAATATAATAGAAAACATAATAATTGCTATAGAAGCCTAACACAATAAGTTCATTTTAAATAGAATTATAAGTATACGACCGCGTCGAGATAAAAGATTTTAATTGTACATTTTTTCTGTATGCATTATAAAAATTTAATGTATTTTGTTTTTTTACATGTATATTACACATTAACACACCGAAATAAAGCTGTGTGCATGGGGAATCTGGCCCTCCTAAATTTGGCAATAATCTGCCAAGGGCCCCGACGGCGCTCACAAGCTATGGCGAAAGCTGAGCGAAGTGCAACGTGAACGACCATCGACCATCAAGGATTTTTCATTTGAGCCAAATCTCCAAATATGCTATCTATCTTAAGATTTTTATAAATTTGTATATATATAATAAAACAAAATTTAAATAGAAATTAAATGTAGACGCATATTCATAATTCATCGTGGCGGAAAGTCAATATTCATAATTCATATCATTTTTATCACTACAATTCAATCACTACAATTTAGTGTTTGCTAATATTTGATTTTTACTTTATATAAAGACCTTATAGTTCATATTATTTCTTTATTAAGTGTAGACTACAACACAAACGTTATTTGTTTTTATGTTCCGTTGAAGAACAAAAACGTCATGAATATACGTCTACATTTTTTCAAAATGTTTCATATAACAAAGGGTTAAAGCTTAAATTATATTTTATTTATGTGTGGTTTGATGGCTCTGATGTAAAATAGAGAGGTGGACAATTTTTGGAGGTTTTGATAAATGGTAGCTATTACCCGCGGCTTCGTCCGCTTTGCCTATAGGAAATAACAATAATTTCATTCTACCTGATTCATGAGTAGTGCCTACACGGTGTAAGGATGGATAAGTAATATGTCATCAATTTAAAGGTACGGGTAAACAACTCAACGTAACATTAATCGCAAAGTCTACGTGCATGCGATACACTTGTGCTTTAAGCTAACCTTAATGGCTGGTGGATCTTTTCAGTGCATACAGTTAGCTTTAAAAGCGAGAGCGTAAATAAGTATTTCGTCTTCCACATTGGTATTATATTTTTATATATATACTTTGAACTCGGCGGGATTTCAACCCGTGCTTTTTAAAGCGGTCGGAGCGCTAAAATAGTTATTCTAGCGCTCCGACCGCTTAGCCGTGCGATCTTCTACCAGCTGCGTCGAAATTCTTATACGCTTTGATTACAAGTTATTTTGCTAACAATTAGCATTTTTGTAAAAAAATCGAATTTCTATTACCCTAAGATTATCCTACGAACCGTCGTTTGGCAAGACGGAATGCTATTTATTAAGTATTTTTTTTTGGTATAAATTTGTATTTAAATTGATAGCATATTATTTACTACTCCCCGTAATAAGTGGGAATAAAAAATATATTAATCTATAGACTTCGTAAAACACGAAGTTTGAGAGAGACTAAAACATTGTTACTTTTAGCATGGGTATGTATCCAATACGCATCATAATTTAGTTATCACTCTCCAGCCCCTAAGTATCTGAAGAATTGATTTGAATTGTATAAATACGCACATTGGACATTATGTAACGATACATACTATGTATAAATAAACTTAGGAATATAAAAAAAAAATATTAAATAATATAATTTAATAAGTCCAATGTGGAAGTCCAATGAGGAGACCTATATCCAGCAGTGGGTGAAATAGGGTTGAAAGAAGAAGGAGATAATTTAATAATAATAAAAAAATATATACAATTTTATAGAATAGTTTAAACAAATAATAAAAATATTTTCAGAAAAGACAACGATTTCAGGCTGAAATTTACTAGAAGACTTTAGGTTTTCTTTGACTATTTTGCTATAGGAGGAAAAGTGTGAAGAAGTATATAAATAAGAAAGAGGAAGCAAATTCTGTAGTAAATTTTAAATACAAGCTTACTAAAGACACGTATTCAAATCCAGACTTAAAATCCATACAGGAAGAAACTTTTCAGTAATCTACAGGTTTACTATTCGAGTACTGGCTTGGGCTGCTGCATTACAGAGAGAGGAACTCAGAGCAGTGCTTGGAATTTGCAACACAAGTATAGGCTTCAGTAGCCTATTTAAAACGCATATTTACGTTTGCCTACACTGCCCGAGCTGTATGTGTCTAATTAAAATCGAAAAAATTGTGGTGTACAAAAACGTTAGGTTATTAGCGAATTAAAGTGTCCTAAAATTATAAATAGAAAAATTTATCCGTTTGTTTACTTATCTATTTGTTTTTTTAATATGTTTTTATTTAGGGTTTTTTAAAGTAAATTGTCAGCCCCATCATTCCTTAAGCAAATTTACAGCACACAAACATAACATTTCCTCTAAAGTCTGAGAACACTATTTATACTTAAATGTGTACAATATTTTAGCCACTACACAACTAGATTCAGACAATAAACAGTGAAAAATACCGACTTCTAATAAATTCAAATTATAACGACGGATTAGTTTCAGACGAGCCTCGGCATTTCGGACACATCCCACCAAGAAATGGTTGAATATCATCATCCACTCCACACAATTCACACTTTGGAGTAGATACCCTTTTCATAAGAAAACCAAACTTCCTTAGAGAAACATGTCCAGAACGCAACCTCATTTTGAATAACTCTGTACTACATCTATTTTTAGATTCAATTTCAATACAGACTTTATATTATATTTTATTGATGATATCGCCACCTAGTGGCAGAGTCCTGCGAGTGCCTGCGTTGTACACTCACAGATTTGACAAAACTAAAAGTACTTTTTTTTCTATTTAAAGTTTGTTCTGTTATAGTTAAAGTTTGTTAATGTAAATTAATTAACTTATTTGTTAAGATAAGAATAAAATATTTACGTACACTATCATAAGGCCCCGTGGCGCAGTTGGTAGCGTGACTGTATGCAAATACAGAAGGTCCCAGGTTCGAGTCCTGGCGGGGTCACTTTTAATCAAGTTCATTTGCCTTTTTATCTTTTTATATCAAGTTTTTATTATTTCCTTTTAAGGAAAATTATGTAATAGATATTTAATATTTAGAGTTTAATTCTAGTTATTAAATTTTAATAAAGTTTAAAAGGATTCAAAGAACAACAACAACAAGGATTCACAGAAAAACAAACTAGAAGACCAAGATAGAACCTTTGTAGTTTAGTAGAAGTAACCTTTTTAATGATTTATATAAATTTATAGTAAATTTAAATTGAGACATATGAATTAATATCCCAAGACAAGATTGTCGCTTTCTGACGTGTTTTAAATTGATACGTTTTAAATTCTTTTCACCTCCTTCTTAAATAAGTAATTAGTTTAATTACATTTCGGGTTGAGGCATGTAAATCATGCTTAAAATAAATGATAAAAGTCGAGTTAGAAAAATTATGCCTTGTATTAGCCGTGTTTAGAATATTAATTCAATATTGTTTAACGTAGCATTATTCGTAGCATCTGTACGAGATGGTACAAACTGAGTTAAATTTTCAATATATATGTATGGATGTATATATATAGATATATACATATATAGAGTATATATATATATGATATATATATATATATATCTATATATATATATATCGTAGTATATACATAGGTATAGTATATATATATATATATCTATATTCATATATATATAATATATATATATATATATTATCGATATATATATATATATATACTATATATTATATATCTCTACATATCCATATATTTATAGACTGGTCAGTCACCTGCATCAGGTAAGTGCGTGCAAGTTGCTCTGGTGCGCTTCTGAATGACTGAATATACCTTGAAACTTTGAACGGAACGGTAACGGGACTCAAACCTGCTTCTTATTCTCGTTTGCTAATACAAATCGTTCAAGGCTCTGTTCGTTAGACTATACTTGCAGTTTTTTTGCATCCTAATTATGTAATAATAAATGAAAATAGTAATATTCATAATTGTAACTAAAAGGCCATCGTAAAAAAAATAATTCTATATTCTAAGTCAATTAGTCTTTACTATTCTGTATATAATAATGTTTTTAAAAAAAAGAAGTCCCGCTGAGTTTCTTGCACCGGTTCTTCTCAGGTCTGAGGCATTAAATTTAATGAACCGGTGGTAAACTAGTTGACGTTCAAATAATGAAACTTGTAACTTCTTATTTTGAATAAAATTATTTGACTTTGACTTTATTAATTTTGTAATAAAAATATACAATATCTAACAATAAGTAAATAATGTTTAAAATAAAATAAAAAATGTGTCCTGCCAGGACTCGAATCTGGATTTACTGACCGACATAACAGGCGTTCAGATGTGTTATTCCTTACACCACAGGACTTATAATTTTAGGGGGTCAATATTTGAATATAGCTTTTGAGTGGTTTGTTATGTTCTACTTGAACACATTTTAATTATCGAAATAAGTGAGTTTTATAAGGTAATAGCCTTTATGAATGACATTTAAGAAATCAATATCATATCTGTTGATTTGTCACTAGCCACCCTATTGCAATGGAATAAAATATACAGTGCGATTACGAGAGCTTAAAGCTCGGTCTGTACAGACATATGTTATGTATTTGCAATACAGATATGCTATGTAATGGTGCAATAAGTTACGACTAGGTGGCGTTAATCTCAAAGTTCCGACTAAAACAAATGTTTTTAGTTATTATTCAATCATTCAAATTTAGTTATTATTTACTAGTTATAATATTATATATATATATATATATATATATATATATATATATATATATATATCTATATATATATATATATATATATATATATATATATATATATATATATATATATAGTATACATATATATATATATATATATATATATATATATAATCTCTATATTATATATATATATATATATATATATATATATATATATATATATATATCTATATATATATATAAATTTACAGATGCATTGGCATTGGCAAACAATGCAATATAAATAATAAAATACATAAATATATTTTGTTAAACATGTCTGTTATCGATGTTATGTTTTGATTTAAGCCATTTTCTAAATATAATTATAGAATGATCTAAGTATAATATCATATTACAAAGATCTGTTAACATTGCTGGGAATATTTTGCTTGAGTATTTATATACATCCATTATAATTTTACGTTGCATATTCAGTATTATTTAGCAGCTTTATGTTTTTTTCCGCATAGCGGGGTAGACAGAGAGGAACTAGTGTCATATTTATATTTAAATTTGCGTGGTAAAGAAAAGGAATTTAAAAATAAAAAGCTAACCCTGCCAGGATTCGAACCTGAATTTCCTGAACGACATACCGGACGTCCAGACGTGCTATCCATTACACCACAGGGCTTCTATTGGGAGAAGGTCAAAATAGGAATAGTTACTACAAATTTATAGCTTATATTAAATAGCATACATTTTTAAAATAGCATTAACAATACGTGTGTACGTAGTTTTTAAGGAATCAATAACATTATATATTTGTAGTTTTATAGGGTTATGGTCGCAGTAAGCCCTATTGCAGTGGGATAGAGTATACAATGCAATTCGAAAGCTTAAAGCTATCTTTGTCTATTATATGTATATGTATTTATATATATATATATATATATATATATATATAGATATATATATATATAGATATATATATAGATATATATATATATATATATATATATATATATATATATATCTATATATATATATATATATATATATATGTATATGTATTTAGAATGCTAGAGACGTTATGAAATGATGCAGAGTTTCATGACTAGGTGGCGTTAAGGCAAAAAAATAGAAAGTGTTGCTCTTTAATTTTCATTTTCACCATATTTTTCGCTTACAATCTCTTCAAGATTGCAGGCTATTTTATGATTTTTTTAAACATACCTAGTTCTGTTCGAAGTTCGGCCCTTACTCTCGTAGCCCAAATATGACAGACTACTAAGAACCTCAATTTTTGTGAAAGATAATAAGCTTGAATCATTTCTGAGCTGTTATAATATTTTAATCGTCTGAAGAATCAAATGATTTTTCTTGCTCATTAGTATTTTCTACGTGGAATACGTATTTCATCATATTTCATATTATCGTTAATTTTAATTTTCAATGTTTGCTGTTATGTATTGCTGCCTACAAGGTTGATAGATGTGTAATTTTTTAATGAGATAGAATTCGACTCAAAGAATTTATGTAAGCTGCAACATGAAGTAATGGTAAAATGTAGAATAAAGCTGAAGAATATAACAAATCCTAATCATTTTTATATTATTTTATATATAATGCTTTTTTGAATCATGTTACACAAAACTGCTTAATTAATGTACTTATTTTTTAAAGTTTACAACAATTTTGTACAAAAGTCATAGCTTTAACATTTCATCCAGTTGTTGTAAAACTATTTCCATTTTATCTTATGCAATAAGTTACTAATAATTTCTACTGATGTACAACCAACTGTACATATCGCTTTGGCTCGAAGGTAATGAAATGATATTAAGCACCTTTGAGGCAACCTTCAGGGAAAATGTAAGAAGAAAACTTTAGATATTTTAATTGTAAACATATTAAGCGTTTTATGTCTCGCCCCCTAGTCGTGACGCCTTGCATCATTACGTATCATCTGTTGCATTCTAAATACATACATAATAGACAAAGATAACTTTAAGCTTTGGAACTGAAATCTGTGCTCTATCACATTGCAATAGGGTCGCTGAATAAAACTACAGATATCTCGTCATATTGATTCCTTAAGAAGCAATAAAATAAGTATTACCTGCATGTAATCCGCTAATTATAATAATTGTCATAATTTGTGCTAGAAACCCGTAGCACCCACCATATTTACCCTCTTTCAAAAGAAGCCCTGTGGTGTAAAGGATAACACGTCTGGATGTCTGATAAGTCGTTCAGAAAATTCAGGTTCGAATCCTGGCAGGGTTAAACTTTTATTCTATTTTTAAATACGCTTCATTTTTTCCTACATAACTGTAAATGATTGTTACAAAAAAAATATTGCTATTCGAAATAAGAAATGTTTATACTACCTATACATACATTAACTAATTATTGTTTCTTGTCACACTTGTAACGTATGGTAGCATACTACGCATAGATGTATTACGAAGCAATATAAAATATTTGTATTGATTAACTAATTTTAAGTAAATAATAGTATGAAATACCATACTATTTCACTTTTAGTTCATATAAGATATTAATATTTTTTATGTTATTAATAATTTAAGTTAGTAAAGGAACCTCAAGGCATCAAGATGTAGAAGTTAAAGAACTGGTATTAAGCGCTTTCAACGTGATCCTCTCAATTTTTGTACTTTCTATATAATAAAAGCTAATGTCAATTACCTCATTGGATAGAATGCTTTGAACGCCTTTTGTTAAGCCAGATTACTGTTGCATACATGGCCTTATTTTTTTATAGAGTCTTGCTCAAAAGCTTTGATTTTGCGTCCATTATTCACCTGTCGAAAATGTTATTGAGGTTGTTAAATAAATTATACATTACATTAAATAGTTTGAAGTTTTTACTAGAAAGTACTCGACAAAAAGCTAAGTTAAAATCAATCAATTTTTTTTGCTTTAACGCCACCTAGTCTTGGCGCTCTGCGTCATTATATAACATATGTGGCATTCTAAATAATTATACATATATAGCTTTAAGCTCTGGAATTGTAATCTATCACCTATTCTACTGCAATAGGGTCACTGAAAATAAAATGATTGATTGATGATAAATTTTAATGATTGATTCCTTAAAAAATAAATACAAAATGATACCTATTGCTATTTCGAAAATATATATGAAACAAGCTAGAAACTCGTAGTACCCATTCGTATATTGGCCTTTTCCGAATACAAGCCCTGTAGTGTAATGGATAGCACGTCTGAACGTCCGATATGTTGTTTAGAAAATTCAGGTTCGAGTCCTGGCAGGGTTGAAGTTGTGTTTTATTTTTATTTGTTATATATTTTATCACCAAATTGTATTGAATTAAAATTATTTTTTTACTTAACCTTATAGTTATGTTGTACATATAAAAACTTACATATGCAACAAACAAACTTTAAGGGAAAAACGACCCGCGAAGGTGAATCTTAGAAACTGTCCAAATACGCTCCGAAGAAATGTATAATTTTTAATTACTTTTAAGAAATCAATATCGTAATATCTTTGTAATTTATTTTTAACTAGCTGTTACCCGCAACTTCGTCCACGTGAACCAAGAAACATCTTCATTGAGTTCCGATCAGCCGCTCTACCCAAAGTGATAAATGGTTAGAGTCAGATAGATCTCCCAATTGCGTTATACGAAAAAACCGCATCGGTGCCTTTCAAATTTGAGGGTTACCCTCTATTTCTCCAGGATTCCATCATCAGATCCTGGTCTCCTTACCATGGGACCAATTGTGAAATATGTATGTAATCGAACAAAAAAAAAATTTTGAAAATCGGTCCACCCATCGTCGAGTAATCGGGGAACACACAAAAGAACCTCCTTTTTTAAGTCGGTTAAAAATTCCTATAAATTTTAACTTATTATGTTATTCTGATATCCAACCTATATTACTGCAAAGTTTCATGAAAATCCCTTTAGTAGTTTTTGCGTGAAAGAGTAACAAACTCGCACACATCCGTACAAACTTTCACATTTATAATATTAAATTAATAAGATAAGATTAATTAAATATGTTTTCGACTATGTTCTTATCAAGATTATTACTGTTTGTAATTTGTTTATCATCTTTATATAAGTTTTATGTTACTTGTAATTTATACCATTATAGATGTCACTGAACTGTCAACGAACTGATATTAAAGGCTTGCCACGTAACCCTACCACACTTGTGAGAAACATATGAAGACACCTTCAGATATTTAAATTTAAAGTATGGATTAAGCACTTTATGTCTCGCTGGATTAATGTTTCTCCTTCTAACGTATTATATTACCAAGGCCTTTTTTAAAGTATTATATCGCAGAACATGAAACGTCTTTCTTCTTAACTCAATATATTTCACTTTAATTTATATTAACGCTACAATTAAAGCTACGAAAAAGTACTTTCAATTGTGAATAATCTTAAATGTATTAATGTAAATTAAATATGAAATGATCATATTTTTCATAATCTATGTTGTTGTTGTTATATGCATAGAAATATATATATATATATATATATATATATATATATATATATATATATATATATATATATATATATATATACATTTTGTATTCCGTTTCATTTATCAAATTGCCCTAAGGTGATCATACTAAGTTTGCATATATGTATTTAACAAATATTTAAATATTCTAGGAGGCTCATTGACGCGTTGCCTTAACAACATCTACATACATATGTCATTTTATACAAAAATAAGCCTAAGAGTTTGGTTTTGCATGTGACTTTTATTTTGCGGTGGCCAGTCGTGGCCCAGTGGCACAAGAGTGTGACTGTAAACGACTGGTTGTGGGTTCGATTCCCACTCGAGGAGTGGAAATTATATTTCCATTTTCTTCGCCTGGTGTCCGCGTGTCCCCTGGTGTCGAGGTAAAGCGCGACGTTAAGTTCCGCCACTTAACACGCAAGCCTTCGAATTCGGCGGAAAGTGGGGAACGGAGTGCCTTAACACTAGGTTCCTTCTGCCTACCCTGCTGTGTGCGGGATATAGCGTGAAGCTATTTTAATTTTTTACTTTTATTTTAATAATTTAATTAGTAGTCTCATTGACACATATAATACGCGTGTCTCTAATATATTCTGTGACCCAGACCCTACCAGTAAACACGGTCTACGGTAACGACGTCAGGTTTTCTAAAATATATTTTTGATTACTAAAGTTTTCTAAAATGTATTTTTGATTACTAAAAATATATGCGATTGTCCGTTTGAAATATTTGTCGGATATACACGCGATATATCCATTCGCCAGGTATGTGCATACCCCGACCCATTATTCTACAATTGTCATTTTCCATTATCAACTACTAGCTGTTGTTACACACGGTTTTGCCATCGTGGTTTAATAAACAGAAGAGAACAGTTGAGAACAGTATGATGTTTTTCTTGACCATTATTACGATTAAACAATGTGAAATCAAATTGCGGCATTCTAAATTTCAACTTTGTTGACACATCAAGCCTTATGTATATTTTTAGAGTAATTATAATTGATTATATATTTTTCTTATGTATCCGTCAATTTATAATACAAAAATGAGTCGCTTACAGAGAGAAAAATTATAAAATTTGCCTGAAAAGTCTAAAAATCTAAAATAACACTTCACTCGAAAAGTCTAAAATAACATTTTTCTGTCGACTCATACAAAGTATTCGTAATAATACTTAAAAGTAAAGTTTAAGTATTAGTGGAGAGGTTCCGGAAAGGCAAAACAAATGACTAACTTTTTTTGATTATGAATATCATATTCTCGTAAATATTAATGTTATATCCTGTACAAGACGGCTTGATCTTTTTGACAGACGTGCTAGCTTGTCTTAAAAAATCCTTCCGAAGTATGCCTCTGGACATTGTGTAAGAGGCGCGTAATTGAGTTGAGCTAAATATATTAAAAAGTCGTATGTAGCTGTTTCTATGCTTAAAATTCGTGTACATTTCAAATATAAAAATAATGAATTAAAAATAATGGATTTTTATACTAATTGTGTTATGCTACGGCATTGGTTGGGACAAAATCGTAGCACCGGTCATCATTTTTGTTACAGATATATTGTTTTTAAGGAATACTACAAAAAAACAGTTTCTTCACATAGAATAAAAATTAAGCCCTGCCAGGACTCGAACCTGAATGTCATGAGTAGAGTTCCACCACTTAACACGCAATATCACGGCTTTGTGCAGAAATTGCAACGATATGGCTTGATACTAGGTTTTCCCTGACTACCTCGCAATGCGGGACAAAACGCCTAAACATACCTTGCTTTAGTAATATTTTACAAGTATTAATTTTTCTTAACAAACCCGACCTATATGTAGATATGATATATTTTGGGCTCTTAAAAGTAAACTTGCAATGTATACTTCATCATGCCGGGAGCGTTACGGTCGCTAGGAATAAACTACAGATGTATTTCTATTTGTAATGACCCTAATGCAGTGAGACAAAGCACGAATTGCAAGTTAGATTGCTTTAAGCCATGGATATATTTTATATTTGTATTTACAATGCAGTATATGTTATGTAATGTTGCAAGAACCTACGGCTAGGTGGCGTTAACGCAAAATAAATTTGAATTGAAATTAAGTTACTGTATCCATTAAATTAAATACATGACTTCAGGTAGTTAACTTGAGCTAACGTAACAATATAGAGGGAAATTGAAAAATTACTATTTGTGTACATTTAATATAATTTATTATTTATTTATTGTATTTAATATTACTTTTAATTAATTATATTTATTGAAGCATTGAATTATTTAAATCTAATTTTTTAACTATTTTATTTCGAATAGATACACAATTTAAAGGGAATTAAAACTTTTACTTATTAAATTAATAAATTTTGATTTTTTTCATATCATTTTTCGTAGCCTCTCTACGAGATAAAATTAATCATTTGTAAATATTATATTTCTTTATGTTGTAATATTACATTTCAAGTAAATTTTCAAATTTTTATTCTTTAAAAACAAAAAAGAATCTTTTATTTTATAATTTACATCAACTCTGTAACTGCATTATAGTAATATGGATAAAGCAATAAAATACGGTATACGCATACGTTTTGTATATTTTTACCTGTCGATATATAATATCGATCGATATATAAGGCTGCATGTATGTATGCCATTTCTTAAATAGGATATGCATAATTTAAGCGTATATTTTAACGAAAATACTTCGTAGTACATCTTATACTATACGAATATTTGCACATTAAAAGCAACGGCCCTGTGGTGAAGTGGATATCACGTCTGGACGTTTCGTTCGCCAGTTCAGAAGACCCAGGTTCGAATCCTGGCAGGGCAAAATCCATTTTTATTTCGAATTCATTTTTTTGTTTTGTTTTTACTTTATTATAATATTTTTATTTAAATAAAACTAAATATAAAAGTGTTACAAAATTACTGTTTAGCGTAAAGCCATAGGTCTCGCGGTCTATTTAACTCATTGTCAGTTTTCCTTGAACTTATTTATTATTTTAATAATTATATACAAAAAATCATGTATATTTATAACTACTTTAAAATAAGCATCCAAAAAATTTAAAAGAAAAAAACAACATTAATGTTAAATATTACGGTGAAAATCAAATGTATAGTTATCATTTTGTAGATATTAAGTCTACCTAATAGATAATTTATTACTGTTGATATTTTTCATCTTGCTACGCAGGTAGATACGCAGGTATCTAATGAAATATATTTTTTTATTTTCAAAAATAAAAATATTCTCTGTTTCTTGATGTTTTTTTGTGTACGATCCTTGGTACTAATATTTTTTACAGATTCATTTGCTTTTTTCCGCATATCGGGTGATAGTCAGAGATAGCTCAATGACAAGTATTCTCCACTTTCTTTCTTCTTTGTGCTACGCTTTTCTTTAAATTTCCAAAGCAGAGAAATGAAAAAATTAATATACAATTATTCGATGAGTGAGAATTGTACCTGCAACCATCGCGTTTACTGCCAGATACTGTCCTACTGCGCCACGACAGCCTCAATATGATATGGATCAATATTGTGTATAATGCTATGCAAACTAACTAGAAAGGTTAACGGTGTGTATACCAGATGGCGCTATATCTCAACGAGCTTTAATAAAACCACTATCTTTTACGTTAAATTTTTATTATTATATTTGTTTTATTCATTAATACTTATTTTATTAGTAATCTAATTTAATATATACATAATTCTCTAATTTCTTTTGTCATAAGTAAGCTCTATTAACTGTTCACATATTCCTTTTTATATTTTTGCTATTAAGTGTGTGTAGATTCGTAAATTATTACCCATTAATAAATTATCTTTACTTTTATATTTTTAAATACATAAACTTGAAAACCATATAATAATAATTTCTTCTTTGGCAAATACATTATTTTCAGCCTAGCGCCACCTAGAAGTAAATCCCAACGCTGTGCAAAGATATGTTATGCGAAAAGGACGACAAGTATAAAATATATATATGCGTATACATGTTGTTCAATGCGGGTCTAATTAAATAGATTTAACTACACCAATAAAATAGACTTTTCAAAAATTATCTTATGGCAGTCTTGAATTCAAAAGTGAATAGATTTATTAGAAAAACTGAGCTTTATTTGAATTAATAAGCCTTAAACCGAAAAAAAAATGCATTCTTTTTTTTTCATTAAACTAAACAGCGTTGAGATTTACACTACGACGTCGGTACACCTTCTTATAATAATGTTTAAATATGGAACACATGTATTTCCTTTACTGTATTGCTGTTATAATTTGTTTAGTTATCCTAATGTTATAATGATTATTAAAACAACGGAAAGAGAACAAGTATTGTTACAGTTAGGATGTAGGGCTCCGTGGCGCAATGGTTAGCGTGTCTGTTATTTAAACAGAAGGTTCCAGGTTCAAATCCTGGCGGGGTCATATAAATAATTTCTGGAACTTTTTTTTTCAAACTTATATGTAAACAATCAGCTACTCGCGGCTCCAACATAACTACACAAATTTTCATACAAAATTTCTTCATCCTTTTCAAATTTTTAGGCTGATTTTTCAAGTACGTTTGACTCTGAGTCTGGGTCTATGTTTGACTTCGGCTCTTTAATTCTTTTCATTCTGAATCTCCTCCAAATAGGGTAGATTTTCCATGAAAACGTAACAGACGTCTGTCTGTTCACATTTGTAATTACAGGATATTATTGGTTAATATTTTAACTTAGTTTTGGTGAAAATTTTAACAACAACGAGGCTTAAATTTGTATTCGATAAATACTGAAATTTATTAAGTAAATGTTACGTTTATCAAATCGAATGAAAGTGGTTTTTATTTGAATTCATATAAAAAACGATATAAATTTGCAGGTTCTTAAATTTCTAAAGTAATAGTTAAAACATTGGAATACATTTTAGTATACGTAACTTATTTATTAAAAGTCTGTTTTTATTTGATTCCATTGAAGAAGTTAAAGCTTGTAACCATTACACACTTTGTAAACTCTCCACAGTGAACACCTAAACATTTCTTTCGATTAAATTTTCTTTTACAGTACAAGTAATTTTGAAAATATAAATATTAACATGAAAAATGTATTAATTTAGATACAAGCGCAATTAATTATACCTAATATTTTAAATGTGGCCAGTCGTGGCCCAGTGGCACATGCGTGTGACTGTAAACGACTAGTTGTGAGTTCGATTCCCACTCGAGGAGTGGAAATTATATTTCCATTTTCTTCGCTCTGGTGTCGAGGTAAAGTGCGGCGTTAAGTTCCGCCACTTAACACGCAAGCCTCCGAATTCGGCGGAAAGTGGGGAACGGAGTGTCTTAACTCTAGGTTCCCTCTGCCTACCCTGCTGTGTGCGGGATATAGCGTGAAGCTAAAAAAAAAAATATTTTAAATTATTTATTATTTATTATTTTATTTATTTATTTATTTATTAGACTCACCAGTGGCAATTATTTTTGACAATACATTTTTTATATACCTCTTTAATCTTATATCTAAATAAATGCATTGAGTTCATTTAACATACAAATATAACACATACATGGTAACATTATTCAAAATTTAAACTGAAATGAAATCTAAGAGTATAAAAAAGAAGTGAAAATTAATAACATAACATAATAATTGAAAAATACTATCATGAAAAATTATAACATAAACGAAAAATAATAAAAAAAAATAACATAAAAAATGAAAATATGAATATTATTATTTCAAAGTGTACAAGTAAAAAATATGTATACTAATATTGTAACTTTTTTAATACAAGCTCATACTAAGACCCAGAAATTACAAAGCCAGACGTTCCGAAGCCTTTACTTTAAAGTGTGACATATTTTATTCACGTTTTCCAGTCCTCACCGTTTCGCATATATTTTTCGTTTTCCCGATTTTTACACATTTTGAAATTACACTATTTTAATTAAATTAATCGTGTATATTTTTGGTATTTCAAAATACACTTCCATTCTTCTTTCAAAATACGTTCCGAACACTTTACTTTTGGTCATAGATACAACTATGTATACTTGTGCGATTGATCTGGTTAACAAAGTCTCATTTCAAAGTTTGTTACTATATTATGATTTCAAGGGAATTCATAATGTACTAACAAGAAAAACATATATAGAAAACGTTTAAAAAAAGTGTGATGTGTATAGGAAACCGTCTAATCGTTTACACCGCTAAGCTACGCGTTCAGACCGTAACTCATCGTATTGCCTTCGATTCAAACTTTTAAAGCTATTTTAATTAGATTTTAGTTTGAAAACATCATTTATAATATAATAATGATAGTTAATATTATGGTGATTGATGATAATTATTAACCTTCGACATAACTAAAAATGGTTACAGTGATTTTTCGCAATTCATTGCTAGTTAAATCACTACATTTATCCATACATTCTCTCGATATTGCGAAATGCTACCAGTATCCGGTTCCTTCAATTCAATCTCATGTGATATCTTTTAAAATTGGTTTTCACGAATGCAGTCTAAACTAATTTTTAGTTTTGAGTTTAATTGCAATTTGGTTGTTTTTAAGCCAATTATTAATATTAGTTATTTCTAACCATATTATCTGTTTTATAGAGAATAAACGTACGAGTAAATCTATATAATAAAATGTACAAAGAACAAAAAAGGGGAGACAATAACGTACTAGGTTATATTTTTAATTACTGATCTATTAAATTCTTCTGTAAAAGTTTCTTATAAATAATTAAGCAAAAGAAAAATTGCAAAATTGAACAAAGAAGTGTAATGATTAAACAAATGATTACTCGACGTCGTTTTAATTTACATAATTAAACGTTCAAAAGTATAATTTCCAATTGATCAGTGTAAGAAACATTTAAGCTATAGCTAAGCGCGCGTTGTATAGCAAGACTTTTGGGCGAAGGGGCGAAAGAGGGGACGCTTGGCTTTAATCTAGAGACGGGTATAATATTATTATAGATATTCGATATTTCACCAGTAATTTATTTGGAAGTTAATGAAATAAGTGTTTCAATATATGCTTTGCAAATATTAATTGATTCTGATGATATAAATTGAATCTTCAAACGGTTTAGACGAGTGTTGTAACCATATATCGTTTATTTATTGTTTTAGCTTTCATTATAAAAAGATAACATGTTGGATGGGCTCACTACGCAGTAGAAAAATCTTGTGACCGTTCACATGATGATACTAAGTTCTGTGCCCAGTGGAGGAAATGTTTATATTTTCATTGTTTTTACTTTCCAATCCGTAAGACACAGCACTTCACACTCAATGTCTTTAGAGATATTAGGTGTAGACACGTGTTAGATTCAAAAATACTTTATAGTATTCACGAATTGGAAGACTGAGTGTCTTAACACTAGCTCTTTTCTAATCTTACTTACGAAGTTTTTCAATTTTATTATAATATATTATATACTATTAAAGTAAAATTCACCGTCTAATATTCATTTATGGACAATAATAATAGAAAATTGGACCTATTATAGCGGCAGTAGAAGCAACGTGTCGGCACGGCTATAAAACTGCGTACGTCACTATACCGTGGAACTTTGAAGCTAGCGAGACCGTGCCGAGTCAGTCTGCATGAGCATTGCCGAGAGGCTAAACGTTTCGCCTATTCACTTCGAACCACGAAAGTTCGCGCTCCTCAATAAACAAAACCTCTAGCGTCTATTGCTAGAGGTCGAACGTAAAGTCAAGTCGCGAATTATATCAAATATGACCGAAGACCACTTTCATTTAGGTATCTTGTGATCATCACTTTTTGCTGAATAACAGGTAAGTTTTTCAATACTTTTGCGAAATGAAAGTCTTTACAAGCGATTGTTGAGCCGTTTATTAATATATAGTCATTTGTAACTACCGGTAAATGCGACTGAAAAAATTTCGCGCCACTCTTTGGAATATATATGTTTAGTTCAGGTTACTGCTTATTTATTGCTTTTTGCGGTAACAAAAAGTATTTATTTAGTTTTTATTCCTTGAAATATTTTTTGGGGTAACTATAAGCTCAGCGATTTAAATTCTCTGCTACAATTGCTTCGCGAGTTTTTATTATTATTCATTTCCCCTTTAATGTCGTTCGTAAAGAAAAGAAAATGAAGAAAGAGAAAGTAATGTTTTACGGTTTTTAGAAAATATTAATTTTGATTATTACTAATGGATTTGGAATCATTCTTTCCATTATTATGACATATTCTTGCCCTATTTGATATTACAAATTAGTGATGGTAAATTGTTTTGGAAATAATGAAATAACATTATTATATTTAAATGTAAATAAAACTATATAAAACAGCGGAAATTTGGACCCCAAAAGCAGCACTTTGGAGCGCCTAGGTATTTCTTGAAAATAATAAATCAATAAATACGTAAAAGTAAAATTTATGTAATTATTGAGATTCAAATTTACATTAAAATTAACTTTTCCAAAACTTTCCACTACGCCAACTTTATCAAAATGTTGATTTTATACTTTATCAAAATATATAATATTGATCTTTGTACGCTTATAGCAGACTAATCAAAGAGAATCTCGTGTTAACAGCCTCAGTTCTCCATTTATAGTATACAAAAACACCAACACATTGGCTTTCTAGATGTTATGTACAAACAATTTATTAACTTACAGTCCCACGAGTGTTATGGAAAAATGAATATGAAATATTTCGTCTCTTATATTTTTACAAACATTTAAAAGTTACAAATACATAAAATGCTGTTCAAAAAGAAAGAATATTTCATATAAAAATTGTATAATAACAATCTAATGCAAATAAACACATAAGATAGAATTATGATTTGATATTTTGAACAGTGATGTAACGAATGAGTACTGTTCAACAAAACTGTTAAGTTTACAGATTACCCACGCACAAAAATGAATGGCAATACGCATTACCATGAATCATAAATGTTCATATGTGTACATAAAAAACACTATCACAGTTTTTTCATATAGCATGGCAGTTAGAGAAATCATAGCGTCAAGACACTCTGTTATACACATACATATAATTATATTTACATATGTATAATTATATGAATACATGTATTATACATAATTAAACATATCTATAATTATATGCATGTATAAAATGTATATATTAAATACGTGTCACAGTTTAATAAAAATAAGTACGAGTTAGTGCTGCTTACATTTAATCTAAATAGTAGACGTAATTTGTCAAAATTTAATCGATATAGATTAAAAAAAATATGTATTATCCATAAACTTGATTGTATATAGTCTACGTAATGTAATACGAAGAAACATATTCCCATTCTCATCAATACACAACAGTTCTAGAAAATATTATAAAACAACATTTTCAAGTAAAAAAACGGATATCCATGTCTGTTTTTTATACGGCAAGCTAACGAACGACTTGGAAGCATGCAAAGCTTAACAAAGAATTTCGTAGCCAATATTTAGGTAGTAGCTCATATTTTTAAAAACTAAATTACAACTTTAAATATATTTTGAGTATTATAGTAATATCAAAATGAAAGAAATGATAATATACGTATGTCTTTAAGTTGTTGTTGAAAGTAAATTGAATATGTAACGTAATTTACTTTTAATAGAAGGAAATAAAAGTAAAAACTTATGCTACTGCAATATCCTATGGTTCACTTTATGATATAGTACATCAAAAGTGAGTGGACATCAAAAAATTGCCAAGCTACAGAGGCAGAAAATATATAATTTTAGCCCGTGATATTGAAATCATTGCTTTAGAAAGACAAGTGTAAATTAAAATGAAATTTCTTGTTATATAAAGAAATGAATTGTTATATAAAGAAATAGCGAGTTTCTAAGACTTTAAGCTATTGAATTTAGTATCGTAATAAAAAGGAAAAATAAATGTTCATTACGCTTATTCAGCTTATTCAGGATAATTTATCTATTAGAAATCTTTTGGAAATATGTTGTAATACATAAATTTAATTCTGGACCCATTTTTCCTCGACCCAATGTCACCACAATCAAAGTAACCATCAGGGGGTCCTTTAATACAGAATATATTTTACTCAGTTTGTCAATTGAGGCACAATTTCGTGTAAAACAACATTGCGTCAATTATATTTCCTCTTTTGTATTTGAAATATAAAATAAAATATAAAATAAATTTACTAAAACTAGTTTCGTAGTACTGTTATTATTTTTTTTCTTTAGCTTTACGCTATATCCCACATACAGCAAGGTAGGCAGAGGCACCTAGTGTTAAGACACTACGTTCCCCACTATCCGCCGAATGCGGAGGCATTGCGTTGCATTGTACTATTAAATGTACAGTAGTTATTCTATAGCGAGTTACCCAGCATATAATTAAATATGGCGTAAAAAGTAGCTAGGTAGATACATTATTAAAAAAATTACTTCTTTTTTCACTAGCTGTTGCCCGCAATTTATTCTTCGTGTTAAGAAAGATATAATGTACTGTAAAATTTTTGTTTTATAAGTCAGGCAACAGAAAATTCCTAGAATGCAAGACAATTTTTTAACACACCAATTAGAAGAAAGAAACACCAAAACCTTCCTAATCCAGTTCTATCACAAAATCCGTTATGGAGTACAAACTACCTGCCTGCCAAATTTTGGTTCAAATCAAGCAGTTTTTGATATTTTAAGATTAATCTGGTCGCAGTGTTCGAACTTCAGGTTTATTCTATGAAAAATTTCAATAAATTTCATAAGCCAGAATTGAGTAAAAACAGATTTTCTTATATTCATAGATAAAATTTGAAGTTTAAACTAATTTCTTCATCTATATTTATTTCCAAATCATAATTATATCGAAATCTTGATTTATCATAGTCATAAAATAAATATTTACTAAATTTAAAACTTGTACTACGCTCATAACAGGGTAGCCAAACAGAAGGTAGTGTTAAGACACTGCCGTCTCCACTTATAATAACCAAATTTCCTAACTAAATGTGAATAATGCCTATCACTTTATATATTCACGAATGGCGGAAAAAAATGATGTGAATGGAATTTTGCACGTTCATTAGCCTGATTACACTTGTGTGTTCTTGTACTTTCAACATTTGTCAAAGGAAATAATAACATCAAATTCATCATGTTATTGAGTTTCTTCTTTGTACATCAAAAACATACCAAATTTGTTACAATCTTTCATTTTTAAATCTCCATGGAATTTTAGACATGGGTGTATACGAAAATAGTTTATATAAAAGAGTCAAATTCCAAATTATTGCTTTTATATTGTTTGTAGTTAACAAAGTTATGGTATTATACGAGGGATTGTATAAAAAAAATTACTAAGGGCTATTTTTGTTATAAAACTCAACTTTTACATGGTGATTATTTTTATGTGTCAATTAAATATCTTTTATTAAATAGTGGCAGCCATTGTGGTTTTCTTTTGAATATGGGTACATATGCGTATTAAAAAAATACAAATCATCTACGAAGCCATATTGGTGCAGTGTGACGGTATCTGAGCGTAAACGCGATGATTGTGGATTCAATTCTCATTTGGGAGTTATACTTAAAATGATTTTCTGGTGCCTGAAACAAAGCGCGGCGTTGAGTTCCGTCACTTAATAATTCGTTCTGATTTTAGCCGGAAAATGGAGCATGGATTGTCTTGACACAAGGTTGTCTTTCACTATTCTTTTATGAGGATAAACGCGTATCTCTAAAAATAAACGCATCTTATACTACATCTCTATCTATCACCAAATCTTTCCAATTAGTAAATATCAGAAGGAAAACATATGTGTTCACATTTATAAAATAAATAAGGCGCATGTAGGTGTGTCTAAAGATATACATAGTCTGCACTCAAACCAATCCATAGCTGTGTTCCTGTTTATTGTACACGAATAAATGATAAGGATTGATCAGTAATATATATTATCTCCCGTATCTTCCGTATATTTTCAGAACAATTCAATCGTTAAATTATGTTATAGAGTTTTGTGTTTATGTATGTATTATATTAACAATTTCTATTAACGATTTTATTTAAACGATATAAAAATTAATTTAATTAAGCCAATGTATAAATAATGCATAAAAAATCAATCACGTGCAAATCAATCATGAATCGATTTCGGGCAGAAAATGGAGAACGCAGTGCCTTGACAGTAATTTCTCTTTGCCCTGGCATAATTTTAATCATAACTGTTGAATATACGAGTACAATATAATATAATAAATCCATACTCGTACAATATAATTAATCCAAAGTTTGTTTTCGTCTGTCAAGACATTCAACTTTAATTAAATGGTTATAAGTTTTTGCATTTATATAGAGATCACTGACTTCATCTAGCTGCAAAGCAGTTTTAAGTATGATTTGAGATATAACTTTAACGCTTCAGCTACGTTACACACAAGACTTTATAATATTGTAATAAAATGTGTTTTTTGTTGTGTTGTGAAAGTTATTTTATTTGAAAAGTCTATTTTTTGAAACTATAGATATTCATAATAGTTTAGTTTCATATATAATTAATAATATTTTAAATATTTTTTTTATTTTTGTAATAATAGTATGTAATATATAGTTTGTATAATTTTGTAATATATGAAGTTAAGAGGTTATTGGTTTGATTTCCACTTAGGGGCAATGATTTTATTTAAGTTACTTTCACTTTACTCCAATGACAAGATAAAGCGCGACGTTGAATTTCGCCACCACGCAATGTCTCGGATTCCGGTGGAGAGATAACGTTCTCTCTGCTATACAGGAAAAAACATGAAACCGTAAAATATATGAAAACATTTTTATATAGTTTATTTTTTTATAACATAGTTTAATTTATAGTAAAAGACGATTGAGGTATTTTAACAATTTTTAAATTGCTACCCAAGAAGTAGTTTTAATAATAAAAATAAACAATGATAATTAATTATTTTTAACAAATAAAAATATATGGTATGTTGTAGTTATTTAATATTGATATAAAGATGTTATTTATTCAGTCCAGTCGTAGTAGGGGCCAGTCGTGGCGTAGTGGCACGAACGTGTGACTGTAAAGGACTGGTTGTGGGTTCGATTCCCACTCGAGGAGTGGAAATATTTAATATTTACATTTCCTTCCCTCTAGTATTAGAGGAAAAGCGCGGTGTTAAGTTTCGCCACTTAGCACGCAATGCCTCCGGATTCGGCGGAAAGTGGGGAACGGAGTGTCTTAACACTAGGATCCCTCTGCCTTCCTTGCTGTGTGCGGGATACAGCGTGAAGCTAAAAAAAACAAAAGAAAATATTCAGTAGAAAATGCTAAAAATGCCACTTAAAAAGCTTATACGCATTCAATAAAGTATTTTCTAAGTTCTCAATGTAAAAGATAAAACGTGTTGGAAATATATTAGCCTCAATTGATAGGTGGGACGTGTTTTAATCAGTTGACCTTTGCTTTTTTACTTTTAAAATTAATTTGTGATTCAGTTTAGAGATATCGATTTATTAAAGTTTAGTTTTGTGTAAAAAATAAAAAAAACAATATCACCTATCAGTTTTAGAACGCAATTTTACTTTTTACAGAGTGTGTGTGTGTGTGTACATATGCTAATTTTTACCTGCGGCTTGATGAAAATGTTGATAAAAATTTTTTCAGCTTTTTTCATGTTTTTTTATTGATAATAGTGTGTTTATGTTACACTATTAAAATTAAACACTGTTATCAATATAAAAACATGAAAAGAGCTGAGAAAGCTGAAAGAGCGTGTTTTAATTCATTTAAGAACTGAACGGACTGTTTAAGAACCTAAAAAAAAATCGATCATTTTTTTCGTTTGATATTCATTAGAATTAAGCAGGACACGTCGTTTGAATTGTTTTCATCATAAGATATCAAACCTAGTAAGCTTAAGCTTATTTTTTAGTTTCGATGTGATCATTTTTGAGCAAAATACAGCCACTTAAAAACCTCAAAAAATTTGAAATTTATTTATGATTGTGATCCTTTAATTTTTTCCGCTAGTATATTTAACTTTAATAAGATTTTGTTATATACTTTAAAGTATATTATATACATATGTGGGTTACCAATTTCACGCTCTTACCTACATAGCAGAGTAGTTAGAGAGTATCACGACAACCGGTTCTCCATTTTCCGTTCGAACTTAAAATATTACGTGTTGAATAGGGAAAGTCAATGCTGCGCTTTGTTTATATTTAACAAAATGTGTTTGTGTGTACAACACACACTCACAAATTTCCTCGTTTATTATATTGTAGGATAAACCAAATATTCTTATGCTTTTCATTTATAGCATATGAGTATATATCCACGCATCCGTTTAAGGGCTTCTGATCATTGAAATGACACTAATTTTATCACTTCAATAATGTCATAGAATATAAGTCTCTACGTAGAAGTAATATAATGTGTACATATTTTAAAATACTTTGGTAAATAAATGTATGTAAACATATACTAGTTAGTGTGTTTAACATCTGTATAGAGTTAAGCTACTTCCCCCGTGGGGGGACGGGTCAAGAATACAACTCCCCTCCGCCGCTGGGTAGCGTCCCGCAGAAGGCGGGTAACCCAGTAGTTTGGTGGTAGGAGATTCGTTCTCCGCCTGGCTCGCGACCACTATCATGTCATAAACGAACCGCCAAATATCTCATGATGTGTTCCGGTTCGATGGCATGTAAGCCAGCTTTCTCCCTATTCCCACCATCCCCATCCTTCTTCCCTCCTTCCGTCCTTTATCTCCAAGGTCGGCAACGCATCCACAACTCCTCTGAAGTTATGGATGTCCATGGGCGAAGGTAACCACTTACCATCAGGTGGTCCTTCTGCTCGTTTGCCTCCTTTATTCAATAAAAAAAAAAGCTAGTCGATGGTGCTGATTAACTATAATATATGAAAACTAGTTTAGCTTTTTTAGAGAGAACCTAGCGTCAAGATACCCCGTTTTCTACTATCCGTCCTATTTAGAAATTGTGTATTTCATATCAACCTGCTAATTTTATCCTCTTTTATTAAAAAGATCATAGTATTATTACGGATGAGATTTATGTAACCTTGGGAATATTATGTCTTGACGTATAGCTTTAGTATGCAGATAGACTTAGGTCTATCTGCATACGACTAATCTAGGTTTATGGCATATGAGAATTACGTATACATGCGGTACATTTAGATGTAATTTTAATATTTCAACAGTAGTACAGATGAAAAAATATGACAAAACATAGCGAAGGGTTCATGAAGCTAGTGTGACAAATACAAAACGATAGATTTCACAAATATTGCCATCTAAAAATAAAAACCAAATCACGAGATATAGTTTCACTTTTAGAGCTTAGGCTATTTTTGACGTTTGATAATGTCAATGTATTTATTAAAGCCATACAAACATATAGTTTCAAGTGGTCCCCAACCTAATGTGAATAACTCTCGATGCTCACAAGCAGTCGTGTAAATATTTGTTCACCAAATTGAATAGTTTTGGTGACAGTTTCGAAGTATCGTTTCATGATCACAGTTAAATGTGAGCTCTTCCATTCCAATAACTATATTACTAAAAATGTACAACGATTTATTATTATTCTCGCTACATTAACTGCGTAGCGAGTATGGTATGTTAATCATTTAAGAGACTCGTTAAGGATTAAGATATTTGTACTTTTTTGTAAACTTAAATCACACGAGGACAGTCATTGAGTATATTGGCTTAAGAGATGATTTGGGTTTATGTTTGATATTTAAATATATTTTTTCTTCCACTCGAGGAAACAACTTTTTAAATTTCAACACTAGAATATTTATTCTATGAGTGAAAACTATTAGGCACTACAAGATTTTCTCCATACTTCTCGAAAATGAACCAATCTATGAAAAGTATCTAAATCATGGCTTAATATAACTTTATTTATTTAAGCCACAAGGTTAGAGAAATATTATAAAAAAGAAAAAGAAACCTTTCAACAAAGTAACGAACTGAACGCAACGAAGCCAATTTTGCTAAAAGGAGTGATATCGTGACCTATCTAAGTAGCTTGTACTACTTTAAAAAGATATATTAGATTTAACAAAAAACTAATCTTTATTTTAAGTTATTGAATAAATCTTATTGAACAGACTTCTTACATATTTATGTATAAATAATTATTTATCTGCTTGATCCTTCACATACTATTTATAAATACTATAAAGGCGGCAGTAGAAATTGACATGTGTTATTTGTAGGGATTAAGTTAGTTAATAAACTTAATAACTAGCGACCAGTTTGTAGCTTCGCCTACGTGAAATTGTTGTGTTGACTGTAGGTGTTTCGTGTTTCGACGGCCTTCGTTCTCGCTTAAGTCAAGCGATTTATATTATTTAGGGGTTAAAAGGTAACCTATATTCAACCTTGCGTCATAAACTATCTTACTAAGAAAATTCATCGAAATTAGTCAAGCAATGAAAGTTGGTATAAAAACTTATACCAACATTCATCTCCTATTTCAACACTTTAGATATTGGTTTTATCACTGATTGACTAATTCATAATCGACAATAAAACTAGAAGAAAAAACTTAGAAGGATGAATTTTGATCAAAAAATAATCGCACTGTTATTTTTGTTGGAGTCGACGCCTACTAGGAAACTATTTTTTGGAACTCAATCGTTAAGTTAAATAGGATAGGAGAGTTTTTTTTATAAAATCTGGTAGATTGAGTTTTTAAAATTTAATTATTTAAAGAAAATTCGAAAGAGTTATTAAGCGAAAAAGTGAGCCGGTGATAATATGATAAGCTACAGTTATGTAGTTTACGCGGGTGAAACCCTAAGTGGGACACTAGTTACGTATAAACATGTATTGAACTACAAATTGATTTATTAATCAGCCAGATTTAATTTCATTTTTTCAAATAAGTTTTGAAAGTTTTCAATTTTAAGTTTGATAACTACTATATACATATGGCATTGGCATTATATTTTGCCATAAATATAATGCCAAAATTCACTAGAATCGGTCAAATGGTTTCTATTTTTTATATAAACTTTCATCCCCTATTTCAACTCTTTAGAGATAGATTTATGAAAAATAAGTAACCTATGTTTGACTCTGGATTTTTTACTACTTCAACTCTAAATTTCATCCAAATCGGACCAGTAGATTAGCCGTGAAAGCCTGACAGACAAACAGACAGACTTTCGCATTTATAATACAAGTATGATATTTATTATACACACATTACGATTTGGGGTCAATATCTTTATAATTAATTGCAAATTAGTATTGACGTATTATACAAATAAAATAAAAATAAATATTGAAATTTATATAAACATGGAGAATATTGAATATTTTCCTTGTATTTGAAAAAAAAATATTATCGGTTTTCCTTATATAATAATCTATATTACATACAAGTAATTACAGCTAAGTCCGTACTATGGTAAATTAAAGTAACAAATCAATAATAATAGTTTTGGCACATCGTGGCGCAGTGGGACAGCGTCTGACTATAAACGCGATTGGTTGTAGATTCAGTCTCTAATCGAAGGAGTTATTGTATTCAAATTACTTTTAGCTTTCCGCTTTTCCGTTACGCAATGTCTTCACTTTAGGCGGAAAGTTGATGGACACAATATTTTGACGGCTCTCTCTAAGTACTGTGCTACGCGAAAAAAGGGTAAAGTATATTATTATTTTAAATAATAATATTACATTATTATTAATATTATAAATATTCATATTATATTTTGATAATTAATCGATGACCCTATTCGTAGCCTATTGTCGCTCGAAACTCGTAAACGATGTTTTCACTCGTTACTGATAACTTTACGCTATTTTCTGTGACTGACAATTTTTCAATTTTCGCATGTAAACGTCATATACGAAACGAGAAGTTAAGTTTATACCAATAAATTTATAAATTAGCATTTTGTAAAATATATAAATAACTATGAAGGTAATAATACTAAAGTTGTATATAAATATTGTATTATTTTTGGTTTATTATTGCTAATTGAGTAATTCAAAGTGATATAGTTATTAATAACTAAATTAAGAAAAAACTGTTTTTCGAAAAACAAAAAAAATGTGATCTGTTTTCGCAATAAATAAACGTAAACTAAAAGTAGAGAAACTAGACAGAGCTTTCTCGTCTGAAAAAACGTGATTGTTACTGCCACGCAATAGTAACAAACCTGAAAGATACAAAATTCAGTGATTCGATTGAATCACGGTCTAGAATATATAAGTTTGATATAGATTTATTTTTTATCATACTCTTCAGGTTTTGCTTCATGTTAATGTATTTCTAGTAACCACAAAATGCATCGTAATGCAAAAATATTTCACCACACGATTATGTTGTTTTCACTCTAAAGCAACTCACAAAATCTATGGTTACGTAATTGACCTACTTTCAAAAACACGCGCCTAAGTAGGGTGATGTCAAACCAAATGGGAATAACGAAGGCAGTCATAAAGGAATCATTCGTAGACACATCCATACCGCACGTATTATAAATAACGGCGACTTTTTCCTATAAGCATGGAGCGTTGAAAATATGTCTTGACATATGTATATTTATTTGTATAATATTTTAGAAATTTATTTATTTATTAATTTAATATAACAGATTATATATTTTTATCATATTTACCTTTAGAAAAAAAACTAATGAATATAAACATTAGTTTTTTTTCAAACATCTGATGTATTTACCAAGTAGGTATCTACTTATTCAGGCAGATAGAAAAAAGTGTGATAAAACCTTATATATCGTAATATATAAATTTGGATGTTACACAATACATCATTATCTCACTCGGATTGATCTTGGAAACACTGCTCTGTAACATTCAAATGGAAAATAATTAATGAGTATCTATTTATCAATGTTCTAAAAGTGTACAAGCTATTTATTTTCAGCCATTTTTAATTTTATATTATCTTGTCAACAAACGCAATGAATGTGGAATTCATTTCCTACCAAGAGACTAAAGCACGGCGTCGAATTACGCCATTCAACACGCAACGTCTTGGTTTCAGGCGAAAATTAGAAGATGCGGGAAAAACCACATAGTTGCAAAAAGCTTGTTAAAAAAGCGCGGCATTGTTTCACCAACCAGCACAAAATTTTTCGATTTCTGGTTGAAAGGCGAAAACAGAGTGTCTTGACACTAGATTCTCTTTGAATATGCTTTTTTTATTAACTTATTAGTTTAAACATGCCTAGTTAATATTACATGGACACGAAACGTTACAAGTCTTATTTTTACTAGGGTGGAAATATATTTAAAATATGTATTTTAGTACGTATATTAGTACTATTTATTTTGAGTATATTAGTACGCTGTGTTTATTTATAACATACTCCAGTAATACGAGTGTATAGTACGTATACACATTACTGATTCATTTAAAGTCTAATGTTTTTAATTTTCAAGAGTAGTTAGAATCATTTATATTGTATACAAAGCGAACATGCTAGTGATTAATTAACTGAGTGATTCAATCGAATCACTAAATGAATTACTAGCACTATTTTTAAATAAGGAGAACAACATTTTATTTCATTACGTCGGAGATGGTATAGATGGTATACTTTTGTATACGTATTATAATTTCAGGAAATTCAAAATTATAAGGGTGAACGAGTTCAGGAAGTAGACCCTCTTTCGTCCTCGATCATCCTTCTTTTGCCTCCTTACTCGTTTCTAAATTTTAATTTATAAAATCGTAAGAAAGATTAAAAGTATATCATCATAATATTTGATAACTAATTTTTCAAGTATTGCTTACACAAATTACCAAATTTCATTTTTTTTACCCGCGACGGAACGGCGACTGTATATGTGTTTGGGGTGAGAGGTTGTTTGTTTGTTTGTTTGTTTGTTTGTTTGTTTGTTTGTTTGTTTGTTTGTTTGTTTGTTTGTTTGTTTGTTTGTTTGTTTGTTTGTTTGTTTGTGTGTTTGTGCAAATTACTATCTCAATTATTTCCAAAACTATAAGTCCGATTTTAATACGGTTTTCTATGATAGGTTAAGGTTCAATTGGCGTATGTTCTTAGATATGTCTTATTGCCTTAACTCACCAGGGAGCGCTGCAGTAAGCATTTTACGTGAAAACGAATGTTTTCAATTATCTCAAAAAATAATAGTGTGATTTCGATACGATTTTCAGTGATAGATTCAGGTTTAATTGGTGAATGTTCTTAGATATGTTTTATCGTGTCAAACCACCAGGGGGCGCTGCAGTAAGCATTTGTTTGTACTTTTTTGTATTTATTTATCTAAAACCGAAACTACTGATCCGATTGAAAAGAGTTTTCAGAAAAAGATTCAGCTTTGCTTGATGCATATTTTAAGATTTTTCTTTTTTTGTTACGGGGAAAACTCACCAGGGGGCGCTGCACTAAACATTTGCTTATGCAGAGCAAAAACTACCAGTTCAGTTTAGATGAAACTTTCAAAAATAGATTCAAGCTTAATTGGTGCATCTTTTCATATATACATTATGGTGACCACTCATCAGGGGGCGCTGTAGTAAGCATTGGTTTGAGTTTTTTTGTGTAAAACCAAAATTTTTCTTGTATTTATTTGTCTAAAACCGAAATTACTCATCCGATTGGCTACAGTTTTCAGAATTAGATTCAGCTTTGCTTGCTGCATATTTTAGGATTTTTGTTTTTTTTTACGATGAAAATTCACCAGGGGGCGCTGCAGTAAGCATTTGTTTATGCAGAGCAAAAACTACTAGTCCGATCTAGATGAAACTTTCAACGATAGATTCAGGTCTAATTGGTGCTTCTTTTCATATATGCGTTACGGTGACCACTCACCAGGGGGCGCTGTAGTAAGTACATTTGTTTGTGTAAAACTAAAACTACGAGTCCTATTTGAATTCAGTTTTCAATGATAGATTCAAGTTTACTTAGTGCATATTTTTATATATGTGTCATGTATGTTTACTTAGTGCATATTTTCATGTATGTGTCAACTCTCTAGGGGGCGCTGCAGTAAGTAGCTGCTTCTATTTTTTTGAGTAAAACCAAAACGACTAGTACGATTGTCAAGAGTTTTCAGCATTAGATTCCGCTTTACTTAAAGCATGTTTTTAAATTTATATTACGGTGACAAGTCACCAGGGGGCGCTGCAGTAAAATATTGTTTGTGCAAAGACAAAATTACGAATTTGATTTGGATGCAGTTTCAATGATAAGCTCAAGTTTAATTAGTGCATGTTCTTGGATATGTTTTATCGTGTTAACTCACCAGGGAGCGCTGCAGTAAACGTTTGTTAGTAATATTTAATGCAAAACCACAACTACTAGTCCGATTAGGCAGAGTTTTTAGTATTAGAGTTACCTTTACTTGGTGTAAGTTTTTAGGTTACTTTTACGTCAAGAACTCACCAGGGGGCGCTGCATTAAACATTTAATTATGCAAAGCTAAAACTACAAGTCCGATTTGGATACAGTTATCAAAGATAGGATCAGGCTTAATTAGCGCGTGTTCTCATATATGTGTCATGGTGACACCTCACCAGGGGGCGCATCAGTAAGCATTTGCTTTTATTTTTTGTGTGAAACCTATTTAGATGCGGTTTTCTGTGATAGGTTCTGGTTTAATTGCTGCGTGTTTTTATATGCCATATCTACCACGAACTACCACGGGGCGCTCCAGTATAAATTAGTTTGTTCAAAATCAAAATTACTAGTGGGTTTTGTGATTTTCACTGATTTGGTTAGATTTAAGTTTCGTGAAAATGTTACGGTGACAATCTGCCAGGCGCTGCAATAAGCATTTGATAACCAGAAAGCATTGGGTTTATAATTTCTTTTGGATTTGCATAGAAGATTAATATAAAGTATTTCGAAATTATGTAATAATATGTAATGTGTATCTATTCACTTTAAAAAGTTTAAAATAAAAAGCAAAATTAATAATTTTGAAAAAACCCACGACGGTTTAATTGTAATTGTAAAAGGATAAAATAACTATAAATCCCCCGCCTAAAAGAATATGTGTAACGAGGTGATGGGGAAGACTTCGTCGGGGGCTGCCAGTTGCAACCTCTATTTTAAATATAGTAGCTATCAGTATAGATTTCGTTTTAAAGTCTTTAAAATACCAGTTATCAAAACTGTAAATTCATTTTAATATTTAATTTTTTTGCCAAACCTGTTTTAACAGCAAGAAAACCTATGAGAAGGTTTGTGCAAACTTAAAGTAATGACAGCCCCCGACGAAGCCGTCCCCATCATCTCGTTACACATATTCTTTTAGGCGGGGGATTTATAGTTATTTTATCCTTTTACAATTACAATTAAACCGTCGTGGGATTTTTCAAAATTTTTAATTTTGCTTTTTAAAAAAGTTAATAAATAAAAATAAAGAAGAATATAAATAATTATGCCAACTATGCTGTATATGTAAACCTAAGTCCGTATAATATCTTGCTCTTAAATATAATATAACAGCGCTAGAATTTTCTGGAACTCCTTTTATAACTTACATAATCAAGTTTTATACTCGTATAATTTAATTTAATTTTAACCTTCTACGTTTTGTGTCGTCGTGGCCACGTCCCTTTTGAATAAGTTTAACCAACACGTGTTAAAAGTTGTGCTTTTTATATCTTATGTTCACATGCTGCCGGCAATGTATACGATAGAATGCCAAGATTGCATAGAATGCCAAAAATTTTCAGTCGATTGTTCATTTTATACTATTCTATACAATAAGTAAGACCAGCGAAGGTGAGCGTGAGATTTGTAACTTTCGAGGTATAGACCAAGATCCGGATCCTGTACCGGATGATGCGGAGGAAGCTTCGGTCTTGGGCTCCCCCGTTGACACTCCAACATTACAAGGTACATTCTATCTAGAATTGAATAGAAATTGTATACTTTGCCTAAGCAAAGTATGTAATTGATAATCTCATTTCAATACAATTACATTTCATACATTGCATAGGGATTATATAGAACAGCTGAATAATAGATTATCCGTAAAATAACAAGTATATAAACGATATTTGAACTAAATTGACTTGTAGATTCATTTCTAAAAGTTTAGGATCTTTTAATCTCATGTAAAAGTCACATAGTTACTTTAGTGGTTGAGGAGAATAAAATGTATTAATTGCATTTTATTTTAAAGATACAAGAACAAGCATCTCTTAATCAAAGATGGCTACTTAAAAAATAAAGCGCTGGAGAAAACTGATTGAGATATTTTAGTTATCTGATATCTTTTTTGATAGTGAAATCTATATACAAAGTACATGTACCGTATTCTCCAATGTTTTCATTATAATCATCATTGATATTTTTCTTAATTTATGTCAATAATCAAATCAATAATTTCCCATTAATATTGATTTATTATTTAATCAGTATTGTTTGTATGAAATATTTACATTAAGTATATTTAAAACAATGTCACCATTTCCTCTGACATTTAATGAAGTAATTTATTTTAAGCATAATCGTAGGGCTAGCATATTATACTTTGAAAATAAGTACTCTTTCAGATCGTTCTTTCTTTTTTTTAATAATAATAGCGTTTTGATTACACACTATAAATCTAAACACTGTTATAAATAAAAAGGCATGAAAAATCTATAAATTCGTTTTTTATTTTGTTAAAGGTGATTTTTCAAAGTCGTAATTGCGATCCTTTAATTTTCTTCAAAAATTAGATCGAATGAAACAAAAAACGGCTTGATGGATTTAATTCAAACTTTGTAAGGTTTTTGTGAATATTTTGAACTGTAAAACGCACAGTCAACATTATCAGGTTACTTGATATATCCAACTTAACGCCTGATTTTCCCAAAAGCCACTAAAAGTCCCTTTTTTATTGATTTATAAAATTAATATAAAGAAGAAGATAATCTCTCAAAAATCCGTAGCTGTTTTTTATGGAAAATTTACTGAAGATTTCAAAACATTACCTGTGCGATCAGTGGTTACTGAGATATTTATGGTTAAAGACAAAAAGATCCTTTTCCATTCAGAGTTCTTCTATATCTTATCGACAAGTCGATGTATCGATTTTTTAACAACAGAAAGTTAAAGCTAGATAAACAAGTTATCCGATTCATACAGTGGTTAAGTTGATAAAAAATGTTCCAACTTTTTAGACAAAAAAAAAGAACTGAAAAAAAAATTTTTTTTTCGCTCTTTTAGTGAATACAGTTCACTAGAATAGAGTACACGTAGCTTGAATTTTTTTTTTCATCTTAATAGCTCAAAACTAGAAACTTTAAGTTTTAGAATGCTTGTTTTTTAATTTCAATGCAATCATTTTTAAGAGAAATACAGTAACTTAAAAAACCTTAAAAAAATTGGAAAAATTTTATGATCCTTTAATTATTTCCGCTAGTATATACATATATATGAGAATTGCTCGTTATATATAAGATATATAAAGATACAGGTTAATGTCATAAAAGCGTTTTACAATTCATCTCTTTAAAATTTAATTACCAATGTCGATAGATATACAAACGAAACGAACGTTCGTGTTTTATGTACTTGCTCTTCCTTCACTCGATTGCGATGAAACTTTAATGAGTCGAATAAGATATTTATTGGGAAGATATTGCTGAATTTTTGCTCAACTAGCACACTCAATATTCTCGTATCTACTTACTATAAATGTCGCTTGATTTATTTTGCTACATATCTCGATATTAAAATTGTCATAAAAATTAAGGGCTCTTTTAAAGTCTGGCAATATTTTTTATATCAAAATATAATGTGATATTTAGCCGTAGCATGAATGATCAGATTTAAATTTCGTGTAATTTTGTGTAACAGCTTAAAGTATTTGTTTTAAAGTTTACAAGTATTCCTTTAACATTTTCAAATTTTACTTTGACTTAGGCGTAAATGAAGTATCAGTTAACGAACATTTTATCCTTGACGATTTCTCTCATTTCTGTTAATTACAGTTTTTGTTTACAGGCCGTCGTGGCGCAGTGTGTCTGGCTGTAGCCACGACGGTGGGTAAGATTCCCACTTAAATACATAATGCAAAAGCGTGACATTAAGTTCCGCCAATTGACACGCAATGTCTTCATTTCCGGTGGGAAGTGAAGAATATCTCGCTGAATATCCTGCTATGCGGAAAAAAAACGTGAAGCCACTTTCTTCAGCAGCTCAGTCTTTAAATTAATTAATTAGTTTCGGCTGGCAACTTTGTTGTCGATCTAACCATAGTTCAATATTCAGGAACTTTCAAGCATCATTTAGCTACATTGGTATGACTTTATTGCTCTCTGACCCCATCTGGAGATACTATAGACAATCTCAATGATTCATAAATATTTGAATTATTATAAACAAACAAAATTCAAATATCGATGACATTAAGGATCTGCTGGATAATTATTCAATTATGTCGAATATATTATGAAAAATCGACACAACAATCAACGATCCACAGTCGACAGTCGTCAAGTTCTCCCGAGTATTGAGGAATCCCTCAGATATACGATCTCTAGTTGTACTTTTTAAGATTAAAATTTTTAGCGAAGGTGCAAATTACATTTAAAGATTAACCGTAAATTTACCTAGTGACTTGATATCTCTACTTTCATTTGCTTTATAATTTAGTGGTCGATGGCTAAATCTTTTTGTTTAGTAACTCCTTAACTAAATTATCAGTGTCCGATCGAAACTAGAAATTCAGCCAAAACTGAAACCGAAACCAAACCTACGAATCTGACTTCAGTTTCGGCCGAAACCGAAACCGAAATCGAAACTATGAATGACATCATAAAATTACTTGTACGGTTAGCAATATATCAGAAATAGACAATGTGTTTGATGGGCACATGTCAACGGAACTAGTTATAGCTGTAAAATCATAAAGAGTCCACTTATTTGATATTTTGGACAATTCATAAAATATATTTATAAATTATAGCCTATGTGTTATTTTGATGTATAAGCTATGTTGTTCTGAATTTCATGAAAATTTATTTAGTAGTTTTTACGTGAAAGAGTAACAAACATTCTTACAAACTTTGACGTATGTAATATTAGTACGATATATCAGGGATATCACTCATGAATTTCATTTCATTGCACAAACGAAATTTTTCGTTTCCCCAAAAGTGTCCAAATTGTAGCAAATACGAAGTCGCTCAAAGGATAGCTAGCTATACTAACATTCAGGATCAAAATCATGTGAAATCTCCCGTACATTTCTTCCAATTTCCGTACAGTAAAATGATTGGAAGTAGTAAATACTGCAGGCATAGGCCCAGGTCTGTGCTCGAGGATCCTAAAATGAGTAGTTACGGCCTTTTTGAGGTAAAGCCAAACGACCTGTGGGATTTCAGGACCCTCCGTCTCCACTTAGGCAATAGATTGGAATGCCAGGCAAATATGTATTTGGTTAAGAAAATGAAAACCCTTCACACCTATGCTTTTCTTTATAGGAAATGTTCGCGCAAATTTATATTAAATAACTCTTATTTCACTAAATAGGCAGGCTGCCACTATACCTACCTAGCCCCGGGTCCCCCAAATTCATAGTCCTTCCCTGCAAGGAGCTAAACTTACTAGGAAACATATTTATGGATCACGATGTAGACGACTGATTGTACTAACCTTGAACGGATACTTAGTAGGTATTTTAAATAATATTATTCCCAATGCACTCAGGAAGTGGCAATTGCATCGTCCGGCTATCAACGACAGCTCCTATTTAGGACAATGTAAAGCGTAACAAGTTCAATCAAATGCACTGCAACGTCTATAAAATCAAAGCAAACGTCTTTAATTACAAATAATCGTTTAAGAAGCGCCCAAACTCTACGAAATACAACTTAATACTAATAAGAATACTTTATTTGTTTGCCACGCATAATTGAATCGCTAGGTATCGGGGCTGGAAATTGATACTACGAAAAAATTAAGTAACGATGTTGATAGAAATGAAATATCGATTGTGTTTTATATAAATAACCTGGATTAATATAATATTACATATCCAATCATTCTCATAGACACATTGAATTATCTTGTAACACTATTAAAAATATGCAAGCAATTTCCATAGCAAGCAAGTTATAGGCAGAAAAGCTACTGTAAAGATACGCCGTTTCGTTTATCATACTTAGTGGTGATCATCTCTCTGAACAATATCGAACCCATGATTCGTGCTTACAGCCAGCCACTGTTCACACACAATGGGCTACAGCGTATTACATTTGAAAATTTGGCTTGTGACTCCTAAAATACTTTTAATAAAGTTATAATATTAATTAAGTGGGACATTGAATTAAATGAGCAATAAAGTAACATTTAGTGAAATATAGTAGTAAAGTATTCATTGACTTGCCTAATATCTGAACAAACTTTAATAATTATTTACGAGATTATTTTTAATAGAATTTACGAGTTTTAATATAATATTATGTTTCGCAACAAGTTGTTTGGTAAAATTAATGAGCTTACTTAAATATAAAATAGAAATAAATGAAATTCAAAAGAATTTCCTTGAATTCTTTAATTATGTTTTTTCATAACGACTCTTCTATCCTAGCCGTTGTTGACGTTCATTATTTTAAGTACTGGCCGAAAATAGCTCAAAATTTAATTAAAAATGACTGTATTTTCTTCCCTATGCTAAATGTATACCATATTGGTGTGTATTTGAATTTTAAAAAAACTAAATTCGTCTACGGTCGACAGTTTTTCATAAAAACCTACTCAGAAACAGAAGTGTGCTACACAAAATGAAAGGTTATTCTTGGAAATGTAGTTATTAATCTGATATACTTGTTAACCTTACACTATGTCATTACTATGTTACAATTAGTTTAAAAATGAAATATATAAATAAATATTTACGACATTCTTTCCGTCAATTACCATGAAATTTAAAGTACTACTTACATGTATACAAATATAATTATTTTTCGATATTTTGAATTTTAAATAATTAAAGATATGTAATGATATTAAAAAAATAAACTACGCCTCCGAAATAAAAAATCGAACATTATAAATTTTCCTCATTCTATGAATACAGATGTACTATTATCATTTATGAATCTAAATATAATAATAGCCATATAACTCAAACATAAACAAAGGAGACTAGTAAAATATCGTTAATTGATGAAACCGGAAAAATAAGCGAAGAAAAAAGGATTGGGGCCAGTCGTGGCGCAGTGGAACAGACGTGTGATTTAAAACGACTGGTTGTGGGTTCAATCCCCACTAGAGGAGTGGAAATATTTAATATTTCCATTTTCTTCGCTCTGGTGTCGAGACAAAGCGCGGCGCTAAGTTCCGACACTTAACACGCAATACCTCCGAAATCGGCGGAAAGTGGGGAACGGAGTGTCTTAACACTAGGATCCCTCTGCCTACCTTGCTGTGTGAAGCTAAAAAAAATAAACAAATAAGTAAATAAAAAAGATGAAAATGTTATCCATATACAGGAATGTACATATATAGGAAAACGTTATTTCAATCTTCTTCATGTTATTTCAATTAAACATGACCATATCGAAGTAATTCGTGCTCTGAAGCGCTGAAGCGCTCGAAAGCATTAGCTTAAGAACTGAGCCGAATATACGTACGATACGTAACTTGATGAAGCATATTATACGTAGATGTATTAATATACATACGTAGATGTATCAATATAAATATTGATATAAGATTATTGTAAAAAAATATATTGTTCAACCAAAAAGTTAATAGAATTATATAATATAATGATGATGACTGAATCAGTTATTGTGTATAAAATTGTGCATGTGTATAAAATAAGAAAAAAAGAAAATCTGGCGTATGGCTTGAAAAATAGTATGCCCGGGAATTTATTGAAATGAAATTACTAACAATATAAATTAAGTTGGATAAGTGTTTATTTAATTTAGTTAGAAAATATAAAAAAATTAAATAAAAAATAAATAGCCTTTATTCTCTGACCAATATTTTTTACACACTAAATCACTTAATAATAATTTAAAGTACATTTAAGACTGAAAATATTATGAGTAGTTGAGTACACATACAACATTTTATGTATATTAATCTACTATTACTTTTTTTTTCTATTTTTCAGCTTCACGCTGTATCCCGCACACAGCAGGGTAGGCAGAGGGAACCTAGTATTAAGATACTCCGTTCCCCACTTTCCGCCGAATTCGGAGGCATTGCATGTTAAGTGGCGGAACTTAACGCCGCGCTTTACCTCGACACCAGAGCGAAGAAAATGGAAATATTAAATATTTCCACTCCTCGAGTGGGAATCGAACCCACAACCAGTCGTTTACAGTCACACGCTTGAGCCACTGCGCCACGACTGGCCACTATTACTACTATTACTACTAAATTATAATTACATTAACTTATTTCATAACCTATTTTATACTAGTCTTACTATATATGTATGTATTTTTTCTGTATTTTGATACTTATTTACTACTTAATTATATTCTACTAATTAACTTAACTATATATTACTTAATTCTTTCGACTTATTTCATAACCTATGTTATACTTTTAGTGTTTCTTCCTAAATATACACGTTTTTTCCTACATTTAGATAGATATTTACATGTACATGTACTTTATCATGTTTGTTCTTATGTAGTATTAACAACTTAGTCAGGTTGTCTTGCGACATAGACCTCTTCCAACTTCCTCCAAATATCCCTTTCATAGACTAGCCTGCTCCAATGTTTAGGTAGGTCGTCTTCCCATCTTTTTAGCTGTCTACCTCTTTTTCTTTTCTCACCTCGAGGATACCACTCCGTAACATTTCTTGTCTATTTGTCAGTCTTTGTTCTCATCATATGTCCTATCCATTTCCACTTTAATGAGCGGTTTTTGCACAAGATATCTTAAAATTTTGTCGTTTTTCTGATTTTAGTAGTCTACCTTTCCTTTTGATGTTTAACATACTTCTTTCCATACTTAATTGGCAAACCTTAAGCTTTTGATCTGTTTTGTATGTTTGTGGCCAAGTTTGGCAGCCATAAGTGAGGCAAGGCAGGATGCATGTGTTATATACTTTACTTTTTTAATGACCAATACCTTTTCCATGTCTGACTAATTCTTCTTTCTATTTCTTTAGTAAATTGGTCCTTTACTGATATTACCTGTCCTAAGTATTCATTCACATAGTCTATCTGGTCTTCATTGATCTTTACTGTATGCGTCATGTTTGTCATTACTTTAGTTTTTTCCATATAAATTTGTAGACCTGCTTTGATACTTTCAGATGACAGTTGTTGAAGCATAGTTTGCAATGTTATTGGATCCTCTACAAATAGAATAACGTGATGTAGTTTTTGTTCATATATGTTAATTCCAAAGGTATTCCAATCAAGTTGTCTTATAATACCTTCCAACACTGCTGAAAACAATTTCGGGGATAGTGGGTCACCTTGCCTAACTCCTTTTTTTATTGCAAACTCTTCTCCGCTTCTTTCTAGTTGTACATTTGCAACTGAGTTTTTAAATATTTCTTTAATAATTCTTATATATTTGCCCTCGATGTCCTGTTTTTCTAGAGTGGCCCATAGGTAATTATGGTTCAGGCAGTCAAAAGCTTTGATATAGTCTACAAATGAAATGTAATATGGTCTAGTATATTCATTACATTTTTCTATTATTTGTTTAACAGCACGAATGTGGTCTATAGTTGAGAAATCAGATCTGAACCCAGCTTGCTCTTTTGGTTGGTTTTCATCTAAACACTTTGATATTCTTCCTAATACAATTTTTGCGAATATTTTGTAAATATTTGACATTAAACTGATAGGTCTGTAGTTGTTGATATCGTGTTTGTTTCCTTTTTTGTAGATTAGTATTATTGTTGACTTAGTCCATTGTGTTGGTATTTTTTCTGTTAGTAGTACAGCATTGAATAGATCTGTCAGTGGCTTAAGTATAACATCCAAAGTGCCTTTTAGAAATTCATTAGATTTTCCGCCTTCACCTGGCGCTTTTCCTCCTTTCTGTGTTTGTATGGCTTTTCTTACTTCGCTCTGTAAAATGTGCGGAAAGGTGCTTGTAGCTTGACTTGTATTTCTTTCCGTTCTTTCTTCAAGGTTTAGTATGTCAAGACTGTCTGTTTATAATTTTCTATAGAAATCTGTGGCTATTTTCAGTATATTTGTTCTTATACTAGTATTGGTTGAAGTTTTCTCATTATAATTGTTTTATTTGCTTTTAAGATCCACGGTAAACATTCTCGTATTGTGTTTATTGCTTTGGTAACGCCTCCTGTTTTGGCTATTTGATCCCGAATAAATTTCAATCTTGTTTCTTTCCTGTATTCCCTAGCACTACTGAGATTTTTTTTACTCATAGATAATATATCTTTCCTAGTTTCTTTTCTCTTCACGATTATTACGTTTCTATATGCAATAAGTTCTCGTGTATAGTAAAACTAAGAACAAATAATTGGTCGTTTGTTAAATCACTTTAAGCATCATGTTATCTTTGTGTTCCGAATGGTTCGTCAATAATCACCGTTCGGTAATTGCAATGGATAGTTTATGATACTTTAAGTTATTAATAAAACTTTCAGCTGGTTAAAAGATACATTATGGAGTCATCTTCTGGTGGTTTAGTATATGAAATTAATATACTATAAATAGGTTTAGCTATGAATTATTAAGAATAGATGATCGTAATGGCGCAGTGGGATAGCGTCTGACTGAAACGCGATGATTGTGGGATCGATTCCTATTCAAGAGAATGATTATATTGAAATTTTCATTTCTTGATTGTGGTGCCCTATGCATAGTGCAGTGCTACGTTCCGCTGCTCAACATACAATGTCTATAGATTTTCCGATGAATAGGGGAGAACGAAGTGTCTTGAACTAGGTTCTCTCTAACTACCCCACTATGTGGGAAAAAGCGTGCAGCTATAAAAAAAATATATATTTAATAAATATATAAATATAATCTTTGAGCCTCTTAAAGATTTTGGATTAGGTACTCCTATAAACACAATAATAAAGGGTCTCACCAAGAACCACGTTACATATTATAAATAAAGTGAAATGTTTTTCCTTCAATGATAAAAGAAAACAAATTATATTAAATACTTTTCCACACAATTCGATTTCATTATATTTTTATCATATTTTACTACTATAACATTTACTATAACATTTTGCTATTTAATGAAACATGACAAAGGTGTAGAAGGCAATTTAAACATAGCTCCCTGTATTGTTTTAAAATTACAAAATATTGTTTTAAGAATGAATATTTTATTGAAACCAGGATATTGAAAAACAGTTCTATTAACAATACGTTTTACATATGCTACTTTCAAATGCAAGTGTACGATACATAGAGGTATTACTGATCTCGCTTTAAAGATATTTGTTAACAGTTAACAAATTAAAATTCACGAAAGATTGCTAAAAAGTTTGTATAATTATTAGAAAAATAAATAATCCAATGTCTCACTAACCCAACATCACGTTTTCTAGCTACTGAAAGGCAAATATTAATTTTAACCAAAAAATGGTTAAGTTATTAAAAAAAATAGAGAATATTTAGGATACACATACCTGAGACTTGTTTTTGATTTGCGGAAGTTGGAAGTATTTGTTTTGTTTATATTAAAATCGCTGTCTAATATATTTAAAATATACTTATAAATTAAATTCTTTTCAATAATTTTTAAATGCATTGTTACAAATGAAGTATTTATCATAGTTCTAATACCTTCTAGTATCACATTATCTCCGTTGTGTTCCAGATGGTTCGTTAATCGTGTGATTGACAGAGTACAAGAATAACTATCTATAAGCACTAACACCATCTTTTAAATATTTTAAAGTCTATTGTGACGCAGTGCGACAGTTTCTCGCTGTAAATCATATGGCATGGATGATGAATGATTTTATATTTAAATTACAATCATTTTCCTGCTCTGGTAAACAGGCAAAGGGCAGCATAGCATCTAATTTTGCCAACTAACAAGCATTGTTATAGTGAAAAACGGAATGTCTTTACGTTCTTTCTGGATATTCTGCTATAGGCGAATAATCATAAGACTCTAAGTTTTATAGAAAAGAATAATTTGTTGTAATAATATTTTAATTCTAAGAAAATCATCAATAGAATTTGTTATAAGAAAGAAATATTTTACTAAGAAGTGAAGAAATTAAACATTTTGAACAACAAAGTTTATTTTAAACAGACATTTTAAAAGTTTTGTTTAAGCAGCCTACAATCATGTTTAACGAATTTAGTACAATAGGTAGTACTTAGAGATACAAACCTAGAACTCTATTTATAACACAAAATATTCAAAATTTAACGATGAGGCTAAAAGATAAATAAACAAACAGGAGGTTTAAAAGCTATCGTTGTATAAAGTAATATTCTGTTTATTTCTTAGAATATAACAAGGATAAAGGTGAATCAAATCAACGACTGAAACATGTTTCAATTTCACTCTTCCAAATTTAATTAAAATATGTGAAATTATATTTGCCATAAAATATTACACACTGTAAGGAATATATTACTAGGATTTTTAACGCCTTCATTGATAACTATTTAATTCTGAATTAGTTTTGCTCAGTAATAAAGGAGTCTATTATTTTTTTTTTATAATAGTACTACTTCTATATTCCAAAGATAAAAGAAATGTCGCAATATAACATGAAGTTCAATGTCAAATTTCGAGAAAAAGTGGATTGTAATGAAAACATAAAGTATTCGCAAGGGTAAAAACAAAACGTTTGTTCCCCACTAAGCTTTGACCAGTAAAAAGGATTGCAGGAGGATATTCTTAAACATACATCACTGTTTCGTACAACCTTACTATAAGACATTTAAACGTTTTCTTTAAATGTCTTTTTCAATTTTCCTAAGTGTGGAATAACAGTTTAAAAATGTTTAAAAATGTTTAAAACAACCTTACTATATTTACTATAATTTACTCTTCTATATCTCTGCTGTGTGTTCCATAACATCAGCCTTATCATTTTACCATTAATGGATACTTACGATAAGTTAAGTTCAAAGTCATGATAAGGTAAATTTTGTTATTGCCGCTAAGTAATTAAAAGTGTGATATTGACTTTGTATTTCATATATGTTTAGAAATTTTTCATTTGTATATTATCAACTCAATTAAAGAAATGATGACATATCAATTTAAAATAAACTTAAAAACAAACACATATAAAACAACGTACACATATAAAATGTTTGTAATTTTTCTTTTCATACTATTAGATGTTATGTTAATTTGTTATGTTAATTTAAAATAATATTTCTACTTTTAAGCAAGATGAATTGAAAAAAATATAATACGTATATCGATGACTTCCACAAATTATGCTAATCAGCTTTATAAGTATGGTAATTACACAACTGATCTGTATTGTAATATATCCTAATTATTTAATGCATAATTCTAGACAGCATTAATTTGAATTAGAATTAGTACTCAGTGAGTCACTCACCACATAATTACCTGTCAAAATCGCTATCGATTAAATCAACTAATAATTGCATACATACAATGGAAGGTAAGCATGATAACTCCTTATAAAACAAAGCAAGCAAAACATACAGTATATATATACTTTCTTATTCTTTGTAAATATACACTTTAAGTTTTAATTTTCAACGCTGAACAGAAAAGTCGTGGTAATTTAGAATACATATCAGGATAAATAATAAATAAAAATTATTTATAAAATGAATTTTTAAAACATAGTTTTTTTAATAAATGAAATTCATCTAACTTACAACTGATGTTACTATTGGTATATATTTCCCAAAAAACGTGGTCTCCCTTTATTTTTAGTGAGATACCCAAGCTTCTTGTTTTGAAATACGACAGAGAGGTTATATTTTAAAAAGTTTACTTTTTAAGATATTGTCTTAACAAGTAAACTTTTATTTTTATTTATTTATTTATTGGGAAGCTAACGCTGTATACTATGATATAATTTATTATCACATCTACATAAACCTTATTACACACTATATCTCAATTAGAGGCTAACATATCATGAATAATTAAAAAACTATGTTGATCATTTAAACAGAGATTTTTTTAAAAATACTTTGCAAATAGTATTATCAATAATTAATATAACACTGACATTCTACTTTCGCGTTAATGTACACAGTTGACAAACTACACTAAGCATGTTTTATGTTTAATTTAATTTGTAAATTTGTAAACAGCCTTTTTTCGGAGGTAACAGAAACTTACCGAAATATTTTCAGAACGTCACTTAAAACAAAGATCAGCCCGTCATCATTTATAAAATTTATGAAATATCGAAATTTAACCTTATGATGACCAGCGTGGCCAGGTGACGCAGTGAGATAGTCAAAAACGAAATATGATGCTTATATTTTTAATCCCCACTAGAGGGATTGATTATATTTAAATAATATTCATTTCTTTTCTCTTGCAAAATAAAGAGCGGTGTACAGTTCCGCCACTGAACAAGCAATGTCATTTATATTCTAGATGAAAGCTGAAAATGGAGTACCTCGACACCAGGTTTTCCCTGTCCATTCCTCGGCGACTATGCGGTAAGAACATTGTAACAAATTACAAAAAACATGTGTAATCATGGCCAGATAATTTTATACGTGTCTAATTATTATACCTGTTCTAAATCTTTGATGAACACTTTTAAATATATATATATATATATATATATATATATATATATATATATATATATATATATATATATATATATATATATATATATATATATATATATATATATATATATATTTATTTTTAGATAAATACGAAATTATTAATATCGTTCTTCTTTGAATTATTAATTTTGATTTAATAAGGATGTAAAATTACTTTTTATTGTATAGAGTTGCTAAAATTAAAATCTATATTCGTATATAAATTACACTGTATGTAATGTGGAGTTGAGCTAGTTTAGTTAAATTCCTGATTGTCGCCGCCCGTCTTATTCAGCATCTAGAAGAGGTAGGGCCGGGTCTTTCAGATGCTCAGTTTGGGTTCAGGGCCGGTCGGTCAACTATTGACGCTCTGAACGCCCTGAAGACTCGGTCGTTGGCTGCGACGGCGGAGAAAGAAGTTCTTTTTGCCGTTTCGTTGGATGTGGTCAACGCCTTTAACAGCCTGCCGCTTGAGACGTTAAAAGAGGGTCTCCGGTACCACAGGGTGCCCCTTTATCTCCGGCGGCTGTTAGATGACTACCTCCAAGACAGAGTAGTCCTTTGGATAGGGGAGGATGGTCAGATCGGTCGACGAAATGTCGGTTGCGGGGTTCCACAGGGGTCGATATTGTGGAACCTCGGGTATGACTGGATTCTGCGTTGCCGTCTTCTCCCCGGGTTGAGTATCATTTGTTATGCGGATGACACTCTCGTCACAGCCCGGTGATCGACTTATCAAGAGGCGGCACGTTTAGCCGAAGCCGGCACGCGTCTTGTCATCGACCGTATCGAAGCACTGGGTCTGAGGGTGTCCATGCTTAAGACCCAGGCCCTTCTATTCCATGGCCCACGTAGGGGACCCCCCCGAAGGGCTACTCTGCGCATACAGAGGCAGGAGGTGGAGGTTCAGGCTCAAATGAAATACTTGGGCCTGACCCTGGATGGACGATGGTCGTTCGCGTCGCACTTCGCTCTTCTTGCGCCGAAGCTTGTAAACGCCGCCGGGGCCCTCGGCAGATTATTGCCGAATATCGGAGGGCCGGATTCTCCATGCCGACGGCTTTATGCCGGCGTGTTGAGATCCATGGCATTATACGGGCCTTGTTGCGAGCGATTGCGAAAAGCGCAGCGGGTCATAGCAGTGAGAACAATTCGGGGATACCCTACGGTGTTGTGGACGGTGGCTACTCTCGTGGCGGGCAATCCGCCTTGGGAATTGCAGGCGGAATTGCTCTCTAGAGTACATGCATTCCGCGCAAGTGAGCGGTCGCGAGGCGAGCGACCATCGACGGAGAGTATCGTGCGGATCAGGAGAAGAGCGTATGAAGCCTAGATCCGGCGATGGACGGAGGACTTGGGGTCCCCGGCGGCAGGCCTAGCGACAGTGGAGGCGATACGTCCCCATCTAGAGCACTGGGTTGAGAGAAAGTTTGGGGTCCTGACGTTCAGACTGGTGCAGGTGCTAACGGGGCATGGTTGCTTCGGCAAATACCTGCACGAGATTGCAGGTCGGGAGATGTCGCCGGCGTGCCATGAGTGTAATGCGCCTATTGATTCGGCGCATCACACTCTGGCCGAACGCCACGCCTTGATGGCTGTAGTGGGTAGGGACCTCTCACTTTCTAGTGTGGTGGAGGCTATGCTGGAGAGTGAGAGGAACTGGTCTTGCATTGCATCTTCGTCATTGCATTAAAGGAGGCCGCGGAGCGGTTGCGCGAGACTAGCGTCAGCCAATGCAAATCCGCTCCGCTGTCGGAGGCCAGGGAGTAGGAGAAGGCGGTACGCGCATCTCCAACTCCCCCTACCCTAGAGGAGCTACCGCGGGAGGGTTCTGGTAAGATCCTCCTGCGGTCAAAAGTCATCGAGGCTGCGGGTGCTCTGGAAGAAACCCCAGAGAGAAGAGCACCCTGAAGGCGACGGTGGGCTACAGAAGGTGGGCCATCCACCGAGGCGTCGTAGTAGAATGCGCGAGCGAACCTGCGACGTCTCAAGACGGTGGAGAGGGTTTCCGCTGGGTTTTGGTGGGTAGTATCGGACTCTCCGGTGAGTCCCACAGTATCATCCGTATGTAAGGCAGGTCTGCCTGCTTTGCGTACGGATCATCTGCGTAAACACACTTCCCAGCGACAAAAAAAAAAAAAAGTTTAGTTAAATTCCTCCTTCGCGTGATTTCCAAGAAATTATTCTAGTATTCGTATCTATTACCTTCCGTTTGCATCAAAGCATTTGTCTAAACTTAAAGTATATCATAAAAAATATATATGTTGTTTGAAGTATACTAAAAGAAATTCAAATAATATCCATATTATTCACGTCAAAGCTTATTGGAAGGCTTATTGAAGTAAAACGCAGCAAGACGATTTAAATGTTTGAAACAGCAATGATCTGCCAGTAAGCTCATTTTCATTTGAATGATTTTGAAACAAAATATATATTAAAATAAAATATGTTTTTTTTACATTTAATATCACTTGAGATATATATTTAGTGCAAAGAGGCAACGTGGCGCAGTAGGACAGTTTGTTTGAAAAAGGATTGGTTGTGGTTTCAACCCGCACTCGGATGAATATTTATATTTAAATTATTTTCATTTATCCGCTTTCCTGAATGGTGGTAACTTATATAACGAATATGTAACACAAGCTTTCACGTGGCTATATAGAGCTTGCTTTTTATTTAAGTATATAAGTATCAGTCACTAAAAATAAGTTGGATAGAAACGTAGTTGGATACAAATGGTTTTTTTTTCATTTTTATGGCATGGTAAGTTATGGTACATCCTGTCATAACTACAATTGTAAAAGTACTTGTTAATAACAATAGGTTTGTTAATGGTTTCTTAACAGGAATTTATTACTAATCATTAACATACTACTACATAATTCTATCAAATGATTTGCAAGACAAATAATTTCATTGCCATTAATAGATAGATATTCGTTTGATTATATTGCACAATATTACTCAATAATTGTTCCTATATTGTGCAATAATATTAGTTGTATTGTTTCATTAAAATAATTGTATTGAACTTTCAAAAGTAGCTTAAAGAGTAAAGTAAAGCTGTTAGTTTTCAAAGATTTGTTGTATAGTGCACGGCAGACTATAAGTCTAAGTTTGATGGTTCACCCCTCGAGCTATATTCAAACTTATCCCAACTTTAATGCTTATTTAGGATAATAAATGCCTTTGTATCCCTAAAGTTGCTGTGATAGTACTTAGAATGTGACATGTAATATTTTTATTATTTAAAGATATAGTCGTAAAATCAATAGAAGATCAGTACCAGAAAAAAACAAAGTACAGAAATATAACCTAGAAAACGAAATCATTTTATTTATTATTTATACCAACGACCCGCCCGCGGCTTCGTCTGCGTAAACTACACTACTATTGCTATTTCGTATCTTCGGCTACCCGTGATCATTGTTAAATTACAAACTTTACCATTGAGCAATTTTTTTACTTTAAGCGTTTGTAATTTTATTAAATCATAACTTTTCTTCATCTACCACCAGTTCACAAAATTTATTGCCTCCCCCTAAGAAAAATTTCTTTTTTTCTAGTGAATTTACAAATCTAAAATTATTTGTTTCAACCTTTGAATATTTGGTTAAAACATTTCATGCTTCAGGTGTATTGTAATTTTGAAATCAATAATGAAGATACTTCGTTAACCGTGTAATGACAGCTGATGAACCTATAAAGCGAACATTTTAAATTTCTTCAAAAACTATAATGTACTGAGTATCATAATGAATACAATTTGACTGTATCAGTTTTTTTGTTTTTCTGCGGAATCTCTATTGTATATCAGGATGTAAACTATCCCACATATTGCTCTAGCCTTTAAGCTCTTGCCAAAGTGCGTGCCATTTAAGCCATGCTTAGCTATGTAAATCATCATTTATTTCTATTCAGTAGATATCAGTATATAAAGAAACTAACTTATATCAGTTTTTTATATTTTACAAAAATACCACATCGAATACCGGGGCAAAAATTATCCTATATGTACCTTTGGAATAGTCCAAAGTTACCACGATACTAAAATTCATTCATTTCAATTCAGTACTTTTTGCGTGATTGCCGAACAAATTAATAGACAGACAGACAAAAATTCTACTGTGTAGATTTTTGGCGTCTGTTATTGTTAACATACCCTATTAAAAACTTTTCTGAAATTTTTCATGTACTAACAACTATCGACGACGGCAAACGTGCTGTAAGTAGAAAATATCAAAATTTGGTTTTATACACCATTTGAATCAGAAAAAAAACTGCGTCGAATGTTCTAGGTAGTTTTTTACTGGGATTAAAAAAAATTACTTACGCGTTCTCAATTTTGATTTTTTTTTTCTGTAACTACCCAAACATCCGGTGTTTTGTTTTTTTTAACTTACAGCAATTGTTGTAACAGCGTGTTGTAGCGTATGCCGCGACGCTCCGCCATCTTTAAATAGTGTTGTATGGGCATTTTAGTTTACATTATCATTAAAATTGACAACGATTGTCCCTATATAGGACCCCGGTGCGGCTTCATATGGAGTACTGTTCTCATCTCTGGGCCGGTACCCCCCAGTATCAGCTCGAACCATTTGATCGCATACAGCGCAGAGCCACTCGAATTATCAGGGACCCAAGAATCTATGCTGGGCTTGACACTTTGGCGTTGCGTAGAGACGTGTTCTCGTTATGCGTTCTCTATCACATGTATCACGGGGAGTGTATTGGAGAACTGTTTAACCTGATACCTGCCGCTGAATTTTCCAACCGCACAGTATGTGCCTGGTTGAAATATCATCCTAACCACCTAGATACCTGGCACTCCAGTACTGTGCGGTTTCGTCGTCATTTCCTTCCACACACTACACAACTGTGGAATGGCTTACCAGCGGCAGTGTTTCCAGGTCGATACGACATGAGTACCTTCAAAAGGCGCGCTTACCTCGACCTCAAAGGCCGGCAACGCCCCTGTAGCTCCTCTGGTGTTGCACAGCGCCGTGGGCGACGTTGTTCACCTAACATCAGGTGACCCGAATGCTTGTTTGCCTTGTCTTTTTTTATAAAAAAACAAAATATTATGAAATATATAAAGTATTGGTATATTAAAAGGTTAGGTACTACTAATATGATGTTAATATATAAGATGCGTTTAAAGAATAAAGGTTTTATAGTAAGATGGTATTTAAAAGGGTAAAATTTAAAAGAATACAATTAAATGTACAGCACGCTGCGTCATATAATGTTTTACGATTGTCAGGGTTCGATGAGCTGGTAGTTTACGGATAACCAATGTCGGTGACATGATATAATGTTCTTTAGCATCACCGAGGCTGCCATGTTTGGTTAATTGAACAGCTGTAGCGATGTTGGGTTGGTTAGCTAGACTACTATAGTCTTTCATCAGGTGTCCTAAATCAGAAAAAAAGTATGTCATCGCAAAATGCACATCACGTTGAACAATTTTTTTAAGGCAACTTCTTAGTATATATTTTATTTTAGCTGGACTATTACAGTTCTTCATTAGGTGTTCCAAATCCAAAAAAATCGTCATTGCAAAATGCACATCACGTTAAACAAATTTTGTTATGACGGCTTCTCCGTATGTATTATATTTTAGATGGACTGTTATAGTTCTTCATCAGGTGTTCCAAATCCAAAAAAAAATCATCATTGCAATATGCATATCACCTTGAACAAATTTTGTTAAGGTGAATTCTCCGTATATATTATATTTTAGATGGACTATGATAGTTCTTTATTAGGTGTTCCAAAACTAAAAAAAAACCGTTATCGCAAAATGCACATCACGTTAAATAAAGTTTGTTACGACGGCTTCTCCGTGTATACTATATGTTAAATTGACTGTTATAGTTCTTCATCAGTTCTTCATCATCAGTGTTCTAAATCCAAAAAAAATCGTCATTGCAAAATACACATCATGTTGAAGAAATTTTGTTCAGGTGAATTCTTTTTTTTAGGCTTCACGCTGTATTCCCTGAACCAGAATCTTAGATTTACTTGCATTCAGGCTTAGACCATTATTTACACACCCATCTTTCAGGATGGTGACCAATGCCTGCAACTCGCATTCTGATGATGCAATAAGCACTGCATCATCTGAGTACAACAGGCAGTTTACCGTCAAGTCACCCACTTTCCCTCCCATATCACTTTGTTTCACTCCTTGGAGACAACTATCCAAGTACAAATTGAACAGCCAAGCTAACATAGCACAACCTTGTTTGACACCCGATAGAATTTCAAACAGAGGCGACATGCCAGCTCCTACTCGTACACAGGCTGAGTGATCTCGGTAAAGAAACTTTACAGCCTGCATCAAGGGTCCGTTCACATTGTACCGAGGCAGTATCTGCCACAACTTCTTTCGCACAGTTCTATCAAATGCCTTTTCCAAATACACAAAAGCACAGAAAACTTTTTGGTGAATTCTCCGTATGTAATATATTTTAGATGGACTGTTATAGTTCTTTATCAGGTATTCGAAATCAAAAAAAAATCGTACATCACATTAAACAAATTTTGTTATGGCGGCTACTCCGTATTTATTATATTGTAGCAGGTCTGTTGTGATTTTACATCAGGTGTTCCACTCTTCGAAATCATTTATAGCCTTAAAACCTGCTTACGATTAACAGTTTCATTTAAATCTGTCCAGTGGATGTTCGCGTTCAAACAGACAAACAGACAAAAAGTTAAAAAATTGTAGATGCATATTCTATTACTAATTTTACAAACCCCTTGGTTGTTTTTTCTCAAATATATTCAATTTACAGACAACGTTTTTCCAGATTTATTATATACTAGCGACCCGCTCGCGACTTCGCCACGTGAACTGCCACTTTCATCCTCTATTGCTCTTTGGGATTGTTTTTTTTATAAAAGAGGGTAGTCTATATTTGACCTTGCGTCACTAATTATGTTCTGGAGAAAATCATCGATACATCTAGTACAATATCTATACTATTCGATAACATGATAATGAGTACGGATATATCTAATACAATGTCAACTATATAATAACAGCTACCCGTTCCAGAAAACGTAGTGACATCTGCTGTCATATAGACTATATAAAGTTTTATAGACCGATCAAATGTATCTTTGATAAATGTTATGCTTATTTTATTTTATAATTATTTTAATTAGTGATACTGAAACAAATAGCTTCACTCGTACCTAACTATCGACATAATTTGAATGTTTTTTTTTTTTAATTTAATTTTTCTGCGGGAGTTGTATTGAATACCAGGATAAAAACTATCCCATATGTTGCTCTAACCTCTTAGCTAACTCCATACCAAATAATTTACTTATATCGGTTTTTTATTTTTCCAAAAAAACTACATGGAAAACCGGTATAAAAACTATCCTATATGTACCTTTGGACTATAAGGTATCACCATACTAAAATTCATTCATTTCTATCCAGTAATTTTTGCGTGATTGACGAACAAATTAACAGACAGACAGACAGACAGACAGACAGACAGACAAAGAAACTACTGATTGGATTTTTGGCCTCTGTTATCGATATATTAATGCACCCAATTAAAATTTTTCTGAAATTTTTCATGTACAGAATTGACTTTTCTACTCTTTTATTATATATAGAGATAGAGATAGAGATAGAGATATAGATAGTAAATATATAGATGATATTAAATTCTGTAACATGTCTTAGATGCTTGGTTGATTGAACTACGGAAACTCATAAAGACAAGACCTACCTGCCTAGACCATGATATTCTCTCGTAAACACTTTACATGAAACTAATAAAACTCAAAACTTCGAGTGGCGTTTCTAGTTGAATTGAATACTTTATGAATCCACAAACATTTCATTCACGAAATTGGCAAATTAATATTTAATTGTTTTTCATTTCTAAGCATTCAGCAATAAATTATTCTTCTCTCATTAATTTATAACTAACAGGAAAATTTTGTGCGTTCAGTGCTGATATATTGCGTAAATTTCACAATTACAGCCTTAATTTGGATGGGTGGATTTTTGAAAAATAAAGTAAACTACATTTAATCCTGGGTCATCAACCATTTTTATACTAAGATTCATTACAATTGGTGAAGCAGCTTAGATTTTTTATACGAACTTTCAACAACTATTTCATTCTTTTGGAGTTGATTTTTGTAATAGGTATAATATTATGTATATATCTATATTTGTTCCTGGATCTTCAACTGTTTTCAAACCAAATATCATCCAAATTTAACCGGTAAATTAGGCATGGAAGCGTAACAATCTATCAGACTTTCACTTTTATAATCTTAGTGTGGATGCTATACAGTGTAAATATTGGAAAACTAGTATGTAAGTAGGTAAAATTCCTTTTTTTGGAGCTTATATATATATTCCTTTCAGTACGAGGATGGTTGTTACGGAGAGAAAAATTATACATTATAAATAGTAATTATTATTTCCAAATTCCTTGAAAGTAATACCGAGTGGAGCTTTTTTTGTAGTATACAATACGACTGACCACGCTACACGTATTGGGTACGTCGAACAATATTTATTATATACAATACGACTTTACACGCTACACGTATTGGGTACGTCGAAACATTTTTTATAAATAGTTCGCATGCTCGTATATAATTTTTTATGATTCTCTTGCGGTTATTCTGGAAATAATTCAATCTATTCCTTTTTATGAATCATATAACGATACTCGTAGCCATGAAACAGGGCTGTTGATTGCGTTTTTTTAATAATATTGAAATAAAATGTTAAATGTTATTTACATTTCGACGTTTAACGTTTCGACGCTTGACGCTTAGTGATTCTTTAACTATTATGGTACAAGTCCAGAGTTCAGTGAGTAAAAACATCTTTGTTCTTTATAGATCGTTATCTTTACTTTACATAAAAAAAATACAACTTACCTAATTACTAATACCATTCCCTAAAAGATAACTTGATCTTTTTGACAGACGGGCTAGTGATGGTAAACAGAAAATATCTAGTACTCTGAAAAGGAACGTTTTAAAAGTCCGAGAATAATCCTGTACTTAAAAAGTTAAGTTGTCTTTTAAGTAGTTTTTATTAAAGAAGGGGGACACAGCCAAGATCATCGCCATTCCTCATTGTCATCGTTATTCGTCATTGCAAAGTTAGATCAATCAGAAAAAAATACATTTGACAAAAAGATCAACCTATGTTGTACAACATAATAAGAACTCTTCAAGTATTTTAATCTTTCTTTCTTTATGTGACTTCAGCGAAATGGTACACAAGTGTAAAATTAAGTTCCGCCAATGTTTTTGAAATGAACATAAAACCTAGCCTTGATGCTAGGTTATTTGTTCTAACTCAGCAAAATACAAGAAAAAAAATCAAATATTTAAACAACCAACAAGCGTCCCTAGCACTAACTATTAAATCGTGCCGTACACACCTCGTTATTATCCCCTAAACATATTAAATATTGAAAAATATTTATTCTAACGAAATTACGCGCGAAATTGTTTGCTACGTAATTTTAAATGCTGTGTAATTGGATTGAATATTTCGTTCATGAATAGGCAATTTATTAAAGCAGCTTCACGTGTTTTCCCGCATAACAGTGTGATCAGAGAGAACCCGAGAAACACCGTTCTGCACTTCCTGCCTGAAATAGAGACATTATGTGTTACGTGGAGAAACGAAAACGATGGATGATCATCGCCCTCGAGTGAGAATCCAATTGACAACCATTGCGACCTTACAACTACACCACGGCAGCTTTTGATTATTTTTAATCACATGATCCTACAATAGGATAACTTTAGAATAAATTAAAATCTAGTCTTATAAGACTAATTATTATTTTTACATTGGTTTAAACTTCTAGCAAATCTTATTCTAAAAATGTGTCAATTGGCAATATCTTAGTGTCTCTTAAGTCACTTTTTTATGTCTTTACAGAACAGATGCACTAATGTTACACTAAAACTTCACTACACTAACTCGAAAGGTTTCATCCTTTTTAGTCTTCTCACTAGACTGGAGTTATCGAGGAGCTGGATAGCCTCAACATTCACGTGGTGGTGAAGTCTACGTTCGTGAGCGTTCGCATATTTTTTAATTATGTTATTTACGAAGTCCATTTTTAGGTTCCGATGAGGATCATCATTTGGTACGTACCATGGTGCATTGCCTATGCCTCTAAGTACTCTATTCTTAAAACGCTGTATAATATCAATGTTATTCCTTTTGGCACAGCCAGCTGAACGCCATAAATCCGAACGGCATTAGGACTTGCTTAAACAAGAGCAGCTTGTTTCGTATTGTCAACTGGGACGAACTTCCAATAAGCCAATACGTTTTTTGGTAAGGAATACCTAATTCTTCTCTTTTTTTTTTCTTGACATTGGCTTTCAGGCGTAGCTTCATGTCGAGTGTCATACCCAAGTACTTCGCCGTATTTGCTTGAGATATTTGTTGCCTGTTTATATATATATTCGAAAAGATCGTGACGTTTTGTTAGTAAAGTTAATATGAATGGATTTTGATTCGTTAAGTTTGAAATGCCATTTCTTAGTCCAGTTACAAATTCGATTAATACTTTTTGGGACTTTTTCTCCTACTTTTTCGTGGGTGACGCCAGTTGCAATGAAGGCAATATGGTCGGCAAAAGTAGCGACGTGATTGTTATTGGGATCTGGGATATCACATGTGTAAAATAGATATAGCACCGGACCCAATACACTTCCTTGTGGTACCCCAGCTTTTATTTCCCTTAGTTCAGAGTATTCATAATTTTGTTTGACTCTAAATAATCTATTAGTTAAATATGATGGTAATATATCTGAGAATTGCGGTGATAGCTGGACCTAATTTTATATATGACGCCTTTGTGCCAAACTGTATCAAAAGCTTGCGCCACATCTAGAAATACGCCCGTGCAAACTTTTTTCTCATCTAAAGCTTTTTTGATTATGTTTGTGATTCTGTGTACCTGATCTATTGTAGAATGCTTTTCTCTAATCCCGATTTGATGGTCAGGTATAAGATTTTTATCGTCCAATATGGGTTTTATTCTTTTCATTAACAGTTTTCACAAATCAGGAACATATTTCGACCTGAAAGTGGCATTTAATAATGTCGTTAGTTTTACAATAGCTCTGCTTGGCGAGTTGTGTAGTATTTCCCCTGATATGAGGTCATACCCTGGAGAGTTCTTTGTGTTTATACTTAATAAGCAAAACTACGTTTTATTGTTCAGATATATTGGCCTAAAGCATACTAATTAAAGTCATTTGTCACGAAGTATTGTTGTTTATCCCACAAATTATAGGAAAGATAAGAAGGGGATAATATCACATTTCTTTTTTTAAATAAAGAATCCTCTGTATCTTGGATTCAATTTTGTATCAAGTAAAATAAATATACAGATGTAAAAAGGTAAACGAGGTCGTCAAATAGCGGATTTAGTGAAAATCTTCAGATAAGGGCCTGTTAAGGCCCTTGATCTATCTAAAAGGAAATGTCCCATTTCATAATATGGTTACTTTTGGTCATTTTCTCCGCCTTTATTTTACACAAAAATATTTTTGTGGATATAAATACCTACCATTTAATTCTACCTTAACATATTTTTTTTTCATTTTATGCTACAAACTCCATGCAAGTTGATTTTCATATCGAATTTATTAGTAGAAGCTAAATTATTATTTTTTCTTTCTCATAACTTTATTGCAAATATTACTTAATCGCACTCAGAGTAAAATTATGTTACAAAAAAAACCCATGAGCCATCAATCGTCACTGTGTCACAAATCGTTAAAATTACACTTAGCTTTTGTATTGTATTATATTTTCATTCCTTATTGTTTCAGGATTCACAAACATCACCATGCCCATAATACAGTCTTGTTGCTGTTGGCGAAGTCTTCGTCGGGGATGCTACGCCTCAGCTCTGTACACCTTGGTAAATTTTAAAATACTTCTAATTTATTTCATATTTTATTTATATCACTAAATTAAATGTAAAAAAATTAATAAACTGTTAACAAATCTACAAATAGGGCGTTAAAATCTACAAAATATTTGCAAGTTGTCCTAAAAAGTTATTACTTACAAAAACATATAAAGAAATAAATATACAGATATGTGTTTGGACGTTTTACATCAAATATCAATACTACTTATAGTTGAAACTTTAGTAATGAGAATGTATAAAAATAAGCGGCTGTACTTTGATTCATAGTGGTCATAAAAGTAATAACTTTTCAGATTCTTTTCATTTTAACAAATTCCATAAAGACAAGATATTTTTATAGGTTTTTATGTTTATACCGTTTCGGATTGCTCCAAAAATTTCATTACTTCGATCCCTTTTGCGTCCATGTCAATTGTTCCTTTGACTTTTGTTACATATAAGATTACATAAAACAGAGCGCCTAGATCTTTAGTAATTATTAGAATAATATTTAAAATATAATAATGAAATATTGTTTTTATTTTTTTTAAAGATAATTAATAGAAAGTAAATTTAGGTAATAAGTATTTTTTACTTAACTAAGGAAATTTCTTGAATAATACATAGTAACTTGCCGCAAGGGTCGCTTTAAGACCTAACCCGCGGACCGATATTTGTACAGGGGATAATAATATATGATGTACATCTGATAGGTCGAGATAAAAAGTAGAAGGTTCTCTTTTGTCTCGAGTTCATTTTAGTTTTTGAGATTTCATCAAGATCCGTAGCTGTTAGTTAGATAGAGAGATGTTAGTAAAATATGGAGGTACACTATTTATAAATATACTTATTTATAAATATATTTTATTATAAGCCACTAAATACGCAATGAATGTAAAAATAGAAACAAGGTTTTTGTAAATTTTACTTTAAAAAGTTTAGAATGTCTGTTACTCGTCATTGAGTTTTTAATTTGCACTTTTTTCTTATAACACTATTTATAAAATATAATTAAAATCATCAATCAATTTTGGAAATCGAAGATCAATGTAGGAAATTATTATTACACATAAATCAGTCTATTTACAAGTAATACGTATAGATACACATCTTACGAGGAGATTAACGTTCAAGTATGTAGAACAAGCCATTTTCCTGCTCCGGCTTACGAGACGGTCTATTTAATACAATTCAGTAGACTTAATTATGTCAAAAGCATACATATTTTACTTTTTATTTGAAGACCAGAAAATTAGCGACAGGCCACTTCATAGAAAAAGTTAGGTCTCAGTCTTAAACTCGTAACCAGCATTGGTGTTATGAACTTAACATTTCCTAATAGCAACATGAAGATTGTAACGATCCATATTTAATATATAAATAAAATGAACAATTTAATTTAATAACAAGGAAAAAGTGACGTTCAGAAATTTATTGATACTATACCTTGTACAATATAGCTTGATCTTTTTGACAGATGTAAATTTTTCTTATCGACATAACTTTTCTTTATTTAATAATTATATTAAGAAAAAAAATTACAAATTAAAAAAATATTAAAAATAAATATAACATAAAAGTCCCTAAAGATTCAAGTGTTATGCGAAAATTTTATGTACTTTTATTGCTCCATAGTAACATTTAAATAGGAACACTGAAAGTAATAGATGCTTGTACAATGTTATATAAGATTATGGTTAATGATACGCTACATCCACTTCGATAATTTTATTGAACACGAAATAATAATTAAAGTTCGAGATGGTGTGACAAGCTCCGACGACTCTGGTTATGATGTTCTTGGTTGTGCTCCTCTTCCTTATTAAAAACTATTTAAAAGATAAAACTATTCTTATTATTTATCTTTCAACCTTTATTCAAATTAAGATAAAATAATTATTTTTGGTACAGGGACAACAGGATTAATCTTTGATCTCCAATAGATGATGGTTCACTTTATGGGACCAAACATTTCTTTCAAAGAAACGTGAAATATATGTAAAAGAAAGTCGTGTTAGTTACACTATTTGTAACTCAAAAACAACTGAACCGATTTAGCGGAAAATTAGCGGGTAGGAAGCTTAGAACCAGGGAAAGGACGTAGGATACTTTTTATCTCGTTTGACTTCGTTCCCGTAAAATCACTATAAATCGCGGTATAATAAAAATGCGCCTGACATGAAATAACAAAACACAAATGACAGCTAAACGTAAGATTGTCTATTTTAAAATTTGACAATTATAAAAATTACAACTAAACAAAAATTTAAAATCGAAGCTTACTAAAGGTACAAAAATAAATTGAAATTTATGTAAGATTCGTAGAAATCCGCAATTCAAATAACTGCATATTGCTTATTGCTCACTCTAACCTATGAGAACAGGTGATTTTCTCCTTCTCTTTGATATTCCAACATAGTTTATGGTAACAAATATATTTATCTATAATCCGAATCTTTACAAAGTGTAAGAGACTAGCTTTTACATTGTTCCTTTTAGTATAAAGGGATAAATATGCATCATTCATATTTCACAATGGCCCTGATATCGTTTTTATTCTATGTATTATTATTTAATATTCATTCATTCCGATCTGAAAGACTGTTAAGGATACAAATAAATAAGCAAACAAACGAACACATTTTCTCATTTCATCATCATCATCATCATCAGCCGGAAGACGTCCACTGTTGGACATAGGCCTCCCCGATAGATCGCCATTTAGAGCGATTGCTCGCCTCTCCCAACAAGCGGTTTCCCGCGGCTTTGACTATATCGTCAGTCCACCTTGTGAGGGGGCGTCCAACGCTTCGTCTTCCGGTTCTCATTTATAACTTTAATATGCATTCATTTTGTCGATTTTAATTAGACGAATAGAGCTCAAACAGTGTAGACAAACGGTAATACGCATTTTAAAGGAGGTTGCTTGAGACTATACATGGATCGCAAGTTTCCAACACTACATCGAACTCTCTGCGACCCAGCCCGGCCAGTACGAGAATAGTGAATCTATGAATTGCTAAGGAGTGTCTTCTGGTGAGGACTTTACTCAGAGATTTAAATTCGTACCTTTAGTAAGCTTCGATTTTAAATTTTTATTTAGCTGTCATTTTTATAATGGTCAAAATTTAAAATAGTCAATCTCGATGAATTCTTATTAATAATTAATAATATACAAAAAATTTAAAGTGAAAATTTACTTGAATATAAAATGAATAATATGATAATATTAAAGGCAATAAATACTTAGAATATAAGTTTTATGAAAAAAAAACGTACCTAAAATTTGCAACACAAATTAATGAAAGCATATCGCGTACCGCGCCGCCTTTTGAATAGTGTTATATGAACATTATAGTTGACACTTTCTGAATATTAAATAATTTATATATTATTTATATGTTGCGAATGTAAATAATATAAACAAAATATAAAATGATGCGTTAGGTAATTAAATATTTTATATTAATTTTTGGCATGATGTATGTGTGTATGTTTGAAATTTAAGATAGCATAAATCTATACTACATTATCTTTTGTTCCAAAATTTCCTCTTTGTAATAAATCTATGACATAACATTTTTCAATTTTAAATGCATTCAACAGGTTTAATCTTGGATCTTCAATATATGGTTCATTCTATGGGACCAAACAACTTTTTCAAAGAAATATGAAATATATGCAAAAGAAAGTCGTGTTGGTTACACTAAATCGGTTCAGTTGTTAACTTAAAAACAACTGAACCGATTTGGGAAAAGGAGGAAAAGGACATAGGATACTTTTTATCTCGCTTGACTTCGTTCCCGTGAAATCACTATAAAACGCGGTATAATGAAAATGCGCCTGACATGAAATAACAAATGACAGCTAAACGTAAGATTGTCTATTTTAAAATTTGACAATTATAAAAATGACAGCTAAACAACTTTGTAATTTAAATAAAAAACATGCACATATTATTCTATACACTTTGTATCCAATAAATATATGTCGTAACATTTTACAATTTTAAATGCATATGGAAATGTTCCTTCATAATCTTATACTATTTTTATATAGAACTTTGCAATTACTTTGATTCCAAATGCCTACATTTTTTATTTTTGCCTTTATTTTATAAATACAGGGTAGATATAAAATAACATGTTATAAAGCTATAGTCATATTCTTTTTTTCCATTTTATTGAATAAAGGATAAAAACGAGCAGAAGGGCCACCTAATGTTAAGTGGTTACCTTCGTCCATAGACATCCACAACATTAGATGGCGGATGCGTTGCCCACCTTGGAACTGAAGAAGGAGGGGGAAGGATGGGAATGGTTGGAACAGAGAGAGTTGGCTTACAAGCAATCGAACCGAAACACATCATTAGATATTTGGCAGCTCATCTTTAACATGATAGTGGTCGCGAGCTACTCGGAGAACGAATCTCCTTCCATCAAGCCTGTACAACGTTATGGGACGCTATCCAGCTGCGAAGGGGAAAAGTATTCTTAACTCGTCCCCCAACGGGTAGGAACCTGTACTTAATATAACATAAACAATTTTTTTCACCACTTTTATTTGCTTTCATCATTTCCTATATCTTGCTGATACCAAAATAATTATTTTATTAATGCTTACAAAACATAGAAGAAAAATAAAAAGTACCGCACTTATGTATGTTTTACATTCGTGATCTTTTTACAGTAGGTTCTGTTACAAAATGACTAACTATTCTACAATTAACCCAGTCTGTCTGATATACGATATATCTTCAAGCCATAGCTTGTTAACCGTGAGCTTCTGTCCGTTCACACGCAAAAATATACACTTCTAAAGCAAAGAAAATTAATATAATTTTCGTAATAGGTATTATTTTCAACCTAATAAGGGAATCAATTATAAGGAAATTGTCTTATTTAAAACTTATAAAATTCAACGTAGACATAAAATTCAAGGTAAAGGTAAGATAAAGTTAGTTTCCTGAAGCCATTTTAAATGAGAATTTAAAATTGCTTCAGGAAACCTACACACGTGCACTATTAGACGTGAGCCGTCCTTAAAGAGCTGATCAAAACAGAAGGGCGTTATAGAAATCTTGAAACAATCTATTTACTGTGTTTCCATGGCGTTCTCAATTTAATATAAAAGCTTTATAGACCATAAATTGAATATTCAATGCTTAAATGACATCTCTGAACAACATTTGAATAATAAAGAAATTATGGGGCCAGTCGTGGCGCAGAGGCACAAAGTAAAACTGTAAATTAACTTGTTGTGGATTCGAATCTCAATCCAGGAGTGGAAATACTAAATATTTCGCTGTATTATTAATTATTGTCCCTCTGCCTACCCTGCTATGTGCAGGATACAGCGTTAAGATGAAAAAAAAAATTGTTAAATGCGTCTACACTCTACAATATTGTATCACCAAACTACTCATACACCTATCATTGTATCAAACATTCATCAATCCTGGGAGTTTTGTGGATTCTATCCCGCATCAGTGGAATGTTAGTTTTTAAATTGATAATTATTAAGATATAGAACAAAGTGCGGTTCAATTGACTCCCATCACCCAGAAATCAACATGTAAAATATTGCAAAATAGACAAAGCTATTTAGAATTACACTAGCTGAAATAATTAAAGGATCGGAAAGTTTTTACAATTTTTTGACGTTTTTAAGTGGCTTTATTTTCCTCAAAAATGGTCGTATTAAAATAAAAAAAAAACATTTAAAAGCTTAAAGTTTCTAGTTTTGAGATCTTAAGATGGAAAATATTTTGAAGCGACGCGTTCCGCTATATTCTGATGAATACCGAGAGAGAAAAAGAATCGAACTTTTTTCAGCTCATTTTTTTGCTCTGGAACTTGGAACATTTTCTGTCAACTTAACCACTATATGGATCGGATAACTTGTTTATCTAGCTTTACTTAGCTTACTGTTGTTTAAAATACGATACATATACTTCTCACTGAAATATCGAACTCTGACTGTAAAAGGATCTTTTTGGCTTTAACCATAAATATCTCAGTAACCGTTGATTGCACAAGAAACATAAGGAGTATTTTGAAATCTTCAGTAAATTTCCCATAAAAACCAGCTACGGATTTTTGAAAGAAATATATATCTTCATATATATTTCTTTACAATAATTTCAAAAAATCATTAGATCTTTTGTGGCTTTTGGGAAAATCAGGTGGTATGTTGAATGTATCGAGAAAACTGGTAATGTTGACTGTGCGTTTACAGTTCAATATATTCTCAAAAACTCCACAAGGTTTCGATTTAATCCATCAAGCCGTTTTTTTGTTTCATTTGAACGAATTTTTGAAGAAAATTTTTAAGGATCGCGATTTCGACTTATAGCGAAATTAAAAACATGATGATTTTTCAAATTTCCTTTCTTTTTTATTGATAATAGTGTAAATATCATTTCGAAATATCATTTCGTTTTTCAGTTTCATTAGGTAATTTTTCAAAAAGAAAAGATCCTTTAATTATTTCCGCTAGTATAGTTTATATCAGCTGATCTAATATAATGCAGAAACGGAGTCTATAAAAGGAATATTACTCATACTAGATCAAGTAATTAACACAACAAAGATAAAAATATAACTTACTTTTTACCATATGCCGTTTTACAGAGCGCTTAGCCTTAAAAGCTCTCTAGTACTTGTATATGGATGGCACATATGAATTTCCATATTACAAAGTCAATGTTGTACAACTAAGCCGCCTGTATAAATACAAAGACAGTGATATACTTTGTAATTCCTTTTATTTCGTAATTGTTTATATTTAAACATCTGGTGACCGAGCTCCGCTTAGTTTTCCAGTGGAGAAATCGTTATTTTAAATAATTACAATAAAAATATGATAAATTAAATAAAAATGATAATAAAAAATCCAATAAATTTAACCAAAATAAAAGAAATGTATAAATAAATAAAAAAATCAAACAAAACAAAATGATAGCATAAAAAACAACAGCTATTTCAACCGAGCTATCAGAACGTTCTCAACAGTCGCGAAATTGACATTAGAATGCTAATGATATTTAACAATATATATTTCCCAATGGATGTATATACATATTTTTACTTATTATTATTGTAGAAATAGTAACAATTTTTCTTTGTCATATAAAATAAAATAATTACAACCTACCATAATGTAAATTAATTAATTAATCAATTAATCATTTTATTCGAAAATTAATTAATTAATAATTTTATTCGAAATAGAAACATCATTTCATTCACTTTCTTTTCTTGAAGATAGTTATTAAGTAAAATTAACAACAATTGTTCTCCACTTTCAACAAATTGAGAAATTCTATGTGAGTGGCGGAGCTCAACGCAACGCTTTATATAAAATACCAGAGTGGAGTTGTGGAAATAACTTAAATATAGTCATTCCCCGTCACTTATGTATAATCTTATTATCTTTCTTATATAGTAAACAATTGGAGTTGTTGGAAATATATAAAATGTTCTTCTCTTACACCTTAGGATAAACACAATATGAACGTAGTAAAACAGCTGAGATGTTATTGATTTTTCGAGGTGCGTACCTGTAATATAGCTTACGCATCTTCAGTTTCTCCAGGAATCTTACAACGCCAAATATTTTAATTTTCATTACGTAAACCTCTACGTCACGTAAATCTTATACAAATATTAAGAAATAGGAATTTTCGTTGAGCGCTTGTGTTGAAACGAGAAGTTAATAATAAAAAGAATGAAAAATATTTTTTTGCTTAAATATTCAAACATACACCTAAATTGAATTATTATTATAGTAAAACATATAGTAAACGTAATAGCATGTATAAAGTAAATATATGATAATTATTACTTTTAAATGCGGTGCTTATAAAATTAATTTTCAAATGAATTAAGGTTTATTAAAAAGTTCTCATTCATTCATTTTTTTCAAACGTTGTAGAAACAGTAAATGAATCAAACGGATATTGAGGTCATTCAACTGGCCATTATTAAGAATGATTAAATATAATAAGATCAGTCAGTAACCACAGACTACTGTAGTGTTTGTAAGCCACTAGTTTTCTAAAATTATGTTTTATATTGTACTAGCGACCCGCTCGCGGCTTCGCCACGTGATCTACCACTTTCATCTTCTATTGCCTCTTTCAGGATTTTTTTATAAAAGGGGGTAGTCTATATTTGACCTTGCGTCGCTAATTATGTTCTTGAGCAAATCATAGATACATCTAAATTAATTTTGTTACACACAATCTTAATATCTAAAACAGTACAACAGGCGACCTTATCGCTAAGCGAGCGATCTCTTCCAGGTAACCTTCCGGTAGAGGAGATTATAAATGAAATGGGAAGGGGTGTACAGGCTATATAGATATCTATATATTATTATTATATACAACATATATTTTATATACATATGTACATACATACATACATACATACATACATACATACATACATACATACATACATAACCATACATATACTTATACATACATACATACACATAATTATACATACTATATTTAAAGAGGATTAAAAAGACCAGTTGGAATTCTTAAAGGGACAGATAATATTCTTTTAGCTTTTTTTAAAAGTTTGTAAGGTTTTAGCTTGTTTGACTGTTTGCGGTAAGGAGTTCCACAATCGCACGGATTTGATAGAGAAGGAATTTGCGAAGAAGGAAGAAGAATGGCAGGGAATACTAAGAGTTAAGATGAAAGTGGAGCGTAGCGCGAAATCATGTGATTCACATAAAAACTTAAATTGTTCTTTGAGATATGCGGGGGAAGACGAATTGAAGAGAACATTATAAAGGAGACAGAGAACGTGAGTATTCCGGCGAAGTCGTTTCGGGAGCCACTTGAGTTTTTTACGAAATTCGGAGACGTGATCGTACTTGCGAAGTCCAAAAATGAACCTTATCGAACCGTTTTGGAGCCACTTGAGTTTTTTACGTTGTTCCTCTTTTAAATCAAGATAGCAGCAGTCAACATAATCAAGAATTGGTAGTAGGAGTGATTGTGCCAGCGCAACCTTAGTAGGAATGGGTAGAAAGTTACGCAGTCGACGTAATGAAGCAACAGCTGCAAATACTTTACGACTTACCTCACTAATTAACGGTTTCCACGACAGATACTGATCAAAAATGATTCCCGAATTTTTCACCTTCTCAGTAAAAGGGACTATTGTTCCATCAAGCAGTATGAATGGTAATTGTTGTAAAGTAACTTGAGAAAGGAGTCTTGAACTACCTATAATAATTGCTTGAGTCTTTTTGGGATTTATATTAAGACCCAGCAATTTACTTTGCATTGAAATATGTTTAAGTTGTTCATTCAGCGCTAATATACAACCCGGAAGATCGTGTAACGAACATTGACGATATATTTGAAGATCGTCCGCATAAAGGTGGTAGGGAGAAGAAATATTAAGGCAAAAATAACTAATAAATAACGAGAATAAGAGAGGGGACAACACGCCACCTTGCGGAACTCCAGCATATACCGCGGACCATTCAGAAAATGAATCCTGAATCCGGATATGCCGGATGATGCTTGCGTCCACGCAAGTAAGAATGAAACCAATCAATCACTTTAGGGGATATGTTAAGAGAATACATAATCGTCAATAAAATATCAAAGTCCACGGTGTTAAAGGCGTTACTAAAGTCGAGCATAATCATTACAGTAACTTTATGGTTTTCCATGCCTAGTCGAATGTCATCTGATATGTTGACTAGTGCAGTAGTCGTACTATGACCGGGTCTAAAACCGGATTGTAAAGGATTCAGTAGGTTGTTGTTAGTTAAGTATTTACTAAGTTGTTGATTTACAAGACGTTCAAAGATTTTTAATAGGAATGGTAAGATGGATATAGGTCTGTAATCGGACATGGAAGAGGGATTGCGATTTTTAGGAATTGGCGTTATTTGAGTCTCTTTCCAAGATGATGGAAATGTATCACTAGTAATGGAGAAATTTAGGATTGACGTTAAAACAGGAAGCAGGATATCAAGGATAGGTATGATCATTTTACGACTAATGCAATCAGAACCAACTGCGTCAGAAGCAATCGATAATATATTCTCTTTAACATCACTTTCAGTGAATTGAACGAAGTTAAAAATGGGATTTGCAGGGGTAGGTAAAGCACGAATTTGATTTTGAGCTTTTAATTTAGTAGTTACATCAATTGTAGAAGGAGAAAAATGCATGTTAAGTTTGTTTGTATCTATATTACACGGATTAACGTTTTGTTTTGCTTTCCCAACCCCAATTGATGTAAGAAATTTCCAGACACACATTTACATCTAGTACAATGTCTACTATTTGATAGCATATAGCGATAACTGTTCTAGTAAAAAAACGTATGAAATTCTGCTATTATATAGATATATGATTTCGTACATACATATATACCATCTGGTATATATAAACCGGTTATAATATCTTAAATAAATTTTACACTTTTTATTTTAATTTAAATTGTGTTACTTATTGATATTAAAAAATATGATTGATTGATATTAAAAAATAGGTTTACTTGCAAATAATCAATATAATTTGACTTTGTCAGTTTTTTATTTGTCTATGGTATTGAATACCAGGATAACCAAACGACCCGCTCGCGGCGTCGCTGGGTGAACTACTACTTTGATACCCTATTTGAGCACCTGGGACTATTTTTAAAAAAAGAGATGTTGCCTATGTTTGACCTTGCCTCATCAACTATTTTCCTGAGAAAATTAGTCGAAATCAGTCAAGGAGCTCAGATCTTTCATTCTCACTATATACTAAACATACATAAGTATCATCCACTGTTTCAATCTCCTAGGGTTTGATTTTTTAAAAAGTAGCCTAGTAGTAATATTTGAGCCTGGTTCTTCAACAATCTTCTTTACAAATTCCATCTAAATCGGATATAAATCGGATATCTACTGGAGATTACCCGTGAAAACATAACCGATAGAAGAGATATAGATTTTTGCATTTTTATAATAATAATATTAATGAGTACGAATATATCTAGTACAATGTCAATGGTATATGGTAACAGATGGCGCTACCCGTTCTAGAAAACGTAGTGACATCTGCTGTCATATAGATTATATAAACTATTATAGACCGATCAAATGTATTTTTAATAAATGTTATGCAAATTATCTTTAACAAATGTTATGCTTATTTTATTTTATCATTATTTTAATTAGTGATATTAAAACAAATTTAGATTCACTCGTGAACTATCAACATAATTTGAATGTTTCTTTTTATTTTATTTTTCTGCAGGAGTTACATGAATACCAGGATGTTGCTCTAACCTCTAAGCTAACTCCATACAAACAATCATTAATTTCTATCCGGTAGATATCAGTATACAAATGATTTAGTTATATCGGTTTTTTATTTTTTCCAAAAAAATTACATGAGATAAAAACTATCCTATATGTACCTTTGGACTATAAGCTCTCACTTTACCAAAATTAATTCATTTCTATACAGTAGTTTTTGCGTGATTGACGAACAAATTAACAGAGAGACAGGCAGACAGACCGACAAAAATTGTAGTGAGTGGTTTTTTCGCCTCTGTTATCGATATATTAACATACAAAAATATCATTCAAATACATTTGTAACTAGCATTCAAATAGAAGTTAGCTAAAGTCAGAGTTAAATAAAGTGTATGTATGTTTAATAAAAATAGTCAATTTAACGAAAATGTTTGCGAATTGTTTATTTCTTGACTACATGGAATCAATCTATTACTACGAAACAAATAAAAAATTAATTACGATACACAATTTCTAAAACGTTTATTTAATTTAACATTCAATATGTGTATATACTATATGCGTATAGACATCGTGAATAAATAGAGCACGTTGTATACAAAACTAGAACCGAAACAATATCAAAACATACCCCGTTTTTGTACCAAAGTAAAATAAGTCCCATATCCATTGATGGATGGACGTAAAAGCTAAAGTAGAAAATTTTATAGATCTCTAAAGACTTTGGGTTCATCAAGGCAAAATATATTGAATACTTTTGCTTACTGTCCTGATACTTTAATAAATAGCAATACTTGTAAAACAAGAGAACAGTATTATACGAGAATGTGGTACAAAGTGGTTTAATTTTTTTATTTAAAATAAACCTTGAATAGCCTATGGAATTAAATAAGACATTGTTAATTTGTTACACACAACTTGCAAAATCTGGTATAATTTGATAATATCAGTAATGCATTTTTTGTCATTTATGTCTATCAACATAATATTTTACACTATTAAATTATAAATACATATTTTTATTAAAGATAAACCAGTTCATAATTTATAAAGAGAATATAGCACATTCAGCTTTATTTTAAATAAGTTTCCATCAGCTTCGTTTCAAATTGCGCTCGAGACCTATTGATAGCCATGTGTCGACTAGATGGCTGTGACGTTGTAGGGTGACAAGTTTTCTAAAGGTGTTTTTGATGTTTAAAGTTCTTCTCTAATTAGTTTTTTTTTTAATTCATTATAAGGAAGGGTATCACGAAGTTGCTTTGTCGCTAGTACAAGCTTGTCACGTTTTGACAACATTTCACACGGTAATTATTAATACAGAAGGTTATAAAGGACATACGTACATCTCAATTTTCGTTTTCCTACTCTTGATAGCTTGTGTGACAATCAATATAAGATTCAATATCAGTAACTAATAATTTCATAACCATTTTAAAATCTTTAAATAGCTTCAATCGTAAGAAAGATTTTAAGTTTAATGTAAACTTCAGTTTTTCTAACAAAACTAGTTATTTTCATATGCTAAGAAACATGTGTTTCTCATTTCATTCATAATATTTGCTAAAGGTGTTATTCGAATGTTTTTTTTAAAGTCCAGTTACACAAAATTGCTTAGAACTTGTTTATGACATTTTTAATGAAATTTTTTTAAAAATTTTTATTATATGATACGTTAAAATAAATGGGTCAATTTAATGTGAGTTGTAGTTTGGTGCCATAAATGATTTATTTTAATGAAAATATGCTTCTAGTACGGAAATAGAATATCTCTATTGATCAGAAGTAATTTATTACATTTGTCACCCTACTAGAAATATACGACCGCAGCTCAAATTAATTCATGCTTAAATCAAACTGCAACTAACTTCGACAACGTATTGCCAGTACCCTCTTATTAGAGGGTACTAAAGGCTATTGCTTTAGTGTGTAAGATTATAAAACATGCTAAGTGACTATTTTTATTATACAAAAATAATTAATTTTGCTTACTAAAATGGGTATATATTCAATCATCTATCCTTAAGATATCGCTCAGCTACGTTAACTGTACTTGCTTTGAAAAACAAGTAATATTCTTTTTTTTATTTTTTGATGTTAAAAATCAATTTAACTAATACAAGTTCCAAGTATTTTGAAAAAAAAATGTCTCGAAGTGAATTAGATTTTTCAGTAAACACCTAGCCTTGAAATCGATCCCACCAACATTGAAGAAGTATTAGGTACTATTAGATTGCCGTTTGTCGTTATTTCTTCTAAAGCTGCTTACTATAATATGGTCTATATTTCCTATAATAGTATATATTTACGACATATTATGTCGGAAAGTGGGAACGGAGTGTCTTCATACTATCTATACATATGTTTACTTTTTTTCCGCTGGGAGCATTGCGTTTTAAGGGGCGGAACTTAACGCCGCGCTTTTCCTCGACACCAGAGGGAAGAAAGTCAAAATGTTAAATATTTCCGCTCCTCGAGTGGAAATCGAACCCACAGCCAGTCGCTTTACACTCACACTTTGACTTCGCCACAAGGACCGAACCAGGAGACGGACATAGGATACTTTTTGCCCCCTTCGACCGCGTTTCCGTAAATTCTCTATAAAACGCGGGATAATAAAAAAACGCATCTGACATGAAACTACAAAACGCAAATGACAGTTCAGTATGGCTAAAATTTGACAATTATAAAAGCCGTAAGGCAAGAAGTATACGAATACGAAACATTACGAATAAAATGACTGAAGAAGCACAAGGATTGCCCATGAAGAGCGCCTCGTTAGTATGACTCGACTTCGTGCTTCTGAATCACAAGAGCAAAGCGAGGCAGTACTTCTTATGTGGTCTCATTTAAATTTAGTTAAGATCTGACCATTAGTTTTTGAGTTATTTATAATCCTTACTAATATTATAAATGCGAAAGTAACTCCGTCTGTTTCTGTTAAACTTAATCAGGCCTAAATTACTGAACCAATTTAAATGAAACTTGGTACAGAGATAGCGTGAAGAAGGACATAGGCTACTTTTGAATCCGATAAACGGCCTGTAGGAGGAGGAAAAAGGATAAAAGCTATATTTACATTGAGCAATAGTAATATATTTATTTCCAGAAATAATTCTTACTAAAAGTCTTTAACCGCATTCGCTGCGCAAAATATAGATGATAAAATAAAACAATGTACCACAAAATTAAAGAACATAATTATCAATATCTACAAAAAAGTCCACAATAGCACAATAGGTATATATACCTTTCTTTGATCGACTTCTAACAATACAATATTAATTTATATATAGGTTATCAAAAAAATACAGATGGTAACCATTTTTTTTATATCCGTAAGGCAAATGAGAACTAAAACATAAAATTCGAAAAAAAAACCTTTAATAAAGTTTATAAAGTAATGTATGAAATCATTTCTTTCAGTAATACCAGGCAAATTTTAATAGTTATTATTTTTATCAATATAGAGTCTAAAGTAGCGTTTTTAATTTTCAATATTTTGCATACTAAACCAAATAAGCGAATATTATTCACCATAGTTTAAAACGAAATATGTTTATAGTTATGTTTTAGTATAAAAAATTAAGTTTAGAGAATTTTTTATTACAAACAATTTCTCAACATAGATATGGCTTTTCTTATTAAGCACGACGATGTCGTCTTCGCATACGTGTAAGGTTTCTGATTGCATGCGGTGGTTATCCACTAAAATGTAATTTAAGAACACGTGTATGTGTATGTATTTACCCCTAAATTGATAATTATTTAGCACATAAGTTTAAAGGAATATTTTCTCTTATATCAGTTAAGTATCTTGTACTTAAGTGTCTTAATACTAAGTTCTGCTGTGTGGGAAAAAGCACGCAACATATTTTTTTCCCGAACGGAAATTGCATCGATGATTCTCAAATAATTTAAATAAAATTAAAGACACGAAAAATTATAACCGTCACAAATATATGTGTACTATTTTAAATATACACATTATATTCTTTCTTTAGATTCTCAATAGTTGAAAACTGTCATACATTGAAAGAACCATTAACCTATATAAAGTTATAAAGTAATAACTTTATAAGAAAGTAATATTGATTGTTTGTAAAGATGGCTACAAAACTACTTTATAGAAACAGTTCTTCTTTAACTGTGTTATACTTAGGAAGTAAAATTATGATAAACTAAATGTACGATATATGAAGGTTTCAATTTTTATAATTAAATGGTTTAAAACCTCCTCTTGTAGTCCAATCGGGCTCAATATTCTAATATTAAAAGTTAAAGCTAAAGCTCTAAAAGATAAAATGTAAAGAAAGGGAAAATTAGATTTAATCCCATGTTGTTATTAATTTTATACGCATATATTATTGATGTATTTTTTAGTTCGATACTATTTTTTACATATTCCTTTATCTTTATCTTATATTTTTAATAACAGGTGACTGATCTACGACCGCCAACCATTTCTTTTTGATAAACCGTGGTTTTGATGATAAAACCCTCACCAAAAAAAAAAAATTATATATATTTTTTGGTGAGTGGTAAGAGAGGCAGGGGGAGACCTCGGTTGACCTTGGAAACCACAGTATCGACGATACTGGAGGAAGGTCACGTAAAAAGTATGAGGACTTTCATACACGCCCTCCGGGGGAGGGCGTGTATGAAAGGGTTGATGACAGTGGACGAGGCGAAAGAAGTATGCAGGGAGCGTAGCGTTTGGCGCTCCGTTCTCTCTGACTACCCCGCAAGGAAATGATATAATAAATAAAAATTATAATAAAACAATTTTAGAAAATTATTACAAAAAAAATGGATAAATTGAAGACAATCGTGGCGTAGGAGTACAAAGTGGGCTATAAACACGAGTGGCTGTAGGTTCGATTCCCACTCGTGAAATCGAAATATTTTATATTTAATTTTCTTCGCCCTGATTCCAAACAAAAGCAAGACATTAAGTTTCCTACTTTAATCGTACTGCGGAGTGGAACGGAGTGTCTTAACGTTAGGATTCCTCTGCCTTCCCTGCTGTCAGCGGGATAAAGCGTGAAGATAAAGGACAAAAACAAAATATTAAAATAAACTAATTAGATGTCTGGATTCGAACCAGGGACTTCTGCTGCGTATAACTAAAATAATAGCGAATAAATGTTATTCCAACTATCTAAAGTTAGTATTACTTTTGTTTAGATACACTCAGCTTAAGAGACCCAGAATGGGCATTAGATAACAATTTGCCTTGAAATGTCTACGGTCCTATATATTTTACTTACAATATAAAATAGTGGCTATATAGTACTATTATATACATATTTCTATTAGACCTTTCTTTGTAATATTGAACTTACCTTTAATTTTATTTATTATAACCAAAAAATCTTTAATTCATATAATTTATTCTTTATTTTTAAATAAATACAAAGAATAACCCATGTTTTAGTAAAAAAAAACAAATATGGGAATTATGTTACCGCATCTCATATGGCACAAATTAAGCAAATGTTTGAACATATAGGTACATATGCCCACAATATGCACACCTTGCGTTTAAACAACAATAGATGTAGTATGTAACAATAGATAAGAATTTGTACTTAATAAGACATTTTAAGAGCTTTACTCTTTTTTCCGTATAGCAGAGTAGTCAGAGAGAACCTTAGAAATGTCAACACACTTCATTCTTTCCGCCAGAATTTGCAAGACTGCGTGTTAAGTGGCTTTTCATTGCAAATCAACACTTGAAAAAAGGAATATTGATTTTACCTTATAAATAGAATTTTAAGCAAGCACAAGTGAATTGCCGTAATATTAAGCGGGCATTTTGGATATTTTTTAATGAAATCTACGGAATTACAATGCTGATAACAATCTAAACATATACAAAACTATCGTAAATCGCCTTACAAACAAATAAATAATGAGAATGTAGGTGGCCAGTCGTGGCCCAGTGGCACAAGCGTATGACTGTAAACGAGTGGTTGTGGGTTCGATTCCCACTCGAGGAGTGGAAATATTTAATATTTCCATTTTATTCGCACTGGTGTCGAGGTAAAGCGCGGCGTTAAGTTCCGCCACTTAACACGCAATGCCTCCGAATTCGGCGGAAAGTGGGGAACGAAGTATCTTAATAAAAGGTTCCCTCTGCCTACCCTGCTGTGTGCGGTGAAACTAAAAAAAAGAATATAGGTATTCATTTATTTCTCATACTTCTGAATAAAAGAGTCCTTATACCTAGGTAATGTAATTTTATTTATTCTTCTAATGGAGTAGGGGATGCTGCGGTTCAGCATTTATGATGGAGTGTAAGATTTTTGGATCAAAGTCAATATATCACCAAAGTTTAAGAGCTCTCGACAGCATAATTTTATGGAAGCTCTTTTAATAATAAATTACATGAGAATAATATGAAACACGCAAAAACTTGTCTTGGAATGAATTATGGATGTTTAAAATAATATTACTTCCTTGTCCTTGAATAAATCCTAAAATAATTAATCGTGAATATTATTTTTATAACATAATATAATATTTTAAATGAATGTGCATATAATGACTGAAATATCAGGTAACCGAGCTCCGCTCGGCATTTCTTTTTGCTAAATCGTGATCATGATAGTATAATTATAATACAAAAAAAAATATAATAAGAAAATTGTTATTAATTTATTATATACATTAAAACAGCAATAAATAAAATAGAATAGACTGGACATCAGGATCGAACTGTGGAATTCTGGTTGGTTAATCGCTGAAAGCTGAGGTATGAAAAGTTGAGCTATTACAACATTGTCAACAATCGCGAAATCGTCAGTCATATTTTAGCCGTTTTTGTATTTAATAAAAATACGGAGAAAAATACTTATTCTGAAAATGAAACCTATCTAGATCGATTTTTCTCTCTGGGGATCTCCTACATACTTAACTAGAATTGCTCGTTTAAATATATAAGATTACCAAATATAACTTTAATATTTTAAATATCGCGGCCAGTCGTGCCGCAGAGACACGAAGTGTGACTGTAAAGCGGCTTGTTATGAGTTCGGTTCCCACTAAAGGAGTGGAAATATTTAATATTTCCATTTTCTTCTCTCTGGTGTCGAGGCACAACGCGGCGTTAAGTTCCTCCACTAAACACGCCACTTAACTCCAAGTTCGGCGGAAAGTGGAGAACGAAGTGTCTTAAGACTAAGTTTCTTCTGTCTACCATGTTGAGTGCGGCATACAGCGTGCACCTAAAAAAAAATTAAATATAGTTAAGTTATAACTTTATTAATAACTAGCAACTGCCAGCAACATCGTTTGCGTGGCTTTTATGACCTTTTTATACCAACTACTTCTATACCTTACATTGAAATTTGGAGTCAAAATTATAATAGGTTGGCAAGTCTCATTAAGACCGAATTCGAGACATATATCAAAAATAAAAATTCTAATATAACCATCGAAGTACCATAAGAAAAACTCAATAATCAAAACATTTAATTCAGACGCTATCTGAAAGAAATAAAAATTAAAATATAATTATTCACCAGAATGGGAATCGAACCCATAACCATTGTGTTGCTATCATACACTATTCCAGTGCGCCGTAGCTAAAAAATACTTAGAAGAACACCTATGGCCTTTTTTTAAAGTTACTTCGCAATTGCGCCACTGTGACTACCGCCACTCATGACTTTATATATCATACTACCTCCATATACCTACCTACGTTGTCATTGAATCTTGAGCCCGAAGTTATAACAGCTACACTTAGTAGAGACACTAGTGTCAAGAGATTTCGACTTCCACTTTGCACTCTAAATTGATATATTGCGTGTTGAGTGGCAAAACTCAATACCGCGCTTTGTCTTTATTACCAGAGCGAAGAAATGAGAATTTAATTAAAATCATTCCCCCGAGTGGGAATTGATCCCACAACCATCGTGCTTACAGTCAGACGCAGTTCGTCCAACGACCATATTCATTCTCATGCAGTTTATATTTAGCAATTTTTACTAATACGGCTTTTACTCATTTTTACAGCTCAGCTGGTCAATCGTTTAACAGGTTTTATTCAGGAGGCAATTACTCATTTCTCATACCTAATCTGAACTAATATAGTGCTTTATCAGTAGTTCAAAATTTTTATTTTTTTATACGTCAACGCAAAATGCGCATCACGCTACACAAATTTAATTAGGCAGTTCTCCCCGTACTTGCTGTATTTTAGCTGCACTACTATAGTCCTTTATCAGTTGTTCTGAATCTCTAGTTTTATACGTCAACGCAAAATGCGCATCACGCTACACAAATTTAATTAGGCAGTTCTCCCCGTACTTGCTGTATTTTAGCTGCACTACTATAGTCCTTTATCAGTTGTTCTGAATCTCTAGTTTTATACGTCAACGCAAAATGCGCATCACGGTAAACACATTTTGTGTATGAATATATGAATCTTTTCTGTATTTATTGTATTTTAGCTGGACTGTTTTAGTTCGTCATCAGTTGTTCCACATCTTTATTATTTATATGTCAACGAAAAATGCGTATTACACTGAATAAAATTTGTTTAGTAGTATTCTTCGTATTTGTTATGTTTTATCTCGACTGTTATGATTTTTCATGAGGTGTTCCAAATGCATAAAAAGTACGTCATCGCAAAATGCACATCACGTTGAATAAATTTTGTTAAGGCGGCTTCCCCGTATATCTCACATTTTAGCTGGACTATTTATAATATCTATAGTTTTTCATCAGGTGTTCCAAATCCAAGAAAAAATTACGTTATCGCAAAATTCACATCACGTTGAACAAATTTTGTAATGGCGGCTTATCTGTGTATATTATATTTAAGCAGGTCTGTTATAATTCTACGTCAAGTGGTCCACTCTTTGAAATGAATTATAGCCTAAAGCTTGCTCAGGGTTAATAGCTATATAACAAAAAAAAGTTTCAATCAAATCTGTCCAGTAGATCAAAAGACGTGTGCCTACAAACAGACAAACAAAAAGACAAAAATTTCAAAAATGATAGATTTGTATTCTATTACTATTTTTACACTCCCTTGAGTTGGTTTTTCGTAAAAATATTCAATTATTAATAATACAGACATAACTTTGTTATAGATTTATTTAGTACTAGTGACCCGCTCGCGGCTTCGCCACGTGAACTACCCACTTTCATCCACTATTGCCTCTTTGAGATTGTTTTTTTTTTATATAAGGGGTAGTCTATATTTAACCTTGCGTTACTAATTATGTTCTTACGAAAATCTACTTTCTTCTACTACTTTCATGCTCTCGTCGTCGTCGTCGTCGTCGTCTCAGCCTTTCGACGCCCACTGCTGGACATAGGCCTCCCCCAAGGATCTCCACGACGATCGGTCCTGCGCTTTCCGCATCCAGCGGCATCCGGCGACCTTGACCAGATCGTCGGTCCACCTGGTAGAAGGCCTGCCCACTTAGCGTCGTCCGTGGTCGCCACTCGAGAACCTTTCCGCCCCAACGGCCATCGGTTCTCCTTGCTATGTGCCCCGCCCACTGCCACTTCAGCTGGGCAATTCTTCGAGCAATGTCGGTAACTTTTGTTCTCCTACGGATGTCCTCATTTCTGATTCTATCACGTAGGGAAATACCAAGCATTGCTCTCTCCATTGCCCGCTGGGTGACCTTGAGCCTTCTTATGAGACACATAGTTAGCGGCCACGTCTCGCTCCCGTATGTCATCACTGGCAACACACACTGGTCAAAGACTTTCGTCTTGAGACACTGAGGTAATTTGGATGCGAAGATATACCGTAGCTTCCCGAACGCTGCCCATCCGAGCTGGATTCGACGAGAGACCTCTTTCTCGAAGTAGGACTTACCTAACTACTTTCATGCTCTACTATATACCTATTTTCATACTACTAACATTAGCACTTTTGGGGTTATTTATAAAAAAAGAGAGTTAGCATATGTTTCACCTTGCCTCATTAACTATTTTCCTGAGAAAATTCATCGAAATCAGTCAAGGAGATTTAGATCTTTCATTCCATTATATGTTTAGTCTTAAGTTCTACAAATTGTATATAATATCCAGTGTGAAAATAAAGAATTTTTATCTTATCTTATCTCACGATAAACTATACATACATAAGTTACATCCACTGTTTCAACCTTGCGTCTTCAACAATCTTCTTTACGAATTCCATCTAAATCGGGCCAGTAGATTACGCGTGAAAACATAAACGATAGAAGAGATACAGAATTTTACGTTTTTATAACAATAATTTTAATAAGTACGTATATATTTAGTACAATGTTAACTATATAATAACAGATGGCACTACCCGTTCATGTCATGTCCAGAAAACGTAAATAATCAATATAATTTGATTTTGCCAGCTTTTTATTTTTTTTGTGGGAACTGTATTGAATACCAGGATAACCTAAACGACCCGGTGGCGGCGTCGCTGAGTGAACTACTACTTTCATACCCTATTTTAGCACTTTTAAGGTTATTTTTAAAAAAGAGAGAGAGGTACCATAATATAATATATAATTGAAAGTGTAGGTATATTTCACTTGTTTTCATTACTCTGCTTTGTTAAAAAGACAAAGCCCAGTATTTGTAACTGGTATCCCCCCTTCATTGAACTCATCCCTTCATCGATCTGAAATGTTTGAAAATATATTAATCAAATCATGGCTTTTTTTTTTTTTTTTTTTTTTTTTTTTTTTTTTTTATCGTCAGGAAAATCCGTTACGGATACCCGCCCGGGGTGGGGACCCGGACGCGGTTATGTAGGACTCCGGATCGTTCTTCCGTTTACCCACTAAAAACCTGACGGTGCTCCTTACCCGCCACTAGCCCAGGTCTCGGGCACTGCCCCAATCGTCCGCGGACCTGGGCGGCGGGTGCCAGCAAGGCTCGCCGTTGGAGTCAAGGGGTGGTGGGCACCCCCGACGGCCTGCTCTGAGTAGCGCGCGGAGCTACCACGCGCACCTACTCGGGCCAGGGGAGTAGGCGGTCAGAAAGCCCCACTCTGACCGCCCTCTGGCCAATGTTAGGGCGGAAGGCGACGGTCGTGTGCCGCCCTCCGGCGACCCGGCCGTTTGCGACGGATGGCGAGTTCGGAAGATTCCTCCCTCGCCCGCTCCGCCGCCTCCTTCGCGAGCATTACTGCATCGCAGAAGGATACGACCGAGTCCCACGACGCCTCGCTGCCCACCATGGCTTTCAACACGGCAGGCAGCGAGAGGTCGTCCCCAATGACGCCGCGCAAAGCGCGGCGTTGAGACGCCCAGGCTGGACACACCTCCAGCGTGTGCTGGGCCGTCTCCTCGAGGCAGTCGTCGCAGTGGTGGCAGCGAGCGTCGGGCTCCCTCCCAGCGATCCCACACAGGTATTTCCCGAAGCATCCATGCCCCGAGAGTACTTGCGTGGTGCGGAAGGTTAGGACGCCGTGACGCCGCGCTAACCACTGGCGGAACACCGGACGAACTGCCTCGATCGTCGACCGGCCGGCGGTTGGTGTTGCCAGCCGGGACTCCCACACTTCCAGCGCCCTACTGCGCTCCTCCTCCTGCAGTGCTGGCTCTGCCGCAAGCCCCTCAGCCAGACCTTCCCTGCGCCGGCAATAGACCGACGCAAGAGCCACAGCGTCTAGGTCCCACGGCAGGACTCCAGCCAGCACGCACGCCGCCTCACCGGAGATGGTCCGGTACCCCCGAATCACCCGGATGGCCATCACCCTCTGCGCACGCCGCAGCAGGGTGACGTTCTGCCGATCCAGGGCGTCCGCCCAAACGGGGGCACCGTAGAGCGCCATCGACCTCACCACTCCGGTGTACAGCCGACGGCTCGACACGCACGGCCCACTGACGTTGGGCAAAAGGCGCGCCAGAGCCGCCGCTGTCCTCAGGAGTTTCGGGGCCAAGATGGAGAAGTGGCCCCGAAAACTCCACCGTCCATCCAGGACAAGTCCGAGGTATTTCATGCTCCGCGCGACGGTTATAGTAACACCGCCGACGACGATGTGGGCCCCAGCTGGTGGGCCCTTTCGCGGAGCATGAAAATAGAGCGCCTCGGACTTGTCGAGGGCGACCTCCAAACCGAGACGACGAATCCTCCCGATCACCACGGCCGCTCCGGCCGTGGCGAGAACCGCCGCCTCCCGGAACGTCCTCTGCTGCGCCAACACGAGGGTATCGTCGGCGTAGCAGACGACGCTCACTCCTCGAAGGGTGCTGCCCCGCAGCACCCAGTCGTAGCCGATGTTCCACAGGAGCGGACCCAGAACCGAACCCTGTGGAACACCGCACGAAACCTCAATCTCCTCCCACCTTCCACCTGGAGCGGGAAAGGCAACAGACCTCCCGGACCGGTAAGCCCCGATGACGCGGCGCAGGTATGGAGGCACACGATGATATAACAGTGCCTCCTTGATGCAGGGCCAGGGCAAGGAGTTAAAGGCGTTGGCGATGTCAATAGACACTGCCAGTACCCCATCGCCCTGAGCCACTGCGTCCTGCGCGTGGGACTTCACCTTCAGTATGGCATCCACCGTCGAACGACCACGGCGAAAGCCATACTGCAGGTCCGAGAGATCCGGGCCTGACTCCTCCAGGTGCCGTAGCAGCCTCCTCGCTACTAAGCGCTCGAAGAGCTTGGCGATCTCGCTCAAGAGCACGATTGGCCTGTAGGCGGACGTAGAATCCGCCGGGCGCCCCTCCTTGCGAATGAGGACCAACCTGCCTGTCTTCCACCGCTGTGGAATTATGGCTTGAGCCAGACAGGCAGTGAATAGTCCTTTGACCCTGGTCTCCAAAAAGGGAAGAGCCAGAGTCAACGCTCGGCCAGGGACGCCGTCCAGGCCTGGGGCAGTGCTCTTGACGCGAGATCGGCGAACCGCCTCTTCGAGCTCCTCCTCCTCCACGGGTGGTGCGACACTCTCTTCTTCCTCCTCGGGCGCTGCAGAGCGGGCCATCGCTGGTGCTGTAAAGCTGGCCCGCTGCGGGAACAACGACGTCAGCACTCCACGGAAAACGTCCGGTTGGAGTGACTGAGTCACGGGTGGAGCCCATGACCGGAGTTTACCCCGCACCATGCGGTACGGGGTCCCATAAGGGTCCGCGTCGATTCCCTCGAGCATCTGGTCGTGCGATTCGCCTTTCGCACGACCGATCGCCTCCTGCAGCGCCGTACGCGCCTCGACGTAGGCGAGGTACAGCCGGTCTTCCTCCTCCTGAGTCCGGTGTACCCGCCGCCTGCGATAGTGTGTGTACTGGCGTCTCGCCTCAATGCATGATGATCGCAATTGAGCGATCTCGCCCGACCACCAGTACACATGCCGCCACGGAGGGCGGAATCAAATCATGCCTTGGCTCAAGATACGTCTTGTGGTTAGGACCTTTATTGTTATGTATGTGAGTAACTCAAGTTCTTTTTGAGATTCAGAGGTAACAGTGTTAGGAAATTCTACGTGTAATATATTAAATACATATAATAAGCCATCAGAAGGTATCTTTTTTTTATTATAATTGCCATCAGAAAGGTATTGACTCTTTTATATATAAATTAGCCATCAGAAGGTTTTCCTTCTTTATTATTAGTTTGCCATCAGAAGGTATAGACTCATTTATATATTAATTAGCCATCAGAAGGTTTTCCTTCTTTATTATTAGTTTGCCATCAGAAGGTATAGACTCATTTATATATTAATTAGCCATCAGAAGGGATCTAGACATGCAAGTATCTAACACAAACTATCCAATTACCCAGAGCTCGTCCGAGGAAAAGCCCTAGGATCGTCTCATTTATCCCTCACTTACAACTATGCAAGATAGCTATATTAAGAGAAAAATGGCCGTGTGGCCCCGCCCCGCCACTTGCCGTGAGTTCCGTCCGATCGGCGGATCCGACCGATCATATTGAACCCTCCGAGACACAACGAAACAGTTCACGTATATGATACTTACGATGCCTTAGCAAACGATCAATTATTAGTTAGCTGTCACGTCATGTTTGTTAAGTTTGTGTGTGATCTTTCTCAAAGGTACTTGTTACGCTTATTATATATATTTAATTAGTTGTACATTGGTTTGTGAGGCCAATGTAATTCGTCGGGTTGTGAAGCCGATATACGTCACTGGTTTGTGAGACCAATGAATTCGTCGGGTTGTGAAGCCGATATACGTTACTGGTTTGTGAGACCAATATAATTCGTCGGGTTGTTAAGCCGATATACGCCACTGGTTTGTGAGGCTATTGGATTCGTCGGGTTGTGAAGCCGATATACGTCACTGGTTTGTGAGACCAATGAATTCGTCGGGTTGTTAAGCCGATATACGTCACTGGTTTGTGAGACCAATATAATTCGTCGGGTTGTTAAGCCGATATACATTAATGGTTTGTGAGACCAATGTCACTGGTTAAGCTATAAGCTATAAGCTACCTGAACCCACGACAGTCGCATGTCACACGTTATACCACAATCCGACTTTGTACAAGCATCGCTTACGCTACACAAGACAGCATCAGAAAGGATACCAAAGGAACCAACGTCGCTATAGCGGATCACTTTACCAAACATGTCGGCCTCGGTGCTGCAAAGCTACATTGATTGTGTCACCGACATCGCTTATCAGTAAGCTATAAACTCCCTGAACCCACGACAGTCGCATGTCACACGTTATACCACAATCCGACTTTGTACAAGCATCGCTTACGCAACGCAAGACAGCATCAGAAAGGATACAACAAACCAACGTCGCTATAGCGGATCACTTTACCAAACATGTCGGCCTCGGTGCTGCAAAGCTACATTGATTGTGTCATTGACATCGCTTATCAGTAAGCTATAAGCTATAACCGAACCCTGACAGTCGAGAGACAGTACATGCATCGCCCCTGTACATGTAGTTTATATTTGTTTTTTTAAGATTTACACATTCGTATGAGATCGTGCCAATTATTGCCATAAAATACCCAGCTATCAAACGCTATATTAATATCTTATTATTATTATTTGTACTACATGCATCGCCCCTATACATGTAGTACATATTCATATTATATTAAATTTCATACATTCGTATGAGAATATTTGCCATAAAATATTTAATCATCCAAAACCTCATTTATTTTTATTTAATAAATATTATTTACACTCGCAACTTTCAATTAATTTATAAATTTATAATATTTAGGAAAATGTAAATCATAATGTTCATACAACACTATTTTAAGATGGCGCCGCCATACGCCAACTGCTTTAATTAACCCTCTACCGCATACGAACCCATATATGGTTTAACAGATTCAGTATTTTTTTGTCGTGTAATAAAGCAAGAGCAATAACCAAACACATGTTTTACAGTAAGTTTATTATGTCAGCAATAGGCAAATAAGTTTTATTGCTTGCAGTCTAACGTCAGCTTGATTATAACCCCATTTTGAAAACCGCAAGTGTGAATTCTTTGGCAGTAGTTGTATATTCATTTTTCAAAAAAAAAATACTACTTGAAAGAGCTAAGTTTCATTTAAAAAAAAATGAAATATAGTGCTGCTATTCCTCTATTTTAAGTATGTCATATTTGTTTCTGTTTTTTCTTCATCTTTCTACCCGATTGTGAGGCTTTTTTTGAGAAACCATATCTGGTTTCGCATGCATTCAAGTCAAACCTAATCGTTTTTCTGAAAGACCAGATATGGTTTCGTATGAGCTTCTAATTTTCTTATGTGATGGACAGGTAATGCTTTTTCTTTCGTTTCATAATGAATCCTTAACGCTTTTGTGGTTCTAATAAACATGTTAACCCAATACCTGCTAATGGCTTATGAGGCGATGATGAGTGAGCTTTCGACTCTGAAAATCTGTTATAAACTATAACAAATCAGTCCAATTTTAAATCTGTACAAGACAACATAAGTAAACATGAAATGGAGCAATTTATTGGTATGATATTTTTTATGTCTATAGTTAAACTACCTGCATCCCGACATTACTGGAACAAAACTGTTGGACAGGGAATAATTTACTAAACTATGACATGCAATAGATTTGAAACAATAGCAAAGAATTTACACTTCAATGAGAACAATTATTTTATTCCATTTGGCATTTAGGTCATGACATGACATGTTTAAAGTGCGCCCACTTCTGGATAGCATTAGAAAGCAATTGTTACTTATACCCAAAGAGGAATGAGGAATATCTAACAGTCGACGAACAGATAATCTCCACATAAGTTCACCATGACCTGAAGCAATACAACCCTGCCAAATCCCATGAATGGGCATGTAGGAATCAAGTTCTTAGTGGAGTTTCCGGATTCAGCTATGACTTTGATATTTTCGCTGGTGATCAAAGTGATACGCGTCCTGAAGGCGCACCAGACTTAGGTGTCAGCGGCAATGTTGTGACTCGTCTCACGGAAACAGTACCAAGACATGTAAACCATAAGATTTTGTTTGATAATTGGTACAATAGTCCTAAACTACAAGTGCATCTTAAAACGATAGGACGGACTTTTATCCTTAGGCCTAAATAGTGATACAAATATAAACATGCCACCTGAAAAGGAATTAAATCAGTCCTGCTGCATCCAATTCTGGAACTCCAACTCATCGTTGAACTCTGTAAGAACTGATAAGATCGACTAAATGCCTGAATGGCGTAAAACTCGACAAAAATGTCAATTTGTGACCAAAAAACTTATACGAAGCGCAGAAAATGTATGGTTTTTTTTTTATGTTACAATGATAAACGAAACTGTTTATCGTTATTTCATGAGTAAAATTACTAAAATTGTTTATTTTGTCACAAAAACTAATTGTAATGTCTTCCTTTAATATTTTGAAATAATAGTTAAAAGTTGGTTGAATGCATACGAACCCATATATGGTCTAATTTTTTTTTTTTCGTGTTTTTGAAGAGTTTTTTATGTTATTTTGTGTTTGTAACAAATTTTAACTTTTAATAAACCCTTAATAACCATCAAATATTTTTTTGTTATTTCCTTAATAATTCATGCAGTAGAGGGTTAATTTGTACTGCAAATTATATGTTTTCTTTTCATAGAACTAATATTTAAAATATTTATTGCCTTTAATACTATTATATTATTTAGTTATTATTATTTAAATATTCATTTCAATATTCGCTTTTATTATTTTTATATTATTAATGTAATAAGAACTCACCAAGCAATTCTTCATAATTAACAAATATGCATCTTACCAAACTTGATTATCATAAAATTATTATATTTCGATCACTTTGCATTTAATATGTTAAATTTATTTATTAAATATCCATTTCCTTGTATTCAATTTATAATATTTGCAATTTAATATCAATAATTTTCTAAGCGTCACTTTTACCGACGCCACGCTCCCGCCATGCTCCCTTTCTCTTTCTATTCCATTTTTAAAAATCATAAACTATAATCGGCCAGCAACTCATACAGCCAACGTTGCTTTTTCTGAAAATATTAATTAAATATTTTTTTTATTATTTGTTTAACCTATTCCATAAAATTGTATATATTTTTTTATTATTATTAAATTATATTATTTTTTTTTTATATTCCTACGTTTATTTATACATAGTATGTATCGTTACAGTATGAGCTCTACCCCACTCAACACGCGATGTCGGACAAACGAAGTATATCTTATCTTATCTCTAGGTTTTCCCTGACTATCCTACTGTGCGAAAAAAGCGTGAAACTGTATGAATGTGAAACAAAATATAACATTTTATATATTTTTTCTCATATTTTACAGATATACTTCTCAGTCACAATTGTGACAATGGGACACTTCATTGAAGTGGAACAGCGCTATCTTAATGGTGACATGACCCATCCTGAGTCAGAGAGCTTTTTAGAACCAGAGAAGATCACCCCAAGTAAGTAAACAAATCTTTTAAAAAATATTTTTATTGTTTTGATACAAAAAAATTACCTACAAATATATAATCGTTTAGGCTTTATGGTATATTTGTATAACTATCTCACCTGTTTTGCGCATGAAGTGGTATTTTTACTCGTGTTTTGTATTATTTTCATATAATAAAATGTTTATTATAGTTACTCTAAGTTTATTCCATTTTAACTTAATAGCCAAATAAGTTCAAGTCGCACTTAATCTGTCGTCTTAAAGTTTCTTCGAATTTTGATGTCGATCATTTAAGGATTTATAACTTCATTATAGGATTTGCGCCCTTTGTCGTAGACTGTCTTCATTGCAAATGTCATGGGCTATAACTCACTTAGCATACAAAAAGTATTTGAAAAAAGTAAAATGGTTATTGTGGTTTTATATATGACCATATTTAGAGTTTGCTCTTTTTTTTTAAGGTTTGCTCTTTTCAAATAAAATAAAATTTGTAAATATAGTATTTATCACCTTGCCTGCATGTGGACCTGATCAAAGTGATGTTTTTCTAACAATAACTTCAAAGAAAGTTCTTCAAATAATTCTTCTCTAATGTGTTCAAATGTTGTTCCTTTTTTTGAAACTCAAATTTGTCTGTGAACAAGAAACAGTTTCGAGTTATCCAAGAATATGAGAAGGGACCGCCCTTCTCATATTCTTGGATACATTTATTACTAACTAGTATCGTGTAGTACATTTTTGACTTAAATGGCATGGAAATCAATCTGATTCCAATATTTTTAAATTTATACCTACTGAATTTGTAGATGACTGCAATTTGTAACACAACAGCAGTCTTATAGACGTCTTCATTGTAGCCCTTTGCTTGCCAATATTTTTGTAAGAGGAATCGCCACACATTTGAACATAAAAACGTTACAGAAATGTCAAATCAATTATTGTGTTATGGTAAAAATCGATAATCTTAATTTAAAAGCTGGTGTTGCTATATAAAGTGTTGGAGAAGTTATAAAGCATAATATGCCGTATAGCTCAAACTTATTCTATAGGATTACATTACAGCCGTTCCATGCGTGAATAGATTGATAAGTCAAATATTTCCTATACATTTTTTAAACATCTATAGATTATTTATATCATGACCAAATTAGCTAAATCAAAAACATAAACAACTTCGCGTAAAAACTATTTAAAAACATTAGGAAGAATTTAGAAATAAATAATGAGCTTAAAAAATTTGCCATGAAAAGTATGTGTGTTAGCCATACTAGGGTTAGTATACTTAGAAAGACAATTGTCAATTTTTTCAATTCATTAATCTGCCTAATGCGAGGTGTGGCGTATTAGGTATATCGCTTACTTCAATTGATGTAGCTAGCAGTAGGCATAACTTGCTTATTAGCATGCAGTTCATATATTGGGTCTTTACCCAATATAATAATATACCTTTGTACATATATGAACACAGCACTCAACATTTTATTTTTGTCAGCCTCTTGCTTATCATAGCTTGTCACTAGACAACGTTCCGTTCTCTACTTTCCGCCCGAATTCGAAACATTGCGCGTGCAATCCTTTTTTCACCATTTTTCACCAAAAAAAAAATAATTAGCCGAATGAATATTGAACTCACAATCTATTGCAATTAGAGTCAAATAACTGCGCCACGATTTACTTTACTAATTTGATATTATTTTATTATGTTTAACAAAAGAGTATTCTAACAGATTAAAAAGTAATGTTTTCCTTTTCAACGTAACACAAGTCCTTCTTTGTTCTCGCTGTATATAATATGAGTTGTAGCACTGTGGCCTTACTACTTAAGAGTGTCACAAAGTAAAATCACATATATACTATTCTATACCTAAATTGTTATAAATTTAGAGAAAATTAAATTCATTCCTAAAGTGGGCATTTAGCGAAATTAAAACGTGATGATTTTTACACTATAAATTTAAACACTGTTATTAATAACAAAATATGAAAAAAGCTAAAATATCATTTCGTTTTTTAGTTTGATTAGGTCATTTTAAAAAGTCGAAGTCCGGTCCGTTCCTTTCATTTTCTTCAAAAATTTGATCGAATGAAACAAAACGGCTTGATGGATTTAATCGAAACCTTGTGGGGTTTTTGTGAATATATTGAACTGTAAAAAGCACAGTCAATACCAGTACCAGTTTTCTTGATATATCCAACTTAGCGCCTGATTTTCCTAAAAGCCACAAAATGTCCATTTCTTAATGATTTTTAAAAAAATTGAATTAAGAAGATTTTTTTTCAAAAGTCCGTAGCTGTTTTTATGGGAAATTTAATGAAAAATTTTAAAATACTCCTTACCTTTCTTGAACGATTAACGGTTACTGAGATATTTATGGTTAAAGACAAACATACCCTTTTCTAGTCAGAGTTCGATATCTCAGCGAGAAGAATATGTATCAATTTTTTGAACAACAGCAAGTTGAAGCTAGAGTACTAGTACAGACTACAAGTTATCCGATCCATATAGTGGTTAAGTTAAAAATAAATGTTCCAAATGATTAGATAAAAAAATGAAAAAAAAAAGATTTTTCTTCTCTCTCGGTATTCATCATAGGTTCAAGGATAGAGCGGAGCACGTCGCTTGAAAATATTAATCCATCTTAAGACCTCAAAACTAGAAACTTGAAGCTTTAAAATGCTTGTTTTTATATTTCAATGCGACCATTTTTGGTGAAAATACAGCCACTTAAAGGGTGTGAAAATAATGGTCTGAGCCTGAATACGAGCAAAACTAAGCTTCTGGTATTTGAAAGAGACGAAAAAGAACGGAATGCAAGATTATGGTACATAGAAAGACATTAGAACAAGTAAATGCGGTGGTATGTTTAGCGGAGATGAAAGATATGATATGGATGTTGGAAGGCGTATTGCTGCTGGTAACAGGGTTAACGGTGCCCTTGCCCTCGGCCTCGCCCTCGCCCTAGCCCTCGCAACATGAGCATAGCCGCACGTTTAGCTGTGCACAATGCATTGCTGGTCGGTACCAGCAGCGTCGGTACGCTGCTATACCGCAGTGAAATGTGGGTATTGCAGAAGAAGAATGAAAAAAATATAAATGCTGTAGAGATGAGATCAAAAGCGGACGAGGCGAGAGAGATATGCAGGGTCCGTAGCGTGTGGCACTCCTTTCTTTTTGACTACCCCGCAAGGGATACAGCGTGAAGATATATATGATTGTATGTTTGTAAAATTATCCATGAATGAATTGATATTAAACAAATAAAGAGGCTTCCATTTACGTAAATTAGTTTACAAAACAATTAATAACGTAAAACAAAACCGAAAGACGGCGTAAGGATTTACTTGTAAATCAAAATATAAGTCAATTAGACGGTTACAATACCAGAATACAAGCTGAAAAGCCTTGACAAGGCTTCTCTGAATCTGTTAAATGAACGTAGGTTCAATTTCAACATCAAACTTTTAATGATTTTGAGAAGTTGTATCGATACCTAAACGCAATATTATAAATGTTATCTGTAGTAAATTAAGAATATTTTATGTGTAGTAAACAACATTTTATTAGTGGTAAATAAATGAAGAATACTTAAAGTTAGTAACAAAAAAATAACAAATAAATAGTTGAAAATCCTGGACTAATATAGTAATAATGAACCTAATAAAAAAATACATTTAGAAAACGTATAAAAATGTGAAAGCAGCAGAAAAAAAAAATTGGTTGTTTGTAGAATAATCTGTTGGTGGTAGAAATTTGTGAAAATAAAGCGTATAAGAATTTCAACGCAGATGGTAGTAGATGACTTAGTGGTAAGAGCGCCTGGACGGTTTAGGAGGCGTGGTATCGAATCCCACTAGGTCCAATATTTTATAAATTTTTATACGTTTTCTAAATGTGTTTTTCAATTTTCCTAAGTGTGGAATAACACCTTAAAAATGTTTAAAGATATATGTATATGTTATATTTGTAGGTGAAATAGGTAAAATACAAAAAATAAAGCTGGCACGCGACAAATTTGTGTTATATGAAGATAAATTACTCAAAGCTATGTATGTGCATAAGTAACGGTTAACGATACGTTCGATGTGTTCAATGGGTTATACGTATTATTTTTTCAAAAGAACAAATCTTTAGTGAGTGAATAGCACTTTGAAATAATAATAAAAAACGTTTGAACCATTTTATAATAAAAAGGATGGGTTATTGTTTACGTACAATGTGTAGTGACCTATATAAATTTATTTCCAATTTATTTATAGACATTTATTTCCTAAAACTTTACTATGTTAGCAAATGTGCGTATAAATAAAGCACGCTTTTTACCGCACAGCAGTGTAGTCAAAAAAATCTAGTGTCAAGACGCTTTGTTCTCCACTTTCCGCTTAAAATCGAGACTTTGTGTGGAATGGAGGAACTTAACGCCGTGCTTTTTCTTAAGTGTCCGTAATTAAATAAGATTATTTAAGGATAAATGGTGTGGAACCTATGCCAATTTACAGTCAGATACGATCGCTGCACCACGACGGCCTCTTTGCTAATTAGCATATACCTAATTAGTAATTATTTTCAGAAAAAAGAACTATTTCTCTCTATTAGGGTATATATGTCCCTGATAATGAATACTGCCAACTCGACAAGTGAATTTGTGGTCGGAATAGCTCTGAAATACGTTAAAATTAAACGCACTGAAATATTAATAAATTAGTCCTTTCAGTATATTTGAATAAATTCTTAAATTTAAATATAGGTTGCACATTGAATAGCTCAATAACAGAAACTGTTTTGTGTAGATAATAAATGCGTGGTTGATTTTAATAGTCATTTAATAATCAATACATAGTATTCCAATATATATGTCACATACATTCAGTTCAGTTCTTAAATTATGGCGCTTCGAACGTGCCAGTAGAGCACAAATCACTTCGCCAATGTCACGTTGAATGGAGAACACACGAAGGAGATTGTACGGTAAAAAAGAGAAATAGTTACACTATGATAAATTTAGAAAAAAACAAAAAAAAAATCAAAAAGAATCCAGTAACATTACAGCAACCTTCACCTATAACAAAATAAATATTTATAATCAACATATATACAACATTAAAAATTAATAATAAATAATAATAACTAAGGGACTAACTAATTAGATTATAATTTGATTTTATTAAAACTAATATATTTACAAAAAAATTTACATAAGGGACTAAACACAAACATTAACAAACATTGAACATTAAGAGGGCGGGGAACTTTTTGAGGAAGGATATCATAGATGGGACGTATTAATTTAGGACAAGAAAAAAGAATATGGGAAGGGGAGCCTTCGTCTAGACCACATTCACACAGTGAATGGTCCCTGACCCTGATCTTGGCCAGATGCACAGGAGTACATGCATGTCCAAGGCGCAAACGACAAATAGTTGATATAATTCTCCGTTCAGTAAATCTTTGAGAATAAAACCAAGGACGCTTTGGTATAGTAGGTTGAATAGATGCATAGTACTTACCTTTTTGAGACTTAGATAAATCCCAAAATACACGCCAAGATTTATCTAAATACGAAGACTCAAGGGATAAACGATCCTGGGAGTAATTAAAGAAATGATCTAAAGTGCCACACTGGATGGCTAGTTTAGCACAAGAGTCTGCAGATTCATTCCCACTGATTCCAGAATGACTTGGAATCCACGCCAAAGTAACATCCAAACCCTTCAGATAACATGAGTACAGTTCTTCACGAATCCTAAAAACAATTGAAGATCTCAATTTGCTCTGAAACGGGTTTCCCTTTAAGGCCATTAAGCAGCTTAATGAGTCAGTGAAGATAACTGTCTGTTTAAAGTCATGGGCAAGTGTAAACAGGATTGCTTCTAACAAAGCAACAGCCTCACCTGTAAACACGGATGATTCGGGAGGGCATTTAAATTGTAATGTAATTTTGAATTTAGGAATCCAGCAAGCTGCACCAACACAGCTTTCCTTTGAAAGCTTAGAGGCATCTGTATAGATGAGGATATGATTATACCAATTTCGATTAACTATATCTCGAAATTTAGTGTTGGCGTCAGGATCTTGTTTGGATAAACCAAGATCTGTAATAATTGAAGGAGAATGTACAAGGGCTTTGTACGCCGTACAAAATAGTGGGTTATAAGGATACCGCGACAAGGGATGAGGTAGAGATGTAAACTTAAGGAAACTATTAAGCAAAAAGGGCAAAGGTCTGCCACGAGGGATAAGGTCAGCTAATTCAGATAGTCTAGACCACAATGGATGGGAAGAGAGCTGTAACATTTTACCCACAAATCGGTCAGACAAGAATTGACGACGGATAGGAAAAGGAGGGTCAACACACTCCACCTGTAATGCGTTGGTAGGAGAAGACTTCATTGCTCCTAAAATAATTCGTAAGCATTTGTATTGTAATCTATTAAGTTTTTCAGTAGCAGCTTTATTGAAGGGGTCTAACACAAACAATCCATAGTCAATGTGACTACGGATTATAGCATTGTACAGAAGTTTTTGAGTATACGGATGTGCACCCCACCACACACCAGACACCGGGCGGTGTTAAAGCATTCATGCCTTTTTCACATTTCTTACTCAGGTATTTAGTGTGAGCAAATCCGTTCAGTCGTCTGTCAAGAATCATGCCCAAAAACTTAACTTTATCTGATAAATTAATATTATAGTTATCACAGGAAATTATAAAATATGGAATTACTCTCTTTTTTGTGAACACAACCGTTTGGCATTTAGCTACTGACAATGCCAGGCCATGCTCAGAGAGCCACTGATTTAGATAGTGCAAAGCAGAATTTAAACGAAAAGTTATGTCCTCCACAGATTTTGAGCTGTAATAGAGGACGATATCATCAGCATACTGAAGGAATGCTGATGATATCGTCCTCTATTACAAAAACAGCATACTGTTACAAAAACTGCTAACAGATAATTCGAGGTCATGAGTATATATATTATACAACAGAGGACTAAGAGCTGAACCTTGAGGAAGACCCTTCCAGACAAGTCTGGCTGGTACCGTATGAAGCGGATGTTTAACAGATACTGTTCTGCCTGTGAGCAGATTACAAATGAAATGAGTCAACTTCAGCGAAATACTCAGCTGCTGCATTTTCTGCCTGAGCATCGGAAGATGAACATTATCATATGCAGAGGCAACATCTAGAAAAACACCAACCAAATACTCTCCTTTGGCAAAAGCTCGTCGAATGTCTGTAGTTAAAATGCTGAGACTATCAATGGTACTCAACCCCTTTCTAAAGCCAAACTGAGAGGGAGCTAAGATATTTCTACTTTCCACTATCCATTCCAGACGATTTTTTAAAAGTCGCTCTACAATTTTTGACAAGTTAGAGGATAGAGCAATGGGTCTATAGGAATTAGGATCTGAGGGACATTTTCCAGGTTTAAGGATAGGAATAATAATCTGGGATTTCCAAGATTTGGGAATAATGCCGGATTGAAATATCTGATTAAATAAATTTAGAAGATAAAATTTAGATTCTTCATTAAGTTTTGTAATGAAAGAATTAAAGATGCCATCTTCGCCTGGACTAGTGTCCCTTAAATCCATTAAGACGTTTATGAGCTCTTGAGAGGAAAAAGAAACATCCATTTCCTCTGAAGATTCAAATAAAGGAAAAGATAAAAATAAGTCCTGGGATGGTACAAAGGGAGGAGCCAACTTGTCAGTAAAATGGTTGAGCCACAAGGACGGATTATTGGAGTTAGGACTGTGGACATAGTCAAGAGATCGGCGAAATCTTTTAACATTAGTCCACACAAGAGAAGAAGGAGAGCGAGGATTAAGGGATTCACAGAAATTGATCCAGCCAAGTTTTTTCTTTTTCCAAACCAGATGTCTAAACTTCGCATCACAGCGCTTATACTCACCGTACTTCTCCATCGTCATACAGGCTGCGTATGACGCTTCGGCAGATGTTCGCCGATTGACAAAATCAGTTCCATTTCAATCCCTGGTGGGATCAGGAATGCTCTGATTTTGTATGGAGTGTTTCTTAGGGATATGTAAGTCAGCTGCAGATAAAATGGCAGAGACAAACCGATCATAGCAAAGAATGACATCCTCATAATTACCAAACTCAGGAAGATTGCCTAACATGCAATCAACAGAGTCGGCGTACTTTTTCCAGTCGACTTTTTTTAGGTTAAATTTAAGAGTCGGGGACTGAATGGATATGGATGGAATTTTATTTCTTAAAGATATTAAAATAGGGAAGTGATCGCTACCATGAGTGGAAGGAAGAATGGACCATGACAATTGGGAAGCCAGTGAAGGAGAAGATAAAGAAAGGTCAACTGCAGTCCTAGGATTCTGATTAGGATTAACCCTACGAGTCGGTGATCCATCATTGAGAATGCAAAGATCAACATCATCAATCATGTCAACCAACGAAGGCGAAAATCCGTCACAGTAGTAACACCCCCACAAAGAGTGATGAGTGTTAAAATCCCCAAGAACCATGACAGGACTAGGAAGCGAAGAGATGATAGATTTAAGTTCAAGGAAAAGAAGAGAAGAAGGTTGAGGAATATAGACAGAAAGAAAGGAAATATTGAAGGCCCTCACAGCAACAGCATTAATCTGTAGACTATGAGGAGGGAGAGGAATAAGGGAGTAAGGAGAGGAGTGCCGAATAAGGATAGCACAACCTCCATACCCATCATTTCTGTCCTCCCTCAAACAGGCGAAACCTGACACCCTGAAAGGGGAATCTGGCAACAACCATGTTTCTGAGAGGGCAATAATGACAGGATTATACAGAGAAACAATATTAAGCAGTTCATGTTTTTTAGCACGAATACTTTTACTATTCCACTGCAGGAAGATGAGTGGAGCCATTATTAAGGATTTTAAATATAGTATGTAAGTTATGGGCAACGTTGGACGGTAAAGGAAGTTCATCAGCGGTTGAGATAATGCTCACAAGGGTTTCTGTCAGAGCAACTAACAGATCCTTTGTGGATTTGCCAGAATTGACAACACCCTGATTTAGAGCACAACCATTAGGAAGAGAAGAAGGACAATTACCAATCAGGGCTTGGTGTGCTTGTCTATCAAATCCCTTTGCCAAAAGAGCACGGGGACGGGGAGTTTGAAAGATGGTTTTACGATATGATGTGGTGGGGGATGAGGGAGCTAGGATCTGTTGAGGTTGGGAAATAAAATGTGCAGGACGGGAAACTGTTTCCTTAGCAACATTTGCAAAGGAACGTTGGACAGATGGGAAACGAGAGGAAGCGTCAATGTATGAGATACCCTCTTGAGACATAATAGCTTTTATTGACTGCTGCCTTACAAATTCAGGGCAGTCCTTATCAGTTGCAAAATGCTTAGCTGTGCAATATAAACAGGTTGCATTTTCCTTGGTAATGACACATGCATCACCAGTGTGAGACTGGGAACACCTATAGCACCGTGGCGAAGATCGACACTGAGACATGATGTGGCCAAAACGGCAGCATTTAAGGCATTGAATGGTCGGGAATTTATAAGGTTCAACAGGAAGGGAAGAATGATACGAGAAGACCCTTTCAGGCAACATTTGACCACGGAATGTGACTACAATTGACTGAGTCGGAGCCCATGTAATCACACCCTCACTTACACACTTTCTGTTTAATCTTCTAGCTTTCATCACCTGTCCACAACCTGAGGGAAATTTCAATGAATCTACAAATTCATCTAACGAAAAATCAACTGGAACTTCTTTGACAATTCCCATTCTAGTGATATTAAAAGTTGGGATAATTGCAACATACTTACATAGACTAAGGATGGGATTGTTTAAAAAGCTATTCGCTGCAGAGGCATTTGTGAATTCAACACATATTTTATTGCGACCAACGTTTTTTACTCCACCATCAACTATGTTAGAGACCTTATTATGGTGAAGGAACTGACCAAACTTGATAGCTTTAATCGAAGTTCCAGCTGCAGGGTCGGAAATTTCCCTCGACACGTATACAATAAAAGGGCCTGTATCGGTATCATTATAGGATTTTGGGCTTTCGGAAAAGGAAGGATGAACGTATAAATTTTGAATGGAAGGGGTTGCGGACGAAGGGTTTATAATTGTCTTTTTGGCAACGGAGTTCATGTTAGAGGCAACTTCCTCTGCTTGCCGTTTTCTAGGGACTTGTGACTCTTTTGAGCCACCTCCGGGGTCAGGGGGATCAGTATCCATTTTTAGGCCTTACCAAAAGTAAGGTTAAAATATAACTACACAAATTTATAAACAACACAAACACTCACAAAAACCAAACACCTTATTAGGATAGATCCTTTTTTAAGTACGTCACATTAAATCCACTTCGAAAAGAGGAAAAATTAACACTAAAATTATAAACTCTCACTAACACGTGTGTCAACCAAAACAAACGTAAGCGAAGTCTGTCACATACATTATATTCTGTACAACATAGCTTGATCTTTTTGACAGACGGGATAGTGATGAGAAACAGAAAATATCTAGTTGTGCAAACGTAACGTTTTACACGAGATGGTGGAGAATTCTTCATTGTATTGGGTAAACATTGGGGTCATTGGGTAGATAAGCGACGGTGGGTCGATATTCGTAATAAGTACCTATTTAATATTACACGGCTATTTTTGGACCTCCCGCCAAAATTTAATAGGTGGTTTAGACTATGATAGTAAACAGCTCACCCGAAGAAATACGGGCGAAATAGTGAAAAATAAATTCAGATCTTCCATACGAAATCGACCACGTTATCCAGCACTTTTCTATTTTAGGCAGGGTCAAATTTTATTTTGACTTTTCAATCCATGTTTCTTTGGAAAAGTTGTTTAGTACCATGGTATGAAACACCTACAGGAGGTCCAAAAATAATCCTGTATTTTACATACAAATTAAGATTGAATAATGAAATATTTTTTTCATTAAAACAGTTTTTAATTAGGAAGAGGAGCATAACAAGAGTCGTCGGAGCTTGTTTTATCATGTCGAACTTCAATTATTATTTCATGTTCAATAAAATTGTCGAAGTGGACGTCGCGCATCCCTTTCGCCCGACCGATGTAACATTGTACAAGACTCTTTTATTTTCAGTATTAATATTTAAATTTTACTTTGAAGCGAAAAAAACATCACTGCAAAGTTATGTCGATCAGAAAAAATTACATCTGTCAAAAAGATCAAGCTATCTTGTACAAGTTAAAGAAAACAAAAATTGATAATACTGCTGTGCTTTTAACTTAACACCCTGATCTTTTACTCGTAAGTGTATAAGAAAAAATTCTGTCTCACAAAGCGATCGAACCTCTTTCCACTATGGGTGGTTTTTATATCAAAATAAAACTACTTTAATCGGATTAATCATGTATATTTTTGATATTCTAAAGTATAATAGTAATTATAAAGCTAACGTTGCAAGCTCTTTACCATAATCCGTGGTTTTGGTCTACCTATGAGTAGACCAAAACAACATTTTTATTTCAAAATGCGAATGTTAAAAGATCTTATTAAGTATCTTAGACATCCAGAGTACTCGGACTTTTATACGTCTAACATTTAAAGTGCTAATCACACATTTAAGATTTGAAACAGACATTTTATAAAACGTAAAAAAAATGAACTTTGCGGTATTCGAACTCGCGTCTTTTAGAGACTGTTCAAGCGCTTCGACTGCCAAGCCAAATGTACTAGCTACCTACTAGTACTACCAGCTGTGCCGATATTATTATGCGCTTTATTATAACTTATGTTTGTTGTCAGCAATCAAATTTTAAAAGTATTTAATATATAGCATTCCCTCATGCTAAATGATAGTTCGTAGAACAGTCTATGGGTAAATTTGTAAAAATTTCTCTACAGAGATGATCTTTTCTATCAACTCACATAGTAACCATATTAATGAATAAACGTAGGAATATAAAATATTTATATTGAAAAACTTAATTTAATAGTAGTATAGTTATAGATATAAATATATAAATAGAAATTAATATTTTTACAAAATACAATTAATTCCAGTCGTGGTGAAGGGGCACAAAGTACTCTACTATTATCGGCCAGCACCTCATACAGCCACCGTTGTTACTTTTTTTAGTTTAACTCTGTACCCTGCACACAGCAGGCTAGACAGAGGGAACCTAGTGTTCCCTTCGACACCAGAGTGAAGAAAACAGAAATGTTATATATTTGCACGCCTCGCACCCACAACCAGTTGTTTTACAGTCACAGTTTGTGCCTCTGCGCCATGACTGACCCCAAATGGCAAGATGCATATTTTGTAAATAATGAAGAATTTCTTGGTGATTTCCTTTTGCATTATTAATCTGAAATTATATGAAAAGAATAAAATAATATAAAATGTTCGGTCCACATTTTAATGACGATATTAATCTTCATTACCCGCGGCTTCGCTTGCGTAGTCAATGAGAATAAACAAAAAAATCACTTGAGTTTGATGCCTACTTCCACTACCTTCAGTGTTTACTCTACGTAAGTTATTGAAATTAGACCCCTGAAGTTTAGTTAGTAGACAGCCCTCTGTGTCGCTGGTCAATACAATACACGCAGACCACCTGTACGAAATGCATGTCATACTGATAGATGATACTGTGTTACTCATCAATGAACCTGATACTTCCCCATACTACTTACTAAAACCAAACGGAAATCCTCTCTATCTACATGAGGTCCAGTCACCTTTTGAGATCCACTATTGCCTAGGATACTGCCTACAGGAAGATCCACTATTGCCTTGGATACTACCTACTGGAGGATCACCACAACCCTCCCACAGTAACTCCTCTAGTACAACGGGAGCCCTTTTTAACCCCTGATTTCTGACAGCAAACCAGGTCAAAAAAACGGTACTTTCATTTTAGACTAGCCTACCCGCTCTGCGGCCTTCTTCGGTACGATAACTGACTTGCAGAAGGTCAAGGTCAGGTCATTTCAACCCTAGCATTGCGTACATCATAGCTTCTAACTTCCTCACTGTAAAGGTATTTATATAAACTCCCTATGTCCTATTTCAATTTTTAAGAGTAAAATATATACTAGCGGAAATAATTAAAGGATCATAAAAATTTTCCAAACATTTTGATGTTTTTTAAGTGGCTGTATTTTCCACAAAACTGGCCGCATTGAAATATAAAAACATCTTAAAGCTTAAAGTTTCTGGTTTTCAGATTTCAAGATAGCAAATATTTTCAAGCGACGTGTTCCGCTCTATCCTGGTGAATACCGAAAGAGAAAAAAAATCAAGATTTTAACTTAACGCCGCGCTTTGCCTCGAATACCAGAGCGAAGAAAATGGAAATATTAAATATTTCCACTCCTCGAGTGAGAATCGAACCCACAACCAGTCATTTACACGTTCACGCCACTGCGCCACGACTGGCCCCAATTTGAAATATTGACTACTAATAAATAAATTGTCATATTTGGCTACTATAGGGGTAGAATTTTTAAAATTCGGCTTAGCGATTATGAATCAGTCAGTGAATCAGGACACACTACATAACAAAAAAACGAAATTTGAGCTAAGGGTATAACTGTCTGTATATACTAGCGACCCGCTCGCGGCTTTGCCACGTGTTCTACCACTTTGGTATTGTTTTTTTTTAATATAAAAGGGGGGTAGTCTATATTTGACCTTGCGTCACTAATTATGTTCTTGAGAAAATTATCGATACATCTAGTACAATGTCTATACTATTTGATAACATATAGCGATAACTGTTATAGTAAGAAAACGTACGAAATCTACTATCATATATCTATATGATAACAGATTTCGTATATATATATATATATATATATATATATATATATATATATATATATATATATATATATATATATATATATATATATATATATATATATATATATATATATATATATATATATATATATATATATATATATACCATATGGTATAGAGTATTATAAACCGGTCACAATATTTTAAATAAAATTTACGTTTTTTATTTTAATTTACAATTGTGTTACTTATTGAAAATAAAAAAATTGCTTTACTTGCAAATAATGAATATAATTTGACTATGCTGGTTTTTTTTGTCTGTGGGAACTGGTTTGAATACCAGGGTAAACTAACGACACGCTCGCGGCGTCGCTGGGTAAACTACTACTTTTATACCCTTTTTCAGCACCTTTCGGATTATTTTAAAAAAAGAGAGATAGCCTATGTTTGACGCTTGCCTCATTAACTATTTTCCTGAGAAAATTCATTCATTCTATCTCTCTAAATCTACTATCATATATCTATATGATAACAGATTTCGTATATATATATATATATATATATATATATATATATATATATATATATATATATATATATATATATATATATATACCATATGGTATAGAGTATTATAAACCGGTCACAATATTTTAAATAAAATTTACGTTTTTTATTTTAATTTACAATTGTGTTACTTATTGAAAATAAAAAAATTGCTTTACTTGCAAATAATGAATATAATTTGACTATGCTGGTTTTTTTTGTCTGCGGGAACTGGTTTGAATACCAGGGTAAACTAACGACACGCTCGCGGCGTCGCTGGGTAAACTACTACTTTTATACCCTTTTTCAGCACCTTTCGGATTATTTTAAAAAAAGAGAGATAGCCTATGTTTGACGCTTGCCTCATTAACTATTTTCCTGAGAAAATTCATTCATTTCAGTCAAGGAGTTTAGATATTTCATTCTCACTATATACTAAACATAAATAAGTTTCACCCACTGTTTCAATCTCCTAGGGTATGATTTTTTAAAAAGTAGCCTATATTTTACCCTGCGTCTTCAACAACCTCCTTAACGAATTTCATCTAAATCGGACCAGTAGATTATCCGTGAAAACATAACAGATAGAAGAGATTTTTGCATTTTTATAATAATAATATTAATGAGTACGGATATGTCTAATACAATGTCAACTATGTAATAACAGATGGCGCTACGCGTTCCACAAAACGTAGTGACATTTGCTGTCATATAGCTTATATAAAATTTTATAGACCGGTCAAATGTATCTTTAATAAATGTTATGCTTATTTTATTTTATAATTATTTAATTTAGTAATATTGAAACAAATATAGCTTAACTCGTGAACTATCGACATAGTTTGAATGTTTTTTTTTTTAGTTTTATTTTTCCGCGGGAGTTGTGTTGCATATCAGGATGAAAACTATCCCATATGCTGCTATAACCTCTAAGCTAACATACAAAAATTCATTAATTTCGACCCGGTAGATATACCGGGATAAAAACTATCCTATATGTACCTTTGGACTATAAGCTATCACTATACAAAAATTCATTCATTTCTATCCAATAGTTTTTGCGTGATTGACGAACAAGTTAACAGACGGACAGACAGACAGACAGACAAAAATTATATATATATATATATATATATATATATATATATATATATATATATATATATATATATATATATATATATATATATATATATATATATGTATATATATATATATATATATATATATATATATATATGTATATATATATATATATATATCTATATATATATATATATACATATATATACATATATATACAAATTATATTTAAGGTTTTTTATCTATTCCTTATTTTACTGTCACTACGCTAATTGCATAAGCGTTGTGATTTAAATTTATGAAGGTATTAGTAATTTATAGTCAACAGTTATTACATAGGTATGGAATACATAATAGAGCAAAATAAATTGTCATAGTAAAAAAATATTATATTATATTATTAAAAACATAACACATTTAAAATAAATGTTTTGGAAATTGAAATTGGTAATGATATTCGGCAGTTTACAAGAGGTTTTTTACCATGGGTAATAGGTACCGAGAGTAAGCGTGGGGAAATATGTCAAGAGGTATAAAATTCTACGCCATCCAACGTTGCATTTGACCGACTTACAAGTCATAGTTCCAAACAATGTAATAAATATAATATTAAATTAATATTCTGTGGCATTAAATATTATTGTTATATTTTTATATGCTTTGTGTGTGTGCCGCCCCCCTATAAACAACCTCTTGGACTTCTCAACTTATGTAATTAATTGTCATGATTTCTTTTTAAAAATAAATAACATATCAAGCAAGTAATTAAATTTCTAAACTACATAAATTTGATGAAATTATACCCCCCAGTTCAAATTTCATTCACCTTTTTTGTTGTGTAGTGTGTCCTGATTCACTGACCGATTCACCGTCGCTAAGCTGAAACTATTGAAACAAGAAGCATGATTTCTGGTGAATAAGAGTGTTTTATAGCGCAAGCGCTCACGTAAAAAGGATTTTTGGAAATTCATACCCAAAGAAAGTTGACAGCTTGTATGAAACTCTGCCGAGCAGAGCCCGGTCACTAGATATTTTTATGAATTTAATGTACTCGTATTTCTAATGCATTATTTAAAAATACATATTTATTTCTGCACTTTTACACGTATTTAAATTTTAACTGTTAAATTACATATGTATCTACTCCTCTGTTCCTATAATTATCATGCGTGAAGTGAGATCATTTTTTTTCATTCACAAATGAATATAGTGATATATTATTATGACTTTAAAAGATAAATTTGTACTATTACAATTAAATAGTAAAATATTCAATTTTTATATTTCTTTATATTCTCTGAAAAAGATACTAATACTAAGAAATAAAAATTAACATATAAAAAAGGAATAATTTACTATTACACACAAGAAGTAGTATTTATCACATAAACATTGTTTTTTTGTCTAGCTTCACGCTGTATCCTACACACAGCAGGGTAGGCAGAGGGTACCAAATGTTAAAACACTCTGTTCACGCCAAATTCTAGAGACATCGCGTTGTTGTGAACTTAACGCCGCATTTTGCCAGAGCGAAGAAACATAAAATATTTCAAATCCTCGAGTGTCAAACTCATAACCAGTTAGTTAGTCAGACTATGCGCCCTAGCGCCATGACTCGTACGAAATTGAACATTGGTTTCTATGCGGAAATCGAACCTGTACACTAAGAAACCCGGGATATATAGTATCTTAATGTAAATACATTTTTCCGTAAAACAAAACACAGCGTCAATAAATTCTACAGAAGTTTTGATTTATTAGATTTGATATTTATTTTATAATTTTGTTATTGTAATCATTATTTCAAAGTAACGTATTCTCGAAAGGAATATTAAGCTCGTTAACCAGATTTTGTCAATTCTAAACGCTTAAAATAAACTCACTTATTACTTAACCCTTAAAATGCTTAAAGCGCTAGATAACTGTTTCTTTTTTGTTTGTTTCAGTTACTGTATCTCTGAATATTACGTTGCTCGCTTGCAGTACTCTTGGACTCATCGCCTGCGTTCTACTAGTATTTGGAGTGTACAAGGTAAATTTGCTTATACCTAGTTAGGTCATAAGTTCTGTCACACAATAGAAACTTTTCAATTATGCAATACTGGCCACAAAAATGTTTCTTAAATTTGAATTTAGAATCTTTTGCCATAATAAGAATGTATATTTTTTCATATTTGGCGTATTAATAAATATGGAGTGGACGCTTAAAAAGACTGTGTAGCGGTTATCGCGCTACATCGATGTGGTTACGCGCCAACTCAGATTTTTGATATACTAAAAATGAATTTAACCAAATAATTCATAAAGCGTACCATCAAACGGTATAATGAGGACTCCAGTTTGGAAGATAGAAAAAATCGTTCTCGCTCTGTTAGGACGCAAGCAGTGATAAAAGCTGTGAAGACGCTAATCCAAAGAAATCTCATACGCAAGCAGAAACTGTTATCCCTTCAAATGGGGTTAAGCAGAGCCACGGTCAAAAGGGTGCTGAATGACGACCTAGAGCTACGAGCCTATCCTAGAAAAACAGGACATCGTTTAGATGCCCGTCTAATGGACATGAGACGGAAGAGATTCCGCATTTTGTTGAAACGGTACGCGGGAAAAAAACATCGTCAAATTCTCTTTTTGGTCAAAAAATACTGTAGAGGAGAGATACAATAAACAAAATGGTAAGGTGTACGCCCACAGCAGTGAAGAGGCCAGCAACCGTATTACACGTGTCCAACGAGGTCATTTTTCATCCTCACTCATGGTTTGGTTATGAATCTTATATTGGTGCTTAACTGAGGTACATTTTTGTGGGAAAGGCGTAAAAACAAATGCGATTGTGTATCAAAATACAGTCCTAGCGAACCTTGTGGAACCAGTTTCTCATACAATGTTCAATAACAGACGCTGGATATAACAGTAAGATTCTGCACCAGTGCATAGAGCGAAAAACACGCAAGCCTATCTAGCGGCGCGCAAAATTGACTTCATCCGGCACGAAGATTGGCCTTCCTCCAGTCCAGACTAAAATTCGTTGGATTACAAAATATGGCAACACTTAAAGTAAAAGGCCTGCTCAACACGCCATCCTAGTGTGGAGTCACTCAAGGCATCCTTGATAGAAGCAGCTGCCGATATTGAGATGAACCTCGTACGTGCTGCTATAGACGACTGGCCACGCAGGTTGAAGGCCTGTGTACAAAATTGGAGCGGAGCTCATTTTGAATTATATATAAATAAGAATTCATGTTATATTACGTTTCTTTTGATATAAAAAAGATTACTCTTAAAACAAACATATCTGAATTATTTCACAATAAAAATGTGACAAAACTTACGACGCGACTAGATATATTAACAAAACTTTTTGTTGTTGTGTAGCTGTTAATCCTGAGCAGGCTTTAATTGACTTTCGAAGAGTGGAATACTTGACGAAAAATCACAATAGACCAACTAAAATATAATGAATCCGGAGAAGCGTGATGTGTATTATTCATATTAGGAACAACTGAGAAGAAACTGTAGTGGTCTAAAATACAACAAATATGGTGAAACTACTAATGAAGTATCATAGTAGTTTAGCTAAGGTGTGAGACCGTTCAACGTGATAGGTATTTCCCATTGAAATACATAACAATTTAAGATCTCGAAAATTTAATGAATAACCACGATTGATCAGCCAAGCTATAAAAAATGAGTTAATGTCATTACTAAAAATTGCTAAATATGAATGGCAGTTTTCGTGGATAAGAATTATCAAATATTGACGTCGTTGTGGCGAAATGATAGGCCAAGAAGGAATGGCATGGGACATCGTCTAATGTGGATTCGATCTCCATTTAATGAAATGGTTATATATAAATTATTATTATATTTTTCACCCTGGAAAGATAAAGCGCAGCGGTTAGTATACAACACCTCGTTAGCATACAATATACAATACCTCGAATTGGTGTAAAAACGGAGGATGGAGTTTCACTAGGTTATTTTCCTAAACTTTAAGTTAGATCGTCCTTATATTGTGCGTTATATCTGATTAAGTCTCAGAGACAAGAAAATTATTACGTTAATTATAACATTTAGCTTAAGTGTCAAAGTGAATATTATATTTAGAAAATAAAAGGTCGACGTTATAAGAATGAATATAGTCGTTAGACGAACAGCGTTTGACTGTAGACACGATGGTTTAGGGATCGATTCCCACTTAAAGGAATAATTTTATTTAAATTTTTACTCCTTCGCTCTGATAACAAAGACAAAGGTAGGTATTGAGTTTGGTCACTCAATACGCTTGAGACACTCTCTAATGTCTTAATATGGGGCGCAAAGTGTCGGAATGTCTTGACAAGGGGTCCTGTCTGAAAAGCGTGAAATGGAAAATAATGCTCTTCTTCAATGAAATAATAAAAAATGGTGTCTTTACTAATCATAACTGTTATAACTTTGGGCTCAAGTTTCAATGTCAACGTAGTATATAGAAGTGGTATGATGTGTAAAGTCATGTGGTCTACACAGACGGAGCTTCAACTATTATTAATAAGTATTTTCATTCCGTATAAGAATTAATACTTAAAAAATAAACCTCAAACAGAGTTAAATTAAGTCGTAGTGGCGCAATTTTATTTAAATTTTCACTTCTTCGTTCTGGTAATAAAGACAAAGCGCAGTATAGAGTTCCACCACACAACATGCAATGTCTCAATTTAGAATTGGAAAAAGAGGATGAAATTTCGTAAGGAAATTATGTATCTTTTATAGCTTGAAGAAGTTTGCGTGGATTTAACAACAAAAATACTAGATCAGTTTAAACATTTCTTTCACCTTTAGAAAGCTATATTCACACTGAATATTAAATACTCTAATTATTTCCAGAAACAATTACGAATCAGTACTTAAACTTGAAGAATGTAACATAAGGTATTTAAAAATGGTCATAAAATGTCTTTCACTGATCTGAGCATCGATGATAGAACCTTTAGCGAAATTAAAACCTTAATGATTTTTCAGATTTTTCTTTCCTTTTTTATTGATAATAGTGTTTTTATTTTAAACTATAAATTTAAACACTCTTATCAATAACAAAACATAAAAAAGTTGAAATATCATTTCGTTTTTTAGTTTCATTAGGTAATTTTTCAAAGTCGAAATCGCGATCCTTTAATTTCCTTCAAAAATTTGATCGAATGAAACAAAAAAACGGCTCGATGGATTTAATCGAAACCTTGTGGGGTTTTTGTGAATATATTGAACTGTAAAACGCACAGTCAATATTACCAGTTTTCTTGATATATCCAACTTAGTGCCTGATTTTCTCAAAAGCCACAAAAGTCCGTTTTTTAATGATTTTTAAAATTAATGTAAAGAAGAAGAATATATTTTTTTCAAAAATCTGCAGCTGGTTTTAATGAAAAATTTACTGAAGACTTTAAAATACTCCTCACATTTCTTGTGCGATCAACGGTTACTGAGCTATTTATGGTTAAAGACAAATAGACCCTTTTCCAGTCAGAGTTCGATATGTCAGCGAGAAGTATGAATCGAATTTTTATCAACAGCAAGTTGAAGATAGATAAACATATATTCATAAGGATATAGCTGAACACGTCGCTTAAAAATAATATTATTATTTTCCATCTTAAGATCTCAAAACTAGACGTTTTTATTTCAATGCGACTATTTTTGAGGAAAATACAGCCACTTAGAAAACGTCAAAAAATTTGACGTTTTCTAAATTTTTCCGATTCTTCAATTATTTCCGCTAGTGTATTTTACATTTTCTTTGGTTCCAACCAACCAACCAACGTTCGATTCCATTAAAGTTGGGCAAATTTTCAAAACTAAATATAGCTGTAAAAGGTGTCTACGCCATTGAGTTTCAATAGGGCTTGTCGTTGAACGTTTCTATAGTCAAACCTGAATCAATATCATAAGCTTAACACAATCTTTACTTTATATTTCCATAAATATAAATTTAGTATTTCAACAACTACAAGCGATGTTTGAAATGAAATTAAAAGAAACGAAATACTATATCGACGTATATGTGAGTTATTTTAATATGTAATTTTCTATTTCTTTAACTATGACTTCAAGTATGATATAAGAAACCAGCAAAAATGGAAAGCAAATTAGAAATTTCTTCTCGTAGAATGGTTCAACTTTGTGTAATCATGAAAAGGAAAATTGTGCACGTTATATCATTTATATGGCATCTACTGAAAAATGAAATTTGTTTCATTCTTTATTTTTAGTTTTGGATGGCAACGAAAATAGAAAAATTATATTTCACAACCAGGATAAAAGTTTTGAAATTCCATTTGTAAGCTGTTCAAAGTGAAATACTCTTTAACTGGTTTTGTTTTAGACATGGATTTTGAAAATTATTTTATTACAAAGACAGAATGATTGAAGACATTCATTTTTAATAAATTTTGTAATTATCTCAAGATATTATTTTAAGGGCAAGTTTCTTTAAGATCGAATTTGAGACACTCCTTATTGCGTGTCGGAATTCAACGCAACATGAATGTTGCTGAAGCAAGAAAATGAAAATTTAAATATAACCGTACCATCGTAGAGAAAATGAACCCATAATCAAAACGTTTAGTTCAGACGTTATCTCACTGTGCCAGAATATCTAATATTGAATGACTGTTATTTGTCAACGAAAAATATCCAAAAGCTCAAATGGTCACACATTTCTTCGCCAGATTATCCACATGTTTAATTCTTATATGTCAATGAAAAATGCCCATTACGCTGAGCAATTTTATATGGTTCTTCACTTGATGTTACAGATGTTTAGTTTTTATAGGTCAGAGGAAAATTTTAATCTCGCTAAACAATTATTTTGAGATTTCATTGCTTTTTTTCTTACAGTTTAGCTAAGGTTTTGAGATATACAACAAAAAGTTTTATTCGAAGATGTTCACTAGATTAAAAAAAATGTTCACTTATAAATAGATAACACACACAAGCAAAATTTTAATAAATTTAAGTTTTATTACGGTTTTCACATCCCTCTAAATTATCTCTTCGTAAATTTATTCAATGTAGAGACACAGTTACTTAATATTTTATTTCAAGAGAAAAGTTTCTTTTCTTTTTTGTTTCAGCTAGGTAGTTATAGATAAGCTAGTACCTAGCGTCAAGGTATTCCATCCTTCACCTGAAATGAAGGCATTGGAGCGGAACTCAACGCCACATTTTGCCTTTGGCAACAGAAGAAAATTTATATTTATATACTGGCGGCCCGATCGCGGCTTCGCCGCGTGGTCTAGCAGGCTATTTCGGTATATTGCAACCGTCGGTAGTGAATTTTCGAAAAATAAAATAGTCTACGTTTAACCTTGAATTATCAACTATATTTGTGATAATTCAATACAAAATTCATTACAATCGGTCAAGCAGTGTAGATTTATCATATAAACTTTCACCCCCTGTATCAACCCTTTAGAGGTTGATTTTTGGGAAACTAAATAGCCTATGTTAGACCCAGTCCTTTTTACTACTTTCATTCTAAATTTCATCTAAATCAGACCAGTAGATTAGCCGTGAAAGCGTGACAGACAAACACGCAGACATTCGCATTTATAAAATAAGTATGGATAATTATTCCCCAGAGTGAAAATCTAATACGTTACAGTCAGACGCTACCAGACTGCGCCACTGAGGCGTTAAGTACTTAAATCTATTTAGTTGAGGCAGACAAAAGTGTTCCTCAAAATGTAAACAATACTTAAAATAAAACTTATAATCTTCTTTAAAAGTCAGACAGTTCGCAACTGCGCTACTATGAGTAGCTTTAACTTTGTAAACTTTATTTTTTTTAATTTAAGTAATCATTCTAACACATATTGAAAAGACTTATAAATAACAGTTGAAGCTCCATTTGCGTGGACCTCAGGCCTTTATATATCGTGCTACTTACAGATACTACGTTGACATTGAACCTTGAGCCCAAAGGTATAACAGCTACCATAAGTAAAGACACATTTTTTTTTACTATTTTACTATAGTAAAGAAGATATTTATTTCAGTTTCACACTTTTTTAGAGAGGACCTAGTGTCAAGACATTCCGTCTTCCACTTTACGCCCTTTTAAGTGAGACGTTGCATGTTGTGTGGTGGAACTCTACTCGTATACCGAGCTTTGTCTTTATTACCAGAGCGAAGAAATGAAAATTGAAATAAAATTATTCCACTGAATGAGAATCGAGGGATTGATTCATCCATCGTGGTTACAGTCAGATGCTATTCGTCCAACGACCATATCTAATACATTTTGAAAAAAAATATTAAAAATAGTTGAAACCTATATTTGGCGTGGACCCTATATTTTCTATATGCTACATTCACCTTGAAACTTAAGCCTACAGTTATAATTAACGTAATAATTATTTTGTCTCTAAGACTATTAGATATAACGCACAATATAAGGATGATCTAACTGAAAGTTTTCTGTCGGCAGAGGAAAAGAATCTAGTGACACTCCTCCATCCTCCGTTTATATTCCAAATCGGGGTATCGTATATTGTATGTGGATATTAAACGCTACCCTTTATTTTTCTAGGGTCAAAATATAATAATAATTTGTATATAACTATTTCATAAAGTGGAAATCGAATCCACTTTAGACGTTGTCCCATCCCATCACTTCTTGTCCTATCATTTCGCCACAACGGCGTCAATATTTGATAATTCTTATCCACGAAAACTGCTATTCTTATTTAGCAATTTTTAGTAATGAGGCACTTACTCTTTTTTTATAGCTTAGCTGATCAATCGTGGTTATTCAATAAATTTTCGAGATCTTAAATTGTTATATATTTCAATGGGAAATAGCTATCACGTTGAACGGGTTTTTTAGAGAGGCAATTACTCATTTCTCACACCTTAGCTGAACTACTTACTGTACTTCATCAGTAGTTCCAAATCTTTATCTTTTTATATGACAACGCAAAATGCGCATAAAACGCTAAATAAATTTTGTTGAGGAGTCTTTCCCCGTATTTGTTGTATTTTAGACCATTATAGTTTCTCATCAGTTGTTCCAAATCTTTATTTTGTATATAACAACGAAAAAACACATCACGCTGAATAAAATTTGTTAAGGAGTATTCTCCATACTTGTTGTAATTTATCGGGACTGTTATGATTCTTCATGAGGTGTTCCAAATAAAAAAAACACGTCATTGCAAAATACACGTGAGATTGAGCAAATTTTCTAAAGGTGGTTTCTCCTTATATATTATATTATAGTTGGACTATTATAGCTCCTTCATCAGGTATTCTAAATCCAAAAAATAAAATTATGCCAGTTTCTCCGTATTATTATATTTTAGCAGTTCTATTATATTCTACGTCAAATATTCCTCTCAATCACTTTTCGAAATCAAACAAAGCCTAAAGCCTGCTCAGGATTAACAGCACAAAAAGTTTCATTCGAATTTGTCCAGTGGATCAAAAGATGTGCGCGTTCAAACAGACAAACAGACAGACAAAAATTTTAAAAATTGTAGATTTGTATCCTATAAGTATTTTCACATCCCACAAAGCAGTCTTTTCGCAAAAATATTCCATGTACAGATACAACTTTTTACAGGTTTATTATAGTATAGATGTAAAAACGTGTTTGTTTATAATTACTATAGTAAGCTATTTATTTATTTTTAATTTATATTCTGATATTTTGCTACAAAGAAAGTGAACTAAATCATAAAAGGAAATATTAAAGAATATTTTTTGTGTGTTTAATTTTATTTACGTATTTTGGCCGCGAAAAACATTTTTTCAGTTTTTTTTCGAAAAATCTATAGCTTTTTCAATTTGTATTATTAAACACATTCCCTCGCTTTGTTTTAGGATATCAAATTCATGCTCCTGCCATGGGTATTCGCTATGGCCTTGGAAACTTCGGTTGAAGTGGTCAACTTGATTTATCTCTTCTATTTGCAAACTGTAAGTACTAAATTAAAGCTAGAAATATTAAATATTTAATTATATAAAAGGTTTAATAAATAGACATGACAATGAGACATGTAGCTTTCATGGGATTCATTCTTAATTTATAAATTAAATCTTAATTGTTACTTATTTTTAAAAATATCTAGTCATGAAAACATCACTTTATTAAAATAGTAATAATAAAACGGGGCGGCGTCGGATTGTAAACGCCATGGTTGTGGGTTCAATTCCCATTCGGGGTAATAGTTATATTTAAATTATTTTCATTTTTCGGGTGGAAAGTCGAGAATGGAGTGTCTTGGTACTAGGTTCTATCCGACTATGCGGGATTTTTATTGATATAAATACTCGAAATTATAATCTATAGCAAATATTTTCAGATATCAGATTCAGTAAATTGGAGATCATGATCAGAGCTTAGTGAACTGAAAGACCTCAAAATAGAATGTGTCCATTTTAGCTTCGAAAGCTTGAAATTTAAGTTTTATAAAGGGGTTTTTACCAAGTTTTTAAGTTGAATTACGAAGAAATTGTCACAATGCCACTCCATGATACACCATTAATTTATATTTTACTTTATATTTAGTCCCAGAATATGCAGTATATTAGTACACATCCAATTTTAATATCGAATAATAACAATTAACTAGAGCAGAGCGGGTTAAAAATTAAATTATAAATATATGTCAGTGAACAGTGTAGAATTTTTACAACATTTATTTATCAACTAGCGGCTGCCCGCAACTTCGTTTGCGCGAACTTTCTGATTATAATACACCTACTACTTTTATTGCTGCCTTACATTGAAATGTGGAGTCAAAATTATAATACCGAATTCGAGACCGGTTGCATGTCAGGATTTAACGCCTTACTTAGTTTTAATGAAGAAATTGAAAATTTAAATATAGCCGTATCGTCGAAGACAATTCGAACCCATAATCAAAACGTTTGGTTCAGATGCTAACTACGCCAGAATGTCTTAATATTCAATGACTTTTATTAGTTAACGAAAAATATCTAAATGCTCAAATGGTCAACTACGTTTCTTCACCATATTATCCACATGTTTACTTCTTATATGTTAATGCAAAACGTGATGGGGATCACTTTGAACAATTTTGACAAGGCTACTTTGAATAAAACTTATAGCTTTCTTTTAGAGTTAGACAGTTCACAAATGCGCCACTACGACTTAATTTAACTGTTAAAGATATTTTTTTTAAGTATTAATTCTTAAACGTATCGAAAAACTTATTAATAATAGTTGAAGCTCCATTTGCCTGGACCTCATGACTCTATACATCATACTATATCTATATACTACGTTGACATTAAAACTTGAGCCCAAAGTTATAACAGCTATGATTAGTAAAGACACCATATTTTATTATTTCATTATAGAAGAGTATTTTTTTTGTTTCACGCTTTTCCGACAGGGCCTCGTATCAAGACATTCCGACATCCACTTTGCTCCCCAAATTGGAACATTAGACAGTATCTCAAACGTATTGAGTGGCGGAACTCAATATCTACCTTTGGTTTTGTTACCAAAGTGAAGAAGTAAAAATTTAAATAAAATCATTCCTCTGAGTGGGAATCGATCCCACAACCATCGTGTCTACAGTCAGACGCAGTTCGTCTAACGACCGAATTTATTTTTATATCGTGGACCTAACAATTTCTATATACTATATTCACTTTGAAACTTAAGCCCAAAGTTATAATTAACATAATAATTTTCTTGTCATCATTTGTATACTGATATCTACCGGGTAGAAATTAATGATTTTTTTTTAATGAAGTTAGCTTAGAGGTTAGAGCAACATTTTGGATAGTTTTCATTCTGGTATTCAAAACAACTCCCGCAGAAAAATAAAATTTAAAAAAGACTTTCAAATTATGTCGATAGGTCACGAGTGAAGCTAATTTTGTTTCAATATCACTAATTAAAATAATTATAAAATAAAATAAGCATAACATTTGTTAAGGATACATTAGACCGGTCTATAAAACTTTTGTATATTCTATATGACAGCAGATATCACTACGTTTTCTGCAACGGGTAGCGCCATCTGTTATTATATAGTTGACATTGTATTAGATATATACGTACTCATTGATATTATTATTATAAAAATGCATAAATATTTGCATAGGGGGTCCATGATGGAATGCTTGCCCGTAGCGATCCCCGCCAGCCCTACTTGTTAGGGCTGCAGAGTTCCATCCGTACACCACGTACACCAGGGCACAGTATGTTAGGGCGTCCCCCCGAGGCGACGCGCACCAGCGCGTCCCCGTTGGTGTGAGAAGTGGGGAGGGGGGAGTAGACGAGTGCGGCGTTGGGGACCGCCACCCGACACGCCATGTCCGAGACGGCGGGAAGTGGAGGACGGAGCTACAAATAGCTACGTGGAATGTAAGAGGAGGGATGGAACAGAAGATGAATGAATTACTAGATGTGATGGATGATAGAGATCTGGATGTGATCTGTGTGACTGAGACCAAGAGGAAGGGCAGTAACACTACCGATCTGCCGGGCAGTCGCGTAGCTCTCTGGGCCGGCGTACCAGAGAGTGATCGCGGGTGTCAGGGGGTAGGTGTGTTACTGTCCTCTCGATTGGTGAGTGCAATGGTGGAATACAAGGCGATCAACCCGAGGCTCCTTTGGGTTCGCTTTAAGCTGGGGATAACAAGATTATTCTTGTTAGCGGCCTACGCGCCAGTATCCTCAGCTCTATCAGGCGAGCTAGAGGAGTTCTGGGAGAGTGTCAGGGAAGTTCTAGGTAGCGTAAGAGCGAATGAAAAGTTAATAGTGTGCGGTGACTTGAATGGATGGGTCGGAACCGAGCGGATCGGTTACGAGCTTATATTAGGGAAGTACGGTGATAGGAGAGTGAATGAGGCTGGTAAGCTTATTTTGGAACTTTGTAAGGAGAAGAATTTGTTTGTGGCAAACACGATGTTTGACCACAAACAAATTCATCGTATGTTTAGCAGAGATGGAAGGTATGATATGGATGTTGAAAGGCGTATTGCTGCCGGTAACAGGGTTAACGGTGCCCTCGCTGCGTTGATGCGACGGCGGAACGTGAGCATAGCCGCACGTTTAGCTGTGCACAATGCATTGCTGGTACCGACGCTGCTATACGGCAAGATGAATGCTGTGGAGATGAGATCTCTTCGAAAGATGTGCGGAGTCAGCTTAGCTGACCGAATCCGCAATGAAGAGATACACAGAATGGCAGGTATTAGCGAGAACGTCATAGTAAGAATGAAGAAGGGCGTGCTCAGGTGGTTTGGGCACGTCGAGAGGATGAGTGATGGAAGAATGGTAAGAAAGATTTATGAAGCAAAGGTGAGTGGTAAGCGAGGCAGGGGGAGACCTCGGTTGACCTTCGAAAACACAGTATCGATGATACTGGAGGAAGGTCACGTAAAAAGCATGAGGACCCCCCGGAGGGCGTGTATGAAGAGGTTAATGACTGTGGACGAGGCGAAAGAAGTATGCAGGGACCGTAGCGTTTGGCGCTCCGTTCTCTCTGACTACCCCGCAAGGGATGCAGCGTGAAGCAAAAATCTGTATCTCTTCTATCTGTTATGTTTTCACGGGTAATCTACTGGCCCGATTTAGATAGAATTCGTAAAGAAGATTGTTGAAGACGCAGGGCCAAATATAGGCTACTTCAAATCAGATCCTAGGAGGTTGAAACAGTGGATGAAACTTATGAATGTTTAGTATATAGTGAGAGGTGTTTAATAATTTTACGGAATATCCTAGTACAGATGGAACTATATGCTTAAAAGGAGGTTCCAATCACTATATAGGTTGATGTAAGAAACTTGTTTTAATAAAGACATATATATATATAATTATGTCTCCTGTTACTCCTTAAAGCTCATATTGTAAATAACTTGAATTCGTGTAATTTAAATAAATCTTGAAAAATATATAAGCTAATAATAATGACCTATATTAAGATATTTATAATTCTAATGAGGCTTTGTAATGGGATACAAGCCTATTGAGACTGGGCGTTCACTAAATCGATGCTAAGGAATAATTAAACATTCCATTTTTTTTAACGCGTTATGTTTTATTTTATTGTTGATACTTGAAAAGCAAAAAACAGCATATATTTCTGTTTGGGTAAAATAAAACTTATGGCGGTACATAATTTTTCTATATGTAATTTTTTTAAATCGTTTCGAATTTAGTCGCACAGTATATAAAACATTTGAAAGAAATAGGAAATAACCAGCGGAATAAACATATTATGTAGATTATCTCTGTTTATTTTAAATACCATAGGTGCTTAACGGTAAAAACGCAAATACTTTAATATAGCAAATAATAAATAAATCGTAACAGATCGTCAGTTAAATTATTTTAATTATATTTACTAGGTACACGTTCATCTTATTTTATTTGACATTTCCAATAGGAAAATCGCGTTTTAATAAACGTCTATTAGATTGACAGTATATTAGAACTTAAATGACTTTAGTTAATTAGTTGCATATGCTTAATTAATTTATAATTACGATGTAGTCTTAAAAATTATAACAGTTCTTATACAATCAATAAATTTAACATGGTTCCTATATGATCTTACTCTATAAATTGAAAATTTTAAAAGCATGATTTTAATCTTATTAAACGTGTTAATATCTTGCTGTTATTAGAATATGATTGATTATATGTAAAATATAATTAAATATTAATTATTAAAATACGAATTAAATTAATAAACATATGATTATATGTAAAATTTCATTTTCCTCTTTTGGTCAAAATGTCAGTTTCTTTGGACAAATCGTGGCATTCAGTTCTCAATAAATAATAACTCGATATTAGGGGGAAAGTGAGTTTTTATCTGACTACCCCACTATGAGGGAAAAATCATGTAGCAAATTTTCAATTTTCTTATAAATCATAGGTCACATTTTATAACAGCATAAATATTTATTTGTACGTTGGTGTCTACTAAGATACATCTATAGCCTACACGTTTGTAAATGTACTAGACTAGAAGGCAAAGTAAAATTTCAGAGCCAAAAGAATCAGCACGTAATCCTTTTTGAATTTAAAGATTTGAAGTAGGACTTTAATTTATCCACTTAAAGTCCTTCTTTTATTCAGCAACCACCAATACTCTTGCTGTTTAGGCTATATCTTTTTAGTTGCCTTATTTTTTCATTAAAACCTAAGAACATAAATAATTACTATACTCCAAATAATAGGTCATAATTTTATTTCGCCAACCCGCGTTTTCGCTTATGTAATTGTAATTGTTTATATTTTTCGTACAAATTTTCATCTCCTATTTCAGTCCTTTAGGGGTTTACCCTCTCTTTAGGGGTCTTAGATTTTTTATACACATGCGTTCTCTTTTTTTTACGACGCTGGAAAATGCTTTTTGACCGTCCGTATGTATGGTATGGGCATGTGCCTTGACAGGACGGATGTTACTGTGGAGCTCATCAGTTAAAACCCGAGCATCAGCTAAAACCTAGCGAAAACCCTCTCCACCTACACAGGATCCCTCACGCAGTCTACGAAGACTCGGTGGACGGTGCGTCTACTGCGGGCCTAAAACACTTTCAAGTTACTCCAAAGTTTGTTTCAGGGCACCTGCTGCCTTAATGAGCCGCCGAGGAATAACTATTATCCTCCCACAGTATCTCATATAGGGTAGAGGGTGATGGAGTTGCACGTACCGCCTTCTCCTACCCCCTGACGACGACGGCGGTGAGGGACTGCATCTATCCACGATGGCATCAGCCCCGCGGCTCCTTCATTGCAATAAATGACTCGCAAAGGGAGACGATAGCAGACCATTTTCTCTCACTCTAGTGAGAGATCCCTACCTACTATAGTTAGCAAGGCGTGGCAGCTCAAGGGAGGCCAGAGCGTAATACACCGAATCTACGGACACATTACACTCGAGTTACGCTGGCGACATCTCCCAACGTACAATCTAATGCAGGAAATTGCCGAAACAACCATACTCCGTCAGCACCTGCACCAATCTGAACATTAGTACCCAAAATCCTCTTGATCCAAAGCTCTCAGTGGGGGCGGACCGTCTTTAGCGTCAATAAGCTTGCCGCCGTAGACCCCAGGTACACTCCCCATCATCGAATCAGAGTTTCAACCGCTCTTCTCCTGGTGCGCACGATATACTGCCTAGGTGATCCCCCGCCTCGAGACCACTTACTCGGGTAGAATGTTAATGAAAAATGGGGTGGTACATGACGCTGTACGAATAGTTTCATTACCTATTTTAACCCTTTAATTTTTTGTTAAAGTGGGATACTTTAACAAAAAAATATTGACCCTGAGTTAAACCATTTTCATTTGGAATACCACCCAAATCGGGTTGGTGGCTTAGCCGTGAAAGCGTAACAGACAGACAGATAGATATCAGTATGGATAACTTATACGTAAAGGCAAAGAAAGCTTATAATTTTTTCACTGTTATAACAACTTAAAGATTATATTTAAAATTATTTCTCCACTCTGATAAGTCAGTGTGGTGTTGTGTTGCCTCATTCAAAACGTTTCTCCAGTGTGAGCAAGAAATGAAGGAAACAGAGAGGCTGACCTGAGACCTGGTCTTCTCTGTCAGCTGCTTCTAATAGGACAAAGCTTAAAGCTAAAAATGAAGGTATAATAGAATATATTCTATGAATATTAATATTTTCCAAAATTATATTTAAAAAAAAAAGGTTTACAGGTGCACTCTGTGTATTATGAAAACAGTGTACAAATCTAGTGGAGTTTTTTTCTGTAATTCAAAAGATGAAAACCTTGACACGTAACTGACAAACATGTGGTACGAAAAATATAAAAGCTTTAATACACATAGTTAATTTATATATTTCTAATATAACCTTTTATATATATCAAAAACATTTCTATAAAACGTATAAAAAATTTAATAAAATTAAATAATAATAATAATAATTCATAGAGAGGTCTAAATACCGCTTCTCTTAAAAATCGTCCAATCTTGCTGAACCTCTTAAAACTTTTATTATTTTTGCATGTATAAATATAAAGTGTGTATTTACAACGAAATTAAAACAATTTAGCATTCCATTCTGTCTAAGTTAGTATAACAGTTTTTAAAGCTTAACGGTAAAAACCCACCGGCTTATAATGAAATATCACTTCATGTGCATAGCGCTATATAAAGAGATATTAAGCTCTGCGGTTACTTTTTGCTACTGTACTTTACACGGCCGGCTACAACACGCGTTTTATCGCATAAGTTGCAGCGAAACGGTGTCAACCTTGTTATTGAGAGTTGTGCAGTTTGCTCAATTAATAAGTTACGTGTACTGGCTATAGCAAAATATTTAAAATTAAATAAAGACAAAAATGTATATATAAAAATAATCTATACTGCAACATATAATCATTTGAAATTAGATAGAAGAGGAATCCTATTTGAGTAAGGTTGGTATAATTAAAGAACTAGTAGGAATCACTATAATAATGTAAAGCAATTAATTTCCCTCGTATGTTCTGAAACTGAAGACCATAGAGTTATAACTTTACAGTTTCCTTATGTACATCCCGTAAAAGACGAGGAATACATGAAGACAAAAATAAATAAAAATAAACGATTCAATGATATTTGCTTTTACAGTGAGATACTGAGAACATTTTAAATAATTACGTAACATGGCCAAACCCTTTCTGCTAGAGACCATTAATAAACGTGTACATGTAGAGACTTTCCATTTTCAGAATTTTTTTACGATATAACAGCAGTGCTACGTTTTTGTATCCGTTAGGACAGTAGCCTCCAGCTATAATAAAAAAAACATTGTAAAAGGTTTTATTACTTCTTTTTTAAATAGAAAAAATGGTAAAATTTCAACTTAAAAGTGATGGGATATTTTTGAAACAAACAAAATCTCTATCTGTATATCTGTATACGGTAAGTTGCCACTTTTTGGTTTCCACACAGAAGAAACGTGGTTATATGAACATTAATTCTACAAATATTTAGATTTCAAATATGGATGCTCTCACTTAGTTGGTAATACTCAATGCTAGCTCGGAACTGTGCGCTTTTGAACTATCTCAACTACAAACAAACTAAATTTGTTACTATACTAAACAAAATAAATTTAATATTTTTTTGTTCTCAAGATAAACTAATAATTTAGAAAGCAATTATAATTCTTATTTTAAAATTTTATTTATTTTTCTGAAGTAAATTGTTCAAGTTACTTGTATTACACAGGGCAACACCCTGTCCACGACCACTTTTATGCTTGTCCTGTCTGTAGCACAAAAAACCGGGAGGAAGAAATTGGGAGTTAGTTTCGTTTCGCAAACGGCAATGATATCAATAGATAAGACACTCACCGCTAGATCCATAAGTTCGTAAGTTTTGTTTCGAAGGTCATCGGCGTTCCAGCAGAGGATGGTAAGTTTATTCTTACTAGACATAGTAAGCAAGGTGAGAGGTGACAAGCATCACCTTCACATCGATGTGCAGAATTGATTGTTCGTAGTATTTTAAGTATTTGGTGGGACCGGTAAGATATCTTGATGTCTGTTTTTCTTGTCAGTGCCAAGTTTAGGAATCATCGTAGTTTTATCGTCAGAAACAATACTAGCCCACGATTTTGTTGACAACTTGGACGGGACAGAAAACTGGAATAACTGTGGTGGTTTTCTTTCTTTATCTTTTATTTCTTGTAGTTTTTTCAAGGAATCCAGCCGCATGCTGCATTGACGGTAGTTAGCCGGATGTTTCTCCTTGCAGTTACAGCAGTGGGCGGGCGTGCTACTGTCCTTCTTTGGGCATTGTACACTCAGATGGTCTTCTGTGTATTTGACACATCGTGGTGAAACATTGCAGTTTCTTGCAGCATGTCCCAATCTCTGACATCTAAAGCACTGGGCTTAGTTAGTTGCGCGATCAGAACTTTTCAATCCGAACCACGCAGTTAAAAAGTAAAAAACTATTTTGTCAACAGTTAAATAAAGGCGTAGAGCTTAATCATGCATCATTAACAAACGTGCATGCAGCTAAGCCGGTAAAATATTACTAAAAAAGACAACAATTTTCAGGTTGTCAATTTTAAAAAGTGTTCGTTAGGATTTATTTCCATATTTTTTTTTCAATACACAATAACATACATTAGAGAACATGTATATTTACTAGGGCGTGTGGGAAACAACTTAAAACTACTCTTTACTTTATAGCGTTTGTTTTAGTATATTCTGAATAAAAAACAAATAAAATAATTGAAAAAAAATAAAAAGAACTTAATGGGAGAAATTGCTTATTGAATTATTTAGAAGAAAATAACATTAAAAATATAATATCAGGTTCACGTCCCATAAATCCTCTTAACAGTTGTTATAAAATGTTCCGTGTTTTTATGAAAACAAACCACGTGCATTGTATCAATTAACCATTTTTAAAAGCATATTTTATTCCAGCATTATCATTTCATATGAAGATATTTTTTATATGTCACATAATAACTTTTAACTATTTTTACCTCAACATAAACCTAAATTGTATACAATACTTATATGTACAATTCAGTTCTAAGTATTCCCTAGCATCATTGTGTGATACTCAGATTTTTATTTTTGTTTAATCTTTCTGACTACCTTGCTATGCAGAAAAAAAAGTGAAACTAAAAAAAAGAGCTCGAAGAAAAAAATGTAAGCCTAGATGAAATATTACAAAAAGTTATATTATTTCCGACACCGCAAACACTGCGACTACAAGTTGTGTACCTTAACTAGTTAGGTTACTGGTTGTTAACTTAAAATACATTTTGTAAATAAAATTGCAAAATTTATTTAATACCTACCAAGACGGAAACAGATAAGGCATTTGTACGAGATGATTTGACTGGTGCCCATTTACCTTACTCTTAAGGATAACGTAAAATTAAATCATTTATTTAGGTACACGAATAAATAGACAGTAATGAAGTAGAGTTGGAATACTTCTCATAATTCTTCTCGGGAATACTGACAGTATTTAAAATACTTTCAGATCGTTGTAAAAAACGCTTTGAATTGTACTGTCAAACGCAATGTTTATAAAAGTATGGAAATGAGCTCACTGTCTATCTCACGTGATACTGATCCTGCGGTTCTCTTTTTTACATAAAATACTGAATATATTTGATTACTAATCGCTCACGCCGTTGCCTGCGTATCTACGAAACTTATAATATCAAAAACGATATCCTTATTTCAACTCTTTAAGTGTTGACTTTTGAAAAATAAGTTACCTATGTTTGACCTTGAGTCCTTTCATTTCCATTCCGAATTATATACAAACCGGGTCAATAGATTAGCTATGAAAGCGTAACAGACAGACAGACTTTCGCATTTATTACATTAGTATGGATCTTTGGTGGCAAAAATTAGCGCAAATTATAGCCTACACGATTATATATATTATCAAAAAAATTGTTTAACCTAGAGTTAGATTCCTGTGTTTTTTAAGCCTAATAATTAAAATCCTCAAGTACACTAAATTGTTTTTATGAACTGTCTGGATAGCACTATATATGTATGTATTTACTTTCCATTTAAATGTATGCCAGATACTTTGAAGGCTGCGTGCCGCCGAGTGCTACGGGTATTACAGGATTGAAAGCTTAGAACTCTAGAGCCTTTTGCAGTTTTAGGAATGTACCATACATATATACATGATTTATGGACGATTATAAAAAATGTAACGTATTTTACAATATCTTCTAAATACAATGCAAAGATAAAAGATAAGGTAAGAAGCAAATATGTTTTTCAAATAAATACTACTGTACAAAATAATGAATCATTCTGATGTAATACATACTTCTATCAGATATTGCATTATATTATTGACATGGAATATTGCATATCAAAATACTTAAATAATGATAATTGTGTACAGCTTTGCCTAATTTTTAAGAGCAGTATTAATCTATGTTGTTCAAATGCTAAAATTCCAAGCGAAGCTATTGAAATTTGTAAACGTTAGCACACACAAGTTTTGAAATATTAATGACTACGCAAATTCTATTTTTTTTGCATTTAAAATTTATATACAGTTCCTACTTACTATTTTATTTCATTCGTAAGTAACAGAGAATTATTTATATTGTAAACGTTAGTATTTGATTGTACTTATTAAAAATATATATTTAGTTTATTTCTATATCTTTCTTTAGAAGATTTATGAATATACATTAGCGAAAATAAGTAAAGGATCGAAAAAAAATCCAAATTTTTTGACGGTTTTCAAGGGTCTGTATTTTCCTCAAAAGTGGTCGCGTTGTAATAAAACAACAAGCATTTTAAAGCTTAAAGTTTCTAGTTTTGAGATCGTAAGATGGAAAATATTTTTAAACGACGTGTTCCGCTATATCCTGATGAATACCGAGTGAGAAAAAAAAACGTTCTTTTTTCAGTTTTTTCAGTTCATTTTTTTGGTCTAAAAAGTTGGAACATTTTTTTTCAACATAACCACTATATGGATCGAATAACTTGTTTATCTAGCTTCAACTTGCTGTTGTTAAAAAATCGATTCATATACTTCTCGAGATGAGATATCGAACTCTGACTGGAAAAGGGTCTGTTTGTCTTTAACCATAAAAAGCTCAGTAACCGTTGATCGCACAAGAAATGTGAGGAGTATTTTAAAGTCTTCAGTAAATTTTCCGTAAAAACTAGCTACAGATTTTTGAAAAAAATAGATTCTTCTTCTTTATATTAATTTTAAAAATCATTAAAAAAAGGACTTTTTGTGGCTTTTGGGAAAATCAGGCGCTAAGTTGAATATATCGAGAATACTGGTAATGTTGACTGTGCGTTTTATGGTTCAATATATTCTCAAAAATCTCACAAGGTTTCGATTAAATCCATTGAGCTCAATGGATTTAATCGATCATTTTTATGTTGCATTCGATGAAATTTTTGAAGAAAATTAAAGGATCGCGATTTCGACTTTGAAAAGTGATATAAGCTTATCAATGTGTATTTGTTATCCTTTTAATATTTGTCTGCTAATTTAGTTTTAAGCTTCTTATTAAAGTTTTAGTGAAATTACCTTCTTTATTATTTTTTTTATGTCTTAGATCATTAAACGAGCACAATTACACAGATTAATTTGTTATTACAAAAGAGAAATCTGTTATGATATTGGAGGTATCGTTTATTACCCAATAAAATTGTCGTAAATCTGCAATAACTCACGGAAATATCAAAGTAATAGATTAACGATCTTGGCCTCAATACGAAGAATATTTCATTAAAATGATATTAATTACAATATTATTATTTGTGTTCTTATTTTTTTCATTCTATCTTAAAGTAAAATCTGATATAAGATTTTGGGATAATTTACGACGATCCCTTAACGTTGTGGACTCCGAACTCTGTCGATCTGACCCGTAACAAATTATCCAGGCACTGGCGGATGAACAAAAAAGTTAAATATAATAATCCTCCGAGTGGACATCACACCATGTATCTAATCCTCAAGAAATATGCACTACACTACTATGCCCCCAAGAAATAAATTTATAATTTACAATACTTACCTTATATCTAACGTTATTCACACTATTTATAGACGATTCAATTCTTAATCATAAGGTGCATAACGTAAACATTGAAAGAATATATATTTTTTATTAATATTAATATGAAAAAATAAGAGATATCTGAGAGAAATGCAAGTGATACCGAAGCGGTTGTAGTAGAAGGCCCAAGTTAAGGAGGCTTTAGACATAAATAAGTATGCATGGATTTTGATTTTATATTTCGTATTATCACGGAAAAATTTTTAGCTTTCACCAAAAGGGTTTTGAGGTTTTGTGAATTTGGAAAATGTACTTGATACAGTTTATCATGAAGAATTCGTGAAAAATATCACCCCAGTAAGATGTGATACTACTCTTGTTGGAAACTGTAAAAGGTCTAGTCGTATATCGCCATAATTCACAGCTTCGGTCGGTTCGACATTACATCGAGTGTTTAGATAACAGTAAGTAAGCTATCAAGTGACTTCGAGTTAAAACTAAAGTCCTGGTATTTAAAAGAGAACAAGAAAGTGTAGTGTATAATCATGGTAAATGCAAATATATTATAAGAGGTGCATATTATGTTTAGTACAAATTTAAAATGCGACAAATCTAAAATATCAATAGGCGTATTGCTGCTGGTAACATATTTAACGGTGCTCTGTGACGTAAAGATAGTAAAAATGAAAAAGAACGAGGATAGGTCATTTGGGCACGTCTAGTAGTAGTAGTCTAAATGATAAGAAAGATATATAACTAGTGTCCGACCGAAGGTTCGGTTTCGGTTTCGGTTTCGGCAAAGTTTCGGCAAAAAATGTAGTTTCGGCCGTAGTTTCGGTTTCGGCAAAAAAACTGCCGAACCTTCGGCAATGCCGAAACTACTCACGATTGAGGTACTCATGAATTTTCACGTCGCTTAGATACTTTATACTGAGTGTTTTTATAGCTTATGAACCTAATCTTAAGATATAATAAACGATTTTAATATATTATAAGTTAATGACGAGAATACTATGAACTGCTGACGACAGATTAAATGAACTATCCTTGTTAGTCGGTTACGACTGTGTGTCGGTTTGTGGCTCTTTTCAAGGGGCGAATACCTATTAATTTTGCGAACCTTGGGCTAGTTACTATATTGGATGCTTGACTTATAATTATTACTTAAATATAACCGTTTTCTATATAAATGTTACACAGTATATAGTCTATAAGTTGATATAAATATACATATATCTAATGTAAATCTTATCATAAATTCGCACATAAGTTTCCTTGCAAGAAATGCACAGTTAAGTAAAAGGTTTTCATTTTCGTGAAAAAATATCTATTTACCAAGGGTTGCCAGTCTTAAGTAGATACTGAGGGTCTTGATAACCCACAGGTCCCAGGGCTACAGCTCAAAAACCCTCTATGTAAATCCCTAGAAGCCTTGGGCAAAGAGAACTGGCGTAGGTCTCTAGTACTTACTATTTTTTATTATTTCTATAAGGGGGCAAACTAATAGGAGCACTGTCGGATCGTAAGTGTTTGTCTTCGCTCATGGACATCTGCAACATTAGAAGAATTGTGGATGCATTGCTCACCTTGAGGATGAAGAAGAGAGAAGGATGAGATAGAGAGATCTGGCTTACATGTCATTGAACCAGAACTCATTATCAGATATTGGGCGGTTAATTTTTGAGATGATAGTGGTCGCGAGCCATTTGAATAGACCCAGACACCTAGCTAAGATTATACATATTAAAAGTTACTCTTGGATACGGCATTTCGGGAAATGGAAGTAGAGGACAAAGGTAGCCCTACTCCCGGTCTTGAAAATAGTTGTGCATTACTCTTGGGGGATCAATCTATCATCTCAGTTGGCAATTCATTTGATATAGTATTAATAATACAAACCCTTTAATTGCGCCGTGTTGTTATCGTAGATATTGTAATTCTACATGATGATAATCTCGTGAAGACAATAGAAAAGTTTATTAAATAAAACTTAAGCTACTACTACCAAACCGCGGATGTGAACTTGAAAAATACTGCTGTAAGAAGATATGTTTTTTATTTGCATTGTTTTAGCGACCGTCCCACATCCAATCGCGTTTATAGGTCTTCGTGGCGCAGTGGGACAGCGTCTGACTGTAAACGATCGGTTCTGGGTTCGATTCCCACAGAAGGAGTGGAAATATTTAATATTTCCCTTTTCTTAGCTCCGGTGTTGGGGCAAAAGCGCGGCGTTAAGTACCGCCACTTAACACGCAATGCTTTCGAATTTGGCGGTGCGTGAGGAACGGACGGTCTTAACACTAGGTTCCCTCTGCCTACCCTGCTATGTATATAAATGTACATAGTTAAATATAATTAAGAATGAAAAAAAAATATATAATAAAATCAACGTAATCACAATAATTCAAATGCACATGTAATATTTAAAGCGTAAAAAATGTACATTTTTTTTACATATTATACAAATTTTATGACGTCATCAGCAGTTTCGGTTTCGGTTTCTGTTTCGGCCGAAACTGAGGTCAGAGCCGAAGGTTCGGTTTCGGTTTCGGTTTCGGCTGAAAAGTCAGTTTCGGTCGGACACTATATATAACGCAAAACAATGGTAAGAGAGGAGGAGGAGACCTCAGTTGACCTTCAAAACACAGTATAGATAATAAGTCAAGTAAACACTACCTGCAATCGTACCCTGACAAGGATAAATTGTGAACTAGGAAGTAAATATTGTCTTTTTCTGCGGAAAATATTTAATAATAACACAAAAACGTCACAAAAAATTTTCAAAATTATAATAACTGTAATAATTAATAGATACAAAATACATTTCATTTTCCGTTTACTAATATTTTCTTACATTTCCTAAGAACCTTACTTACTAAGAGAAAAGTACATAAAAATATTTTTTTGTCCAAAATTGACTAACAACTATTTAAAAACACACATATTTTCAATCACAACCTATACATCCGTAGCAACGAGCCCGAAAATATTTAACTCGTCTCGTCAAAAAGTAATAAGCGGCTTACAATGTGGTTCCGTCAATCTGCTATACTCTGTTGCCAAAATCTGTTGTTTTATTAATAATGACATCATAAAAACTAAAAAAAGGTTTGCTTTTTTAGTTGGTATTATTATAAAGAAAGTAAATATTTATATACATGATCCGTAAATTAGTATAACCAAAAATAGTATATTATATCTGTATTAGTTTTATTATTCTGCAATATACCTACAAAATAATTAGTCAAGAGCTTTTAACAATACTACAGCAGAAAAAAGGATATATAAAGTTTCTATTTGTATACCAAATAAATTGCATTTCTATAATAATCTATGGCTTTGTACATTCTTCATTCTCAGATATTATTGCATTCAAGAGTAAGCTTTTACAAGAGATTTCCTAGTTCTCTTTTTGAGAACTTTCATTGATGTCAAATTACTTATAACAGAATTCACAAAATTTTTATTTTATAATATAAATATTAACTTCTCTATATATCTATTGAGACACGTTTCCGTTTTCAAACACGGCACATATTTTTCCTTTTTGAATAGACAAAAATGTGCATACTGTGACGGATCAAAAGAAATATCAAAAAATTCTATGAACATAATGTGAATTCCTAACTGGCATTTTATCTATCATACCAGATTTCTTAAAAATATATGAAGTATAGTACCCGGCAATAAATAATGCCGATGTGCATGCTTAGAATGAAACAGTCAGTTAGCTTCGACTTCGTAGAGCGTTGTCTCGGTCGCTTAAAATAATAACAATGAGAAACGTCACATATCAACTGAGTGACAAAGACAGCGCTCTACGAAACCGAAACTGACCGACTGTTTCATTCTAAGCACGATGTGCATTATTTATTGCCGGGTACTATAATGTTTATTTGATACTTTCGTAAAGATTTCATTGAATGCCAAACGTGCTGGTATCAGACTTGAATCTCACTTACGGCCAATATTCTTGTTATTAGATCGTTTCTATTATAATAACATGAAGTGCAGCGTTAGAAGTATGCCGATAAGTTCAGAGCCGTATTAACTTATTACAATTGTAGATATTTTCTTACTGTCTTCTAATAATGCATAAAAAATATTTATTTAAAATGAACAAAATAGTTATTTGAAACTACAATAAGACAAGGTTTAAATTTTAAATTGCATAATATAACATTTTTTCCGTAACAGAAACTGCTGGAACAAATAAAAGTAATAGATTCTCGTTACTTACAAAAAAAGTCTATTTTATTTAGCTTTACACTTCAACTAGGAAGAAAGTTGACGTAAGTAATACAACTACTTGCGAAATAGTTTTCTCATAATATATATATATTTAAATAAAGAAGTCTTATAAATTAGTAAAGGAATCTAAGAAAAATATTTGCTAGCAGCACACATTTTTCTTATTATACAAGCCATATATTGTCGTGTGGTATTTATAAAATTAAAAAAAATATATATATAAAAAACTGAAGAAATAATTAAACGTACAATAATTCCCCCTTAATACTTTGATTCTGTAGGGATCAAAAAAATGTATTACTAGCTATCAGTTCGCGAATTCATTTTGTATTTTTGTCGACTTTATTCTTTGACTCGATTTTTTAGCGTGTTTGGTGCACAAGAAATTAATGTATACAATATTTTTATTTCAGTAATACAAGACAAAGTATTAATAAATACATTAACAAATATATACATTTATGTTCTGAAATAACTTTGTAAAGTAGCTTTAGTAAATTTTAACATATATTTTAATAAACCAAATAAACCAATACTATTTACCTTGATGTATAAAGAATGTGATAGTTCATAGTTATGTTTTAGATGTCGTTTGCCATAGGGATATCAAAAACGTTTACCATGATTGAATGATTTTGATATCGTTATATTAACTTATATTAGGTTTTAATATTTTTCGAAACATATATTATGTGTCTAATAAGCATATTTTTATAAATATAGATTAATTCTATATGGATTAAATATGTCACGTTGTAATTCATTCCTTGTAACAAAGATTTTAACAATAAAATTAGTTATTGGAAAAATTGATCGAAGATAAACACACTATTTTAGAGTATTTTGTAAATACTTATATGTTCTATCATGTATGGTTTTTGCAGAGCTTACGGTGAAAGAGATTTTGTAATCACTTTTTAAGCCCCATATGTAACATTATCCACTTTTTAGTAATGATTCCTATTTGTTTCTGGAAATAATTAGAGCATTTATTACTCAGTGTAAATGTAGCTTTCTATTGGTGAAAGAGATGTGTAAGTTGATCTTGTATATTAGTAGTTAAATCCACGCAAATTTCTTCTAACTATAAAAAATGTGTAATTTCCATACAAAATTTCATCCTCTTTTTTCACTTCTTACAGTCCACTTCTCGAATTGAAAAGTGCTTTATGACCTTTTTTAGTCTCTAGACTATCTCTTTACGAAATTTAATTTAAAACAATTCACGTAGTAAAAAAATATGTGGTAAAGTACTTAAAAAGTACAATCTAATTTAAAATCTTATACATTTTATAATGTCAGTTAAAAAGTGCTACTCAGATTTTTATTAAATATTAAATGCGACTACACGACAAGTATTAGCTTGTACGTTAAGGAATAATTATCAAAGTTGATTCACTCAGTAAAAAGATATACCTACTGTAAAGTACATAAACAAGAGACTCAATTTGAAAACCTTCAACTTTTTCTGAAGTCGGTTAAAAACTATTAGTCAAATCCTAACTAAATTTAAATGTAATTGCACAGCAAGTATTAGCTTTCATATAAAAAAACAATCATCAAAATTGATTTTTACAGTAATGCAGTCGAGTTGTTAATTTTCCACTTTTTATGAAGTTGGTAAAACTACTTAGTAAGATTTAACTTTCTAATGGTTATAAAAAAAAGGAATCATCAAAATCGATTCAGCACTCAGAAAAGATTCGGCGGTAATACACAAAAAAAAATCCCTCCTTTTGGAAATCATTAAAAATATTGGTTAAACTATAAATATTATAAATGTTATTACATTATTTAACTAACTGGGCCAGTCGTGGCCCAGTGGCACAAGCGTGTGACTGTAAACGACTGGTTATGGGTTCGATTCCCACTCGAGGAGTGGAAATATATTCTATTTTCTTTGCTCTGGTGGCGAGGTAAGCGCGGCGTTACAGTTCGCAACGTAACACGCAAGCCTCGATGGCGGAAAGTGAGGAAGGAGTATCGTAATACTAGGTTCCCTATGCCTACCTTGCTGTGTGCGGGAGATACAGCGTGAATTCTCGCTGTTTTTTTTGGTAAAAGAAAATGGTATTTAAAAATATAAGGCTTATAATAACAATAAACTAATAAGTATGTACACATAATACTATAGATAGAATAATAAAGCAATGGGCGTATAACATATTTTTTATTCTCGCTTAACTTTGAAACGATAAAAAAACATCTTTGTGGAATTTCCACGCTATCCCTTTGGGACATAACAGAGGAAAATATTGAGAAGGAGGCAAATAAATACAGTATATATATATGAGGTGTATAAAGATATAGATAAAAGGACAGGCAAACAAGCGTTCGGGTCTTGAGTTAGGTGAAACACCGCCGCCCACGCCCCGTGAAAACCAGAGGAGCTACAGGGAAAGCTCTGCCGGTTTTTGAGATTGGATATATTAAAAATATACACATTCCAGAAAAAATGGAAATGTTTTTATATTTTTATTTAAGTCTTTTATAAGACCTAAAATTATTTGTAAACATGATCGTATATTATTTTAATTAAGTTTAATAGATATTATGTAATATTTTGGGTCAGAGAGTGTGTGCAGAGATGACCCAAATATATTGTGTATGTTGTGATAATGAAAGGTTACAAATACATAGGACAGCGTGTGCTCCGTACACACGATTAAAAATAAAGTCAAAAAAATATTTCAAAAATATAGAAATTACCTGTGTTTATTTTGAACTTAAATAATTTTCGAACGGTGCACTATAATGAAAAGAGAACAAGAGAACCAAAACGAATCCAAGAATTCAGTAAATGATAACATAAAACCTGTGGTGCGTAACTAAAACACAGAAGTCGGTCAACACACGCATCGGGCAAAAGTAATGAAAGAAGTGTCTTGACACCCCGTGTACACAGATATAAATGTTCAGTTAATGATACGTCGACAGTTACCACTTTTATAAATAACCTATATTACAAACTTAGATCATAAAAAAACCTATCTACTTATAACAATTACTTATAAAGGCGAAAAGTCTGTCTGTGACGCTTTCACGGTTCTATAATACTGTCCGATTTAGAAATTACGGGACTGAAAATAGTTGAAAACCCCAGGGTCAAATATAAGCCACTTTTTCAACATCAACCCCAAAGATATGGAAATAGGGGGATAAAAAAGTTTTTAGAAAACATTTAATTGCTTAATTTAAGCGACAAAGCAGAATCGTCAACACTACAAAGCAAAGAAGCTCTAGCTGTGTATGTTAACTTGGGCGAAGCCGCGAGCGCTCGCTAGTATTAAAAAATTACTATTGTATAAAGGCAAACTAGTCTTACAATACAGCCGTTATTATGGGGGCTATAATCACTTTGAGTCATTTCCTTTCACGATTCCGTCCTTTTGATGTGACAGTTAGGTTCTCGAGCTTACGTGGTTTTGTTTTTGTGATTATACATTAACAGATGAAATTAAGTGTATTCTTTATAAATTTTCCGAATATACATAACCTAAAAGGAATACAACTGTCAGCTATAGTAAGAATAAAAGGGGGGGCGAGGTGAATATTAAAATAACAACGTTGGAATGGGGGGGGAGGGAAAGTATAGATAGCGGAGATAGGATAGAGAGAGAGAGATATAGAGATAGTAGATATGATATATATTATATATATATAATATATAGAGATATATATATATTTTTCGATTATATATATATATCTATATATCATTAATACATTATATATATATATATAATGATTAGATCTATATCTATATATATAAAGGCAAACTCCTGCACCTCGTTTGCGGGGCCTTAATGACTGCATACCTTACTACCTTTGCATGAAAGTTGGGGTCAACATTTTAATAGCTTGGCGAGTATCTTTAAGTAAGAACGAATTCAGGACACGCGATTGCATACCGGAATTCAACGCCCACCCATTTAGTCTTCCTGGAGAGAAAATGAAAAGTAAAGATTCCGTAACTGTGTCAATCGATGAGATATACAAAGCAATAATTAAAATATTTAGTTCAGAGCCGTCTTACTACACCGTATTCATATTCAATGATTTTAGTTGTCAACGAAAAATATTCAAAAGGTCAAATAGTCAACTACGTCTTCACCAGACTGATTGACTTGCTTGTCTTTCTCAACTTCGGTGCTTTCGAAAGTCTATACATTATATATTTTGTATTCTTACTATTAGGGGGCAGTATAAGTCAACTTAATTGCAATGTCTGCCATAAAAATATTTATATAGCATTTCTCTTGTCAAACGACTGTTCGTTAGTAAATAAATTTGGGTAATAAAAATAAAATAAAAATTCTTTACAAAAATGCTAAGTGTCGCAAAATTAATTGTAATAAAAGTGTATAAGAATGTCAACGCAAGCTGACCAGTTAGCACGCATGGCTGGCGGTCGGAAGTGCTAGAATGGCTTATAAAACTCACGGGCTCAAACCCACTGCGAGAATGTTTTCTACATTTCTAAAATGTCTTTCTAAAAGATAATTTGTCTATGGATACAACAGTCACATTATTAGATATAGAACAGAAGCTGCCGATGACATCATTTTTTTATCTATTAATATTAAGTCCCATCAAGTTATTTGAAATTAATACCCTCGATTATTGTATCGGCACGAGACGATCACCGCCACTTGGATAGAACACAAGTAGTGCCAAACTCTTAACAGAAATAGGAAAATATGAAATTTAACTAATATCTAAATACTACTATTATACGGATCTATCATTTTAATTAAAACGTGTTATATGTAATTTGCCTTAAGTAAGTGCGATTTGAGACCATAACAAAAGCGCCAAGGTACATATTAAAGATATTAGGGATGAAATTATAAAAGATAATTCTCCAAATGTCTTCTTCTGTTTGATTTTCAGTAGATCAGATGATATGTATTAAGCGTACATACATATATATAAAAATACCTACCTGAGTCTTTTATACCTTTAATTTGTGAAATTTTGCTTATCCTCATACCACCGGGTAAGCACTACTAATGTATCAGTAGAATGAAAACTATTGTTATTTTCCTATAGACGAAGCGGGTGAAGCGCGAAGTTTTTTAATAAAAAATAGTCCTGTATTGAATAATTATAAACACGGATGCTACTTCATTAGGGGAATTTAAAATATCTGCTCAAGTTTTCGGTGAAACGTTGACAGGATTGGCTAACGACGACTAATAGCGCTCAGCAGAAGAGTCAGAAAACCTTTTGTTATAAATTAATATTATTATGGAAGGAAATCAGAGGTCAGAAAGAGATCAGAAATCCAGAGGCAGGCATAGTTAATAAATATTACATGTTCATCGAAAATGAAGAAGACTAATTATCCCATATGAAGTAATAAGCTTACTTCCTTCTTTCAAGTAATTTGTAAAATATTTAGGAAATATTTATATATTTATACTCAGAATACCGCCTTACTGAATAATAAAGTGTGTTATTTAGTAAATACTGTAACTAATTAATTAAAGGGTTGCTACCAAATTAAACGCCTTAAATTCCATTAGACCAATGTAACATGCAAAGCACATATTGAATATCAAAGGGCTACAAAAGATATTTTATACGCTCGTTTTGAACAGATATCTTATCCGATTACGTTTGAAACATAGCAGCCCAGCAAAGCAGGGAAAGTTGGGTAAGAGTGAATATATATTATCACTTACCCCACTTACCCAAAAACTTGCCCTGTCAAATAAAGATTTTTTTTTTAAACTAATTTAATAAACACTTCAATATGTTATTAATAAACTAAATCCACTACTAACATGAATGATAGAAATTATATAATGGACATTTGTCATAAAGTTCTTTGAGTCGTAAAGGAAGCTTCACTGCTTTCTTTTTACTAATCAAAAATAACAGAGTTAGGAAACCGACAAAAAAATACAGAATTTTACATTAAGACGAAGTTACAGCGTCCACAAAAATAAAGTTACAACAACGTATTATTTAATATTATTTGATTTATAAAAAATATTCTACGAAGAATTCCAATCTTGTTCCACTGTGTCCTTAGAGCTTTCTTTTTAGGACCTCTGACATTGAAACATTCATTTGGCACAATATCACGTAAATATAAACAGGGGATATAAACGATGTCATCGCAAGAGTTTCACGAAAATATTGGCGTAAATATAATTTACTGCTATAAAGTTAAATTTGGACTTTTTCATATTATAATGAATGATATTTCATATGAGAAGTTAAAACAATTCTATCTGATTTCGAGAAGGTAAGTCAATTAATTCCCTTGTTTTCTATAATGTGCGTCTCTTAGTGCTTGGTGTAATCTAGATTGTGTATAACTATTATTATACCTATCTAAAAAGAAAGTATATTAATAATTTACATATATTAATAAAATATAACAGTGGGCTCGTGATAGTTCGCGGTAGGACCTCTTATTATGTTTTCGAAGTAACTCAAAGATCTTAAGAGGTTCAGAGGGTACAGTGTTTAAGAAACGTCAGGTATAATATATTTAAATCTCAGGAGGTTGACAGCAATTGAGGTATCATACACTTTTCCGTTGTAATGACACAGCTCGTCTTAGGAAAAGTGAGGTCTCGTCTTATTTATCCTCTCGTTACAGCATCTAAATTGAGAAGTCATAAAAAAGGGGTATAATTTTAAAATAGCTCTTAATGCCCCACTCCGCCACATGCCGTGAATTCGGAACGATCGGAGGACCCGAACCGACCAAAAATTGAACCATCCGGACGAACGGAACAGTTCACGTATTATGATTCAATGCCTCAGCAAAAGATCAATTATTAGCTAGCTGTCCGTCCGTAATCATCCCTTTCGTTTTATACGAATATTAATATTATTAATTACCTTTAACTTAAATTAAATTAGATAGGATTATTTCTAAATACTTGTTACGCTTCTTATATTACTATGATTAGATTTGGATTCACATTTTTGGGAAAATTTGTTATGATTGGGTTGTTGCGACGAATCTAATCGTCGGGTTGTTAAGTCCGATATACGAATGCTTTTGAGACAATATAATCATCAGGTGTGAGGTGATCTACGCAATAGTTTGGGGAGATCAATATAATCATCAGGGGATTCATTCGAATCCAGAGGGATTCGAACCCGTTCAATTTTTCGCGTTTAAGTGTGGAATAACACTTTAAAAATGCTTAATAGTAATATCTACCTAATTCAATAGAACATTGAATATAATTTAGAAGTAATATTAAAAAATGACATAGTTTGATTTCTGATGTTAACTGAAAAAAATTGTCGCTCCCCTCGTCGTTCCCTATTAAGTTTATTTTATGATTTTATTGATATTTTTTTCAGCTTTACGCCTCCTCTTGCATAGCAGAGTAGACAGAGATAACCTAATATCAAGAGATCTTTCCATTTCCCGTCTGAAATTCGAGACATTACTCGTGCTCATGTCGGGGACTCACAATGCTATGCCATAAGAGCAGTCAAATGAAATATATATAATTTTATTAAAACCCGACCCGAGTGGGAAGGATACACAAACCCAATCACCACTTGCAGTTCTCAAATTGAACGGGTCTACTCTAAAATTAATTATAAAGAAAAATTATTAAATCATTATTTATCGCTAATAATAAATCATCCGTAATTTCCAATAAATTCCAAGAATTACAATAATGCAGATTTTATAATAAGTATATGCGGGAAATAACACTACATGCACTTGTGAAACAATTTTAAGTACCTTTGAATAAAACTATCTTACCTACTACACGTAAAGCCTAAGGATTTTGTAAAAGCATAGTATAAGACTGTAGGCCAACCTGGCCGTAGTAGCAGCCATCTGACTACACGAGTGGTGGTTTCGACAGGTCAACGAACCACTCGCGGCTATGAAAAAATGATTCAGTTCATACTTGACAACCAGAATTGGTTAAAAAGGTGGAGCTACATAGCGACGTCGTGAAAGTAGGGAAGTGAAGAAAAAAGTCTAGAGATAGATTTTGTCTCCATATAAGAAATAGTGTAAGCAAATGAAAGAAGTTACTTTTATTTAATACTTTATCATTAATAATTAACCAATACAAATTCAATGTTTATTAAATCGATTTCACTATTAATGAGTCATAGTAAAACTAGCGACCGCTCGCGGCGTGTTGCGTGTGAATAAAATTGCAGGGGCAGCCAATGGAGTAAAAACAGGGAGGGCAGAGAAGGGGGCTCAGAGCAACAGTGAAAGGGGTGGGAACGGGGGGAGGGAGGAACGGGAGGGAAAAGAAAGAAAGAAATGAAAGGGCAGGGGAAAAGACGAGACGTAAGATAACGACAGACTAGAGGAGAGGACGATAATAAACGAAAAAGGCAGGGGGAAAAACACGGAAGGCAGCGGGAGAGGAGCGGGCACAGAAAACAGGAACAAACAGAAAAGAGTTGACAGAGGAAAGGGTGGGACAGGAGGGAGAGGGATAGAGAGAGAGAGAAGAGGCGAGAGAGAGATAGAGAGAGAGAGAGAGGGAGAGAGAGAGAGGAGAGAGAGAGAGAGAGAGAGAGAGATGAGATAGAGAAGAGGAGAGATGAGAGAGAGAGATTAGAGAGAGATATAGAGAGGTAGAGAGCGATTAGAGAGAGAGAGATAGAGAGAGATATACTATAGATATAGATATATATATATAATCATATGTATATAGAGAGATATATATATATATAGATATATATAGTATATAGATACTATATGATATATATATACGTACATATATACCTATGTTTATGTATAAATGTAATCTTCCATGTACTCGTATAGACAGCGATCACTCACTTACATTTTTATTATAGATGATTGTCTCAATTGCCTATAAGATTGATTGATAAGAAAAACCCCCTACTTTTACTTCATTCCTTGTCCAGCCTGAAATTTCAACCCAATCACGTCGTTCCTGTTCACGCTGGATTTCTTCATCATCGTACTGAACGTAAGTACTTTAAATATGAGACGAAATGCACCATAAATAAAATAATAACCTATATGTTTGTATGTTATATTGTATTAACGTGGTTTTATAGTTTTACTTGTGTCAATGGAAGCAAATTTTATACCGTTAACATATTCTACTTCCTACGATCATTTCTTTTGGATTACTTTTATATTAATATTTCTTAGATATACCTATATGTTTTAAGATTAATGTTGTAAAAATAAAGTGAGAGCAATGGAAAGAGTAACGTAATTAAATAATTTTATTGTAAGTCAATAAAAAGTTATTGACGTTTTTATATCTTCTATCAAAGGAAATTTTCATACTGAGTACCATCGACAAGATGTCACCAAATTAATTTAGATCATCTTTCCACTGAATGTTGACCCAATCTAAAAATATATCTTGCTATTTTGTTTTTCTTTATAAAAAACCATTATCAAGTGTAAGAAAAGAATAAAAAACAATATAATATAAATAATAATATAAGAGAAAAATATTAAGTTAATTTTAAAAAATACAACTTAAACTCTGCAACTCGTTATTGATGTTGTATTTTAATTAAAAATATATGACTCAAAACCATATTTATGTGAACCAAACAACTTACTTCATTGTAGCTGTTTGATCAAGAACTAATAATTGTACAATATCAAAACGTGCAGCGATACGTTTCTATACTTCATCTATTTGCCTTATAAATTTCTCAAGGAAAAGTTTTCATTTCATAGGTTATCGGTAATTTCAATATATTAATTTAATGGGATAACTAAAGGCCAGTCGTGGCGCAGGGGCACCAAGTGTGACTGTAAAGCAACTAGTTGTGAGTTTGATTTCCACTCGAGGTGTAGAAATATTTAATATTTCTATTTTCTTCGCTCTAGACAAAGCGCGACGTTAAGTTCTGCCACTTTAACACGCAATGCCTCCGGAAATCTGCGGAAAGTGGGGAACGGAGTGTCTTGGTTCTTTCTGCTTACCCTGCAGTGTGCCGGCAATTTGGAGCAACTATCCTCAATATCTCATAAAAATAATTGCCAAATTGATAAAACACTCACGAAAAATAATAAACAACATATCGGTGGAACAATAACCTGTATTTCTATAGGAGGGGAAAAAGGAAGAAAATAATTCATTCAACAAAGAAATCGACGTTTCTTGAATACATTCTATGTGCGTTTCCTCTGGGCAATTAATTTGCATTATTGACAACAAAAGGAAAAACGTAATGCCTTAAGTGAGTGCCTATCTTATTAATTTGTTTGTTGGTTGCAAATTAAATTACGTGGTTAACAAAAAGTTATCTTAAGGTATATTTTATTGTTTTTATATTTAATTATTGTATTAGGTTAAAAACTTAGCTTTTCGATTTTAAATAATAAAAAACCAAATGTATAATGTTTGTTTGAAATGTACAAAAATTGTTTAAACCGACGTACTCTTGAATGGTGAAACGGTGGATCCTGTCGATTCTACGGTATTTCTCGGTATCACCATTGACTCCAAACTACAGTGGGGACCTTGATGGATTGGTGAATAGACTTAGCTCAGCAGCACTCGCAGTTAAGAAAATCAGATCATTAATAGATGTAGACACGGCTCGCCTTGTTTATTTTACCTACTTTCATAGTATTATGTCCTATGACATTTTACTTTGGGGTAATGCTGCCGCATTTAACTCAATCTTTGTTCTGCAAAAACGAGCTATTCGTGCAATCTATAACTTAGGCCCGAAAGATTCATTAAGAACAAAATTTAAAGAAATTAATATATCGACTGTTGCTTCTCAATATACATTTGCTAATGTCATGTATGTTAAGAAAAATATTAAGGATTTTACCAAAATCAGCAATACAGATAATATTAATACTAGAAATAAGCATAAACTGATTACCCATGTGACTCGATCACATCGAGTCAATAATTCATTCATGGGACAGTATATACGCTTTTACAATAGGATCCCAGAAAACGTCAAAAAAATTTCTATATCACAATTTAAAAAAGTTGTGAAGAGACATTTGTGTGTTAAAATATTACCTAATTAAAGATTTTATAAATGATAACACGCTTTGGGAATGAAATGCTCGCTCCAGGCTATTTCAAAAGTATCAGTGTTAGCCATAAATTTGTATACAACAATTACTTTAAAAAAAGAAGTCCTGAGACCAAGAGAAAGGGCAGTAACACTACCGATCTACCGGGCAGTCGTATCGCTCTCTTTGCCGGCGTACCAGAGAGTGATCGCGTGTGTCAAGGGATAGGTGTGTTGTTGTCAATGGAATGGAATACAAGGCGATCAACCTGAGGCTCCTTTGGGTTCGCTTTAAGCTGATTTCTGATCTGATGAACAAGATTATTCTTGTTAGCGGCCTATGCGCCAGTATCCTCAGCTCTATCAGGCGAGCTAGAGGAGTTCTGAGAGAGTGTCAGGGAAGTTCTAGGTAGCGTAAGAGCGAATGAAAAATTAATAGTGTGCGGTGACTTGAATGGATGGGTCGGAACCGAGCGGATCGGTTACGAGCTTATATTAGGGAAGTACGGTGATAGGAGAGTGAATGAGGCTGGTAAGCTTATTTTGGAACTTTGTAAGGAGAAGAATTTGTTTGTGGCAAACACGATGTTTGACCACAAACAAATTCATCAGTACACATGGGAGCGAATGGAAGAGAAAAGTATAATTGACCTATTCCTGGTGGATCAGCGTATTCGGAACCAAGTTATGGACACGCGAGTGTTTAGGGGTGCCGACTTGGGAACGGACCATTATCTAGTTGTTACTAGAATAAGGGGTCTGTTCACAGGCTGGCGCACCCGCACGAGGTGTCCAAACTTGGAGGCGAATAACCGCATAAGAAGCTGGAAGCTTCAAGATCCACCTATTAAAGAGGAATATAAAGAAAGGGTTTCCAAGAAGCTAGACAGTTGCGAAATAGGAAATGAGAGTGTAGAAGTATGCTGGCAGAATCTTAGGAATAGTATGACTGAAGCAGCAACAGAGGTGTGTGGTACTGTGAAAAGAGGCTTAGTAAAAAGCGCGATGAATGGTGGGATGACGAAGTGAAAGATGCCGTAGAAAGAAAGAAGAAAGCATGGCAGGATTATAAAGCCTCTGGTAAGAATAAAAGTATGAGAGAGATCAAGAAGAAAGAGTATAAGTTGCAAAAATACCAAACGAAAGCACTGATTAAGGCGAACCGTGAAAAGTCGGAGAATGAAAGAGATGACAGGTTGACGAACACTTCCGAGAAAACACGCTTTTCTGGAGAGAAGTTAGTGATTCTCGGGATTCTTCGTCAACCTGCAATATGAAAAGGGTGCTTTCGAAGACGGTGAACTACTTACGGAGTCAATACCAGTTTTGCAACGATGAGCGGAATTCTATAAGGAGATGTATGAATGTGATGACGCCTCTGTCTCAAGTAACAGCGATATGCTGAATCTTGATGTAGCAGACGGCGAAATCAGTATAAAAGAAGTAGAGAGTGCCATAAGAAGTTTGAAATGTGGTAAGGCAGTGAAGCCGATGGAGTTACTACTGAGATGATCAAATTTGGTGGGCCGCGCGTCTCGGACCTGTTCTTTCATCTGTGCAATTTATGCTGGAAGAACGGGGGAGGTCCCAGATGATTGGCGAGGCGCAGTCATCGTGCCTTAGTATAAAGGCAAAGGTTCACAGATAGACTGTGCAAGCTGTAGGGCTATCAGTTTGATTAGCTGGTAGTAAAATTTATGCTTTATGCTTGTAGGGAGAAGAATGCAAGAGAGATCTGAGAGGCTGTTGTCGGAGGCTCGAGGAGGCTTTAGACCAGGAAGAGGGTGTATGGACCAGATCTTCTCCCTCCGCATGATCACAGTTTTTTGTTTTGGCTGTAAACCAAAAATTTATGATATACCAAGAAGTTATGGGAGTACAATGTGAACGGACCCTTGTTGCAGGCTGTAAAGTCTCTATAACGAGATCACTCAGCCTGTTTACAAGTAGGAGCTGGCATGTAGCGTCGGTTTGATATTCAATCGGGTGTCAAACAGGGTTGTGCCATGTCAGCTTGTTGTCTCCAAGGAGTGAAACAAAGGGAGTGATATGGGAGAGAAAGTGGGGCGACTTGAAGGTAAACTACCTGTTGAACGCAGATGATGCAGTGCTTATTGCATCCATCAGAATGCGAGTTGCAGGCCTTGGTCACCATCCTGAAAGACGGGTGTGAAAATAATGGTCTAAGCCTGAATGCGAGTAAAACTAAGATTCTGGTTCTGTTCTAATACTGTTTGAAAGAGATGAAGAAAAAATGGAATGCAAGATCATGGTTAACAGAAAGAAACTAGAAAGAGTCAATGAGGTGGTATATTTGCGAAGTATGTTTAGCAGAGATGCAAGATATGATATGGATGTTGAAAGGCGTATTGCTGCCGGTAACAGCGTTAACGGTGCCCCCCTCGCTGCGTTGATGCGACGGTGGAACGTGAGCATAGCTGTGCACAATACAGTGCTGGTACCGACGCTGCTATACGGCAGCGAAACATGGGTATTGCAAAAGAAGAATGAAAGAAAGATGAATGCTGTGGAGGTGAGATCTCTTCAAAGGATATGCGGAGTCAGCATAGCTGAACGAATCCGCAATGAAGAGGTATACGGAATGGCAGGTATTAGAGAGAACGTCATTATAAGAATGAAGAAAGGCATGCTCAGGTGGTTTGGGCACGTCGAGAGGATGAGTGATAAAAGAATGGTAAGAAAGATTTATGAAGCAATTAGAAGCAAATAGTGAAGTGATTGGTAAGAAAGGCAGGGGGAGACCTCTGTTGATCTCCGAAAACACAGTATCGACGATACTGGAGGAAGGTCACGTAAAAAGCATGTGGACCCCCCGGAAAGCGTGTATGAAGAGGTTGATGACAGTGGACGAGGCGAAAGAAGTATGCAGGGACCGTAGCGTTTGCCGCTCCGTTCTCCCTGACTACCCCGCAAGGGATACAGCGTGAAGCTAAAAAAAGATGAGTTTGTTGCAGCGGTTCTTTTCAGGTCTGAGGTATTAAATTGAGTGAATCGGTGGTAAACTATTTGATGTTCAAAAATGAAGCTTGTAACTTCATATTTTGAATAAAATTATTCGCTCGCATTTCTCACTTTAAACTTTATAATTAGTTTTTTTGTAATATCTTTTTTCCTCCGAATGAAATAATATAATAAACACGAAATGTTGACGGAAGCTCAACAAAATATACTAGCGGAAAAAATTAAAGAATCACAAGAATTCACCATTTTTTTTTAGTTTTTTTAAGTAGCTGTATTTTCCTCACAAAACTATAAATAAAAAGCTGTGCATGTTAAACTACATGCATTTTTAAACAAAGTTGTAAAGGTCAGTTAGAAAAAGTTGGAATTTTTTTTTCAACTTTACCACTACATGAATAACTTGTATCTGGCTTCAACTTGTTATTGTAACAGTACTCTACCTAAAAAAAACGGAATCATAGTCAAAGTCAAAGTCAAAGTCAAAGTCAAAGTCAAATAATTTTATTCAAAATAAGAAGTTACAAGCTTCATTTTTTGAACGTCAAATAGTTTACCACCGGTTCACTAAATTTAATGCCTCAGACCTGAGAAGAACCGGCGCAAGAAACTCAGCGGGACTTCTTTTTTTTTTAAAGTGAATATTATATACAGATTTATTGCAGACAATGATACTTTTGAAGTAGCCTGGAGCGAGCATTTCATTCCCAAGGCGTGTTATCGTTTATAAAATCTTGAATTTGGTAATAACCTTTAACACACAAACGTCTCTTCACAACTTTTTTAAAATGTGATATAGAAAAATCTTGGACGTTTTCTGGAATCCTATTGTAAAAGCGTATACACTGTCCCATGAATGAATTATTGACTCGATGCAATCGAGTCACAGGTGTGATCAGTTTATGCTTATTTCTAGTATTGATATTATGTGTGTCGCCAATTTTTATAAAATCCTTAATATTTTTCTTAACATACATAACATTAGCAAATATGTATTGAGAAGCAACAGTCAATATATTAATTTCTTTAAATTTTGTTCTTAATGAATCTTTCGGGCCTAAGTTATAGATTGCACGAATAGCTCGCTTTTGCAGAATAAAGATCGAGTTAATTGCGGCTGCATTACCCCAAAGTAAGATGCCATATGACATAATACTATGAAAGTAACTAAAATAAACAAGGCGAGCCGTGTCTACGTCTGTTAATAATCTAATTTTCTTAACCGCGTATGCTGCTGAGCTAAGTTTATTCGCCAATCCATCAATATGAGGTCCCCACTGTAGTTTGGAGTCAATGGTGATACCGAGAAATACCGTAGAATCGACAGGATCCACCGTTTCACCATTCAAGAGTACATTGGTTTGAACAATTTTTGTGTTTGGTGTTCTAAAAATCACACATTTCGTTTTTTTATTGTTCAATAATAAATTATTAGCACTGAACCAATGTACTATTTTCGAGAGAGCATTGTTTACATCGTCAAATACGTTTTGTCGTCTTCTCATTTTAAAAATTAATGAAGTATCGTCTGCAAACAATACTATCTCATGGCTCTTTCCAACTAGATACGGTAAGTCGTTTATGTATATTAAAAAGAGGAAAGGACCAAGAATAGACCCCTGTGGGACCCCCATACTGACTAACGACCCAGGAGATTTCTTGCCATTTACATCGACCTTCTGAATCCTGTTAGTTAAATAAGAGGTCATAAGATCGAGTGCACGTCCTCTTATGCCGTAATGGTGTAGCTTCCTGACCAATGTGGAGTGCTGAACGCAATCAAATGCCTTGGACAAGTCACAGAACATGCCCAGAGCATCCTGCGATTCCTCCCAGGCCTCATAAATACTCTTAAGAAGACCGACACCGGCATCGGTGGTAGAGCGGCCTTTAGTGAAGCCATACTGTTTATCATGCATAAGATTGTGTAAATCAAAATGCAGTAATAATTGATTTAAAATTAGTTTTTCAAAAATTTTACTAAGTGAGGGTAGTACAGATACAGGTCGAAAATTGTTGGGATCAGATGTACTACCCGATTTAAATATTGGTATGACTTTACTGAATTTCATTAGGTCAGGAAACACACCATGCTGTAAGCAATTATTGAATAAAGTAGCGAGGTGGGGAGCAATAGCTTCTATAATATGACTAATTAGCCTAACAGAAATACCCCACAGATCTGATGTTTTCTTGATGTCTAGAGATTTAAATGTTTTAACAATATCTCTTGAGGTGACTGACTTAAATTTAAAATCTACATTACATTCTAATACACTATCCTTAAGTAACGATTCAGCGACAGTTGTGGAAGATATAAGTGTCCTAGTTGTGGAGATTGGAATATCAGCGAAGAATTTTTCAAATGTGCAAGCAACCTCTAGATCTGAGCTGGTTATACCATTGTCTACTTTTAATTGAAATCCAAAGTTGCGATTCTTCGCCCTTCCAGTCTCACAATTAATTATGTTCCATGTCATTTTAATTTTATCTGAAGAATTTTTAATTTTATTTTTAATGTGTAAACATTTTGCCATGGAACATACTTTTTTAAACAACTTAGAATAGTTTCTAACATAGTTTTTAAATGACTCTTTATGGTTATATGTTTTTTCACTATAAAGTTCATATAACCTTAGTCTACTCTTATATATTCCCACAGTCGCCCAATCATTGAATGACAAGAAACTCCTAGAATTGACTGTTTCGAATATATTAATATTTAAAAATATATTAATAAAATATAACAGTGGCACATGATACGTCTCGCGGCTAGGACCTTTATTATTGTTTTCGTAAGTAACTCAAGATCTTTAAGAGATTCAGAGGTAACAGTGTTAAGAAACGTTCAAGGTATAATATATTAAATCCCATCAGGAGAGTTGACAGCAATTGCAGTATCATAACCTTTTCCGTTGTAATCGACCACAGCTTGTCTTAGGGAAAGCTGAGGTCACGTCTTATTTATCCTCTCGTTACAGCTATCTAATTAGAGAGTCATAACAAGGGGAAAAATAGCTTAGTGGCCCCACCCCGCCACATGCCGTGAATTCCGACCGATCGGCGGACCCGACCGACCAAATATTGAAACCCTCCGAGACGCAACGGAACAGTTCACGTATATGATACTTACAATGCCTCAGCAAAAGATCAATTATTAGCTAGCTGTCCGTCCGTAGTCGTCCCTTATCGTTTTATACGAATATTTAATATTATTAGTTACCTTTTACTCTTTATATTTAAATTAGATATTAAATTTCTAAGGTGCTTGTTACGCTTCTTATATATTATGTTAGATTTGTGATTTATGATTTGCTATTGATTGGTTTGTGAGATCAATATAATTCATCGGGTTGTGAGGCCGATATACGTAATTACTTTATGAGATCAATATGAGTCATCGGGTTGTGAGGCCGATATACGTCATTGATTTGTTCGATCAATATACCTAATTCATCGGGTTGTGAGGCCGATATACGTCATTGATTTATGCGATCAATATACCTAATCTATCGGGTTGTGAGGCCGATATACGTCATTGATTTGTTCGATCAATATACCTAATTCATCGGGTTGTGAGGCCGATATACGTCTTTGATTTGTTCGATCAATATACCTAATTCATCGGGTTGTGAGGCCGATATACGTCATTGATTTGTTCGATCAATATACCTAATTCATCGGGTTGTGAGGCCGATATACGTCATTGATTTGTTCGATCAATATACCTAATTCATCGGGTTGTGAGGCCGATATACGTCATTGATTTGTTCGATCAATATACCTAATTCATCGGGTTGTGAGGCCGATATACGTCATTGATTTGTTCGATCAATATACCTAATTCATCGGGTTGTGAGTCCGATATACGTCATTGATTTATGCGATCAATATACCTAATTCATCGGGTTGTGAGGCCGATATACGTCATTGATTTATGCGATCAATATACCTAATTCATCGGGTTGTGAGGCCGATATACGTAATTAGTTTGTGAGATCAATATAATTCATCGGGTTGTGAAGCCGATATACGTCACTGGTTTGTGAGACCAATGAATTCGTCGGGTTGTGAAGCCGATATACATTACTGGTTTGTGAGACCAATGAATTCGTCGGGTTGTGAAGCCGATATACGCCACTGGTTTGTGAGACCAATGAATTCGTCGGGTTGTGAAGCCGATATACGTTACTGGTTTGTGAGACCAATACAATGTAAGCCGCTGGTTTGCATATCAGTTCGAACGCACAACCACACGGTGGCTGTTTGATTGATTTAACCGCACAGCACACGCGTAGCAGTCGTTTGTCAAAACCAACATTTAAACTTAGTCAAACGTCTCCGACATCAGTTATTAGTTTGCTTTAAGCTTACGGAACCCCGACAATCGTATGCCACGAGTTATACCAATATCCGACTTTGTACAAGTGCTTATGTAACACAAGACAGCATCAGACAAGATACTACAAACTAACATTCACATAGCGGATCACTTTACCAAACGCGTCAGCCTCAGTGATGCTAAACAGTATCGGGACACCGACATCGGTTATCAAAAGCTATAAGCTTATTGAACCCACGACAATCGTGTCACAAATTATACCAATGCTGTCGCCGTACGAGCTCCCTCACGGAACGCAAGACAGCGTCAGACACGATACATTAAACCAACACTGCTATAGCCGTTCACTTTACCAAACGCGTCAGCCTCGGTGCTGCTAAAGAACATTAGATCATGTCAACGACATCGGTTATCCGTAAACTACCAGCTCACCAAACCCTGACAATCGTAAAACATTGTATGACGCAGCGAACTATACATTTAATTATATTCTTTTAAATTTACCCTTTTAAATACCATCTTGCTATAAAACCTTTATTCTTTAAACGCATCTTATATATTAATAGCTTATTAGTAATTCCTAACCTTTCAATATACCAATACTTTATATTTTTCATAATATTAACGATAATGTAAACTAAAATGCCCATACAACGCTATTTAAACACTATTTAAAGATGGCGGAGCATCGCGGCATTTGCTTTTACTTATAAATATTGTAAATTTGATAAATCTCATCATATAAATAACCTTCCTAACATCGAATGCTCTTAATATTATTATTTACTTCATAATATATGTTCTTGTATTTAATTAGTTATCATTTCATATTCATTTTATGCAAATTTTCTATTAATAATACAAATAAACTTACCAAGAAAATCTTCTTAATTTACAATTATGCATCTTACCAATCATGAATGTCATAAAACTATTATATTTCGATCCTAGTGCATTTTATATGTTAAATTTACTAATTAAATATCCACTTCCTTGCATTAAATTCATATTATTTGCAATTTAATTTCAATAATTTCCTAAGCGTCCTTTTATTGCGTCATCCTCCCGCCAAGCTCCATTCTTTTTTTTTTCTTTTTCTTTTTCATTTCATAAACTATAACCTGCCAGTATGGCATTCAGCCTACATAACATTTATAAAAATATTAATTACTTTTTTATTAATTATTTAAATATATAAAATAAAATAATATTTTTTATATTATTAAATTAAATTAAAATATATTATTCACTAAAAATATTTAATACATATTCCTACGTATATTTATGTTTAGTATGGATTGTTACATTATTCTTAAAAGTTCAACACGTCCACTTCTCGCAGAGATATCGAATCTTTGTTTCTTTAACCATAAATATCTCAGTAACGTCTAATTGCATAAGAAACGTAAGGAGTATTTTAAAATCTTCGGTAAATTTCCCATAAAAATCAGCTACGGATTTTTGAAAAAAAAATTATCGTCTTCCATAAATTAATTTTAAAAATCATTAAAAAAGGTCTTTCAGTTTCTTGTGGGAAAAAGGCGCTAAGTTGGATATGTAAAGAAAACTGGTAATGTTGACTGTGTGACACAGTTCAATATATTCACAAACACTCTACAAAGTTTCGATTAAATCCATCAAGTCGTTTTTTTGTTTCAACCGATCAATTGGCTTGATGAATTTAATCAATCATTATAAAATCATTATAAAAAAATATATTTGGCTCTTCAATTTTTAAATTAAACTACATTTAAATTAGTTAAGCTGTTTCAAAATAAGCGTGCACAAAAAGACAAACAGATAAAAAAACAAACGAAAGAAATTAATTAATAATCATTGTATTGGGTTCTATTACATACAAATTCTTCCAATAATATTTTTTCTTATATACCTTCTGTGTACAGACAACCATTAGTTAGTTAGATTTTTAATATATGCTAAACGAGTACATAATACTATGTAGTCCTATCAGGATAAATATTAGGATCGGGACTATCATTTTTTGAAACTGTTAGGTACATTTTCTAACATGAATAGTCTGAACTAAATTTGTTTGCCCCTCTATATTATTCAAGTGAACATCAATATAACGAAAATAATTGGAGTATTGCAGATATGTTTTATCAAATAAAGAAAATATAGCAATACGTTGTTTTTTAAATTATTTTCACTTATATAACATGCTGAGTACAAAAAATCAATAATTATAAGTTGCAATATGTACCGCCTGACTGTAAACGCAATAAGGTCTGCATTCAAGTCACACTCGGGGGAACCATTATTTTTCAAATTAAACATTTTTCATTATTTTTAACTTAAATTATTTTCATTCTTCCATTGTGGTCAGAAAACAATGCGTGGCGTTAAGGTCCACTACTCAGCACACAACGTTTCGATATTGGGCAGAAAGTAGATAAATAGAGAACTACTACTTTTTTTGATTAATACTAAGATTGGTTAATACTAAGTTCTCATTGATTACTTTGATCAGGAATAGGCGTGAAGCTGAAAAAAAAAATCGCATAACGATTTTCATGATATTAATAAAATAACGACATAAAGAATTCTATTTAGATTATGTTACACTTCATTCATTACACTTAATTCATAATATCCTTAAATTTCAACTTTACATCGTGCTACTAATTTATATTTTTCCCTGGAGTAAATAAACCTAACGAACTAATAAATTGTAAACAAAACCAAACCAAAAATAAAGTAAATATCTTAAATTATAATAAAGATAACAATATATTTTAATCTAACCTTGCTTTTCTGAGGGGGGTCAGAGTTAATTACGGCCATGTATAAGTAGGCTTAGGATGCGTGACCTTCCCGATAATTGTTTACATTTGCGTACTTTGTATATACACAGGTACTAAAATTGTATCGTGCTAGGGTTATTTTGAGCCCTTCTATAATACAGAGGTATTTTTTTTAATAATTAATCTCTACAAAGTAAATATATTTTTTTATTTTTTTTAAGAGATATTAATTACGTTTTATTAAGCGTTGATAAACGCATTTTAAAATCATTTATATTATAAAATCAAAATTAAACATATATGCTATAAATTTTACTACAAATATCCTCAGCAGCTTACAAATAGGTTCAATATTAATGGTAACATGCAACAACCCAAGAAGATACCCATACGTTTACCTTCTTAATTATGTTTCCGCCTTGTATTTTAACACAGACAGACACGTTGTACGCACCCTTTATTGATTAACCATAACTTTGCCCTAGATAACGAGTGCTCCGAATAATAGATTGCAATTTTATCAAGGCTTTTTCGTTTTATACTTATTCTCGCATTTCTTCACACTCTTGTATAATAAAACTGCCCGTAATTTTTTTAAATTACTGTGGTTGAATATATCAAAATTAACATAATTTTTTCATTAAAAAAGTAGTAGATATTTATCTTAAATATTCTTGCGATCTTTTACATATTAAGTAGTATCGGTTAAATCCTTTGCATATGTATTAGCACAGTAATGGATTTTTCATAATGTTTTTTTTTTATTATTCTATTTTATCACTTTACGGACATAATGTCTGTACCTTTTTAACACGATTCTTGTTTTATCATATGCAATACAATTTTTTTTGTTTACGATATCAGTACTTAAAACTAAGACTTAAAGAATATACCCTAAGAGAGTCCAGTTATTACAAATGTAAGTTGCCTGTTTTCATTTTATACAATTTATGACATGAAAATTAAATATAACCTAACTTAATTTATTATAAGTGTTTAACTTATTTTATTTCTTACATCTATTACATATATTTCTTACTACTACATACATACATATTTTTTTATTTAAGGACGGGGTGTCCTTGGCGATGGCATTAACGCTATAATAGTGGATATGACCGCTTCATTTCTATCTTTTATGGCCATCTTCAAATTATACTCTACAATACTTTTGGTCGTTGCCCCCGTTGCATTCCGTATTAGTCTCTTTATCGCGTCGTCCTCACCACCACAGTAGTAGAAACAGTTGGTAGTATGACGCGTTATCGCAACGACTGCGTGTGAGACACTGTCGTGCAGCTGTTGTTTCATTGGTTTTGTATTCACTACTACAACTGTGCTGGTGGTCAATCCCTGGGCCTCGTGAATCGTTAGTACCTTTGCACCCATTTCCAAGTCGTATCCCTGAGTGATCAAGGATTCCTTCTCCTCTTGAGTGAGGTAGAGGGTATCCTTTAGGTCTCGTGGTATTGGTGTCACCTTGATATTTTCTATCCGGAGGGAGTGTACTGTCCTCTTAGATGAGTATATACCAACATATATTTCTCGTAGGGCATACTCAACATCCATGGGGCTTTTATGGGTGCATATAGATTCTGGGTATATAGATTCTGGGTATATAGATTCTGGGTGATATTGGCCATTGATAGAGAGCACGGTAGAGCATATCGAAAAGATTCTCTCGGTCAATATAGGGAAGTTGAATTTCTTCTGCTTCGGTGATTCTAGCAGCCTTCACTATCGCTTCAAAGTGGTTCATCAATCAAGCGTTTGTACGTTTCTGATTGTCTCATCCCATTAACCAACATTGATGCCATAGTACGAATCCTACTTTTAACCAAACTCCCTATACGTACCGAAAGTTTCTCCCGAAGTTCATTTGCTGCTTCTGTTATAGTAGTGATAACAATGTCTGTATTAAAGTACTTTATTAAAGTACTTTATAATCCAGGTTGTTTTACCACACCCGGGAACCTCGTTGATCCACTGCATCTTGGGCATATGCCATGCTACCGCTGACGTGGATTCTAGAGTGCTATCAAAACTTTTTACTTTCTCAAGTATTCTATTTTCCAACATCACTTGCGTACATTTGGCTATAACGACGACAGGATCATCAGCGGGCGTGTCGAATTTAAGGTCGCCTGTTCGTCTGGTTTCCTCTTCATTCAACTTCACAAAACCAATTGTAGCATTGTAAGCCGCCATGTAATTACCTTTTATGATGCCTCTGATGGTTTGAGCTGTATAATTGCTTTTTCTTTTGTAATATTTTTTTTCTTATGCAATAAAGAATATATATTGTTGTATATGGCGGCTTCTGCCTCTTTTAGCCTTAAATCCAGCATTGAATATCCATCCTCCTTGGAAGGCTCGCATTATTTTCTCACAAGTCCTGAGCTTCACTTGTTTAGTAGCTTCCAAAACTGCGAGAAATTTAAGGTATGCATTTCTAAAGTGGTCTTTGTGTCCCGAGATAGGTATTAGATTAGGCGAGTTTACTTGGTTCATTACCGCTCTAGTAAACCTGAACTTGGACAGGAACATTATTTGCAGAATTCCTTGCAAACTTTTCTACCTACGCAGCCTGCCTGTCTTCTGATTATATTTTTTTTTTGTAGCACACTTCCTATGGCTTACACGCAGATTTCGTGTTGGAATGCTGCCGTACTGTGTCTGTAAATTGAACTTGTTCCTCTGCCACCTTACGTTGAAGTCGCTCTGAATTACTTTCAGTGGCCGTGCGAATTGTTTGTAGCTTTTCCGCTGGGATGCCAGAGTTTTTAAGTTTAAGATAACTAAGATCTTTGCCCTTGTCCTCACATACTAATATCTCGTGTTGTTCTGAGGCTTTTATACATCCCCATCGATCTGCTACTTCTCCTCTATTATAATCGACCACCATAGCATCGATACTTATCATTCGTACGCCATGTCCCGCCGTTTCACCCATTGCCGTGAGCATCTCCCGAGCTTGCTCAAATGGCGTCTGTTTATCCCTGTCGAGCAGTATAATAGACTTGTTCTTTGATCGCAATACTCGGCAAGTGATATTTCCGACCGTTATACAGAGCAGCGCTTCATATAGCTTACGTCGTACGGCTGTCCTCTTAGTGCTCCCGTTCAATAGACTGGCAAGACCAACCTTTTAGTGCTATCATCCATGAACAGCGCCACCTATTCGGTTCTCAACTCCGCCTCACCCACTTCGGCCTGTAGCAACAACTCGACCTTGCGTCATCAGAATCTTCGTCCTCCAACGAGCGCAGAGTGGGCATCATAGCTTAGCGTCTGGGGACCTGGCAAAGCCAACACCACTTGAGGACGCGAAGGCAGCGCAATTAAATGCAATAAAGCATACTTATACAAGAAGGTGACCCGCCCTTGACTCCGAGACGTGCCTTGCTGGCTTTCACCTCCTTGGTACGCGAAAGATTTTTTACTTGAGGTTACCAGTCCGAATTCCATCCAAATGTAGCGGGTAAATTAGCGTTGCAACCGTCACAGACAGACTTACAGACTTCGCATTTATAGTATTAATGTGTTTTTTTTTATTCATAACAATCTTAATTTTAAAGTAAAGTAGTCCTTAAGACAACAGACCTAGTCGTACCAACATTGTCAAATGATCCCTACAGCATTTATAACAGCTTATGTAACATTTATCTGTCATTTTTTAGGATTTTTTAGTTTAATATTAAATCCAGCAACGGTACCATTATCATAAATCAAGGCCGTTGTAAACAGTTTTATAAAATGCAAATTCAAAATGTGATTGTGGTATTGTTACCTTTATCATAAATGCTGAACGATCATTACACACAAGAGAACTCGTTTATATAATTGAGTTGTAGCAAATTATTGACAAATTTCAATCGCTTATTAATTTATGTTCATTGTACCAAATTATATAAGGATTTGGCAAAAAAAAACAAATTGCCATGTTTTGGGGTAAGTATAAAGAATTGGAATTATCCTGATTAGAATAAAAATATACAAGTGATTTTCTAATTTAAAGTAGAGCAAAAAGTTATTATATATGTAGATATTCAAAGAATTTATGTGAGAGGCATTATTTAGTTACTCTTCATAATAATACGAACTAAGAGAGAAGATGTAAAACGATAAATTTAGCTAATATAGTTTTCTTATCATATTATGATATTACCTGTACATGCGTGTAAACTATATTTGGATATTATTAATTATTATAAATTATTAATTTATATAAGTAAGCATCTTTTTCTATTATAAAATATATATATGAATAATTTAAAAAAACGTCCAACTGATATTTGACGTGTTTAATACTTACAAATTTACAAAATATAAAAAAGACATATAAATATAAAAAAAAACCATTTAAATGAACACCTATGATATTACCTTCTTTCTTATATTCTTCTTTAAGAGAATAATAAAGTAAGGCAAGAAAAGTACAAGATAATAATCCGATAAAAGCCATTGACATAAACATTATTACACTTACGGGATTGTCTTTAACTGACAAACAGATCTAACTTTACTACTTAATTGTGTTAGTATGATTTAAATGCTTTGTCATGTCTAGATGTCTAAGAAGTTCTAAGAAATACGACCGTTAAAAGCTTAGTTCGTGTATTGAATGTCTAAAAGGCCATAATGACTTCATCATAGTGACAGTTTAAGCTTTTAAAGATTAACTGTTTAAAACTGTTTAACCAACTTAAAGTATTGATTCTTTTATCATACGCGTGAAAATGATATAATTTAAAATATGTACTATATATTTTTTATATTATAAAATAAGTTATTTTCTTTTTTAAGTCATAGAAAAATACAAAAAGGAAATAAACATATTATATGTTAACTTCTATATAACCATTCACATATATATATATCCATTCAAAAAGCCATTTCACAATTAAGTGTATTGATTTCATATTCACATTGCGTGTAGTCGTTTATACATTACTCTTAATTCACAACCAACAATGAATCAAACATAATTAAAATAAATATTTATAGCTATTAATAGGAACGATTCCTCTTTCGATTCGACAACAAACAACAAACAGGTTCAATCTCTTTATTTAATTTAAAATTAAAAATAAATTTTTAAAATAAATAGAGGTCGGCGGAACGACTAGTAAAATTGTTATAATAGTTAGATTACGCTTCGCTGCTATGTACTCTAGTCTATCTTTAGGAGAGTTGGATTTAAGGAGAGGCAGCAATCCAAATCTCCTGAAGACGTACTATAGAGTACATAGCAGCGAAACGTGCATATAAAAGACCAGAGCCCGCAGTGACAGGTTATCACCTCTGTATGATACACTTGAAACTGCGGAGGGGCAGAAGCTCATTTACAAATTGGCACGAGCTCGGGATAAAGTGACGCAAGATATCGTCAAATGTCTTTGCGTCAAAGATTCCTAGGGCGCGCTGCTGTGTAATCATGCCTCAGTGAAGAAGAGATGGAGATGCTACTTCAAGGAGTTGCTAAATACTCAGCACCCATGCAGTCTTCCAACCGAACCACCTCCTAATCTTGGACTTATTGCCCCGATAACACCTGACCAAACTCGAAATTGTCTTCGACGCATGAAGGATCGGAAAGCGGTGGGACCTGACGACATTCCGATCGAAGCGTGGAAATCATTGGACTCTCTTGGTGTGGTCATACTTACGGACCTTTTCAACCGCATCTTGAACACTGGGACTATGCCACGTCAGTGGCGTTACAGCTTCATTACCCCTATTTACAAAGGCAGGGGCAGTGTTCAGGATTGTGGTAGTTATAGAGGCGTTAAGATCATGAGTCACACCATGAAGCTTTTTGAACGCATGATCGACCTCAGGCTCCGCCGAGAGTGTACTGTCTCTGAGTGTCAATATGGCTTTCAGCTAGGATCGGGCGCTTTGAACGCCATTTTTGCCCTCAGAACTCTGATGGAGGCATACAGGGAAAAAAGAAGAGCTCTCCATGTGGCATTCCTAGATCTGCAGAAGGCCTTTGACTGTGTACCTCGTCAATATATCTGGTGGGCATTGCGATCCAAAGGGATCTCTGAGGCCTATATTGACATTATCAAAGACATGTACCGTGATTCCGTTTTAATGGTTAGGACGGCTGTTGGCGATACGAAGCCCTTTCAGATCTCTGTTGGGATTCACTAAGATTCAGCTCTTAGCCCGTCCTTGTTCAATGTAGTGCTGGACACTGTCACGGCTTGCATCCAGGACCAGCCCCCATGGCTGATGATGTATGCCGATGACATGGCGCTCATTGACGAGAGCCGGTTGACGCTAGAGCGGAGAGTGAACCTCTGGAAGGGTACGCTTGAGAACGGCAGTCATAAACTAAATGTGCCGAAGACTGAGTACATGGCTTGCGAGAGCCCGGACTCATGCACTATCCAAATAGGTCCTGAACCAGCCGTTAATTCGGAAAAGTTCAGGTACCTTGGATCTATTCTGCACGAGTCCGGAGGCATCGATCACGATGTCCAAGCCCGTATCAGCGCTGCTTGGGCGAAATGGCGTGAATTCACATGTGTGATCTGCGACCACAGAATACCGCCCAAGCTCAAGGGACTAATATACAAGAGCAAAATCCCACCGGTTCTCTTATATGGCAGCGAATGTTGGCCAGCACTGTCCAGGCACACTCAGCAGCTTCACGTCACGGAGATGAAGATGCTGAGGTGGATGTGTGGCGTTACGCGGGCCGACCGCATACGCAACAAATTTGTCCGAGGAAGTTTTGCGTGTCCGTGACGTAGCGGATAAGCTTCAAGAGAGTCGCCTGAGATGGTATGGCCAAGTTGCACGCTGGCCTGAGAACTATATCGGAAGAATTTGCCTTGATATGTCTGTCCCTGGATATGGAGCAGGACCCCCAGGACGCCCAAGAAAGCGATGGCTGGACACCGTGAAGCACGATATGAGAGCCAATGGACTTACCACCGAGGATGCCAAAGACCGTGCAAAGTGGAGAAGGTTAAATAGGAAGGCAGACCCTATCTAAAAGTGCCGGGATCTGGCACTATCCCGAAGAAGAAGAAGAATAGTTAGATTAATCGATTAAAAATGTTATACCTATCATCTCATTTTTATACCTATCATCGTCTACGATCATTGAAACCATACGAGTGACGTCAGCTGAGGTGATTTCACTCCTTCATAACGTAACTATGGCCTTTTTCTCTCCGACATATACATTTGTAGCTTATAACACATTTGAAAATAGGTTATAAGCTACGTTTTATTTTCGAGGAACCAACCAAATGAAAATCGAATCCGATAAGCTTACTATTTATACTATTTTTATAGTAGCAAAAAATATTACTTGAAAATTATAAAACAAAAAATAATTTTAACAGAGTTTAAGGCTAGCTTAACTTGTTAAAATAAGCGTGATGTGGTTCGTTAGTAAGCAATCCACAGCCCTCAGGCCATATGCAGCCATTTTAATAATATTATGCAGCCCGCCATGCGTTAATGTATATTACAGATATTTTCCCGCCAAATTGGTCACATTCATTTAAAGCAGAATGCAATATCTTATATTAAATTCTATCAAGTCTATACGACTTGTTTCAACATGCGATATGTTACTTTAGTTTTCGTAATTTTTGTATGTTATGTTTTATTGGCTTTTCGTGTTTGTAATACGATTATAATTTTATATGATTATACTATTAGTAAGTGTTATTTTGGCCAGCTAAAAATATTCAGAACGTGGATCGGTCCGTTGCTATAAATTGCAAAATATGTAAGGGTATTAGATAAAAATATATTTGACTTATTTAAACAAATGCACACTTACGTCGCAAACACTTTTAGATTATAGACAGTTCATTTTTTCTTATCTCCTTTGTCAAAAATCGAAAAAAAACTATAAATTTCGGTATACTACATTATGTATTAACGGTTAAAATTCTCCTAACAGTTAATTCTCCTAACAGTATATTTGGACATGACGTTTCCAATACACGTGGAATTTTAAAAATGAATAAAGAATATTTAATACATGTATGTACCTATACCGTTCAACCAATAGGTTCCTATTCTACATATTGAACAGTATCTGCCAGTTTTACTCAAATCAAAGGCCTTTTGAATACTACACAATAGTTGTTGGCATAGTAGAGATTGATACGAATTTTTAAAGTAAAATCAGGTTTTAGGGTGAGTGAAAAATCATTAAAGTATACTACAAATTATGAAGCCTTTTCTAATATACCTAAAGGGAAACATGGCAAACAAAAACAAAATTGAAAAATGATGAAACTAGTTTTGATGCGTTCGCCTAATATGATTAACATGGCCTACTTTTCCTTTCTTGACGCGTGTTTTATGGCATAGGGTGGTGTGACTTATTGGACTTTCATAATCTACATCAATATACAATTAAAACGTAAAAATAACTCGAATAAACTACAAGAGGTTTTTAATTTCTTTAACAACAACAGCAAAATAAAAAAGCTACAACATTTTTGACTTAATATTAGTGTCCGACCGAAACTAGGATTCCAGTCGAAACCGAACCTTCTGCTTTGATTTCAGTTTCGGCCGAAACCGAAACTCTTGATAACGTCATAAAATTTGTATAATATTTTAAAATAGTCCAATTTTTACGCTTCGTGCATGTACAATTGAGTCTTTGTGACTCGGTCACTTTTATATATAAAAAATATATATATTTCAACTTAAATTTAAATATATTTTTCTATAGCCTGATGCTTTGCCTTTCAGCAGGGTCAGAGAGAATCTTGGGTCAAGTGACTGTGTTCGCCACTTTTCGCGCAAAATCGAGATGTTGCGTGTTGAGTAGTGAAACTTAACGGCGTACTTTGTCTTAGGTAATAGAGAGAAGAAATGAAATAATAATTTTCTCAAAAAAAATCGATTGCATAACCATCGCAATTACAGTGTCCAAAAATATCCTCCAATGGCGGTGATATTCAAGTCGTCGGTGGCTAGGAATCGTGCAGCGTAGAGCATTGAAATCATTTGCGATATCTTGGGATTAAGTCCACTAGCAAGTATCTTACCGATACTCACTCAAATCACTCAAAAGTAGCTTACCGACGTATGACAATTCAGGAGTTTCGAGTTTCGGCACGGGCGGCCCTTTTTTGCCCGAAATCGAAATTACGGCTGAAACTCGTTACTTGGCTGAAACTGGCCGAAACGGACACCGAAACCGAACTTTCGGTCGGACACTACTTAATATTAACTATTTTGTTCAGATATATAAATATACCTACATATTTTTCACAACATAATATTAATATAGATTTTTGATTATCTATTATACATTATCTATTATACATATTTGAAGTATAAGTCATACTAATATTCTTTAGGTAACGATTCTTGGGGTCGTTTCTAAAGGACCGACTGTCTGCTTCAGAATATTTCTTAAAGGAAAATTTCTCAATTGAATAATATAATTATGAACGATACAATAATAAAATCCTTTATTTAAAATGAAGTTCCAGTATTTTCTTTCATATTGTACAGCCGTCGTAATTCAAATTAATTATTCTGTGCTTTTAATTAAAATTTTGATCATTCTTAATCAAGTTTTGATTGATGACGTTTAAATTTGAGAAGACAAACTCTTTTCAGTGGTCTTCATTTCGTTTGCGCGAAGATATTAAAAAAGGGAAAATATTTTGTAAAGTGAAGTTGTTTTTTTAATTATTTATAAATATTTATTGAAGGATTTCAATAATTATTTATAAACAATTAAAACAATTCAACTTTTTCTTATTCTTATTTTAATTTACAATTATAGTAAAAATATAAACATGTAACAAAAATATAGTATGTATGTCGTAATCACAACCTAGAATTGATCTATGATATCGTTGGATTGTGGATGCTTAGCAAAATCGTAATCGAGTAAGTACGTAATAAAATCTTATTACATGTTTTTAGCTTATAATGTAACAATCCATACTATACATAAACATACGTAGGAATATGTATAAAATATTTTTACTGAATAATATATTTTAATTTAATTTAATAATAGTGTAAAAAAATATTATTTTATTTAATATTTAAAAAAAAGGTAATTACGATTTTTATAAATGTATGTTAGCTTAATATCATAATGGCAGGTTATAGTTTATGAAAAAAAAACGAAAGACAAAAAAAAGTAGCTTGGCGGGAAAATGACAATAAAAAGACGCTTAGGAAATTATTGATATTCTTATTTATAGCTTCACGCTGTATCCCGCAAACAGCAGGGTAGGCAGAGAGAACCTAGTATTAAGATACTCCGTTCCCCACTTTCCGCCGGATTCGGAGGCATTGCGTGTTAAGTGGCGGAACCTAACGCCGTGATTTACCTCGACACTAGAGCGAAGAAAATGGAAATATTAAATATTTCTACTCCTCGAATGGGAATCGAACCCACAACCATTCATTTACATTTACACGCTTGTGCCACTGGGCCACGACTGGCCACATTATTATATTAAATTGCATTATTGATATTAAATTGCAAACAATATAATTTAAAACAAGCATTTTTAAGCTTAAAGTTTCTAGTTTAACGACCTCAAGAAAAAGAAAACATTTTTCTCACTCAATTCTAATTAATACTGAAAGAAAAAAAAATAGTTGCAATTTTTATTACTTTATAAAAAACACAACTGAAAAAATGTTGAAATCTTTTTTTCGGTATTCATTAGATTTGTGCGGGACACGTCGCTAGATTTTTTTTTATTTTCAGATCTCAAAACTAGACTTTTTTAGTTTAAATACGACCAGTTTTGATGAAATTACAGCCACTTAAATAACCTTAAAAAAATTGGAATTTATGAATGATAAATCTCATTGAATAAAACTGAAACCAAGTGGACTTGGCTTAGTTGAGAGCTATCTAAATTTGTACATGTTAGGCGCAATCTGGGCTCAGTCCTATTTTTATTTAATAAAGGCAACAAAAGTCACCTATTTGAAGAATATAATCCACGTCTGTAACTAATTGTCGTGCAGGCTCAATTTTGTAAGACACAGCATGACCCTAACTTTATGAGAAAACAAACGCCTAACCGGTAAAATTGTTATTAAATTTTGAATTAAATAAAACAAAGAGCCGCTTCAATTTCGCTCTACTACCGTAAAAAGTTCGAGATATCGAATGAAACGAGAAATTGAGCGTTGGTTTAAGAATTTAGTCTGATGGCAAACTAATACAATTTTTAAAATGTTTTTTTTTCCAATGTAGCTTACATTAAAATGAAAATTATATAGGCTAAAATATGTATATGTTATAATACGTTCAATTAATAAGTATATCTCAAGCATTTTAATTTAAATTTCTACCTGATGTATAAACGTTGGAAATTGAAGAAAATGTTTATAGTCGGGATTGATCGGTTGAAAATTGATGAAAGGAAACGGTAACCGACAGCTGCTTACTTTCTCATTTATAACAAAAGAAAATATTACTGAAGCAGTAATCAAGTAACAAAATTAGAAGCTTGCTGAAAGTTAAAGTTATTTCATTATATATTTTTATACACATTTACGTAAGAATTATATTAAATTAACGTACATTAAAATGTTTATATTTCTTTTTTTCTTATGGTAGGCTGAGAGAGGCTAGTGTGAAGAATCTCTGATCTATATTTACTGCCCAAAACAAACTTAACACCACGCTTTATCCTGTATGCAAAACGGTGAAATGAAACTAAATACAATCGTTTCCGTAAATGAGAATTAAACTCACAACTATCGCGCTTATAGTCAGGCACTGCGCCGCGATGCCGATAACCTAAGCATTTAACTGATTATTTTAGTATGTGTAATAAGCATAAGTGTTACATCTATCTAACGAGAAGTAAAATTAATTCCAATAAATTACATTTTTTATAGACTTATGCATATAGAGATATGTGAAAGTAACTTATCCTTCAACTACGTAATTTTCAATATGTCGGCTTTCATTTTATTATCGTTATACAATACCTACTTCTCGTAAATTGGCTATTCAATGGAACAAACCATTTTGCCGTTGACTATACCTATTAATTTTAATTCAAATTAATGTGCCCATTAACACAGATAGTTTTAATAAATGATTTAATTAAGCGCCATATCGTTTTAGCGCTCTGATTGGCTTGACGCCAGACTTAATATGTAGTAAGGGAGCATTTTGTAGTGCAGAGCTTTCATATTAATGCGAGTACTATACTAATTTCAGTTTTACTTTAAGTAAAAATCAAGATGAATTAGCAACAATGTTTTCGCAGATTTTTTTGCGTCCCATTATTCTATCCTCCTATTATAGCCTTAAGCCTAATTACATAACCTTAGTAGTTCGAAAATTTACTTTCTTGGGTATTTTCGTTACATAACGGAAAAAAACGCTTTCTTAAAATAATATAAAATGTAACTGTGCCAATAAAGCAGTATGTACCTTAAATGAAAGATAAACGTGTTAATGAAAATAAAGTACCAAATGTCATTGTTTTTAGAATTCATATATTGGCGTTATAACCGAATATTGCGTGAATAGGGAAAAGATAAACTGAGTCGTTACTACTTTTTTATACAGTTTATTTAGATTTATGTTTCTATTACTAACACATTACAAACGTCTTAAAGCAACTACTTATGATGTACACCATAAATACATTTCCAAATTTTATTTATCGATAATTACAAAAGGATTTATACACCATAAATATTTGTCTTATTTTCGACGCCCTGTTATCCATACTTATATTATAAATGCGAAAGTCTGTGTGTTTGTCTGTCACGCTTTCACGGCTAATCTACCGATCCGATTTGGATGAAAATTAAAATGATAGTAGTAAATAACCATAGGTCTAACATAGGCTACTTCTTTTTTCAAAAATTCACCGCTAAGGGGTTGAAATAGGGGATGAGAGTTTATATGAAAAAACTAAACCGCTTGACCGATTGTAATGAATTTTGGCATATATAAAGTTGATAATCCAAGGTTAAACATAGGCTACTTTATTTTTCAAAAATCGACCACCGAGGGTTGAAATATACCGCAAGAGCTATGTAGATCACGCGGCGAAGCCGCGAGCGGGCCGCTAGTTATATATAAAAGCATTCCTGATTATTCTAGGCATATTATTTCATTTCATATTTAAGATATAATCACGGACAATACATCCAGAAATTTATATAATCTAAATTTACAAAGACACGTAGTTAGACCGATATTGAGTTTATGTGGTTACCAGTTCACCGAAATCGGTCTACGTCTACGGCGGTCCTGCAAGGCTAAATTTACTTTACATAATTGAATCTGCTTACCTTTGAATACGGCAAAGCTGGACATATGCTAAATTTAAAGCTGCCTTAATAATAACTAAATTAGTATACTCGTATAGACAGAATCAAATATTTAAAGGAAAGTTGTCGTTACGCATTTTATTAACAACATTATTTAATTTTTAAATGTCAAGTAAAAAGTTAAGCCGCACCCCAAAGTAATCATATAATTTCAACTATAGTATCCTATACGCAATTGGAGAATGAAGTGCACAAAGTTATTTTTGCTGTCTCTGCTACGTGCAAGAGCCAAAAATCCATTTTGGCTCTTGATTGACTGAATATACACATATATTTATTTCGTTAATGGAATCTGTGATTTCATCATCCCTTACCATGACATTGACATCTCCAGACAGCATTTCTCCTAGTCGCTGGATCAATCGTGATTACCCGTTATTTCTAATATCCGAATTGCTTAACTACAATACCAAGGTAACTTGTCTATGCCTACATACATGAATTACATCACAATACAGGCCAAATAATGTATTTTTTTAGATTTTTATTAGTGTCCGACCGAAGAAGGTACGCGGGCCGAAAATTTCGGCAGGTTTCGGCAAAAAAATGTAGTTTTGGCCGTAGTTTCGTTCTCGGTCAAAAAACTGCCGAACCTTCGGCAATGCCGAAACTACTCACTCATGAGTTACTCAAGAATTTTTGCGTCGCTTAGATAATTTTGAGTGTTTTTATAACTAGTGAAGCAAATCGTAAGATATAGTAAACGACTTTAATATATTATAAATGATGAGAATACTATAAACTGCTGACGATAGATTAAATTAACTATCCCTGTTAGTCTTTAACGAATTTAACTTACTAACTTATTTACTACTAGCTCTGCCCGCGACTTCGTTCGTGGACTATTGCATTTTACATATAAAAGTTTTATTCCCAATAACTCCCGTTCCCGTGAAAATTTTGCAATATCGCGTTGCAAGTAAGCTTTTACTAACGTATCTGCATGCTAAATTTCAAGCGTCTAACTTAACTGGTTTAGATTTTTCATACAAAAGGATTTTCCCGCTAATTGCCGTTGGAATTTCGGGAATACCTTTCTTAGTGCACCTCTACAGTACGTAAGCTGCGTCTCTTCCAAATTTCAAGTGCCTACGTTTAGCCGTTTAGGCTGTGCGTTGACATACTCGTAGTATGTCAGTAAGTTTCTCTTTTTATATATATACAAATATGGGACATGTTGTCACTAATAATTCCGAAATGACACATATTTAAAAAAATTGTACTTACAGTTTTTTGAATTATGTAGACGTGCAAGTTTTTTTGAACTTTTTAAAAATATTAAGTTAAGTTAAAAAACCACAAAAATTGTTACATGTCTGCTAATTTAAGTATCATAAGTACTCGTACATTTTTGAAGCGACATTCTGTTACGACGTTTAGCATTTGTAGGGAATATCGTATTTTATTCGGATGTACTCGGCTTGGACCCGAGTAAGGTGTTTGGTGTCTCACATATAGATCGATTAGTATGTGTGTAACCACGTGAAAAACATTGACGTTTGTACTGTGTACAAACTTTGGCGAAAATCTCTGTTCTTTGTTGGCTGCATTCCATGCTTTTACGGAATGCGACTTCTATCCCACATTTTATAGGAAGGGTAAAAACAGACCATTCAAAGTATTGGAGAAATCAGGGAAGTTCCAAGACGCGTTCATTAAAATGGGGTATAATATGTTTGTTGCACATCCACTACTCATGGAACAAACTATCAATGTTATGCAAGAATATGTATGCATTTTATACAACGTAAAAGCAAGAAAAACAGTAAACGAAGCAAGGTGCTATATTTGAATACGCCGAAAAGTAGTAATAAAGCTTTCAAAACGACAGCTATGAAATTGGAAGCAACGTCGTTTCCCCCTCGTTTCCGGGAGTTGGAGCAACATCTGAAGATAAGCACCTACATAGCACAGATTTGGTGTAATGCCTACAAACAAGTACCGTCGCCCTTGTTTCCAATAAACTATGGATGCCAAACCAGAAAGTATACAAAACTGTTGATACTGAGATTGACAGTTTCAATTTTTGAATATAATATACACACCGTTTCAGTTCAGTTAGACGTCTTAGTGTTTTTATCATATTATGAATTGTTCTCATCAAAAATATGTTATTACCGTAATGTATCAGATGGCCATAAAGCACCCTCTTATAGTGTCACTTTCATGAGCCTAAAAGATATGGTCTGCATAAAAATGTACGACATAATTTTTTCCTAATTTATCTATGTTTGTTTTTGTTTTTTTGCGGGTAGACACGAAAGTGTATAGACGCATTTTTAAGAGCTCTGCAATTTTAATAATTTTAAATTAGCAAGTAAACATATGTTTTAAATTATAAATACCTGTGCTCAAGTTGACTCAATCTACTCTTTCTTACACAACAAATCAAGACATGGAAACGCCTGTGGAACAATTGCTGAGAAGTATAGATGAGCTATCAACTATGTTCTCTTCTCGTATGGGTGAGTTTGAGAAAAATCTGTCTCAGCCCAGTTGCCCAGCCCCTACTCCCACAGTAAAGGCCTTGACTGCGGATTTTTATACATTTAAGGCGTTTGTTTGGAAGACTCTCGGCCTACTAAAGTGTCAAGTCGAGCTGGTGGCACTCGGAATGGACCGATTGGAGACCCAATCCCGTAGAAAAGTGCTTTTGCTCCATGGCATTAAGGAGGATAAAGATGAGGATGTACTACGGAAGACACTAGACGTATTTTCCAGGCATATGAAGTTGTCGAACATACAGTCTTCATCAATTGAATCGTGCCATAGACTCGGTGGTGGAAAAGATACTAGCAGGCCTGTTCTTGTTAGATTTTCTAATCTACAGGTACGCTCCAGCGTTTGGAAGGCTAAAACTTCACTAAAGGGCACTAAAATAACCGTGACTGAATTTTTAACTAAATCACGTCAAGAAGTCTTCATAGCAGCTAGAAAACACTTTGGTATAAAGAAATGCTGGTCAGCTGATGGCGTGATAGTTATTTTACTTCCCAATAAAGCTAAAGTCAAGATTTCTTCATTACTAGAACTTAAAAATTTAGTAGAACAACATCCCCTGACGAAGTCGAATAACAACAAATAGCCCGGTATCAGATTTGTTTATACCATCTCAAATTATCTCAGATTTGTTTATACCATCTAAAATATATTAATTTGTTTATACCATCTTAAATCAATTAATAATTATTTCGGATTGTACGTAATAGCTTGCCTATAAAGCATATAATGTGTCGTTTTTTTATTTTGTTCACATGTGAGGTACATTCACTTTCTTTTTTTTTTTTTGGCCAAAATTTATAATTTTTAAACTAAAAACTGTTTTCATATAAGATGCCATTGTTTATTTAGTTACGTTAATAACACTCACTTACGTACTTGACATGTGTCATTTATGTCACAGAATATAAATTATACAGATACTTTAATAATTTCAACTGTTATTGAGCTGTACCTTGTCTTTGTTTATGTACGTTCCATTTTATTTTATGATTTGTTCTTTTTATATTTTTTTTTTTTGTGTAATTGTAAATTAAACTTTGTTTAAAAAAGACATTTAAAGAAAACGTATAAAAATTTAAACTTTTAATATAAATTAAACTTTGTTTTCATGTTTTAATTCATATCAGAGTCAACTTGTGCATGTGGATTTTTCGTGTTAGTTTATTTATTTTTTTATTATTTTGTTAGTTAATTTATTTTGTTATTATTATTATTATTTTATTTTTGTATTATCATTTATATACTGTTTTATATTTATATTTATACATTATTTTTATTTTTTATTTATTTATATATTTTTCATTTATATATATTTTTTTTACTTATATTATATTCAAACATTATTTTATTTATTTTTATATTTTTTTAAATACGTTAATAACAATATGAATATAGACGATGAGTTCTATTCCCGTTCATCTAGCAATTACGATAGTGTTGATAGTAATCACACTTCTCTTTCAGATACTGAAACTCTAGAAGATAAGCTGTGTAATGTTTTTAATAATGCTAATACCTCTCTTTCCCTGGTGCATATCAACGCGCAGAGCATACCTGCTCACTATTCTGATCTTCTCACATCCTTTAGCTCCGGCATAGTCGATTGTATACTCGTATCCGAAACCTGGTTAAAACCTTCCCTTAATTCTGCTTGCTACCTCCTTCCAGGTTACCAGTTATTTCGTAATGATAGGACACAGCGGGGTGGTGGTGGCGTTGGTATTTATCTACGCAACAATATTCCTGCACGTGTAGTTTCTTGTTCCACCGAAGATCTTGAAGGATTTCTAGAATATCTGTTTCTGGAAATAGATATACATCACAAGAAAGTTCTATTGGGAGTATTATACTCCCCGAATGACAAAGTCAATTATTTCAAAACTTTGGAAGATGTTCTAGAGAGTCTCTCACCTCAGTACGAACACATAATTTGCATGGGTGACCTCAATACGTGCTTATTAAAAGACGATTCCAGGAGTAATTTATTAAAAACAGTGAACGAGTCTTATAACTTACATATTTTACCAATGTCATCCCCCACCCATTTCTTTCCTAATTGTAGGCCTTCTTTGATTGATATTATCTCCGTCTCTAACCCTAATCTTGTTATTTCTCACGGCCAAATGACTGCCCCTTTCTCCTTTCACGACTTACTCTTTCTAACATATAAGTTACGTCCTCCTAAGGTTAGAGGCAAAATATTTCTTCAGCGCAATTTTAAGCATTTGGATCTTAACCGCTTAAGGGATGATTTGAGAAATGTCGACTGGTCACTTATACTGTCATCATCCAGTATTGACGAAATGGTTGAATCACTCACTACTGTGCTGATAAATATCTATGACATTCATGCCCCAGTAAGACCAGTTCGAATGAAACACGCTCCTGCCCCATGGTTAACAGCTATTATTAAAAGGTGTATGGCTAAGCGTGACAAAGCCAAAACTAAGTACAAAAGATATCCTAGTGAAGAACATCTTGTAGCATATAAAAAACTACGAAACATCTGCAACAGAATGTGTAGGGACGCTAAGCGCCGTTATATTCATGATACAATTGAGAATCTTTGTCAAGCGCAAGTTTGGAGGTTTTTGGAGTCACTTGGTGTAGGTAAAACCACCAATCGTCACCAGATCTCTGTGGATCTTAATATTTTAAATTCTCACTTCACAACTCCATCCTTACTTATAAACCCTCAAACTAAATCGCAGACAATTGATTTCTTATCCCGTCTTGACCTACCAACCTGTAATCCCTTTTCCTTCAAAACTGTTACAGAAGACGAAGTCAAGAAGTGTGTCCGCTCCATTTCCACTAAAGCTATTGGAAGCGACTCTCTCAGCCTAGACATGATTCTTCCGGTGTTGGAGAGCATTGCACCAGTGCTTACCCACATCATCAATTTTTCACTGTCGCGTAATGTCTTTCCATCACCGTGGAAGAGTGCTCATGTCGTTCCATTAGCCAAAACCTCTAACCCTTCCACTGTCAATGATTTTCGTCCGATATCCATTCTACCTATCTTTTCCAAAGTTCTCGAAACCATCGCTTATAATCAACTTTATTCCTTTCTCTCCTCTAATGACCTTCTTTGTCCATATCAGTCCGGCTTCCGTCCCTTCCACAGCACAGTTAGTGCGCTGCTGAATATTACGGAGGACATTCGGTGTGCCATGGATAACACCAAGGTCACTGTAATGGTACTACTGGATTTCAGCAGTGCCTTTAACTCTGTTGATTTGACATACTTCTTGCTTCCCTTCGTGCAGTTAATATTCCTACCACAGTTATTAACTGGTTCCACTCCTATCTTTTCGGTCGCCGGCAATGTGTGAAAGCCAACGATAACGCATCATCTTGGCTAGATCTCACTGCCGGTGTTCCTCAAGGCGGCGTTCTCTCTCCCCTTCTTTTCTCCGTATTCATAAATAATATTTCCAAAGTCCTCTCTTCTCCCTACCATCTGTATGCTGATGATTTACAGTTGTATCGACATGGTTATGTACACGAACTGCCAGAGACCATAGCGTTTTTAAATGACGACCTTCTAGCAATCCAAAGTTGGGCTGACTCTTTCGGTCTTTCTGTAAACCCAAAAAAGTCACAAGCCATTATAATCAGCAGTAACAGACTTGAATGCAGAATAAACTGGGATTCAGTGCCTAGTATTATGTACTCCGGTACACCAATACCATATTGTGATAAAGTGAAGAATTTGGGTCTGACTTTCGACAATAACATGACGTGGACACCCCATATCAACGAACTTAGTAAACGCATTTACTTCTCTTTTCATTCCCTTAAGCGGCTCCAATACTTCCTTCCTCATAAAACCAAGATTATGCTAGCGCAATGTCTCCTTTTACCCATTCTTGACTATGCCGATGTCTGCTATTTAGATGTGACTGAGGAGCAACTTAACAAATTAGAGCGTCTCCAAAATCTCGCCATCCGATTTATTTACGGTCTACGTAAGTACGACCATGTTTCCCAATTCAGAGTTCTGCTCAATTGGCTCCCTATCCGTCTTCGCCGTGATATGCACATCCTTTCTTTCCTTTTCAAGATTCTCAATTACCACAATTTTCCTTCATATTTACGTTCCCGTTTTAACATCCTTCCCCCTTCCACACGCTCAAGGAGGTCTTGCGTCGTGCCGATGTTGGACATTCCAAAGAGCAACACTAAATATTTCCAAAAATCCTTCTCAGTACATGCTGCTGTACTTTGGAACAAGCTCCCCAAATCCATCCAGAAAAGCCCCTCAATATTATCCTTTAAGCATTCATTAAAAAAACATTTTATCTCGCGCTCAGACAGTACTTCTAACTAAATTTAGCTTAACTAAACTCGTAATGTTTTTCTTATTAGTATATATGATTATCTTATCTGTACTATCGTTATATGTATGTATATATTTATTTATGTATTATTGGTTATATTATGTATTATTAGTTATATTATATATTAGTTATTTGTATATATGTATATTATTAGTTATATGTATATGTCTATTTATGGATATATTTAGTAATTTAGGAATATAACTAATATTATTTATTGCACACTGTTGTCGTCCCGCAATGTACTGCATTCACCCACATATACAGGTTGGCTGGAAGAAATCTCTTTTAGAGATAAGTCCGCCGTTGCTGACTTTATTTCTGTATATTACTTATCTGTATGTTTTTTTTAAGTGCAATAAAGAATATATATATGTTAATACTATTTAAAACAAGGGATAAAATGTAGAAAACTGCTATATTCCATTAATCTATGATATTTAAACTTTTACAATAATTTGCAAAATTTCAGTTTATACATTTCTCTATTATTTTTTTTAGAACGGTTTCTTTTGAACGGCAATACTATATGAAAATTGTATTTTACAACATCATGTTAAAAAAAGTTCCCGTACAGGATCAAATGATTTTGCAGCTCTATAAATCAAGGATACGATGAAATTAAGATGATTATTGATATGCATTCAAAGGAACAATCATTTTTTGACGGCATTACTTTTAATAGTACTTTTGAGTGCTAGAGAATGTTTTGGAACTGAAGCCGTGCTTTTTCAAATCACCCCCTGGACTACCGAAAGAGAGGGTATTGCCACCCTCGATTTGTTCCCCTTGTCGCATGATTTTTGTACGGCGTTGCGGAATAATGGATGAGAAGCAGTATTGAAATAGTATGACACAGACGCCGTACAAAATCAAATGACTAAATTTGGTAATTGTCGGTAAATAAAAAAAAGTCCGACTTTGTTTCGCACCATTTTTACGGCACTGCACGTTTTCTTATTATTTTTAGTGGATCTATCGGTGGTGAGAATGCCTTACAAAAATATGTGACCAAAATGTACTTACTCAACCTGTACTTTCGAATTCCCACCTGCACTCAATTGGACAGCTTACAAGTGACAGCATAGTGCTGAATATTATTATTTTATGTCACCTGGTGGTTTAAATGACCCATAATTTTTCCAACATGGGCCAGTAGTCTAAAATGCGCATAATGCAGTTCATGAAATGACTAACTAAATTTCACAATATCGTTGATAATATGTCATGTTTCATCAAAAAAACAGTATCAGCGCCACGAACGCCACTATGTATGTGTATGAGTAAAATTTCAAAGAATTTATAATTAACGTCGAAATTTGGGTAAAATAATTTTAAATCATATACTGAATTTGCATACGAATTAATATTATTCACGCCACGATATTTTACTTTCACTAAAAGAATCATTTTGTTGATTATATATTAAAATGTCGTATAAATTTTATAACAATTTCTATCTAAATTATTAGTAACAATGGCTGTAAATGTCTTCGTGAAAGTTAAAAAAGAAATTTAAAAAAACAACTGTGTCCAAAAAAGCTGTTTTAACTTTTCTATCGACGGGGCTTAAGTTACCGCGACTCGCAAACTCCATCTTTTTAAAAGAGTACAAAAACTGCAAACAAAGTTTGTATAGAGTCTAAAGTTTTTAGAAGGACGATTACAAACAAATTGGAAAAATTACTCTTAGATACTTGCCAGATTACAATATTACGCTTGGTACAGCTTGCTTTTGAAAATTGTATTTCAATATATGTATATAGAAGGATAACTTTTTGATGCTAGAGAATATGAAACTTTGTACACAAACATTTGGAATTGGTAAAAACTTATCTTAGAGGTAGCGGTTTATCTTGAAAATTATACCCCCCTACGGTAGCCAAATAGGTTGTGGTCTTTCGTCATTTTTGTTATAAGAAATATGAAACTTTATTTACTGGCTACTGATAAGAAAGTAGTAAAAACTTTATTTAGCGACTTTAGAAGTTCTATCCTTAAAGTAGCTCAATATGTAACTTAATTTATTAGTAGTCAATAAATAAGTAAATATATAGGTCGGCATTTAAAAACATTTTCCTTTGACTTTCTAAATGAGGAGGTTATCAATTTGGCTGTATTTTTTTAATTATGTTACTGCCGAACTTTTTACTGACTAGACTGGATTCTTTTTTATGATGATTCTTTTTTTAAATGACTGGACGTGGTGGTGGCTAAGTAATTTTTTACAACTTCATAAAAAACGAAAAATTTACAACTCGACTGCATTTTTATTCCACGTAACATGTCGCATAACTGTTAACTAAGGTAATCCATTTTAATAACTCTCTTTTACTTGAAACTCAGAAAAAACTGAAGATTCTGATGGACTTCAGAAAAAATTGAAGGTTTTCAATTCGAATCTTTTGTTTATGTACTTTACAGTATATCTTAATAATGAGAGAATCAATTTTGGTAGTTATTTCTTTATATGAAAACTAATACATGAGGTGTAGTCATTTAATATTTATTTAAATCCGAGTAGCACTTTTTAACCGATATTATAAAATGTACAAGATTTAAAATGAGATTGTACTTTTTAAGTACTTTACATGTATTTTTTTACTTAGTGAATTAATTTAGATAGTTCTTTTACATATGATAGCATATTATACAAACATCTTGTATGATCCCATTTAAAATAAATTAAAATCGGACCAGTAATTTTAGAGTTATTCGTAATTATTACTAATATTACAAATGTGAAAGTGGCTTTGTCTGTTTGTGTTATATTTAATTACGCCTAAACTACTGAATTGATTTAAATGAAATTTCGCCAAAAAGTTGTCTAGAGAATAAGAAAGGGCATAAATCACTTTTCAATCTGAGAAGTGAAACTACCAGCTCACCGAACCCTGACAATCGTGAAACATTATATGACGCAGCGTGCTATACATTTAGTTGTATTCTTGTAAATGTTCTTTTAAATTTTACCCTATTAAAATGATATTTTCATTTTACTATAAAACCTTTTTTCTTTAAACGCTTCTTATATATTCATATTATCTTATTAGCAGTACCTAACCTTTCAATATATCAATACTTTATATATTTCATAATATTAACGATAATGTAAACTAAAATGCCCATACAACACTATTTAAAGATGGCGGTGCGTCGCGGCATACGCTGTTACTTTAAAATATTGTAAATTTGATAAATCTCATCATATAAATTACATTCTTAATATCTAATTCTCTTAATATTATTATTTACCTTATAATATATATTCTTCTATTTAATTAGTTATCATTTCATATTCATTTTATGAAAATTTTCTATTAATAATACAATAAACTTACCAAGAAAATCTTCTTAATTTACAATTATGCGTTTTACCAATCATGAACTTCATAAAACTATTATATTTCGATTGCATTGCATTTTATATATTGAATTTATTAATTAAATATCCACTTCCATGTATTAAATTCATATTATTTGCAATATAATTTCAATAATTTCCTAAGCGTCCTTTTATTGCGTCATCCTCCCGCCAAGCCCCATTTCTCTTCTTTTTTAAAATTCCATAAACTATAACTTGCCAGTATGGCATAACATTTATAAAAATATTAATTATCTTTTTATTATTTATTTAAAAATATTGTTTTTATATTATTATTAAATTAATTTATAATATATTGTTTAGTAAAAATATTTTATACATATTCCTACGCATATTTTAGTATAGTATGGATTGTTACATTATATATATTATTTTTTGATTGTTACATTATATGGATTGTTACATTGAAAATATTGATAAGGATTACTTAAAATAACGGTTTCATACGTCGTAAACGATTGTCCTTATAGTAAGTGATTAATGGCACTCCATTCATGTCAAACTTATCGTGATAACTTTTAAAATCTTCTTTGAAATTATTTTGTATAAAAGGCAAAATACATGTATATTATATACTAATGATTTGATCTAAATGATACTGATTTTCATAACATTTAGTACTTTTAATTGTGCATTATACATTTTATTGTATTCTTGACGCGTTATTTTGAATATAATTTGTGGATAGTAAAAGTTAAAATTAGCGTTTCACGATTTTTACACATTTTAAAATTAACACTTAAAAAATTTAAAATTAATCAGATTAATTTTTACTTTATCAGCCTAAGTTAACCTAACCAAACCAAATTAATTAAGCATGATATTCCCACGATACCTTAACTCTGATCTGGCAGTGCACTCCGAGACTAAAAAATGAAGGCGAGAATTTTATCAGGTTAATTGATACTTTTAAACATTTTTAAAGTGTTATTCCACATTTAGGAAAATTGAAAAAGACATTTAGAAAACGTACAAAAATTTGAACACAGTGGGATTCGAATCCGCGCCTCCTGAATACCGTCCAGACGCTCTCACCATTGAGCCATGCGTTCTACTACCAGCTGCGTCAAAATTCTTATACGCTTTATTAAAACACATTTTTGTTGTTAGCATCTCTGTACAGACATTTTTACAAATTTCTGCTACCCAAAGATTATTCTACGAACAATCGTTTGGCAAGAGAGAATTTGAAACAGGAAAAAAAGCAGCTTAACTGCTTTTTATAATATTAATACAAATAGTTTTTAAGTTGTATTTTCTTATAAACACGTGTCGCGAAAATTATACAAAGGGCCAGAATATTTATATTATCCCATACAATAACGCTTCATATTAAAGTAACTATGCAATTACATTCAATCTCACTAATCAGAATTTGGAACTAAATCTTGAATTTCTCCACCGGTAATTTACTACAAGGTGCTAGTCACGTACAAATGTTTTATTCATATTATTTGTATAAAAGTAAAATCTGTACATTACTTTCTTACCTTGTGAGATAATTGAGCTTCCTTCCAGACGTTTTTTCGCTGAATACAAACCAGAAAATATGGTCTAAATTGCGTGGACGTAGAATAGAATTGCCTTGTTGAATATCGAAATAGTAATGATACAATATAACTGCAACTAGCGAATAAAACGAATGCTTTATTTAAACATTTCCCTAGAGTATAATTATAACATATCAAACATTAACTTATCATGACAGAACTCTTTAATAGATTATATCGAATAGATTTACATAGAATCATTGTCTGTATTATAATACATCCATTTAATGTGGATGTTCAGCAAGTATACTAAATAATACTTTTTTAGATATTACAATTTGAAGATATTGGTCATTGTTATTTAATAATTCTATATTTTTTTATTCTTCTCTTCCCAAAATTTGCCCTGTCCAATCCCAGAAGTATTAATTACTTTACGGATTTAATACTGGGTCACTTTTGATGTAACTTAACGTATAACAACTTTTTTCCTTCGTCCAACACTCCTTTTGCCATCCACTGACGTGGATGGGTTATCCCATCGTTTATTAAAGCCAAAATAGTTTCGTTAACTAATAGTTGTACCAAAAGTAAAAGTCCATAGGGAACTCAAATAGCATCTAATATTTCAAAAGAATGTTGAAAATACAATAGCGAACAAGTAATGAATACAATACTGCTTTAAAGTATATCGGAGATACAATGAAAAATTGTGAGGAAAACTATTCTAAGAAATTTGAAGCTTTTATGATTTTGGCGCGTATCTTGCTTTATATTGCTTTTACTTTAACATATAAAGTGACCTACTACTAAATAACTTTGTGTTTGTGATCGTACACATACGATATTAAATTTAAGTAGATACTATGTTTATGTATGAAGTTTAACATAAGAAGTCCTTCCCACGTTGAATTAAAAAATAACTTTATTTTAACCTGAACCTGAAATTACTAAGGAATATAATATTAATAAGTAATTTAATCTAAATTATTAAAGAGCTAGTGAAGAAGAGCTCTCAATACATATATACGTTTGCAACAACAATAGGTACGTAGTTATTATCTACAAATATATCTATAATAAAATATTATAGAAAATAAATATTTATTTTTAAAAAATACAATTTTAATGTAGTAGAAATTCATTAGAAGAAAGAAAATTCATTTGAATTCATACACTGCAAGTACAATTTCTGTGTGGAAATATAACTATATTTCGGATAGTTTCGGTTCAGGCTGACAATATTTAGCTCTTCTCGGGTCCGAATAACAAAGTAAAGCAAAAAATATGACAGTGCAAAAAATGCAAATTGCTATTGATAGCCTTAGTAATATCTCCTCGACCTACACATGAAGTATATATTTTTTAATAAACGTAAAGCTATTCTCGTAAGAAAAATGTATTTATACCCTTCAAAGGACCGTGTATAGCGGCTATTTTTCAGAGTGTCCCTACTATAAAATACTTGGTAAGCTTATCGGTCATGAAAGATATATTTTTACGATCGTACGTTGTGTTTTTTATTAGTGAAAGGGGGACAAACGAGTAGAAAGACCACCTGATGGTAATTGGTTACCTTCACCCATAGTCATCCAAAACATTAGAAAAGTTGTGGATGCATTGCCGACCTTAAGGGGGGAGGATGAAAGGAGGGAGGATGGATGAGGATGGTAGAAATAAGGAGACCTACTTGATGTGTTCCTACTTGATGTGTTATCCATAAGATATTTGGCGGTTCGTCTTTGACATGACAGTGGTCGCGAGCCAGTCGGAAAACGAATATCTACTGGGTTACCGGCCCTTTACGGGGCTCTACCCAGCGACGGGGTCCCCCCAAGGATATAGAACATATACCAACAAATAACAATCTTTATGTCCAGTAAAACATTTCTTAGACATATTTAAACTATAATTAAAAATATCTTAATATCTATTTTCAAACTTCTTATATTTTTTTTTAATAATTAATGTGATAAGTACTTTTTAACGTCAAAAACAAATGTATAATTTCAAATGAACATTGTGTTTGGTAGTGCGATTCGCTGCTCCTAATGTCTGTGATACAAGCCAAGGTAATTTAGCGGCACTAAGGATAACTATAAGGCTTAAACAAACTGCTACGGTAGTGTTAACTTGTTGTATCGTGATCGATGCTATCTAAAGCTCTGTAAGCGAAAGTTTTCCATTTGTAGAAACATAAGATTAACGGATTTAAAACAAATACATAATGATACAGTATTTAATTTCATGAGTCGGCATTTGATTTATCTAATAATTTTTCCAAAAACGTAGTAAATAGAACATGTATTTTCTTAGGACTAGTAAACTTCTTGTTGTGAAAACGTAATGTCTTTGGCATTGGCTTTTTTTTTGTATATTTTTAGTCTCAGTTTATAATCCTAAATTTGCTCTGTTTAATAAACGTTGTTGGCTACTATTAAAATTGTTCATAAAATTAATAATACACATCAGAAACAACAATGGACACAAAATGTTAAATTTCCTTTAGTTTTGTCGTCTTTCCAAGAAATAGTTTTCTTGGAAATATGTTCGTTCATTTACATAACGTTCATTATAACGGAACGAACGATGATACTTTAATTCACATTTTACGTAGCTGCTTATTATAATAATTGGTATCCGGCCTTGGCTTATTGTCACATATACATTAAACTGCTCATTAAAGGTTACGAGTAAAATTTTCCATATTATAATTTTTATTTTTCATGATCTTAGTCCAAAGTGGCTTTTAAATTAGCTCTAATTATCAAAGCACGCATTTTTAATTTGTACGATTTCTGCCACGTAGCACACTAGTAGAGAGAACATAGTGTCAAGATACTCTGTTCTCCACATTCGTTGAGTGGCTGAACTCAACGCTGCGCCTTTTCTTATCGACCAGTACGTAGAAATGAAAACAATTTAAATATTATCATACCTCACAACCAATCCTATGACATTTTACTTTGGGGTAATGCAGCCGCAATTAACTCAATCCTTCTTCTGCAAAAGCGACCTATTCGTGCAATCTATAACTTGGCCTAATTTAAAGATTCATTAAGAATAAAATTTAAAGAAAATAATATATTGACTGTTGCTTCTCACATATTTGCTAAATTGGCGATACACATAATATTAATACGAGAAATAAACACAAACTAATTACACCTGTGACTCGATTATATCTAGTCTATCTTAGTATTCATTCATGGGACAGTGTATACGCTTCTGCAATGGCATCCCAGAAAACGTCCAAGATTTTTCTATATCACAATTTAAATGATAACACGCCTTTATAAATAATAACACGCCTTGGGAATGAAATGCTCGCTCCAGGCTATTTCAAAAGTATCACTGTCAGCAATAAATCTGTATATAACAATTACTTTAAAAAAAAAGAAGTCCTGCTGAGTTTCCTGCGCCGCTGCTGCGTTCTTCTCAGGTCGTCTTTCTCTGAGGCATTAAATTTAGTGAACCGGTAGTAAACTATTTGACTTTCAAAACATGAAGCTTGTAACTTCTTATTTTGAATAAAGTTATTGACTTTGACTTGGACTTTGAAATTAGGTTAACAGTCAAACGGTGGCTTACTACGTCACTATGACTCCTATTTTTCTATTGTAATACACTACAGATTTACTTAATTCTATATTTTTTATACTAAAACGTATTCTGGATTAAATTTAATAAATACGCTCATAAAAATATCTTTACATATTATAATCATAAAATTTTTTTAATAACTTGGCTAAATAGACGCTGCAATATATTAACTATGAATATTCAATGAAACTTAATAAAATAAAAATCATTAAATTTTGAAAATTTTTCATGTTGCTGCACAATTCTTCTATTTATTGTTAAGGTATCAAAAGCTTATTAAAATTTATTTAAGTTTTAATAAGCTTTTTGATATTTTATTTTTTTGATACTTTGATACTTTAGCGCCTACAATAATGATTACATATTTTTTACCCGCGACGGAACGGCGACTGTATATGTGTTTGGGGTGAGAGGTTGTTTGTTTGTTTGTTTGTTTGTTTGTGTGTTTGTGCAAATTACTATGTCAATTATTTCCAAAACTATAAGTCCGATTTTGATACGGTTTTCTATGATAGGTTAAGGTTCAATTGGCGTATGTTCTTAGATATGTCTTATTGCCTTAACTCACCAGGGGGCGCTGCAGTAAGCATTTTACGTGAAAACGAATGTTTTCAATTAACTCAAAAAATAATAGTCTGATTTCAATAGATTTTCAGTGATAGATTCAGGTTTAATTGGTGAATGTTCTTGGATATGTTTTATCGTGTCAAACCACCAGGGGGCGCTGCAGTAAGCATTTGTTTGTACTTTTTTTGTATTTATTTGTCTAAAACCAAAACTACTGATCCGATTGAAAAGAGTTTTCATAAAAAGATTCATCTTTGCTTGATGCATATTTTAAGATTTTTCTTTTTTTGTTACGGGGAAAACTCACCAGGGGGCGCAGCAGTAAACATTTGTTTATGCAAATCAAAAACTACTGGTCCGATTTACATGTAACTTTCAAGGATGGGTTCAGGCTTAATTGGTGCATCTTTTTATATATGTGCTACAGTGACCACTCATCAGGGGGCGCTGCAGTAAGCATTTGTTTGTACTTTTTTGTGTAAAACCAAAATTTTTCTTGTATTTGTTTGTCTAAAACCGAAATTACTAATTCGATTAAATAGAGTTTTCAGAACTAGATTTAGCTTTGCTTTGTGCATATTTTAAGATTTTTGTTTTTTGGTTACGGTGAAAATTCACCAGGGGGCGCTGCAGTAAACATTTGTTTATGCAGAGCAAAAACTACTAGTCCAATTTTGATGAAACTTCCAACGATAGGTTTAGGTTTAATTGATGTTTCTTTTCATATATGCGTTACGGTGACTACTCACCAGGGGGCGCTGCAGTAAGTACATTTGTTTGTGCGAAACTAAAACTACGAGTCCGATTTGAATGCAGTTTTCAATGATAGATTCAAGTTTACTTAGTGCTATTTTCATATATGTGTCATGTATGTTTACTTAGTGCATATTTTCATGTATGAGAGTTAACTCTCTAGGGGGCGCTGCAGTAAGTAGCTGCTTCTATTTTTTTGTGTAAAACCAAAACGACTAGTACGATTGAAAAGAGTTTTTAGTATTAGATTCCGCTTTGCTTAGAGCATGTTTTTAAATTTATATTACAGTGACAAGTCACCAGGGGGCGCTGCAGTTAAATATTGTTTGTGCAAAGATAAAATGACGAATTTGGTTTGGATGCAGTGTTAATGATAAGTTCAAGCTTAATTACTGCATGTTCTTGGATATGTTTTATCGTGTTAACTCACCAGGGGGCGCTGCAGTAAACATTTGTTTGTAATATTTAATGTAAAGCTACAACTACTAGTCCGATTGCGCAGAGTTTTTAGTATTAGAGTTACCTTTACTTGGTGTAAGTTTTTAGGTATTTTTTTTACGTTATGAACACGCCAGGGGGTGCTGCATTAAACATTTAATTATGCAAAGCTAAAACTACAAGTCCAATTTGGATGCAGTTATCAAAGATAGGATCAGGCTTAATTAGTGCGTGTTCTCGTATATGTGTCATGGTGACATCTCACCAGGGGGCGCTGCAGTAAGCATTTGCTTTTATTTTTTGTGTGAAACCTATTTAGATGCAGTTTTCTGTGATAGGTTCTGGTTTAATTGCTGCGTGTTTTTATATGCCATATCACGAACTACCACGGGGCTCTCCAGTATATATTAGTTTGTTCAAAATCAAAACTACTATTGGGTTTTGTGATTTTCACTGATTTGGTTAGACTTAAGTTACGGTGACAATCTGCCAGGCGCTGCAATAAGCATTTGATAACCAGAAAGCATTGGGTTTATAATTTCTTTTGGATTTGCATGAAGATTAATATAAAGTATTTCGAAATTATGTAATAATATATAATTCACTTTAAAAAGTTTAAAATAAAAAGCAAAATTAAAAATTTTGAAAAAACCCACGACGGTTTAATTGTAATTGAAAAAGGATAAAATAACTGTAAATCCCCCGCCTAAATGAATATATGTAACGAGATGATGGGGACGACTTCGTCGGGGGCTGCCAGTTGCAATCCCTATTTTAAATATAGTAGCTAACAGCTTTTTCAATTACAATTAAGCCGTCGTGGGTTTTTTCAAAATTTTTAATTTTACATATTTTTATTGTAATCATTATTGTAGGAGCTGCTCACTAGGAAACGATTTTTAGAAATTCATCTCCTAAGAGGGTGAAAGGTTTAGGTGTTAACAGTATGTATGAAAATCCATCAGGTTTGAAATTAAAGCCATGAAATATAATTTCTGTATATTTGATTAAAAAATATTAAACTTCTAGTTCATCGATTGTAAAAACTCTCTTCCCCTAAGATGGTGAAATAAAGGTTGAATGTTTGTATGGAAGTTCGCCATTTTCAGTGTTAAAATGTAAAACTCTGTTTATAAGCTTATTATTTAAAAATTGTAATACGTATTTCAGCGATTGCGAAAATTCTACCACTAAGTTAGTGAAATAAGAGTTGAGAATAAGGGTTGAAGAAGTACAGCGTCTGACTGTAACACGGTAGTTGTGGATTCGACTCCCTGCCGGGGGCTTCATTATTTTTAAATTTTCATTTCTTCGAGTCTCGATTTCGAGTGGAGACTGGAGGACAGCATGGTTTGACACCAGGTCCTTTCTATGCGGGATTACCTCGCTATGCTGGAAAATCCATGAAGATGAAAATGTAGGAAAATAATATATATTTACATACATGTATAAACGTATTTTTTATCATTGCATTATTGCTATGTATTTTTCGTATTCCATGCTTAACGTCTACTCGGGCAAAATTTTACACAACACGAAGTATCAGTACGAACAAACAAAAAAGAAAAACACTCGAGCTGTATATTACAATGTTGCTATACACGGCTGGGACAAAGCACTGTTCTACATAGCAATTATGTGGATCTTTGCGTTACTTTCTTTAATAAGTATTTTCTTACATTTGCTATATAAGTCCCTTGTGTACCTTATACATTTTTTCCAAGCTACATAATACCTTAAATAAAAAAATAAACTAAATAAATGAATCACCTATTATATCAAAAATCTATTCATTGAATAAATAATTATTGCTTTTTATCGTACTCCACTCTTTGTCTGAAATAGAGGCATTGTGTGCTGAGCGACGTAACTCAACACCGCGTTCTCATACTAGAACGGAGGAAAGAAAATCATTTGAATATATTAATTCCTCCAAGTGGGTAATTAAACCTACAACCAAGAATTTACAATCTCTCGCAGTTCCTCTGCGCAACCATGGTCTCAATTCAATTGAATAAACTACTCGACACTTAAAAATATTACAGCACATTAGTCACTGCTAAGTAGCTTACGATCTGTGTGCAGACTGCTTAAGAGATTTAATAAATGTATCAATAATTTAACAATATTTCATATAATTCTTTAACTAATTAATTTTTTTATGAAATTAAATTTCTATAGAATTAGCAAGATAACAAAATATTAAAATGGTTTTACGAAACAACCATCTTGTACACTATAAAGATGATCTTATTTATTATTAAAATAATTGCATGTTTAAAAAAATTTAAAGCCGTAAGTATTTTAAAATTTACGTCATGAAATTTAAATTACAATACTAAAGATGTCTCTCAAAATAAGATGTAAGCATTATAAAACTCGATATTATACATTAAATAAGTTTAGCAGTATGTGCAGACAGTGTGAGAGTTCTGTTGAAAGTGAAACCACTGCGTCGGTAGAGGTCGGTACGCTATCAAGGTCAAAGGGTAACGAGCGCACGTAGTTGCCGCTATCTAGGTCGATTGTGTGACGACGTAAAGCATTTTTATATTATATTCATATTATTTCCGTTATGATAATAATGTTTAACTATTTTTATAATATTTTATATAACTTATGACTTTATATAAATTTATATTCGTAGCGACCAACGTAGCACAGTGTAACAGAATCTGACTGTAAATGTGATTGGTTGTAGGTTCGTTTCCCACTCAGGAAAAAGATGATACTTTTTTCATTGTTCCGCTCTGATAAGAGGACAAAGCGCGGCTTTAAGTTAATCTCATTGAATTTCTAACGAAAAATGGAGAACGAAAAATCTTAACACTAGGTTTTCTCTGGCTACCTGCTATGCAGGAAAAAGCGTGAAGCAAAAGAAAGTATATTTATTTATATTAGATACTACCTTCCTGCGATCTTTTATAACAAATCTTCCTTATTCCTTAATTGTTGCCTATAAGAGATTGCTTTTAGCCTAAGACCATCATATCACATTTGTTATTTGTCATATCCATACTTATATTATAAATGAGAAAGTCTGTGTGTTTGTCTGTCATGCTTTCACGGGTTATCTACAGATCAGATTTGGATGAAATTTAGAATGAAAATAGTAAAAAACCCGGTGTCAAACATAGGCTACTTATTTTTTCAAATATCCACCTCTAAGGGGTCGAAATAGGGGATGAAAGTTTATATGAAAAATCTAAACCGCTTGACCAATTGTAATGAAGTTTGGCATAGATATAGTTGATGATCCAAGATGAGATTGAGGCTACTTTATTCTAAAAAAATCCACCCCCGATGGTTGCAATATAACAAAACATTTACGTAGTTGACGCGGCGAAGCTGCGAGCGGGCCGCTAGTTTGTTATAAAGTAAAGTGTATGTAAACTGACGTGAATTGGAAACATTGTGTGCACCAAATATGATTTTTATTTTATTTATCTATAAGTAAAATAAAACTAACTCGTAGGTTTAAATAAAAAGTAAATAGAAATGTTTAACTGCATTGTTTCTTGGTTTAAGAAAAATGTATTGTTGACCTGACGACTAAGTTATTTGATCTACACTTTTAAAAACGAAAAAATCTAATATCATCTCACGTAAAAGAAATTAATACTATAAAATAAGCCTTAGCATTCAAAATAAAATCCATATAAATAAATCCAAAATGGTTTTGAGTTTGTAGGTTTACTTATAGTAACTTTTATTTTGAACATTTGAATATTTTAACAATAACATTTAAGCTTACTAAGCAATCAGGATTTGGACAGGCTGTTATAATAATAAATTACACCCTCTTTAGTGAAGAGTTTTTGCAGGCTTATTTCTGTTTTCTTTTGGGGTTTCGAAGCATTTGTTTAGATTTAACATTTAATATTATATCAAAATATTTTATTACAATTGAATAACAATATAAGTAAAAAAATTAAAGCATGCATTTAAGATCTAAATATTTATAATAACAAATTAATATTGATTTGAGAAACCTTATAACAAATAAAATAAAATAGGTTAATTAATTTGAAAATCTTAATACTTAAAATTTATACTTAGGTATAAAATTACACATAGATCATATTATGGCTCTATATGTATTCTTTTGCCTCTTCAGCCATCTGCCCCTTTTCCTGATCATGTAATTGTCTCTTAAACGTTGCATGATTTTTATAAAAAAACAACCTTTTTTGTCTTTAATATAAATGAACACTAGATTTATCAGATATTTAAATATACCTTTTTATAATTTCAAACAATATATTTCTTACTATTTTATATAAAACAATATAAAGTAGTGACCGACTGAAGGTTCGGCTATGACCAGTTTCGGCAAAAATGGAGTTCCCTGCCGACACTCGCAACTCATTGTTACTTTTGAGTCATTTTAAAGCTCGTGGACCGAATCCCAAGAAACCGTATTATACCTTATAACCGTATATAGATCCGCCAAAAGAACTAGCCTAGACTTTTAGTAGTTAATACTTTCAATCGCTTCGCTGTACTGAAATTGAAAGAAATGTATAGAAGATTTCACAGGGCCTTGTTTAGTCTATACCTAAGTAAGCACAGCATGTCCGCTAACTGTAGCTTTTGGAGAAACTAGAAATTTTGTTTGTCTAATTATTGATGATTATTAAGCTAAATTAGTATGAAATACACTTGACGTGTGCCCCTCAAACACATTGTCTATTGCCGACATACTGTTAACTGTCTAGTAGACATAAACAAATAGCTAGATTTATATAATTTAAAATCTGCTCTTGGATACGGCCTTTTGTGGACATGGAAGTAAAAACCAAAGGTAAAGTCCTACTTCCGATCTTAAATGTAGCTGTACCTTAAATGTGGCTGTGCCGTACATAATAAAACTTAAACTACTACTACTGAACCGGTCAATATAAAAAGGCAAACATTACCAATATTGGATGATTATTTTTATTTACCGTCAGCCGTAAGTCACAGTTGGACAGCGTCTGACTGTAAATGCGATGGTTGTGCATTCGATCCTAGTTTCGGTCGGACACTAATATAAAGTTAATAAAATTAATTATTTAGTTATAGTTAGAAACATCATGATAATATTACGGAGAAAAACAGTTACATGCAGTGGGAACTTTAAATTGAAATTATAAGATCTATCATTTCGACTGGTCTGGTAAATCTAATGTTAATGTTAATTTCGCAAATGATATGATAATAATGATTTAACATGAATTAAAAAAGACATATTTCACTTATTGTTCATTGCAGCTTTATGAGGACTCGACAATTTATCACAAGGATATGTTTAAAGCCGTGACATAAATTGATATTTAAAGGAGGTATATTATATGATTGCCTTTGTCTTTGCTTTACAATCCCTTATTATTAATTTTACATAATACTATAATTATTTCCTTCCAATAGCTTGCGTTGAATTTTGCCATGCTGTTTGTAATAATAATGATTGCTTAATATTTCTAAGTAATAAACTCAGCAATAGTTACTATTACGAGACAAAAAGAAAAAAAGAGATGACCGGAGTCCTGTATACGGGAAATGTGTCCTACATGTGTGAAGCTAAAAATAAATTATAAATAAGCAATACAATAATACAATTTTGTATGATAATATTAAAACTGATAGAGTATTTGTATTGTTAAAATATAAAAATATAATAAAAATTCTTGTTCCAGATTTACGCTATGATTTGCGTGATCTCCCAATTTCAAGAATATCTTGCAGGGAGAGGTACCGCAGCATTCGACTACTCCGACAGGGTAAATTTAACTTTAAGCTTACATTAAGTAGTTAAAGTAAAGTTTATATTAATATTTTATTACATCTCATTCTGTTACTAATATTAATATGATTTTTTCATGTCTGATAAATTAATGATTAATTAGTAAAAGCGTAAAACCAAACACAAGCATTTGGTTTTAATCTATTACTCATTAATCATTAATTTATCAGACACATATCATTCACATGAATTGTGTGCATATGAATCGACTTTGACATTAAAGTAATAAAAAAATATTTTTTACAAAATAAAGAAAAGCGAATTCAAATAAAATGCTCTAAAAAGTAAAAAAAAATCACATATTCAGTTCACCTAAATAAAAACTGTCAACTTTGGAGTTGGTGCCAGCTACATGGGGCTTATGTACTCTTCTTCTCGCCTTGCCACAGTTGCTTGCCGTCTTACCTATTGGCGGTCTTCGCTTCCATTCTCTACTGCCATCATATCGTGATACGTCTCTGCGTCTGAGCTACGTATATCTCTATGTTGCTGTGCTTTTATTAATAGATCTCATTTAAGTAATTATAAGCCCTCATGGTTGACACCGACTCCAAAATTGACAATTTTTATTTGACAGTTCTTTAATATTGTACTATATAGGTTTGTTCTATCATCTATGATTTTTGCAGCGCATGTGGTGAAAGACAGTTTATGACCATTTTTTTGCACCTTATGTTACATTATCCAAGTTTCAGTAATGATTCCTGTTTGTTTCTGGAAATAATTATATCATTTATTACTCAGTATAAATGTAGCTTTCTATAGGGGAATGAAATGTTTAAACTGATCTTGTGTGTGTTGTAGTTAAATCCAAGTAATTTTTTTTCTAGCTATAAAAAATGCATAATTTCCATACAAATTTTCATCCTCTTTTTCCACTTCCTACAGTCCGCTTTTGAGATTGAAATGTAGTCTATAAGAAAGGTCATAGTGACCTTTCTTATTCTCTGAACTGTCTTATTACGAGATCTTATTTAAATCGGTTCATTTAAATTGGCAAGTCTTCGCAGATACCCAGATACAGCATAAACCTTTCTACAACTTTCGACTTTCAGCAACAATCGACTTTCGGCAACAATCTAGGACTGCCGATTAAAATTACTCTTTAGTGGATTTATTGTCAGCCCAAAACGTTAGCTGCAAATTGAGAATTGCTTAAGGTCATTATTTATTCTTATGATAGTGTTGGCTAATTCAGTGAGAGTACCTTGCGCGTAAACTTGTAAGTGGTTAGCGTACGGGTGGTTGAGAGAAGAAATTTTACTGACTGATAGAATTAATAAAAACTGAGAATAGAAGCGACGAAAACACGCCACCTTGTGTGACGTGAGCGGTAATCAAGGACCATTCGGAATGCGCTGTTGGCGTTCGTACAAGTAAAAATGTAACCAATCAATCACTTTAGGAGATATATTAGCAAATAGGATGTCAAAATCAACAGTATTGAAAGCATTACTGAAATAGTAAAGTCAGTACTGTAACCTTATATTCATCCATACCCTGTCATGTGATCTGTGATTTTTACTTTTAGTAAATTATGTTTTGAAAGAAATGACTTTAAATGTATATGAACAAGACGTTTTAGCACTTTTGGTGACAATGGAAAGATGGAAATAGGACGATAATTGGAATAGGCAGATCGATTTGTTTTTTTGGGAAGTGCAAGAATTTGGACATTTTTCTAAACGGAAGGGAAGTCGCCGTGAAGTATGGAGTGGTCCAATATGGATGTGATTACAGAAGCCAAAAGGTCTAATAAAGGATTGAACTTTAACATTATTTATTTTATTTATTTATACTTTTATTTCCAACCACAACAAAATTTCAGAATACAGTAAGGCACAAAAACTTATGATAAGTACAGTATTATAACAAAATAAGATAGAACATAGCCAATAACAACAGTGTATTTACTAAATTGTTAATTAGTTTGTATTGTAATAAAACGAGTCGATAAAATTTGCCGATCATAATTCAATTACATAACGCATTGTGCGCGCGCGCCTGTATGTGAAAAATAATGACAAATGATAATGAGCTTCACTTAATTTTTGGAGCTAAGCTAGGCCTGCCATAAAGACAGTCCATTCTCAGCTTCCCACCCCAATTCAACCACCACCGACTCATTGAGTGTTGATTGGCGGACTCAACACCGGATTGTGCTTTGCCACAACAGAAAATCAAAATAGTTTAAATAATCATTTCTTCTAGTTGAAATGGAAGACCAATGGAGGTTAGTCAGGCGCTGTATGTTATCGATAACAATGAATCTCTCATATATTTAAAGAAGTTTAAAAATAGATTTTCTAAATCATATTATGAAATAATTAATTGTGTCAATTACATGTAATAAAAACAACGCTAAAATACTGTTTGAATTATAAATTTATTAATAATATAATTTTATATCGCTGTATGTTCACAAGAAATATTTAAATATAGCTAAATGCATAAAAGTATACACTTTGGATTGTTTTTTATATTCTATATTATATAGTCCCATATGTAATTACTGTATTCATAAAAAGATATCGTAGCGCATTTGACTTTGTGATTGCATATTTGTTTCTTTCTTCTTACTAGCTAAATATGAATTATTAAATAAATATAATATTCTACATTCTTAAGATGAAAATGAAAAACGAAGAAATATATCCCTAAATAGTCAAAAGTCTGTCAGTCACACAATATACAAAAAAAGAGTTCCTATAATCAGTTCCACGTAGACGTATGTATGTGATTTTTCACTCCGAAAACTTTTTTCCATTATCGTGACTGAACGTGATGACCTACATATGTGTACATGAGTCCACAAAAAAATGGCCATCGTCGTCCACAATGCGCTCCAAATTGCGTATAACTTCCACAATACGCCTGTCCTATTGGCACATTTGACAACATTAATCAATCATGTCGGGCAGCGGCTAATAGTGTAATTGTTGTTATATTCTTAATTAATCACTATACGTAATAAATTTTGTAATTTAGGTGTCCTTATGTTTCTATAATAAGTTATAATTACTAAAATATGAGTGAATATATTTTATTCATAGGATAAAATGTTTCTTTGCTATTTTCTGTCGTAGTGCGTTTGGATAGTGACTGAAACATCTGACAGTACTCAACGAATATGGTATCAAACTACAGAAAAGCTTGTGGCATATAATTAAAATATAATTTTCGTCACGTCGTAAGAAATATGAATCTCACTATTAAACATATATCTCGACGTAATAAATTAGGAAGATAAAAACTGTGATGAGATGTTCTTTCTGCCTATTTTAAAATAGAATCGATTTTAAATTATTACACAACATAATAACATGATGTAACTTTCATATAGTGGCAGTCGTGGCCCAGTGGCACAAGAGTGTGACTGTAAACGACTGGTTGTGGGTTCGATTCCCACTCGAGGAGGGGAAATTATATTTCCATTTTCTTCGCTCTGGTGTCGAGGTAAAGCGCGGCGTTAAGTCCCGCTACTTAACACGCAAACCTCCGAGTGCGGCGGACGGCGGAAAGTGGGGAACGGAGTGTCTTAACACTAGGTTCCCTCTGCCTACCCTGCTGTCTGCGGGATACAGCGTGAAGCTAAAGAAAAAAAACCTTCATATCAAAATATTATACTTTGTGGTATACTTAATGTAAGTCTTAATAAACAGTGGTAGTAGTGGTAAATAGTCTTAGTCATCTCACATCACACATCTCAAATATTAGGTATAACAATCATCGTATTAATCGTAAAAACATCCCTAACCACATAAAGGCGTTTAATTAGATAGCGATGATGCATCGAGCTTTTTGATCGCTTGTTAATCAATCATTTATTCTACGATATGGACCACTGTAAAACCAGTCAGATAGATTAGTCTGCCCGTACTTTTGCTCCCTTTATAGAGAACTGCAATTTTCACTGTTCTTTCAATAAATGAAAATCTAAAGAATTCCAATCCAAATATAGTAATACTAATACAATTGTTAATCTATACTAATAAATAACATTGGAGTGTCTGTTTGTAATATTAAAATAACAACTTTTTAATGAATGCATATAGCAAAATATCATTTTTTTTAATTTTTTGTCTGTTTGTTTGTTTGGCTAATCATCGATTTTAAGAGAATTTTCACTGATAATAGCTGATGTAACAGGGCGTAACTTAAGCTACTTTTATTTTAAAACTTACTGTTTCCCGCGGCGTCACCCGCGTTCAATAAAACAAAAACATTGTAATTCAAAAACAAAAGTAGCCTAAGTTATGCATCATTACGTCAGCTATTTGGCAGTGAAAAATATACAGATGTACAAATAAAATACAAGCATGTAAAAAAATAACATATTCTGGTTTGTACAAAAAGACTATCATAGCATAGTGAGATAGGGTCTTTACTGTAAATACTGTAAATGTAATCAGTTGTCGGTTCAATCCCTACTTGAAGTAAATATTAAGTATACATTTCTTTCTTTCTCTTGCTCTGATAAAACTGGACCGGACTGGACTGCACAAAATGACGCATCATTGAGTCCTGCTACTTAGGTCGCAATGTTTCGATTTCAGGCTGAAGTGTACTAGGTGACTCTAGGTTTTCTTTGACTATTTTGTTATAGGAAAGAGGAAGCAAAACTCGTAGTAAATTTTAAATAAAAGCTTACTGAAGGCACATGTTCAAACTCAAAGACTTGAAATCTATACGAGAAGACATTCTTCAAAAATCCGTAGGTTCACCTTTCGAGTACTGGCCTAGTCTATTGTGTTACAGAGAGAGGAGCTAGGAGAAGTGATTGGAACTTCGACAAAAGTATAGTCTTAAGTAGCCCATTTAAATGGCGTATTAACATTTGATTTGCCCGAGCTGTATGTGCCTGTGTTTGTGAGCTGTACAAAAACTTACGGTTATTATCGATTTAACATATACTAATATTATAAATAGAAAAAAATGTTCGTTTGTTTGCTTATCTATGTATTTGTTACTTCGTCAGTCTTTCATTTCGCTATGAAGTGATACTATAATGAGTGACATGGAACAAACATTATGTCATGCCCATTGGGAGATTAGTATGGGAGAAAACGTATGGGATACGTATCCATAATAAGTAACAATATATTTTAATTAGTCTCTCTTAAGTTGGTGCTTTACGAAATCTATAGATTATTATATTTTTTATTCCCACTCATTAGGGAGAGTAGTAAACAATATGCAATCAATTTATTTGTAAATTTCTAGCAAAAACATACTCTTGCCAAACGTCTTTTTGTAGAATAATTTTCTGATAATAGAAGTTCGTAAAAAAAATCTTCACAAAAATGCTCATTCTTAGCAAAATAAATTGTAATAAAAGCGTATAAGAATTGCGAAGCAGCTGGTAGTATAATGCATGGCTAAGCGGTAGGAGCGCTAGATGGTTTGTAAAAACACATATACAGTCGCCGTTCCGTCGCGGGTAAAAAGCACGGGTTCAAATCTCGCAGCGTTCAAAATTTTTATACATTTTGTAAACATGACTTTAACAGAGAATTTGTATATTGTATACGTAGTCACAGTTATAGATATAGAACAGATCACTTCATATGTGCTGTTGAGTTTCTAAACAAAGTTGATCTGCCAGATGTACCTTATATTAGAATTAAACATCCTAGTTAAAGTTGTTTGAAGTTTAATATCCCTCGATTATGTAAAGGCACGGGACTGTATCACGAAACTTGGATAGAACATCAATAATGCCAGCATCTTAACAGTAGTAGAACAAGGTGAAAATTTTACTAATGTCTAAACTACCACTATGCTATTGATCTATCATTTCAATTTAATTATGTTATTATGTAATTTGATATTAAGCTAAGTGTAATATTTGGACCATTAAACAAAGTGCGACCCTCAGGGGCGCATTTTTAAAAAATAAAGTAGCCTATGCTTAAGCTTAGATTATCAACTATATTTATTCCAAAATTCATTACAATTGGTCAAGTGGTTTAGATTTTCACATAAACTTTCATCCCCTATTTCAACCCTTTAGAGGTCGACTTTTGAAAAATAAGTAGTCTATGTTAGACCCAGTCACTTTTACTACTTTCATTCTAAATTTCATCCAAATCGGACCGGTAGATTAGTCGTGAAAGCGTGACAGACAAACACACAGACTTTCGCATTTATAATATAAGTATGGATTACTTATCCATCCATTACACCAGATAGGCACTACTCATGTAGGTAAAGTTTAAAAGTTTAAAATGTAAATATATACATTTTTCTGATTATCTTTGAAATTTTATTTGAGTCTCTCGTATTACTATATTTAAAATTAAATTTTCATTTCTCTGCTCTGATACCTTAAACAAACGCAGCGTTGATTTCTGCCGCTTATCAAACATCGTCTCGATTTCCGGTCAAAGTGGAAAACGAATAGTCTTGATACTGGGTTCTCTCTGACTATCCTGTTATGTGGAAAAAGCATGAATGTGTATAAAATAATTGTCAGAACTTGGTTTTCCACTTTTCCCTATTTTTTACTTTAATTTCGTGTGGAGAGCGATACCCAACACCAGATATCAGCAGAAAAAACTGTAATTAAGATTATGAAAAAAATCATTATTACTCAATTTCCTCTAGAAATTTAGGTGCACCATTATGGGGTCTTACTATTGACGCGTATTAGAAGAGCAGAAGCAATCTATAAATTGAGCAAGATCTTAAACAATATTCAATACAGTTGATTGCACAAAAACATCTGTGAGGTACAAAGAACAAATAATCTGATTCTTACAGATAACAATAAAAAAATAAAAGTTTCAAAAGTATGTTTTACTTAAAAATACACTAGCGGAAAAAATTAAAGAATCGGAAAAATTTTCCAATTATTTGACGTTTTTTAAGTGGCTGTATTTTTCTCAAAAATGGTCGCATTGAAATAAAAAAACATTTTAAAGCTTAAAGTTTCTAGTTTTCAGATCTTAAAATGAAAAATATTTTCAAGCGACGTGTTCCGCTATATCCTGATGAATACCGAGAGAGAAAAAAAAATTGAAATTATTTCAGTTAATTTTTTTGCTGTAAAAATTTATAATGTTTTTTTTCAACTTAACCTTTATTCGGATCGGATAACTTGTTTACCTAGCTCCAACTTGCTGTTGTTATAAAACCGATACATATACTTCTCGCTGAGATATCCAACTCTGACTAGATAAGGATTGTCTTTAACCATAAATATCTCAGTAACCGGTGATCCCACAAGAAATGTAAGGAGTATTTAAAAATTTTCCTATAAAATCAGCTACGGATTTTCGAAAAGAAAAATTATCTTCTTATGACATTAAGTTAAAAATAATTATATTTAATTATATTAAAAGGCAATTAAAAAACGTCAACAATTTTGGAAAATATTTCCGATCCTTTAATTATTTCCCCTAGTATATATAGAACGTTAAAAGCCTTTACATGTAATGAACATTTTGTGTTTTTTAAACATTACATGTAAAAAAAAATTAAAAGTATTTATTAAAAAAACATTTATGATACATTTTTGTGTTTTTCTTTTTTTTCGTACAATATGAAGTTTGAAAACTACAAACAATTAATTAGTCATATCTGCTATTATGATTTACTGCTAAAGTTTTTAAGTATATTTAATATTTAGCTAGCAGCAGTGCAGTACACGGCTACCACTCAACAGACGACTACAACCAGCTCAGCGCCGAGCGGACGTCGCCGATCCGCCCCCAGGCCGATGCCTAGTCGATGCGACCCCGAAGAATTCTCTGAAGCCCCGACTAGAGCTATAGGTTAGTCATATGTCAAAACATATTTTTTAATAGCTTTTGCTTTACGTAGTTTAAACATAATTGTTATACATAAAAAATATAAAGTGCTTTTACACTTTATAATGCTGACTTTTTCAGTAACCCCGGTTTTATGATATTGAACCAAGAGGTTTAGACGTAATTTATTTTGATGAACCACACATAGTTTATGTAAAATGATTAATAATAACAGTTTATTATGATTAATAATAGCACTTTTTGATTTTTTTACAATCTAGTAAATTGCATTTTGTGTGATATAATAATTTTGTATTTCTTTACTGCTTTTTTTTTAATTTATGTGCGCTTGTTTTAGTTTTCTCCGCTTAAATCACATCAACCAAACATGTTCCTCGATACCACAGGACCACGTAGATAATAAGAGATCAAATTCATATTTCGAATTACTCGAGCTATATAATTACTGGAATGTATTCAATATAGTTACATTAAATTTATTTAAAGTTTTATTTTTAATTAGATTAGTTACATAGCCGAATTACATGCATTATGTTTTGATATTTACTGTTTTTTATTTATTTCGTCCAATATTTTTTTCTTTCAATTATTCTACCGTGCACTTATTTTATTATTGAATGTTTCTTTATTTGTTTTTGCAGTCAGAAAGAACCTAGTATACAGACACTCCGTTCTCCGCATTCCGCCCTAAATCAAGAGTGTTGAGTAGCGAAACTTAATACTAACATGACATTATATCTTTATTTCTTATATTTTTTAGATATCAGAGTGGAGAAATGCAAATAGTATTTAATCATTTCCCCGTGTGCGTATCCAACCCACAATCACCGCGGTTACAGTCAGACGCTATTATTGCGCCACGAGAGCCTCTTTAATTATTTTTAAGAAACTCAATTGCATTAAGTGTTCACCACAAATGTTGAAATAGTAGTAGCGTAGTTATATAGCTTTACTATTTGCATGCCTAGTAGTATTTAGTTTGAAACTAAATTTGAAAGTGAATATTTTTATATTTTTATCAATTTTATTATTTACTAAAATACTTTGGCTTCGACGTTCAATTTTATGAAAAAAAGTAATATTGAATTTCATAGTCAGTTAAAAATGTAAAATTAAATAACTCACTTGTGTATAACTTCTCTTTGATAAAATATATAATATATTATAAATGCTAAGAATCGAACTTACTTAAATATAATTTATCCCTTATTATGGTACAATAAAATCAGGTTAAATTTCATCTAGAAGTATTTGAAAAAACTATGTAATTATTGCTTTATTTGTTTTTATTTTTGGCATTTTTTTACCTAATCTATAGACCGATACTTTCATTTCATGGATATAATTCTACTATAATAGATAAATATAATAAAAACACATCAAAGCTATAGTAAATAATAAAACTGTAAATACAGTCGATTTTGTATATTGAATATAAACTAAAAAAATACATCTGGGGATCTTCATATAAGTATCATTTTTCAAATGTTTGTTTGTATGTCTACTGTTTGCCTTTCACTCAAAAATTTTAATCCTAAACAACTATTAATCCTCAAGGGACCAAGGTATAGGCTATATTTTATTTAAATGTGAAAACCTAACTTGTTAGATTAGGGAATACCAGCGGCTCGAAATATTAAGAAGTTGGTCAACAAGATGATCAACTCCTGTTGACATTAAAAAATGAATATTTGAAATACGTGTGATCCTAGCAGCCTTCCTTCACCTCAAAAGAATCAACAAAATCAACAAAATACACTTTATTGCACAAATAAAACACACAAACAATCGAAAAAAATGTACAATAAGGCGGCCTTGTCGCTTAAAGCGATCTCTGCCAGGCAACCTTTGAATGTTGGAGTTGTACAAAAAGATGGTAGGAGGTGCAACAATGGAATATAAATATAATATAAATTTAATTTACAGTTATATATCGTAACGATAGAAGTGGTTTAAATATATACTGAGGCCTCTGGAGCACCTTATAGCAATCTTTGGACAAAAGTGGACAGGAATCGAATTTCGTAAAATATATTTTGTATACCAAAGTATACACAATTTATCCAGTGAAAAAAATATCGTCATCATCTTCATTCGTCAAAATCTTAAGCGATCCATACAGGAAAATCTACTTGGACCTGGAGATCTTGATTAGCTGAACGCGCTGCTGCTACGCTGAAATATTGGGTTGAAATAAAAAACATATTTTGAAGTGTTAGGTAGGTTATTTATCAAAGCGTACACTTTATTATACTCATTAGCGTACATGTTACAAAATGGCACGTTTTGATCAATAATAGCGAAACATCAATGTAAAATGTTAAAAAGAGGCGGAAGATTTATTCCTTTTGTAATGCAGACAAAGTTGCGTTGGCCTTCTCAGTTTAAGCTCCTTTTCGCAAGCCTTTTAATATAAACGAAAATTAGACCTGGTTAAGATACTTATACTAAGATTAAAATTGTAAATGATTCAATGATTCATTTACAAGTAGGTGTAGCTTATGAGCTATTATAACATCAGCAGTCTCTTATGATCGTACAATATTGGTTTTGGTTGTTTAAAGCCAAAAGGTTCTGTTTTTTAGCTGATATTTCTGCGATATTATTGCTTACCTAGATTTTCCACTTTCCACCGTTAAACTCCGAAATAGTACCCAAAGTTAGTTAAGCTAATTCAAGAAATCATGAAATCATGTATTAAATGAACCCATGTTCATCGTTCATTTAATGCAAAGTATTTATCTCACTCTAATAGGGATAATATTAATATTTTCACCTCGTGGTAGTTATTCATGAAAGAATATTAAAGACGATAATGCTGTATAAGTAAACAATGATCTGGACAAAGAAAGTTATTAGGAATTGAGATATGTCACTAAAAAAGCGTTACCAAAAAAGGAGCTTAAAGCGCCTTTACCTACTACCCGGGCGTAGTTAATCAATTAATAGGAGCGTTAATGCGCATTTTACAGGGCCAAATGAAATACATATTAACGCTCACGTCCACAGTCGGATCTCCGCTAACATATTTGAAAAGATCCTATTACCGTCACCTTGGTATACGTCCTAAACATTAACTGAGATATGTGAATTGCGTTTGGAAATACGATTAAAAATATTTTATAAATTTTAATTAATTATTATTTATTTTTGTGAAAGATAAGATTAAGGCGAACCTACTTTATTGGAAGACATAGGTCTTATATAATAGTATCTCTAAATGGCTATCTATAAGTTTACTATTATTATATTACATATGAGAAGGCATTGATCATTATATATACCTGAGACACAGGGCTGTCTGGAGGCCTGGAGAGTTGAAGAGAGGGTGACAAACTCCGATCATAACACAATTATATTTAAAATTAAATTAAAGAAATCGAAACGAAAAAAGATTAATAATACTACTAGAATCTACAACACTAAAAAGGCGAATTGGAACAAATTTAAGCAAAAACTTCTACAATTACTTGATCTAAATAGTATAACTGAAACTAAAATTAATTGTATAAATAATAAATCCGATATAGATAATTTAGTTGTAAAATATAAGGATAATCAATACAGTTTGTGAGCAATCAATACCAAAAAAGAGGAATAAAAAATCTTTCAAAGTGCCGTGGTGGAACGAAGAGCTTGCCACACTCAAATGCCGGGTCGCCACATTGAAGCGTCGTATCCGTTGCGCCGCTCCGGTGCGAGGAGCAGGGGTTGTGGAGGAATACTTGCGGGCAAAGGAGAATTATGAGGAGACGGAGAGAGTCGCCCAACTGACTAGCTGGATACACTTTTGCGGGAACAGGATAGGGAGGGGGTGTGGGAAGGAATATACAGGGTTATTGGAAGGACTACAAGAAGGGAACAAGACGTACTACTTAAAAAGGAGGGAATAATATACGGCCCTGTAGACTCTGCCCGCTTGATGGCAGAGGTGTTCCCAATCGATGACCCGAGCCAGGATAGAGCTGAGCATCGTCGAACTAGAGAACTCGCAGAAAGAGTAAATGACGGCACACAAAATTAACAATTGAAACCTCCATTTATCCTACACGAGGCCATCACGACGATGGACAGCTTTAACTTGTTGTAATTGTGTCGCTGGACATAGAGGGAGCCTTCGATAGCGCATGGTGGCCAGCCATCAAAACCAGGCTTGCCGGGGTGGGCTGCCCTATCGAGCTGCGTAAGATGGTTGACAGTTATCTACAAGATCGAAAGGTGTCCGTGAGAAGGAATGAAAGAAGGATGTGTGCAAGGGTCGATAGGGGGTCCCACGTTATGGAACCTGCTGCTAGATCCCCTGCTTCACGAGTTGAAACGAAGACAGATTTACTGCCAAGCGTTCGCTGATGATATAGTGATCGCTTTTGACGCGGACACGGGCCTTGAGGTATCTCTGCAGATCAATGGCGCTCTCGCGCATGTTCAGGCTTGGGGCACCACAAATAAGCAGAAATTTGCGCCACACAAAACTCAGGCGATGGTGGTGACTCGCAAATTAAAGTATGACACCCCGCATCTGATCATGGGAGGGATCGACATTGGAATCTCCAGAGAAATGAAGATCCTCGGGCTTGCAAAGAGATTTCGCGCAAAAAATTGTTAGGGCCCATCGGACCGCTTCCCTGCATTCTGTCCTGATACTTGCTGGACTATTGCCACTTGACCTCCGACTTAAAGAAGCAGCTGGTCTTTACGAGATAAAGAAGGGTATGTCTGAAGGGGTAATCGACCAGAGAATTTTTCCCTGACGTCACATCTGCATTCAGGATCACCAGACACGTCAGCTGGAGTCCTATACAGGTGCAAGTATTGACTGGGCACGGAGGCATAGCCAGTTACTTACACAAATTTAAATTAAAGGAAACCTCAGGATGTGAGTGCGACCCCGTTATCGAGGACACCGTGTGGCACATCATCTTGGATTGCCCACGGTTCTCCTCAGCCCGCCAAAACCTGGAAACACTTCTTAACACCAAACTAGATAAACTAGGCCTGGCGTCTCTGATGGCAGACAACTTGAAGCGTCCAATTTTCCTTGAATACTTAGAGGATATTTTCCACACAGCTATGTTAAGAAACGGCAGCAAAACAGCAGCTGTCAAGGTAAACAGAGAAAACACGCTTCGCCGCGCACTCACTGATTCGAAATTTGTTGAAACAATAACGTCATCGTCCAATACCCAGCGCTTCCTGCAAAACGGTCATCCCAGTCTCCCAGGGTTAAGACTTAGACCAATAGCCCTTTTCATGGATAACAACGAGGAGAAACTGGGTTTCAGCTTCTGCGTCGTTGGACCAAGCAACTGGGTCTACATTTCACCAGGTCTAGCTGTCCTAACAAAAGGCAGTACCAATAAGGCCACCATGAGAAGGGCAGACTATGATAGCATGCCCACCATCAGTTTAGGAGATTGGGAGTGTCGTATAGTGCGAATTAAAAACAAGACCATCGCTCTATTCGATGGACGAGATGGAGTATCTCCGTTTACGAAGGTAAGCAGGGTGCTTGATCATCTGTGCACCGCTAAAACAAATGAGGCAGAAGCAGCGCCAATAATAATAAGTATTGACGCCATGAGAGCGGGATCTGATAAGGGAACAATTATTGATCTGCTGGGATTCATCCCTACCTCAAACAAACACAATGTGGTTGTATATGAGGACAGGGGCCAAGACCTGGCTTTCTTAAGAGAAAGAAAACAAGAATGCGGAAAACCGGGCTCGACGATGTTGAGTGGCGCGAAGCGCCTGGAAGAGCGACTGGCTATACAAGTAGAACACCAAAAGAGCTCAAATAAACCACAGAAGCAAAGGAAGACTCTGAAGTTACCACCGACCCTACTAAAACCTTTGCAAAAGCTGATGAGGAAGGGTAGAATCACTAGAGCCGACAAGGGACTGGTCACAACACCCGACCTGCCCCCGGCAAGTGAAGTCACGCAGCACATGCACAACGCCTTCCTCGAATACACGGCTATTGTAAACGAAACTATTAAAGTTAACCACGCGGTCTGCAATAAGATCATAAGGACCTTCGAACTTGACAACGAGGGTCTACTTAACGTATTACTCGAAGAAGAGAAGGCAGCCATTTACGACAACAACAAGCTAGAATATCTACGGGGAAATCCACCCAAATCCCCACACATGGCGGCCTACAGCAGAAAACACGGCTACGTGTATAAAGACGACACGATACAACGACAAAATGGCCCGCCCAGGTACACAACATCCTCGGATGACCCAATTGTAGTCGTAGCCCGATGCACGGAAATCGCGCTGGAACATAGAATCCTTAGTATGGCGCGCAACATTCAAGAGTATACCACCTGGGAGCATTGGGAGGCACCGCAAATACAATGGGTCAATGGCGTTCCTGGATGCGGAAAGTCCACCTGGGTAGTAAACAACTTTGTCCCTAACAGTGATCTTATAGCAACTACTACTACTGAAGCGGCGGAGGATCTCAGGAGTAGGATCACCTTTAGTTGCACAAGGGACTCAAAAGCCAGAGTTCGTACGATCGCCTCAATTCTGGTGAATGGTGTCTCAGAAAGTCCCAAAAGACTAATCGTGGACGAGGCCCTAATGAACCATTTTGGAGCGATCGTAATGGCGACCATCCTATCAAAGGCCAAAATACTTACACTAGTCGGAGATGTCAACCAACTGCCATTCATTGATCGGCATAACCTCTTCCAAATGCATTATGTCAGTCCGAGCCTCGTGGCGAGCATCAACCAAGAGCTAACAAGATCATACAGGTGTCCACAAGACGTGACATATGCTCTAAACGAGGCTTACCACGGAATATTCTCAGCCCAAACGAGAACTCGCTCCATGCGAAAATCGAGATACACGGGCGCGCTCATCGCAACAGACTCCCCAAATACACTGTACCTGGTCCACACGCAGGCGGAGAAGGCGGACCTCACACGCAGAGGGTACGGAAGGGGAGAAAACTCGCGCATCCTTACAATCAACGAGTCCCAGGGACTAACTTACGAGTCTGTAGTCATCATTCAGACAAAGTCTACCAAGAGTGCCATTCACGATAGCGTATCACACGCTATTGTCGCAATCACCAGGCACACCGTCGAATGTATGTACTACACCGACGCCGAAGAAGACGCCATCGGCAGATTCATCCGTCGGGCAAGGGAATCTTCCTTGATTGACATAGTGGGGTATAACCTCAAAATGTCGATCTCTCATAGAGACACAGAAGCGATGAAAATTAACAAGGATCTATACTCTGGCGCTATCTGCACAGGCTGAGAGGAAGATAACGACCCAACAATCACCGGACCTGACTCTTAGAGGGACTGCTACAGTCTCTCTATTACATCTATACTAATAAATAAAATTGAAGTGTCTGTTTGTAATATTAAAATAACAACTTTTTAATGATTGCATATGTATATATACACGATAAGTATACCAAAACAAGCTTTTTAAAAATTTTTGTCTGTCTGTCTGTCTGTTTGTTTTTGATAATCTCTGGAACGGCTGGACCGATTTCGACAGAATTTATAATGATGATAGCTGATGTAACAGGGCGTAACTTAGGCTACTTTAATTTTAGAACTTGCAGTTTCCCGCGGCTTCGTCCGTGTTCAATAAAACAAAAACATTGTAATTCTAAAACAAAAGTAGCTTAAGCTATGCTTCATTACATCAGTTATCTGGCAGTGAAAGTCCCGTCGAAATCGGTCCAGCCATTCCAGAGATTAACCGGAAAAATGGGCAAGAATAAAATTGGTATCTGTACCGTGCACACATACAAATGCATTTAGTAATAAGCAGTAATATGAATATTCATTACTATATTTATTTGTAAAGATATATCCATACTAATATTATAAACGTGAAAGTGTGTTAGTTTGTTTGTTCATGTTTCACAAATAATTAACAATGTAATGTCACAGTTTTCTTAGTGGAACAAAGGCTAATTTATACTGTGAGTTACTTAATTATGAAGTTATCGAGAACATAAGCTTATAACGCCCGATATTGACTATTACTTACTTTATTGATATTTTAATATATTGATATGTAATATTGCATTGTTTTTTTAAACAAATATTTCAATACATAAACTTTTAAAAAAAATCTTTTTAATTAACAGAATATAAACATATAAAGAAAACATATTCTGTTAAGTATAAAAAAAACTATCATGGCATAGTGGGATAGCGTCTTACTGTAAACGTGATCGGTTGTGGGTTCGATCTCCACTTTAAGTTGCGTTTAAATTACTTTCTTTCCCTTGCTGATAAAACTGGACTGGACTGGACTGGTCATAACGACGCATCATTGATCGTCCCGCTACTTAGAACGCAACGTTTCGATTTCAGGCTGAAGTGTACTAGATGACTCTAGATTTTCTTTGACTATATTGCTATAGGAGGGAAAGTGAAGAAGTAGATAAATAAGAAAGAGGAAGCAAATCCCGTAGTAAATTTTAAATACAAGCTTACTAAAGACACGTATTCAAATCCAGATTTAGAATCCATACAGGATGAAACTCTTCAGTAATCTATAAGTTCACTATTCTAGCACTGGCTTGGGCTGTTGCATTACAGAGAGAGGAACTCGGAGCAGTGCTTGGAATTTGCGACACAAGTATTGGCTTCAGGAGCCCATTTAAAACGTTTGCCTAGACTGCCCGAGATGTATGTGCCTAATTAAAATCTAAATAAAAAATCGTGGTGTACAAAAAGGTTATTAGTGAATTAAAGTATCCTAAGACTATAAATAGAATAATTTGTCCGTTTGTTTGCTTATATTTTAGTTTTTTTTAATCTGCTTTTATTTAAGGTTTTTTTAAGTAAATATACAAAAATGTCAGCCCCATCGTTCCTTAAAACAAATTTAAAGCACTCAAATATAACATTTTCTCTTAGGTCTACGAACACTATTTACACGTAAATTTATTCAACATTTTAGCTACAGAACTAGATTCAGACAATATCGACATGTAATAAATTCAAATTATAACGACGGATTGGTTTCTGACGAGCCTCAGCATTTCCGACACATTCCACCAAGAAATTGTGAATACACATAATTCACACTTCGGAGTAGATACCTTTTTCATAAGAAAACCACTTTAGTGGAAAATGTCCAGATGCGTTCTGGACCTGAGGCCTATAGCAATTTGTTGCCGTGTAAGTTCCTTCTCACTAAACCATGAAATATGAGGAAGCTCATTTTAAATAACTCTGTATCTTATTTCTTTCAATTTAGATCTTTCTTACAAATACTCCTTATAAATAATTTTAACTTCCTTTCTGTACTTTACGAATACTTTCGAAAATATATATACCTCTCTCTCTTCTACCAAAGCCCGCTTTTCTAAATTGTCAGCTTTCTTATTTCCCGTCTGTCCCAGGTGAGAAGGAACCGATTGAAATTTTACGGTTATATCTCTGGCATATACCTAACGTAATAATTTCATTTAATATGCCACTGATACTACTCTTGCTGTCACATAAGATAACAATTTTATACCAATTAAGAGTGGAAACGTATACAATTTTCATAAATATTTTTAGAACCATCTATGTAGATTGCAAACCACCCAACATAATTCTGATTAATTTCGTGAATAAGTTCATATTTTGATACTTTAATGTCCAAATTTTTTTTTTATATTTATACAATTCAAATTAGTACTTTAGATTCTTAGGGGGTGGATAGTGAAATCGAAATTATGATGCGTATAGGATACATATCCATACTAAAATTAACAATGTTTTAGTCTCTCTTAAACTTTGTGTTTTACGAAGTCTATAGATTAATATATTTTTTATTCCCACTTATTACGAGGAGTGGTAAATAATATACAATTAATTTAATTCTATCAAAAATAGCATTCCCTCTTACCAAACCATTGTTCGTAGGATAATCTTTGTATAATAGAAATTTGTAATTTTTTTTACAAAAATGTTAATTGTTGGCAAAATAAATTGTAATCAATGCGTATACGAATTTTGACGCAGCTGCTAATAGAACGCATGGCTAAGCCACAGGTTCAAATCCCGCTGCGTTCAACATTTTTTATATCTTTTCTAAACATGCCTTGAACAGAGTATTTGTTCATTGTATACACAATCACAGTTATAGATATTAAAAAGAGCACTTCATATATGTAGTTGAATTTCTAAACACAGTTGAGCTGCCAGGTCTACCCTGTATCCCAGTTAAAATTATTTGAAATTTCATATCCCTCGATTAAGTAACGGCACGAGACTGTATCACGTAACTTGGATAGAACATAATTAATGCCAGCATGTTAACCGGAGCAAGAAAAGGTGAAAATTTCACTAATGTCTAATCTACTACTACTACTATGCTACTGATCTATTAAGAGAAGAAGTGATTATGTAATTTTCTATTAAGCTAAGTGTAATATTTAGAGCAATAACAAAGCGCAAGAGTAAATATTAAAGATAGTGGGGATGAACTTAAAGAGATTGTGCTTCTCCCAATTTCCTGAATCTTCTGTTTTTATCCCCAGTAGAAAGACATATAATATCTTACAATACCCTATTAAATCTGATGACTGTATGCACTGAAAAGACCCACCAGCCATTAAGGTTTGAGGTTAGCTTAAAGCACAAGCGTATCACATGTACGTACATTTTGCGATTAGTGTTACCTTGAGTTATTTTTAATACCTTTAAATTAATGATATATTATTTACCTATCCGTCCTACGACCTACCCTACACGGTGTAGGTACTACTCACGTATCCGGCAGAATGAAATTATCGCTATTTCTTATAGGCAAAGCGGGCGAAGCCGCAGGTAATAGCTAGTAACAAATAAATTAAGAAATACAAATAAATTAAGAAACGTGTGACCGAGTGTACTCACTCGCTAAATTAAATTCAAAACAAAATCACAAACAGAATAAGTAATAAAAGCAGTAAAGTACACGGACCTCGAGTCTGTGGTGACTAAAAAAAACAAAGAGAAGGGGTAATCGGGGACAGACAGTTGGAGCGAAAAGTTGAGCCTTACGGACTGAGGCACCCCGCAGAATGGAGAACCTACCTAGACTTTAAGAACCTAGATAGCCAGGAACAGGTGGATCAACATAATTGCCATGCAGTGCGAATATATACAGACGGGAGTAAATTGGAGGGAGGGGTCGGAGCCGCAATTTGTATCTGGAATAACGCAGCGGAGACCAGAGCCATCAAACTGAAACTTGCTTCGCACTGCTCCGTGTACCAAGCAGAGCTGCTCGCCCTTTGCAAGGCAACAGCTCAGATGCTGAGGAATCCGGCTTACTCGTTTGGTCTATACACCGACTCTAGGTCATCCCTAGAGGCGGTGATAGGCCATAAATCCCTCCACCCCCTTGTAGTTAAGACAAGGGATAACCTGCTGAAATGCCATGCTCAGAATAAAACAATGTCCCTGTTCTGAGTGAAGGCACACGCTGGGCTGGAGGGAAACGAGCGCGCAGATGAGCTGGCTAAGCAAGCGGTCCACTTGAAAAAACGGCCAGACTACGATCATTGTCCGGTTTCATTCGTGAAACGACTACTTCGTCAGGAGTCGATTGACGAATGGGACCATAAATAGAAATCTGGAACCACGGCATCTGGGACTAAACTTTTCTTCCCAGATGCGGTTTACGCGTACAGGATAGTTGGTAAAATGATAGTACACTCACACAAATCCTGACCGGCCACGGTGGGTTCTCCGAGTATTTGCACCGATTGAAATGCAAGGAGGACTGACCCATCGTGCATCTGGGAGCCGGGTGTGGCGGGCACAGTAGCCCATATTTTGTGCGAACAAAAATTGGGTGCTAAAACTTTGATAGAAAGCTTAGATAAATTGATTGGAGATTAAAGTAAAAGGGACATATTTTAGTAAAAAAATTTGTAAGCGGGTTATTGAACGAAATAAATAACATAATAACATACAATAGAACAAAATTATAAAATAGATACAGAAAGTCTCTGATAACGTCAGGGGTTCTGCAAAAAAAAAACAATATACATATAGTACCCGACAATAAATAATGCACATCGATGCTTAGAATGAAACAGTCGGTCAGTTTCGGTTTCGTCGAGCGCTGTCTTTGTCACTCAGTTGGTATGTGACGTTCCTCTCTGGTTTGTCAGACTTTGTACAGATACGGAGAGTACGGTCGGTTTCATGTCCAAATATATATACAGAGTTGTTACTGTCCCCAAACTTTTATTTTTACAATTACATCTTTAACAAAAAGAGGAAAACTTTTGTACGGTCAGTCACGTGGAATTATGTACAATGCAAAAAAACAAGCCGTTAAGCCTACAAAAAAACAGGATTAATCGAGATCCATTTATACATAAAATAAATATGATGATTATAATGGGTCCCGATTAGTTCCAATTTCTTTTTATTAATTAACCAACTTCAAAAAAGGTGGAGGTTGTCCATTCTTTTAGTTTTATTTTCATTTTTTTCATTTTTAGGCGTCAAATTAATTTATTAAAAAAAAGGAACCCACATCATTAAAGTTAACAACTATTATTGTCGTTGTAACAGCTTTTAATAGATATCGGTCTGTTATTATTTTAAGCGACGAAGACAACGCTCTACGAAGTCGAAGCTAACCGATTATTTCATTCTAAACATCGATGTGCATTATTTGTTGGCTGGTACTATAAGTACTTTAACCAGAAATTCAATACTGCTTAAACTTTTATTGATATTAGGTATAGATTTATCAAGGCTATTATTATTGTATAAGAAAACCGCGTTCAGAGGGAGACAAGTAGAAAATAAGTTGAAGTGAGCTGTCACAGCCTGTCCATTCGTTTCACTGAGCAAATACATCAAATTAACGTCGGACGCTTTATTTACTCGAAGTACAGTTAGTTCTGTCTGGTCTCCTCAATTTGTTTGGAAATATATTCGGAATGAAATCTTTCAAAGAAAATAGACTCTTAAAATTTGGCAATTTCTTACTTACATTCGTTACTTATATTCGTCTATCTTTAGTTATCATCTATCTTTATTCTTCTTAGTTATATTCGTCTATATAACTAAAAGACATTTATTTCATTTAGGTATAAAGGCATATGTTATAATCTACAAAGTATCTTTAGAATATAGGTAACTAAAAATAATTCCTATGAAAAGTAAAAAAGAAATCAAACGAGATTAAAAAATATGTTAAAAATACTTAGCTATTCATAATTTATAAGATGGGCAGATATCATTAATAAGGACATGAACGCCTGCAACCTTTCTGCTCATAATGCGTCCAAGCGAGCAAAGTGGAGAGAATGCACGATAATAGAAGACTCCACCATCAGAAGGGACTAATAGGGCATAAGGCACAGGAGAGAGAGAGAGTCTGCTATTTTATAATTATACACATTACATTATAAAAAGATTAGTTTACTATAAATCTTATTAAATAAATAGGGAAATATATAATGAAATATAAAACAACTATAAGAGAATGACAATATTGTAACTATAAAACATATTATTATATGCACATAAGAAATAATTTTAACTCCCACTGAGCAAAGCTAAATTAAATGCTTTCGTTTTATCAGTTTGGTAAAAGAAAGCAAGGCGTTGGGTTCCGCCACTGAAAATACTATATTTTTTATTTTTTATTTGAAGTGAGCAGTGAACATGCAGTGCCCTTTAATACAACCGAACACTTTTATTATACTAACTAATAACATTATTTAACAATAAAACAGCTACAGCTTGGATATAATACTCAACATTCACAGCAAAAATTATAACTATTTCTTACACACTGCTATTCTTTTAATAAATAAGTAGTAATTACTGTATTCGAATGATTTAAAGATATAATAAATCTTGCATGGTCCAAGAAATGCGCATTGTTAGATTATTTTTTACGAATTAGTAGCATACTAAAAACTTCCCATGTGAATTTCAGGCTACGATGTTCAATTATCACAAATATTGTAGATACATATTCTTATTTATGTTGAAAAATAAATGGATTTTATTTGGCCTTAGTGTTTTACTTCTAAATAAATATATAAGTATACTGTTTCATAAAAAGTATTTACTTGTAAATGTTACAGATAATTATAAATAACTATAAATACAACTAATGATTAAGTTTATGTGTACACACATAGGAACGAATCCTTCCTGCACCTTCCACATCCCTAATTCATATTTAAGTTATCATCGTGTACCAACAGTATTATGTGTATAAATTAATGGTGAACAATAATTATAGTAGGTACTAAATACAACTAATTTACTTGGAAAGAGATAACCTAAACATCTTGCATATTTTTAGAGTAACCAAATATTTACAATACAATATGTGATTATCATGATCATTATCATGATCATCAGCCGGAAGACGTCCACTGTTGGACCTATGTCCTCCCCCATAGATCGCCATTTAGAGCGATTGCTCGCCTCTCACATCCAGCGGCTTCCTGTGGCTTTGACTATATCATCAGTCCACCTTGTAAGGGGGCGCTTCATCTTCCGGTTCGTGGTCGCCACTCGAGAACCTTTGCTCCCCATCGGTTGTCGCTTCTACGAGCGATGTGGCCTGCCCATTAGAAAAGAAAAACCTAATATATGTAGGTAAGGTACGGACGACGTGGCCATTTGTTTAGATAAAAACCATTAAAAACTCATTCATGCAATAAAATGTGTATGTACTATTAAATTATTTAATTAAAGTAGTATATATAATTATTGTTCTGTTCTCCTGTTAAATAATAACAAATTTTATTTGTTCTAAACCTTTATTTGCTCTTCTTAATACTTTTGTTACCTCTTACGCGTAATTGGCGTAAAAAGGACTACAAAAATTATATTTTACAAAAAAGAAAAGCGTCTTTAAACAAGATGCACTAAAGAGTAAACAAAAAATCACGTATTCTTGTTTCTACGACTTTCGACCAATATGCTTTTAATTACAAAATATGACGTTTACCTCTACTCCCCAACTAGATAGGTACCCACTAACATATAACTCAAATATGGTTACGACTAAAAAAAGGATTATCAAAATATAAAGGTTTGTTAAGTTTGGAGTCGTGGTGGTGGTCAAGGTGTCAGCCAAATGGGATTTATAACTATATTATGTATGTCTAGCCACTGCTCCAGCCGACTCCCGCATTTGTGTTCTTCGCCTCGCCTCACCTAAAAAATGTAACACTCAAAAGCCCAGAAATTTAAAATTACTTTATTAAAACTAGAGGTTTCTTTTTGCAGTTATAATAAGTTAAGTAAGACATTTGAGACTTTTTTACACTCATTCACTTAATTATTATGAGCTCTTTTATTTCAAGGCATTTGTATAATAAATCGTACAGGCGTTTGAAGTTTCCTCAATGATAATATTTATTTTCGCAATAGCAGTAAAGATATATCTGTAATAATACTGACTGTCATTTATAAAAGAATAACTAACAGAGAATTAAAATTATTATAATTATTTAATAAAAATGTTTATAATTAGCATCAAATAAAAATATTAAAATATTATAAACTACCTAATTTATATTTTTTTGTATTTTTGTATTATTATGGGTCTCCCATTAACAATACGAATATTAATGATACGACCCATACAAACGAAATGAATATCTATTCCTTGGGGATAGGAAAACCTGCGAAACATTCCACAAAAAGGTTAAAAACACAAAATTGCTAGTATAATACACAACTTTTCGTTTACGCTTAACATTACTGACGCAATATTCAACAATGGTCAAAAATATAGAAGGAATTATGATAAAAAATTCAAACAGTTGAAATTATAATTATGTAAATGAAATTGCGTCGTTCTGTGGATTTTTCTGGATACAGAAGCGGTCACGCGTGTTCTGATTAAATTAGTAAAAAACCGGAAATTTTACCCTTACGTGTTACCATAAAAATAACTGCTGTTTTACGATTTTTTTTTGAGCTTCCTTACTTAATAATCATTAGTAAGTTGCAATACAAGTAAGAATATATAAAATTGTGAATCATGTCCATAAAGATTTTTAGATGGAATAAAAGTTCAAGTCTAAATGATACTACTACGATAATACCTAATAACCGCTAATATCAGTTGTCAGGGAATTTATTACATATACAAAATATTTTAAGCAACATTGAAGTTTAATTAAAATACCGCACCTATGTCGTAGATGTTCGGTTCCAATGTATTATACAGAAAATAAAAACAAACTTCAAATGTTAACTAATTCAATAAAATATTACTGTCGACGGCTTATATGTGATGTCAAAACTCTTGTTGCACCCCAAAGGCATAAATCAAGAAAGACAGGAGGAATACATAAGATTTCATAATATAGGAATACATAATATTCGATAATCTAGATAAATCTCTAATATAAATAATAAAAATATGATTGGAAATTTCGTCAATTTTGCATTGAGATTAAATTTTGACATATAACAAAAAATAACAGTAACCTACTTTTGAGTGAGACAAGTGAAAAGACTAATATTTCATAATATTTTTGTAGTAATTATTATTTCAAAAGAACGATTCCCCGAAAGAAATACCGAACGAGCCTTTTTGTAGCTTTTTTGCAGCGTAGACGCTCAATCAGAAAGGACGTTTTGAGACAGCGTCTGACTGTAACACGAAGGTTGTGGATTCGGTTCCCTCTCAGGGGTATAATTATTTTTATATTTTCATTTCTTCGCTTTGGTACCAAAGACAAAACGCAGCGTTATGTTCCGCTCCAAAGTCTCAATTTCAAGTGGAAACTGGAGGATGGATTGGTTTGACCCCAGGTCTCCTCTATGTGGGATTACCTTGCTTCGGGAAAAACCATGAAGCTAAAATAAAAAGGAAGAAACTACTCTACTATACAATTGAGTCTGTACTTATACACACACAAATTTACAAAAAAATGTTGAAAGGAACGTGAAAACAACATTCAAACATGAATATATTCTTTATTTTTCCATGTCTTTACATATTTGTACGCGCACATCTTTTGACCTACTGGACAGATTCGAACAAAAGTTTTTTTGTTGTATACTTAAAAATGGAAAACTTAGCTCAACTATAAGAAATAAAGCAATGAAACCTTAACAAAAGTTGTTCAGCGTGATGAACATTTGTCCTTGACTTATAAAAATTACAGATCTGAAATATCTGGTAAAAAACCAAATAAGTCCTGCTTAACTTTAGGAAATAGGATAATGTCGCCTTATCTAAAATTGTTCAACGTGATGGGTATTTTCCACCTAAATGAAAAAAATCAGGCTAACGTCTAATTTTCAACACACTCGGAGTCCAAATGGCATCAACATCAATATTAAAAAAACATTTTTTTAATGTTCCTAAGTAAATATTGAATTAATATAAAATTTTGTCCAACGGAAAACTTCAATCGCTGTATTAGATCAAAGCTGTGCAATCATGATATCCATCATACAGCTAAAAGAGAGATAATTGTGTACCTACAACAACATTTGCATGAACGTAATCAGTTGATTAAATTGTTTAAAATAGCCTTAGAAATGATACCGTCATCGGACAATCATAAAGTAGTGATCATAGATCATAGCAGGCAAAGAGTTACAGGAGAACATGAGAGACAATGTAAAATTAAATTCATTAAGTTGTTGTTGGAGAGAATATGGACATCAAATACATTGCGTAGATTAAACTGCAAAAATAGTAAATCACTTTAAACATTTCTATCATCACTAGAAAGCTACATTTACATTAATTAATAAATGGTTTAATTATTTCCAGAAACAATTAGCAATATTTACTAAAACTTGGATAATGTAACATAAGGTGTAAAAAATTTTTTTTCACCGCTTACTATGCGAAAACTATAAATGATAGAACAAAACAATGTATTACAATATTAAATAACATATGTACAAAAAGTCCTGGATGGCATACACCTATCTCTGATCGACTTCTTGTAATACCTAATTTTATTGTTAAAATCGTAGATTGTAAAGAACGGATTATAACGTGGTTTATTTAAGTCATATATTTACAATACAATATTTGTCTATAAAAATGTGTTTATTAGATACCTAACATATGTTTTGAAAAATGATATATATCAAATATAAGTTTATATAACGATATCAAAATCTTTTATATTTTAAACTAATTAAGTATATTCTAACATTGTAATAACATTCTTTCTAAATCACGGTAAATGGTATTGGTTTATTTAGTTTAGTAATATTAAAAATTACAAAAGCTACTTTGTAAAGTTAATTCATCATATAATTTTTTATTAATAAAGATAATAACTATAAGAGTTTGCCCGGTATTACTAAAACGAATATGATCGTAAATATTTTATTTTTTTTGTAATAAAAATTGTTGATCTCATCTTTCTTAAAACGTCAAAGGTTTGCACCTTTGACGTTTTCTCACCTCAAAGTCATTTAATATATTTTATATAATTAATGATTTTGCCATTCTTTTTGAAAAATTGGAAATGTGTTCAATTAAACATTATGTACATGCTTGGACAAAAACATAAATCAAGATCCCTGCGTGAGGGCCATCGTTTGTAATTCATTTAGTAACTTTTCGAACGATAATGGATTAGGACTACATTAAAAAAATGTTATATAGATCTTTTCAAGTATTTGGCCATTACCAAAGCCCTTTCTATGGGAATGACCTTCTTTGGTCGACCTTCTTTCGTGTGTTTTAAATGTGATAAAATTTTATATTATATGATGCAGCAGATGACATAAATTTCAGCCAATCTACAGCAGAAATGATAACTTTTTATGTTATTGTTCATTAGATAGTGCATAATTCTCAGTTGCTTTTATTTCATATATTTCACTTGCATATGTCCCTTAAGATTTACATGTGTACTATGCTAATTTTGAGGACGAAGCTTGAAGATAGTTGAAGATTAAACGAACTTACTCGTACCTTAAGTGAAGTTCTATCATAATTATCTGAAAAGATTCGTCCGAAAAGATTAGCGTCCCACCTTCCCTTTTTGTATTTACCTCATAAAAGTGAAATATCGAAGTAACAAGTTTTACTCTAAACTAAATGATAACAGTTGGAAACGACCGTACCGCATGAACATAGTCATACCCTCCAAAATTAAAAAAAAAGTCTTTCAATATTCAGTACTAATTGACGAGTAGGTGCTTGTGTTACTACACGTGTATTATGCTAATCTTTTGAGACGGAGCTTTTCAGATAGTTATGATAGAACTTCACTTAAGGTAAGTTCGTTTAATCATAAATTATTATAAACGCCGATCATAAATTAGTATAAGTGGCCAGTCGTGGCCCAGTGGCACAAGCGTGTGACTGTAGTCGACTGGTTGTGGGTTCGATTCCCACTCGAGGTGCGGAAATTATATTTCCATTTTCTTCGCTCTGGTGTCAAGGTAAAGCGCGGCGTTAAGTTCCGCCACTTAACACGCAAGCCTCCGATTTCGGCGAAATATAGGAAACGGAGTGTCTTAACACTAGGTTCCCTCTGCCTACCTTGCCGTGTGCGGGATACAGCGTGAAACTATTATAAACGCGAAAGTATGTAAGGATGCTTGTTACTCTCTCACGTAAAAAAATCTGAAGGGATTTAAATGAGATTTTACAATAATATAGCTTATATATCAGAATGAAACATAGGCTACAATTTATAAGGATATTTTGTGAAATGTCCAAAATATCAAGTAAGTAGGCACCCTAGATTTTACAGTTATAATAACATGTAAATTCCTCGTGGACGAAGTCGCAGGCGGAGCTAGTTACTTATAAAATAAGGCTAAACTTTGTGTATAAATAGACTGAGTGCCTCTTTGTACTCTTTTATTAGTCCGAATATTCTAATAAAAAAAAGAAATAAATAAGTGAATTATTTTTTTTATTAGTCTCTAGATTAATTTATAGACAACTTTTGTCAAGCCAACACTCCGCACTGCAAAGACTTTTTGTGGTAATTTAGAAACTAATTTTCGTTTGAAAACGCTGTAAATTACGCGATTTCGGGCCGCTTTGATCCCAATTTACAAGTTGCATGGACTCGGGTTGGGGTAAAAGTATTTGCTTGATTTTACAAACTGGGGCGTGAAATTGGCTGACTTGTTTAAGTCTAAATGAGCTACAGAGAATCATTAAAATAATGAATCTCGTCCTTGTACGTAGAAAATATAATATGACTTTGTGGAAGCAATATTGCTTTTCAATTCATAAATTACTATGAAAGAAACAATTATTAAAACTAAACGCAAATAATATTAATTAGTGTTGGTCGAATGAAAAGAAAACCCATTATGTTGAAAATATATGTAGATATTACATAACATGAATGTTATAAAAATAATACGATAATTTATATCAGACAGTAATAAAGCTTTTACAAAGACATAGTACAAGTCGTAATAGTCCAGCTAAACTAATTTAAGAAACCTTATCTCCCTGACGTATAACAATCAGTTGTCAGATGTTTAGAAATCTAGAATCTTAAATTAAAAGAAAAAAGTAAATTGTGCCTCAGCCAAAGTATGTGGAGAAATTTTTATTGATAAATTAAAATTATTTCAAAGGTAACCGCTGCGGTAAGCGCGGCGTTGAGTTCCGCCCCCAATACGCTCTGTTTGGGATTCAGTTTGAGAGCAAAGGAGGGGCTTGATACTATGTTATGCAGGAAAAAGCTTAAAACAGAACAAAATACAACTTGTGGAACATCTACTATGGAAATCTAAGAGGACAAAACAAGCACCTTTAGATTAGCGTTACTTAACCTATGAGCATTTTTGCTAGTGTATTAAAGTCGAAAATATGCAACATTTAATTTGGAAATAAAAAAATAGCGCACTGTGACATATGTATAATGAATTGGCTTTGTTGCAGTGCTGTTTACTGTGATGGACATCTTCTTATCTCGAAATAATACATTTATCCATTAACGTGTATGTAGAGTACTTCCAGTATAATTTTGAGTCCATATGTCAATGTTGATAATTGACAAATGGAAGTCCTTTAACCAAGGTTTATGACCCTTGCTACACAGGTGTTATAAACTCTTGCCACACTTGTCGTACACATGATATTACATACAATTTAATAATTGCCAAAGCATTAAAAAAATATGTCCATAATAATCTCTTTTTATAATAACGTTTGTACATGTAACACTAGAATTGAATTAGACTTGTACATGGATGTAACTTATAAGTATATTTAAACATACGCTGATTATACGACACGAGGCGAACGCATCGAAAGGTCAACAAAGGGTAAAAAAGGGTTAGATATGATGTAGTTTATTCCTTAGCAACAAGGCCCTAAAGGAGGTAATTTTTATAAAACAATTTACTTAGCTAAAAGTATCTATTTATAGTTTCTTTACAATTACAAAAGATAAAATTTAAAAGTTTTGAAATTTAATCTACATAGGTATATATACATAATTACACTTCCACAGCACTTGTATTGTTGAGTAAAAAGTCACGAAGCTGTACCCATTGCTTTGTCCGCGTATTATTAACAAATATAGTAGTAATATTTAACAAAAGTCATAATTCTAAAATAAAAGCTACGTTACTTTCGATTAAATTCCGATTACATTGCGCCCGTTAATATCCCATCAAAATTTGGCTGACTTATTCAAATATAAGCTGTAACAAGCAGACAGACAAAGATTGAAAAAAATGTTATATTAGTAATATGTACCGTGTGTACAATATATTAAATAAAGTAAATAACAAGAATTTAAAGTCAATGTTTCGTCCAATCACCTTTTTCTAACAAGAATAATGTAATCTAATATAATGTTAATTACACACTAAATACATATAGTATGTAGTATGTAATATGTTTTTTTTATTGAATAAAGGAGGCAAATGAGCAGAAGGACCACCTGATGTTAAGAGGTTACCTTCGCCCATAGACATACACAACATCAGAGTCATGGATGCGTTGCCAACCTTGGGGATGTAAGAGTGAAGAAAGGAGGAAGGATGGGGATCGTGAGAATAGGGAGAGCTAGCTTACATATCGTCGAACCGGAACAAATAATTTGATGTTTGGCAGTTCGTCTTTGACATGATAGTGATGGTCGCGAGTCAGTTGGAGATCGAATCTCTTACCACCCATCCTTTAATGTTCTTCAAAAATTTGACCGAATGAAACAAAAACACGGCTTGATGGATTTAATCGGAACCTTGTAGGGTTCTTGTGAATATATTGAACTGTAAAACGCACAGTCAACATTACCAGTTTTCTTGATATATCCAGATTTTAAAATACTCCTTACGTTTCTTGTGTGATCAACGGTTACTGAGATATTTATGATTAAAGACAAAAAGATCCATTGCTAGTCAGAGTTCGATATCTCCGCGAAAAGTGTTATTTCCGCTAGTATATAATAAAGTAAAAGGAGTTATTTCTGTGCGTTAAGTAAAATTTTTATTTAAGTAGCAGAAGCCAAAAATATGTTTTTTGAAATTTTTGTCTTTCTGTCTATTTTGCACGTTTTACATAAAAACTACGGTATTTTGACGAAACTCTGTTAAGTATATATAACACATAGGCTATAGGCTATGGTTTATTTTGAAAATCCTGTTATCTAATGAGAAAGTCTAACTGCCCCTCTAATCTCCCATCTGTTCCCATAGATTACTTAATGTCTTTACAATCTCACTATTAAATTTAGTTAAAAGACAAAAACAAAAAGCAAAAACAGTTTATTATACAGTTCATAGAAAAAAATATTATCTATTAAAAAAATAAATATTTAACTGAGCCATAAATTAAGTAATAAATATATAAATAAATTAAGTAATAAAGTAAAGTAATATCATATAATTTCATACATTATAAATTTCAATTATTGATGCATGTATGATTGTTTGTCTGTTTCAACGCATGTCAGTCAGTCGTATGTATTTTAATACTGCGAGTACCTATACATTAATATATATTTCTAAGTAATAGTATAAAAAAATATATGACACAAAATTCTTAATCACAGGTAATAGACAATTTCAAATGTCTATTAAAACGGTAGCGATCCCAAAAAGATCCTTGCACGAAATCAAAGAGATTTGTATCTTACAATATTCATACGTTGATTACAAAGTTTTCTCGTTGAGGAAGTTTGTTTATACCTAAATTGATGTTTTCATTTTACTTATTGGCTACTTTTAAAACGTTTTAAATATATAATGAAAATATATTAAATAAAACATAATTTAGAAGTGACAATTGTGATGATGTTATTAAAATTGTTTAAATAGATAGTTAGCTGGTCTTTACACAATTTCCCATGTAATAATCTAAACGAGGCGCAGCATGTCCAGTCAAGTTCAAATCACACAACTTGCGAAACATCACACTATATGTATGTATATAATAATATTACATGAAATATTAGAAACTATTTTAAATCCATCAAAAATTTTAATATTTTAAAATTTTAACATTAAGTCTTTTGTATTTATTAAAATCTCTTACATTAACTAAACTAATTTTATAAACCTTCATAACTAACGTCACGTCAACAACTAATATCTAGATTGAATAACTCATTTTATATGTATATTTAATAAAAATTGATTGAGATACACACATTTTTTATGTTGGTTATTTTTAAAACATTTCATTTATAAACTGTCTTAAAATAAAATTCAGTTTTGAAAAACGATCTACTATCTACAAATTTGATACCTATTATTGTATCGATTTTTTAATAATTAATGTGACAGTCACGGCACGGAAACGCCAAGGGAATAAAATTCAAATTAAGGATAATCGTTTTATTACTTTATTAACCACGGTTATTCTTCATTTTAATTGGACTGCCATTCGCTGGCGTATCCTTCCACACAATTCAAAAAAATATTCATCGTATATATTTTTCATCGGAACAGTCCTTCTAAATTGATAAAATTACATATTATGAATTTAGTCAAACAATATTTAAAAAACAATCGCTTCTCCTATATAAGCTTGATGTAATTATCAGATGATATATTTCGTTCGTTAAGCATATTTTATACTGCACTTTTATTCTGGATATTTTTTGCTTATTTAACAATACTAATATAACATTTATTTACAGCGTCAGTGTTGTCAAAGCCTAGTCGTTCCGCTGTGAAAAAACATGTTCAATTTCCTGATGAACAAAGCTGCATTGAGGAGGCCACTGAGGCACCTGAAGGCGAGGAAAAACCAGGTAAACGTGAAATAAAATACAATTTGGTTTCACTATGATATTTAGATGCAGGAGATCTAAGCCTGCTTGATAAGAAACACTATAGTGTTACTCACGCAAATTACACGCAAATTATCGAGATCAATACAGCTATTGATTTCGATAATTTGCGCTTTCTATAATTGAGGTTAAGATGTTATTAGCTTTTTAAAAAATCATATACATCTGTCGTTAAATCATTTTAAATGTTCCTTTTATTAGGTTTACAGAATTGAAACTTTTAAGTCTCATTTCGAATTTATAACAATGTATTATTACCTTTTAGTTTTCTTTTGAATTTTAGTATATATTTCTTAATTGAAGAACTAAGATGCGAACTGACGCCGTCAAACTTCACCAATAATATAGACCTGTGTCAGACAGGTTTTAACCTTTAAAAACCTCCTCCACGTGTGAACATTCTACAATTCCTCTTAAATATTTTTTTGAGAATTAATTTGTAGTATTGAATTAACAACCAACCAAATATTCAAGCTTGTGAATTTCGTTTTATATATATATATATATATATATATATATATATATATATATATATATATATATATATATATATATATATATATAAAGCAAATTTACTCGCTTAAGCATAATACTTTACAAATTAGGTACTAGTAATAACTATGAAGAAACTATCTATTAATTAGTGAATATATTTTTTTCTTAGGTAGAAGAAGACTTATGTTTTTAATAAATAACTATTAATTACTTATTTTGATGATAGTTTCTAGAACTTATTTTTTTAAAAATTTGATGTTATACGTATTACAAAAATGTATTTAGTTAATTTACATTATGCTTATTTTTACAATAGTAAATTCATTACCCATATAGAATCTAAGATTATTAAGAATATAAAAAATAATGAAATAAATATACTTCCATTATTAAATTAGAAGACGTCGCGCTTCTACAATTTTCTTGTTGGATAATATAAGATCATCCAACAAGAAAATTGTAGAACTTATTGACTTTGCCTTTATAGAAAGGGAAAGTCAAACGAGGTTAGTTAGTAAACAAAAATAACGATTTCCGACATGTTCCATACTTGCCGAACACATTTAATGACCTGTCTAACTTTCCGATAGCTAAAGCTACACTGTTAATGAAGATTGCTTTTTGGTTGTTTAAGTGACCTGACGATTCGATGTAATTATGTACATCTAGGGCTAACCAAAAAAAATACTTAAAAATTCGATTAGAGGTCCAGATATTAACGTAATAAATACAAATGTATGAATTGTGAATTTAGTGTAAAAATGTTAAATATATAAAATAAAAATAAAATGTCATGATGCAACTACATTAAAGCTATAGATTTCGATAATTTCCGCTTTGAATTGAAGATTATCCGCTTTTTAACAGATCATACAAGTTTGTCGTCAAATTATTTTCCATTTTACTTTGATTAGGTTGACATTTGAAACTTTTAACTCTAAGAAGATACACTTTTATAAAAGTATACCAGCACTTTATAATTACAATAAACGACTTTAATTTAATTTTATTACTTAAAATATTCCTCAGAAATTTTAGCAATATTATTTTAAACGTACACCAACTTACTGTTCATATGTAGAGTAGACTCGTCGCAATGTTGCGGCGAAAGCATTCAAGTAATTTGCGACAATCTCTAGAGTAATTTAGCTTACACGTTGTGCGAATGTTCTAACGGTATCTTAATGTCTTAGGATTGAGACATTTAAAAGATTAATTTCTATATCAACCTTCAGGAGAATGCTCAAAATGTACCTATTACTTTAATAAAATTAATACACTTTTAATGCTAGTATTATTTTACAATTTAGTTTAACGGGCCACAGATACGATTAAAGTTAAATATTTTATTAATTTTAAAAAAATAATGTAAACTAAATTTTCTACAATAATATTTCGTACCTTATGCGCTACAGGAAGTAAGTACCTTCCGCCACAACAACTTAATACTAATATTTTATGAGAGAAAAAAGGAAAATCGACATTAAAGAAAAAGATACGTTCACACAAATGTTGTCGAAGAAACTCTGCCCAAATGCACCATGACGGCTTACGGCTGACTGTAAATAAAAAAAAATCTTTCAATAGCAGTAACGTTTAAACCTTCGGTGGCTAGGTTAAGTTTTATCATATACGGCACAGCAAGGTACAGCTACATTTAAGATCGGATATTTAAGATAGGACTTTACCTTTTGACTTCTACCTCCATGACCATAAAAGGCCGTATCCAAGCGCAGATTTTAAATTATATAAACCTATATCCTGTACAAGATAGCTTGATCTTTTTGACAGACGGGCTAGTGATGAGAAACTGAAAATATCTAGTAGTCTAAAAAATAACGTTTTTAAATACTTTTTACTGTGACGAGATTTACTTTTCGACCCATGTTTCTCTGGAAAAGTTGTTTAGTCCCATAGTCTGAACCACTTATTGGAGTACCAAGAAAAATCCTGTATGTAAAAATTAAGGTAAAAAAAAAATTTTTTCATTAAAACAATTTTTACTAAGAAAGAGGGGCACAACCAAGATCAACATTACCAGATTCGTCGGAGCTTGTGTCACCACCTCGAACTTTAATTATTATTTCGTGTTCAATAAAATTGTCGAAGTAGACGTAGCGCATCATTAAACCGTCATCCGATGTAACATTGTACGAGCGTCTATTACTTTCAGTGTTTCTATTTACATTTTACTTTGAAGCAATAAAAGTTCTTAAAGTTTTCGGATAACGCTTAAATCTTTAGGGACTTTTGTATTATATGTATTATTTTTAATATTTTTACAATTTTTAAAATCAACAAATTAAAAAAATAATATGTTGGTCCTGGCAGTTATTTCGATCAGAAAACTTTACATCTGTCAAAAAGATCAACCTATCTTGTACAAAGTAGTTGTAGTAAGTTGTTTAGGGCCATTACACACTTAGCAATATGTTAGCAACAGACAGTGTGCTTGAGGGGTACACGTGAAATGTGTTATATTTCTTACTAATTTAGCATATTATTCATCAATAATTACACAAAGAAAATTTCTGGTTTCTGGAAATGCTACAGTTAGCAGACATGCTTTAATCTGTGCGTACTTAGGTATAGACTCAATCAGGTTCAGTGAAATCATCTATACACATTTTTTTCAATTTCCGTACAGTGAAACGATTAAAAGTATTATGTACTAGACGTCTGAGGTAGTTCTCTTTGCTCAAGAATCCTTCGGCGGATCTACATAAGCGTTTTTTGTGCTGTATCGTTTAGCGAAGAGCATTCACGAGCTTCCACGAGCATATCTCAAAAGTAGCTTATCAATGTGTGACAATTCAAGAGCTCCGAGCTTCGGCACGGCCGAAGGTTTGTCGGTTTTATTGTCGAAATCGAAACTTTGGCTGAAACTCTATTTTTATACTGACACTAACACGAGAACACCTGACCCTTTGCGATTACAAGGACAGGAGCTCTTAGATAGTGTCTAGAGCTTGTGACACAAGTGCAGGCTTAAGAGATCTCTTTATAATGCATAAACATTAACCTCCACTGCAAAAGCTCCTCTCACCTCCCACTCACAACTAACACTTAATAGTCACCCAGGAACAAGGTGCGCCCCGCCTTACTAGGTTCATTATTAAGAACAAGTTCAACGTCAACTGTTCACTGGTATACAACATATCGGTATACATACATACAAGACGTCTGTTCCCTTGGCGTCGTGTATGTCAAATAATATTGTTGTGTGCGTGTGCGTGTGGGTGTGTGTGTGTGTGTGTGTGTGTGTGTGTGTGTGTGTGTGTGTGTGTGTGTTGTTTTATATAAAAATATTTACTGTACTAACATTACAGACACACGAGTAATCAGTTCACTGTGGATGGAACTTGAGTCGGAAGCACCGGCGCCGGAGCGCTGACGACGGCGCAGCGAGCAGTACTACCGGCCCGTGTCCCGCGCGCGCATTGAACGCCGCAAAATGTCCGCCGCCGGAGTACCGCCCGCTAACTCTAAGGACTCTTATCTGTAAGAACCAACGAGCGCTTTACGCCCTACATTAATATGTATATTTTTATTCACACTGCTTTACATCATTTACAAAGCAAGTATTTCAGTTTTTTAGCGTCTTCTTATCACAATGAAACATATTATGTAATCTCAAACAAATTGACATAAAATGTTCCTACAGTAAATCGTGCATGAATATTGTATTTTTTTTCATAGGACAGCTTGTAATCTTTATACATCGGGGGTGGAATAAAAAATCTGAAGCTGTAGTCTAACGTGATGTTTGAAGAGAAATGATGTAATAATAGAGCTTAAACGTGTAATTCATTCTTGAAGCTTAAATTTAATCTTGTAAATAGAATAGTCTTATGGTACTTCATATAGTGTTATGTAAATATTATTACAATAAAGAACTATTTAACTAGAAATATTTAAATCTGTTTTATATTTTAAAAAGAGCACTTCGTTAACGTAAGTGGAAGAAACTTTTAATACTAACGGCAGACTACAGCGAGCATGTTTACCGGACAATAGATAGAAGCATTTTATGATCGACAAACGCATTGTAATACCGGACTTCGTTAAAGCAAGTGATTTTACAATCTTGTTCTGATTTACGGTCCATCGGTCGGTGAACATATCTATATATATAACTTCTTCACTGCATTTTTTGGTAAGAATTTGTCTTTTCTAGGAGTTGCCTAGTATTTTACATCTCGTAGGCATAACTCCAATATACACTGATACGACGTACTTTACGTATAAAACAGCTCAATTCTTCGTGTTACATTTATAAATAGAACTATTCAATAGAATAACTATAAAATGTTATACTAAGTATAAATAAAATCGTTATCATTGTAATGATTGTATTTCCCTACTCACATATCGCATAACCCATATAAAAAATTTCTCATAGGTATTGGATGTTTTTCAATATTTGTCCTCTACTAACTATCCATTCAAGATCTGTCCTTGATCATTAAGGAGTAATAAGTTCAGTGTTATAGTCACTAGGTAGTATTTGTCGTTAGTCAAAGTATTTTAAAGAAGTTCTTATTGTATATGTATTTATATCGTACTTACTGGTAGTAAGAGCGGACGTAGAAACCATATAGAGCCTAAGAAGACAATTTCCTTATCGTAAAAGGAACTTGTGTATTGTGTTTCCTGTTATATAATAAAATGTTCTAATATAACAAAAAATATACACATTTTAAAAATTATAACGTATTGCTAAATAACATCTTGTTATTTGGAATCCATAATTGTATAGCGCAGTGAAATTATAATATGTACATATTAAAAATATGTACCGATGGCTTTTATATTTTATTAAATGTTTGTTATTTTTATTATTAGTTTAAATAAAATATAACATTATTTTAATATTTATTTTGTTTAATAAGTCAGTATATCTAAAGAATAAAAGGCACAAACTAAACTAATATGTTAAAATTTATGATATTACGATAAAATATTAACCACCACATACATAATTACACATCCTGACGCGCTATGTTCTGCGGCACGTCTTAGAAAATAAACTATCTGTCGATTTCTAATATTTATGACTTACATCGATACTGTCTATAGTCCTTTTCTTTTGATATACGACTCGATTTGCTCTTTATCACCGACGAAAATATTTTTCTTTACTTAGCTATTGTTGTCTATAGGATTAAGAAACTTTTGTTAATTTCTTATATAATTTATTATTAAAACATATTTTTATTAATTAATGTGTGTAATCAATAAAAATACTTTGCCAATTTTTAGCGACAATGCTCCCATTTTAGTGATTTTAATAATGACTAATGTGCTTTCGAGCGTAGTTTTTTTTTTGTAAATTAAGCATTAATAATAAGCAATTTCGAAATCAAAATTAAAAACAAATTTGCGACCAAATTAAGTGTGACCAAATTTAAGGACCACCAGGAGGTCCAACTGAAACTAATAAGTTAGGAAAAGGCAAACAGTGATGTCGCTTTTAGTTAGTTAGCTTCATAATATCCAAAACTAATCTAAAACCCAAAAAAAGATATATATTTCTCTGGTGTGACACTGTAGAGCTTTAGTTATTGATTTTTATATTTATTTGTGTACGATCAAAATTTTTGCGTTATAGATTTAGTATAAATTACTATTAATGACAAAGAATACATAATGATAATTACAATACAAATACTATATCAAAAATAAAATATATGTGCAACATAATATGTTAAATAAATACTTTTAATATTAAGGATATAAATAAGAACGTAAAAAAATTATAGTAGATTTTACATACATATTTGAACGAAGGCCAAAATTTCAAAGTTATAACCACATTTGCATTGTTTACGCGTGGAACTTCCTGTTTCAACGGATGTGTCACATATATTCTGCCTCAAGCAACATGAAAAAATGGAACAAGTTCGATGAAGAATTTTATTAATCTCGTTCCTCTTCCCTTAACAATATGGTGTTTATGTTATGATTATTGTGCTTGGGTGTGTTGTATTGTATATAAATTGCTAACAGTTAGGATATGCGAACTAACAAGGGATGAATAAATTGATAAACAAAAAAATTGAATTGTATCATGTATACATTCTTAGAGTACAGAAACCTAAAAATATATAAAATTAAATTATAAAACGAGAATGTAACGTTATAAAAATATTTTGATTGTTATCATAAGTGTAGAGGTATCTTTAAGGCGATTGTTGCCAGAGTGAACAGGGTACTGAGTGAAATTATATTTGATGGGAAAAAGGTTGTTTAATTTTTAAACAAATATAATTAAAAAAAAATCAATTAACATTGGCTATAATTAAGTTGAGACGCCTGATTTTTTCATAAACGTGCGAAAATAATTTGACATTGAATCAAGTAAAATTTTGATTCTATTATATATTCTGCGAAGCTCAGATTCACGTAGTGACATTTACTAAGATATCCTAAAAAATATGTAAAATTTTAAAAAGTCTCGAATTTAAAAAATAGCATTATTTATGTATAACGCATGTATGTATGTACATTGTATTAATCTTTAAGTTAAGAATAAAAATATCCTATAAGGAAATGTTATAATTGGATATAGAAAGCGTAAGTTCCTGGTTATCAAATATTTAATTTCCAACAAATATGTATTTACTTTAGTATTACTCATTTAAAGGAAACATTCACATTATATATTCTTGAACATTTCTGCTGCATGGCAGCTTTTGTCAAAAGTCAGGTAAATAATCACAAAGGAATTACGTCTTAACACGTAATGTATACAATATGTGTTTTATGATAGATAAATCTGTGTACAATAATTTAAAAGAACTGTTTTTTTTCTAAATGATAAATAGTTTGCACTACCCTCATTGGAGTCATTTTACTATGTTTTAGTGGTCGTTTGGAAGATTTCGTACGTAAATCAAAATGTTTGTAATGAAAAATTGTAATCTAAATCTTTTAACAATGAAGTTGTTTAACATTTTAAAATGTTATTCACACATTTAGGAAATTGAAAAAAACATTTAGAAAACCTGCGAACGCATGGCTTAGCGGTCAGAACGCTAGGACAAGCTCCAAAAGGCGCTGGTTGGAATTCCTGTACGCTTTCTGAATGTCTTATTCAATAAGTAAAACTTTTCATGTTGATATGTATCATCTTGTAACGTACAAGCTTGATACATCTATAAAATTAAATAAATGTTTATGCTAATAATAACTAATAAATCTTCGACGAATTTCCCTATATAGTTGTATACAATAGTCTGTGTCTGTACGTATACCTGCATTGTATCTTCAATTAGAATGAAATAAAGAATAAAAAAGTCATCGTGTTTTTTAATTATCTGCCAAAAGTTTACTATTTTTTTGTTATAATTTACAATAGTTGAAGTAAGAAGACTGACATTCGTGAATTAAATAAACACATATGCGTTTTGTTTATCAATAACACTAAATATTTAGTGAAATTGAAATGAGTTTTAACTTTAATGAAAATAAACACAATATGTACCATATTTTTACATAAAAATTTAATTGTTTATTATTTTTGTTTTTAAATAATGTATACTGTTGTTTGTCTGTTTGTACGCGCTCATCTTCGTAGTTGCTAAACAGATTTGAGTGAAATTATCTGTTGTAATGCTTAGCCTAAGCAGAACGTCAAAAAAAAATATTACACCTGTTGTAGAACCATAACAGACCGGCTAATCTATAAGAAATAAGTTATTGAGTGTGACAAAGCTTCTATAACATTCGTTCTGGATCATATAAGTTCAAGAAATAAAAAAATATCGCACTAGCCAAAATAGGTCAACGAGATGAGCATTTTCTAGTGATATAAAACTTTTATAATATACTATTGACCGGGAACTATAAGAAATAAGTAGGGGAGCGTCGTGACCCCTCGTAAAGCATTTACATTCGATTTTTTTTCATCTCGAATAAGTCATTAAAATTGGACTGTTTGTATAAAGAACTTTTTAATTAAATTAAGTTAATTCTTTCAAAAACAGTAGTAAAAAAGGATAGAATAGTTATTAAAAGTGTATTTTAATCATGTTTACTAGTTGTTCATTAGTAGTAGGAGATATCCGCTTAGCAAAACATATGATATTTAGTATTATATCTACGTAAACTTTGGTAAAAACACTTACTTACAAAGATGAAAAACAAAAAAAACGTGTGAATGGAATGAAACTATGATGGCTCGAAGGTGGTTATATTATACTTAAAAACACACTCAAAGATCAAAAAATCGTCCACGCCCTCACATCGTTTGTGATAGTAACGTTTCTGATTATAACAACTACAATGAAGCTATCGTGCCGTAGTAGCAAAGTGTTTGACTGTAAAATCGATTTTTGTATATTCCATGTTTTTCCGATACACTTGGTAATGTTTAAGTCGTTGTATTTTTTCGTTGTATTTATAAATAGTATGGATGTCAGGACTGAACCGTGGATTTGTGGTTTGTAAATCGCTGAAAGCTGAGCAAAAATAGCTGAGATATAGCGTTGTCAATAACTATGAAATTGACAGTCGTATAGTAATTATATTTTAGCCGTTTTTTTTATTTTTTTTTTCCCCCGAGACTCATGAAATTTGGTATGTAAGATACCAAATTTCATGAATATCGTTGAAGCCATTTCCGACATCCGGACTGTATACAAGAATTGATTTTGAAAAATTGATTGATTGTCAAAGAAGATTTGTTCCTCGTTTAAATGTAGATGATATATTATTAAACTTTAAAAAGCAGATAAAATAAACACGTACGGTCGTAAACATTATTACATTTAACAAGGCGTATCAAATAAAACGAAATTGCTTCCCGAACGTACCCTATAACTTTAATTGGCCCTAAACGTACGTATTTTGGGATTTGATCAAAAAACACATGTATACATACATATCCGTATCTTACAAGTTTTGTTAATATGTGTAAAAACCCGTGACACAATGATAATTGTGCATTAGTAGTACAAATAACATACATATATAAAATAGGCATAAGCATTGATTCATTATCATAAAGCCAACGAATTGTTTATTCAATCGTGTTAGACTTAAACTATTAACATAATTTGAAATGATTATATTAAGTAGCATAGAGTAGTAGATATACTAAGTAGCATAGAGTAGAATCATTTAATTATTGTTTATGTGTATACCGCGGCGTATTTAAAAATATACCTGTTACCGTTTCCCTTATTTTAGAGTAAATAATTGTCAATTTTTGATATAATTATAATTAAACACAGTTATAGAGCATTGGCTTAAAACATCTAAAATGACTGTAGGCATAAGCCCACTTTTTAACATTTATTATAAAGCCGTTTTACCATCCCGGTCACGGCACCAATTGTAACTGGTCTTCCTCCTGTAAATGTTTTAAAATATATTAATCAAATCATGTCTTGGCTCATGATACGTCTTGTAGTTGAGACCTTTATTGGTATGTATGTAAGTAACTCAAGTTCTTTTTGAGATTCAGAGGTAACAGTGTTAGGAAATTCTACGTGTAATACATTAAATACATATAATAAGCCATCAGAAGGGTCTCTTTCTCAATTATATTTTTGCCATCAGAAGGTATTGATTCGTCTTATATATAAATTAGCCATCAGAGGGTTTTCCTTCTTAGTTGTGAATTTGCTATCAGCAGGTATAGACTCATTTATATACTATTAAATAGACACCAGAAAGGTTTTAGACATGTATGTAAGTATCTAACACAAACTATCCGTTGCAATCAGAGCTCGTCTGAGGAAAAGCCCTAAGATTGTCCCATTAATCTCCCACTTACAACTGTGCAAGATAGCTATATTGAGCGAAAAAATGGCTCCACCACTTGCCATGAGTTCCGTCCGATCGCAGACCTGAGCGATCATATTGAACCCTCCGAGACACAACGAAACAGTTCACGTATATGATATTTACAATGCCTTCACAAACGATCAATTATTAGTTAGCTGGCACGTCATGTTTTTTAAGTTTGTGTGTGATCTTTCTCAAAGGTACTTGTTACGCTTATTATATATATTTAGTTTGTTGTGTATTGGTTTGTGAGACCAATGTAATTCGTCAGTTTGTGAGGCCGATATACGTCACTGGTTTGTGAGACCAATATAATTCGTCGGGTTGTAAAGCCAATATACATCATTAGTTTGTGAGACAACTACTCGGCGGCCGTTTAAGTTAAGTAACTGCACAGCACACACGAAGCAGTCGTTTGTCAAAACCAACATTTAAACTCAGTGAATGTCTCCGACATCAGTTATTATATTGCTATAAGCTCCCTGAATCCACGACAGTCGCATGTCACAAGTTATACCAATATCAGACATTGTACAGACATCGCTTACGCAACACAAGACAGCATCAGATAAGATACAACAGACCAACATCACTAGGTATAGCTGTTCACTTTACCAAACATGTACGCCTCAGTGATGCTAAGCTACATTGGTTGTGTCATCGACATTGCTTATCACTAAGCTATAAGCTCCGTGAACCTTGGCAGTCGAGATACAGTTCACGTATCGACCCTATACATGAAGTATATTTTGTTATTTTAAAATCCACACATTCGTATGAGATCGTGCCAATCATTGCCATAAAATACTATCCAACGCATTATATATTAATATCTTATTATTATTATTATTTGCACTACATGTATCGCCCCTATACTCGTACATGTAGTACATATTTGTTATTTTAAATTTCATACATACGTATATTTGCCATAAAATATTTAATTATCCAACGCATCATGTATTATTATTTAATAAATATTATTTACACTCGTAATATACAAATAAATTATATAAATAAATTTAAAAATATTCAGGAAAATGCAAGCTATAGTGTTCATACAGTAATATTTTAAGATGGCACCGCCATACACTAAATGTTTTAATTAATTTGTTTTGCAAATTTTACATTTTCTTTCATAGATCTAATATTTTAAATACTTATTGACTTTAATACTATTATAATATTTAGTTATTATTATTTTAATATTTATTTCAATATTCGCTTTATGTTATTTTAATATTATTAATGTAATAAGAACTTACCATGAAATTCTACATAATCAACAAATATACATCTTACCAAAGTTGAATATTATAAAATTATTATATTTCGATCTCTTTGCATTTAATATATTAAATTTATTAATTTAATATCCACTTCCTTGTTTTAAATTCATATTATTTGCAATTTAATATCAATAATTTTCTAAGCGTCACTTTTTTACCGACGCCACGCCCCGCCATGTTCCCTTTCTCTTTCTATTCCATTTTTAAAAATCATAAACTATAATCGGCCAGCAACTCATACAGCCAGCGTTGCATTTTCTGAAAATATTAATCATATATTTTTTTTATTATTATATTATTTAATATTTTTTTTATATTCCTACGCTTATTTATACATAGTATGTATCGTTACATGACTAGACTTGGGCACTAGTAACAGTAACATGAGATAGAATGCTCCTTAATATAGATTAAAGTTAACATTGTTATTATGTTTTATATTCGAATATAAAAAGCAATCGCGTAGTAAACAACGCTACAAAAGAAGCTTTCTATACGTATATATTATATTACAAAGAAAGAACTATTGAACGCATTGATTGAACATGATTGAAGATTGATTGAACTGATAGAGCTTATCATAAAATATATTAATGTGTAACAACGTTTGTCAAAACATAAAATCTATAAACTATTCCTTTATATAAATTCTGTAATGTATATCCACAAAAAAAACTGATAACAAACTAAAAATTTGGACTATTTTGCTTACATGTAGAACGCATAGTAACTGATACGGGCTGACTGCATAGTAATGACACAAAATTCAGTCAGTCGGACTGAATTTTGTCTCTAATTACGATGACGTCTCTATATGGTTCCAACATTTACAGTGCTTTCATTATCATTAGCTTAATCATGTTTGTCGACTGTGTTGATGTTTTAGCCGTTGAGTTAGGTTAGGTTATTATGAGTTAATTCGGCGCATCACACTCTGACTGAATGCCCTACTTGGGCCCCACAACGTCACGCCTTGATGGCTGTAGTAAGATCTCTCACTAGGCAGTGTGATGGGGACCATACTGGATAGTGAGAGGAATTGGTCTGCAATGGTCTCCTTCTGCGAATCAGTTATCGCACTGAAAGGGGCTGCGGAGCGTGTGCGCGATACCAATGCGGATGCTCTCTCGCTGCGCCGCTGTAGGCCAGGGGAAGGCGGTACGCGGATCTCCTATTACCCCTACCCTAGAGGAGCTACTATGGGAGGATCGGGGTGATCCTCCTATTAGCCATCATGACTGCGGGTGCCTTGGAAGAAACCCTAAAAGCGAGAAAGTTGGGGGGGCTAAATCGGGTAACCTTCTCGTGTGCTCGCATACTGTTTGGTCAGTGGGAAAACAGTGTGTTGAGCCGGTGTTCCCCCGGGCGACGAGCAATTATCTCTCAGGGAATATTCTCTGGGTAATAATTGCTCGGCGGCCAATAACCGGACGCGATGGTTATTCTCCGCGTGTTCCTCTGATAAGCAGAGGATACAGTGAGAGGAGTGAGGGCGTGCGTGGCGTGTACTAACATTACCGTCGCGCCGGCGTAGGTATCTTTTGGATTCTATGCCAGCATCGAGGATATCGGAACTCTACACGAGGTTGCGGTCATGTCTCGTAATCTCGAGTGAAACCGACAGTCTTGCCTTGACCGGCCGGGCCGTGAGGAAGAAAACCTCTATAAAAAATTACCCCAACCCAAGTGGCGAAGCAGCGCGAGGGGTGCTTGGCTGTTGGGGAGATCAGTCGCTACTGCTATCCTCGCCAGGGTACCGGTCGACACCCGTGGCGAGTTACGCTAGGCTTATCCAAGTACGGGGGGCACTGCTTGGATGGACCGTTTTTCCCCCATGCTCGTGGGAACAAGTATAGTGAATAAAAATAATAAACAAAAAAATGGTGTTGACGGTGATGTAGGAGTATTGGAGTTTGGCTCGGACTCAGGAGTTAATCAGCGCAGACTGTGCAAGCGACCCTTGCCGGTTAAAGATGGGAAATAAGGAGATGACTCTGGCTCGGAAACTGGGGCAGTGCCTGTTTCTAAGGCGAGGTTTCGATACGCCGAGGAGGGGAAGACCCCAAAAGCTCGCGGTACAGGCATAGCACGCGCTCGTAGGGAGCAGAGACGGAGTGTAGAAAAATCTCGCGAAGAGAATTTTAAACGTGACTTATCTGATTGGGCGTCAAATCCAAATAGGTCACCTCGTACGTCGGACGCGGAGAGTGTTTTAGTGGAGAATGGGAGGAAAGACATCTCTTCATGTTCCGCTGAGGAGCTACGCACGTACGCTGGTCAACGTGCAGCTGGCCACCTTAAGGGCACTTATGTGCGCAACCTTAAGGAAGCTGCAGATGCCTTCACGGATATTATCGAATCTCTCGCCACACGTACTGAGAATGAAGAAGTTCGTCGGGTGCGAGAGGAGAACCGACGGCTTACTAAAGAAGTACAGAAACTGCGTACAGAGCTACGTTCTCATAACAAGGACGTACAAGAACTAAGAGTCGCTCTAGAATCCACTATAAAGACACCTCAGGGAATCTCAGCGTCCACACTCAGTGTCAACGAAAATGTATTGGAGGAACTGAAGCGATCTGTTATCTGTTCTGTAAGGACCATGATCAGTGCTCGCTTTGCTGACATTGAAGAACGTCTCTTGCCAGCAAAGAGAATGCGCCCCCCACTAGCATCAGATAAGAGGACGGCATCTCGGGAACAGCAGAGATCTGTAAGACTGGTTGAACCATCGACATATCCACAGATGGAGACAGACGTGGATACGAGGCGGACACCGAGGCGTAAAAAGACGCATAAAGATGCAATAGGTGTATCTTCAATGGTGAAAGATAGTTCGCCATTATTTATTGCAGGGAAAATTTCGTTCTAAATTATGATAAGACATAGATATTTACTTATTGACTAATATCTGTGTGACTTTAAAAAAAAGTTTTTATTAAATAGCAATTTTTTGGCCAATTAGGCAGGCTTTTCAAATAGTAACTAGCCGAGCCATATGTACGCGAACACGTAGACAGTGTCATTACAGACTAACATGGATAGATCATAGTATTCTTAACATTAATTTTAAATTTCGGATTTACGACCTATGAAATCACTCAAAAGTATTAAGCAACGTATGACAATTCTCTGACACTAGTAATATAGGTATTTACTTATAAATTCACTTAAATCATGCAACAGAATTTGAAATGAAAACAATGTAAAAATAAGTCAATTGTAACTCTCTGTATTATTTTAATTAACAGGTTTTCTTCTGCGACGAAAATTGCTGTACATCTTTAAACAAGCTTATAAGACAAATCTGCATATAATGAGGCATTTTGTCACGAGTGACGAAACCCTGACGCGTTTTGTTACAACTGGAAAGATATAAGCAGGTACTTTCAATTCAAAACAAACATTCCTCCTTTGTGAAATTAACCTTCTCCTAAGTTATAAGCTTGCACATTGATAAATATTATGTGATATTAATACCTATTATGAATACATCTATACAAATACATCTATACAAATAAATAAAATTTGAATGTGTGTTCTTAATATTACCGTTAAAGATAACCGTTTTTAAAAATACTTTACACGGAACGAAACTTTACACGGTAAATATACCAAAATATCATTTATTATGATTTTTTTCTGTCTGTCTATTTATTCCGGTTATATCAGGAAAGGCGGGACCGAGGCACTTTAATAGCCAGACAGTCGGTCACAGTCGGGGAAGTCCCGTAACACCGGACGAGTCCTGAAACCGGGCAGTAGTCGTATTGAACTGAAGATTCGCTCTGATTGGTCACTTGTATCACGGCAAGAAAGTTAAGTATAAGTAAAATGTGGGGCGCGAAGCACGCCAGCAATTTTTTTTATCGTCAAAAAATCCGTTACGGATACCAGCCTAAGTGGGGACTCGAGACGTGGTTACGTGGGACTCCGGTGAGGAAAGATGATAACGCCACCGTTTACACACTAAAACCTGATGGTGCTCCTTCTCAACCGCCACTAGCCGGACCCCTGCGACCGAATCAATCGTCCGAGGACCCCGGCGGCGGGAGCCTGCAGGCTTGTCGCGGAGTCAAGGGTGGTGTAACAAAGGCCCCGACGACCTGCTCGGAGTAGCGCGCGAGAGTGACCGCGTGCGCTTACTCGGGCCAGGTGAGTGGGTGGTCAGCAGAGGACTAACTGACCGCCTACTAGCCTGGCCTGAGGCTAGCCGGTTAGGGCGGAAAGCGACGATCATGTGCCGCCGTTCGGCGACCCAACAGTTTACGGCAGATGGAAAGGTTGGAAGAGACCTCCTTCACTCGTTCCGCCGTCTCCTTCTCGAGCACAACCGCCTCGCAGAAGGCTCCGATCGCGTCCCACGACCTCTCACTTCCCACCATGGCGATAACGACAGCCGGCAGGGAGAGGTCGTCGTCAATGAGACGCCTAGGCTAGGCTTCATCGGGTGTTGGGCCGCCTCCTCAAGACAGTTGTCACAAAGGTGGCAACGCGCGTTGGACTCCCTGCCAGCGATCGACACAAGTACTTCCCGAAGCAACCATGCCCCAAGAGCACCTGTATGCTGCGAAAGGATACAGCGCCGTGACGCATTGCTTACAGCCGGCGGAAGACAGGACGAACTGCCGCGGTCGTCAACCGGGTGGCGGATTGAGTTACCAGCCGGGACTCCCACACTTCGCATGCAGCTTTCCGCGCCTCCTCACATAGCGCTGGACTCCAGGCCTCAGCGCCGGAAATAGACCGCTGCCAGATCGGTGATCCCGAAGTGCTACATCGGTTGTTCAAGACAAACCCGTAGTACTTCATGCTCCTCTCCACGTCGATCTGCACACCGTCGACGACCATGTGGGCAAAATTACTGTTCTAGGTAAAATTTTGTGGTCTGAAAATGGTACAATAAGCATGATATCCAGTTAATTAAGATTATTTACAATTTTTGTGTTACGAGACAGTAGTAGCTTAGTTTTAATAAAATTTCAATAATTTTTGTTATGATTAAATATGCCCAACGTGAGTGAGAACTCCTTTTGAATAGATCTAAGAGACCCTGATATCGGACTCTCAAAGTCTCCTAATACTGGAACAATGTAATGTGACCATTTATTGGCTGTAGTAATATTATTTGTCGTCAACGTGGGCAAGCCCTTTAATTCTTGATATAGATTTAGATATAACTCCATAAATGAGAAATTGAAAAAGATCATCAAAGATTCATTTAGATATTTTAACGTTATGGCACGCTGTAAATTATGGCTTTGTTATTAAATAAAAAACTTTATTAACAGTAAATGTGAATTCTTGGTAGTTGTTGATTTTTCCTACTTTAATTTGAATACGTTTACTATTATGATTATGTTTACTATATTTATTCTTAACACCTAAGTAAGATTTAAGTTTAAATAAAGATTTAAAACTCAGTGCCCAATATATGGAGACCTTTTTGCAGACGGAGACCTTTTCGCAGACGTTATCTTTACATGTATAGTAGGTAATTGTTAATAGTGATGATATATCTATTAAGATTAAATATATAATTCAGAGTTGTTTAAACTTTAATAAACAAATGAAACATGCTAAAGATTATTTTATTTTAATTATTTCTTAAGTGTCCGATACTCGGCTACTTCCCTCTTATAAGAAATAACTTAGGTATGTTTATTTTAGATTATCAAAATTTGCGGACTAAACAATAACTTTTTTATAAAACTCCTCGCGGACTGGTGGGCACTGCTATTTTATAATGTGACTGTTTTAATTACATCGTAATAGATCTTTCGAGTGTCTTTACTTATTCTAGTCTATAATAATGTAGTCCATGCAGATATAGATTAAGGTTTCTTCAGGGGATATTGTGTTAGAGAATAAGCATAAACAGTAATAGCTTTATATTACTATTTAGTAACATTAAAATAACTCAGCACTTCAATTGAATGTTTTTTTTTATATTGTACCTACGCTTATATTTTTACAAGAATAATTATTACAAAAACAGTTTTTAGCGCTTAGTAAATTGGCTTCGAAAAATAGGAAGCGGGATATTTTAACACTAGCTTATGGTTACCTTGTTCTTTTAAATTCAATATATATTATACTATATAGCCAAACTATAAAATCTACGCTATTAATTCGTGGAATCTTTGAATATTATTTGAAAACTTTGTACTGTAACAAGCAAGTATAAGATCAAAGGAGCTAAGAAATCAAAAGACGTGATTAAGGTCAGCTTTACGTGAATACTCAAACACGAGGAACTTTGTCATATACTGGTAAATTATAGATATTATGTACATATTGTGTACGTATCTGAGTTGGAGACGTAGGTACTTTTTGTTATTATTAATTGAATTTAAATTTTATTGAAAGAGTTTCCAACAAAAGTAAAAGAAATAATTTTCGAAGAACATGTACTGTTCGAGTTCCAAACTATTCAAATTATTAGTCTGGAATCGAAAATATGTGTGTTGAGTGGCTGAACTTAATGCCGCACGGTGTGTCAAAGGTGGTGCCAAAGCGAACAAGGGAACACTCAAAAGAAGAAATAAAATTATAATTGATGAATATATAATCACAGTCCTAGGCATACACACATGTAGGTATATACATGTGCGCATATTGTTTAAGTTTACTCAAATCCTTTTAGCCTATCAGATTCACATTGTAACATTTTAATATCATAAGTTAAATTAGAAATGTCACAGAAATTGACCTTGATCCATTTGCAAATGAAATTTTATGTTTGCAGAATACATTCGAAGCAATCCACTTGGGATGTAGTGCGTTAGTAAACAGTGCTGGAACTGTAAACAACGAGAAGTGTATCTCATATGGCTGATGAATATTGCGTAAATTAACGTTTATTACATCCTACATGCAAATATTTAATGTCTATATATAAATTGCGCAATATTTTTGTTTGCATGGTTTTAGAGATGTGATGTACACAAAATTAAATTTCAACAACAAGATTTATCTCGCGAGTTATAATTTTGTATATACTTCAACGAAAACATATCAATTTAAACGTCGTCGTAGTGGGATTGTATGTCATTGTACTCACTATGGCAGTGGGTTCGATCTTTAATAGTGGAATTACTATTTTTAATATTGATTAACGAATTTCTTCTACCTTTAATAGGAAACCTGCACTAGATTCCATCAAGGAAAATATAAAATAAGTAAAAATCTTACTTAACTTAACACTAGACTAACTAACTCGAAGCTAAAATGACATATTTGTTTTTTTTTCGGCTGGTTTAAGAAAACTCTGCGTCAATGTTATGACAGTGAATATGTAATTCATAATTTTTATTACTTAAAGTAGAAAACTGAAAAGAGGCCAGTCATGGCGCACTGTAAACGAGTAGTTGTGGGTTCGATTCCTACTCACGGAGTGGAAATATTTAATGTTTCCATTATCTTCGCTCTGGTGTCGAGGAAAACTCGGCGTTAAGTTCCGCCACTTAACACGTAATGCCTCCGAATTCGGCGGAAAGTGAAGAACGGAGTGTCCCAATACCTGCTGTGTGCGTGAAGCTAAAAAAAACTGAAATTCCGAAATGTTTTTAGCGGAAGTAAAGGTCCTGCAAAGTGACTGTTGTTTTAACAACAGTAAAAAAACTATATACGAGGTGTATTCAAAAAGTTTCGCGAATTTTGAATTTTCGCGGGTTACGAATTTCCGAATTTCGATTTTTTGTGGCGTTTTTTTGTGGCGTATGTCTCTCACTTATGCTGACAAGTTAGGCCATTTTGAATGTTCAGTTAATTATTGACAGCTGCTTCGCTTGCACGTGTTTTAGTTCGTTTTCGATTTTTACCTGTTCAAAAAAATGGAACAAAAAACCTGTATCAAATTTTGAGTGAAAAACGAAATTAAGTGCGGGAATGCATTCCTAATGTTGACTGTGGCATACGGAGAACCTACTTTGGATAAAAGCAACGTTTACCGATGGTACAAAATGTTTTCAGGAGGCCGAGAAGATGATGAACGACGAAGAGCGAGCCGGACGCCCGAGCACTTCAACACCAGACAACATGAAAACTACAACATGAAAAGAAGAAAATGGTATTGGTCAATCGTCGAATCACCGTTAGAGAAATTGCCGAAGACCTAGGCATATAGATTGGCTCGTGTCATTCGTTTTTAATCGATAATTTGGGTATGAGACGTAACGCCGCAAAATTCGCACCAAAATTGCTCACACATCGCTACTTGCACGCGACTTCTTGGCCAAAAACAACAGACTAATGATGCCGCAGCTATCGTATCCCCAGATCTGGTCCCCTCTGACTTTTTCTTGTTCCCGAAACCCATCGACGGAGGAGCTGAACAAGATGCAAAAAAATGATTTTTTTTGAAGTGCTTCGAAGATTGGAAAAATCTTTGGCACAAGTGTCAGTGTCTGTCAGTATCCCACGGGGATAACTTTGAAGGGAACAAAATAGATATTCACGAATAAATAAATAATTTTTGAAAAAACACAATATTCGCGATACTTTTTGAACACACGTCGTATGTCTCGTAATAATGGAAAAAAAATATTTTTTGAATCCTAATAGTTGAAATTGTTATAAAAATCATATTTTGAAATCCCAACTTCCACAATATTCACTTAGACCTTAGTTTATTGCGTGCAAAAATCCAATATCATTTTGATTGGATGAAAATATTTCTACGAAAATTGAAAACCAATATATTATAAATTACTTTTCAACGGCAGCCGCTTGCTGGCTATGAAAACTTCTTCCTTCAAGAATGTGCCATTTAGATTATAAAATCTTTATCACTATATATACACTACAAACAGTATTTTTTTTCATACCTACTGCCTTTTCAAACAAACGTGCAGATTGGTTAGATTCGATTCCCGATAATGATTATATATTATTTTCGTTTGTCCGCTTTACCACATAAGATAAAACACGTTCCGTTTCGTGAAGAAGGCATGTCTAGGATGGTGATGACATGGCATGACATGATCTCACTGACTTTTTTGCATGTAAGCATAAAGCTGTAAAAATAATATTTTTTCCGAAGAATAACAGTATCACAGTGTCTACTATACTTACGCACTTAATAGCTGCCGTAAGAGATATATAAGGTAAGGTAAATTAAACAACACATTGTAAATATGGGATTATATTCTTAAGTATAAGATACAGTTGTTAACGGAATTCGGTTTAACACAATTTGTTCGTAGTTAGCTCCGACTTACATACGATCGTAACCTATTTATAAAATATTGGATTCGATACATAAAATATATAACATCATATTAATATTTAGCTTCAAATTATGTGCACTAATATTAAGTTTTTGCACGATATTAAGACATAAGTAATTATTGAGTCAAAGAAAAATAAAAAATATCAACGCAACGACGAATAAATCAATAATTATCAATAAAAAAAACATTGCAATAACATAATACGTATCAAGTGAAATAAATGAATAAATTACATACTATATTTTGTGCAAAATCATGTACATTCAATTTGACAGCTCAAATCCCATATTACTAGGCCAGTATTTTAATTTACTCCACATAAATAAAGCCAGGGTCCCCTAAATCTAGGCCGTAATTTGGAATTTGAGCTACATAACATGATACAGAATAAAATAAAAAAAAATATTGAAATTATTACTTATTACTTCTAGAAAGCCAAGCCGTTTTTTAATTGTGTCAGCAGCTTTATTTTACAAATATAGCATCATTCCATAAGTTCAAATTAGTTATTATTTATAATATAATTATAAACACTATATCAACGCTATAATATATCAGTATTTTTAGTTATTATTAAACTGACATTAAGCCTTACGTTGAACAATCAAATTTGTCACTTCTGAAGTTCCCTATAAGAGGTACGTACTCTCGGTAAGTAAGTGTTATATTAGCTTACGTCACTGTAAGGGATTTAGTATGCCGCGCTAAAGAAGCATTCATTGTGTTCATCTCTATACACGAGGGACCTACTCGACTACTGTTTTACGTAAGATGCACTCTGTATGAAAGGGGAAAACTAAACTAAAAGGGATTTAAAATAGATCTATTATTTACATACGAGAGTATTTTTACGTGACGACAGCCTAATTGCAGGGGCGTGATAATTCTGTATACCATAATGTATGTTTGTCTGCTTTAAGTAAATTGTTTGCAACTAAAACACATTTTGAATTATAAGCAAATAACAAAATTATAATTTATTATAGAACCATGTCGTATAGAAAAAATATAAGTCAGTTGTATCAGTCAAATATCATTCATTCAAAACGAATGAATAAATTCCAAACATACAATATATTTAAAATATAAAACAGTCTGCGACATGCAATACAAAATGACATAAGATTTGGATTACAAAATCTTGTGAAAAATCGCTTTACTGCGAAATCAATTCAAATCTCGCGTTACATGTACGAAATTCTTAAAATTTACTAGTCAGAACTAATGTACTTCTGTGTAAATTTCTAAACTTTATTAAAGAATAATATTTTGGTTTCATTGATATTAAATGTCCAATTCCAAATCCATTCATATTTTTACACACATACTATTTTCGCTGCACAGTGAAAATTTAGCAACTATACAATGAGATGCAGTTTTAGAGTAAAGTAATGAATTAAATATAAGTTTACATTCGAAATGTGAATAAATGGATATTTGCTGACTAAATTTTAACTGTGCCAAAGCGATTATCATCATTATATGAAACGTATTATGACGACAAAGACATTTCTGATTTAAGCTCAGAATCTCTTGTCTTTCTCAACATTGAGACTGCACCGTTTCTTTACATAAAATATTAAAGCTCTTCAGTGAAATGATACAAAAAGCACTTTTAAAGCACTGTATTACTAATGTTGTTCTAGTAAAAAAATACTGTTAATTCTATATAGCATAAGTACATTAGATATTAGTAGTACAAAATCAAAGGCACATGCCGACTTTTTACATTCGCTTTTTGCGTCGTAGATTTTCATGTTTTCTCTGGATTAATTCAAAACATATAACTTTCTTTTAAAAACAACATAAATTTGAAATTGTAACATTTCCACCAAATCAATCACATTTGACTTTGATTTTGTACAAGTTCATTACATATAGAAAATAAATAGAACATTCGTAGTGGATATTCACATGTTCAAACGTTATCTATTATTAGAAACGCAGTGTAAATTTAAATATTTTAGAATTTTGTGACATTATTGTTGGGGTAAGATTCTAAATAAACATATATATTTAAGCAGTTGTTTGTGTTGGTTAAATTATTCTGATTACTCAGTATTAAGAGATCTATATTTTTTTACTGAACATTTAATAGTTGTTACTCGTTAAATCGATACAATATTATATCAAGCACAAAGTAATGGAGAACTTAAGTAAAATAAAAAAAACTGTTCTCAATATAAAATACCTCAAATAGCTTCATTATTAAAGTACCAGTAATTTGGCTATTTGGGTCAAGCCACAATCGTAGCTTTTACTGAAACATTAATATTTAATCAAAAAATATCAATATTTAACGGCCAAAAAATGAAACAAACTTGACGTGAAATTAATTTATATATGATAAAAAACATATTATTAAACAATCTCATTCTATAGATGCAACTTATTTGATCGATTTGATTTTTTTTTATATTGAACTAAGGTTGTAGTGCGCGAGCTCGACCTACATAAGAATGAATAGGCGAACGAGTAATCAAGGAATATAAAAAAAGGTTTAAAAGTTAACATGAATAAAATATTATTTATAAAAAAGGTGACTCAAGAACCAGAAAAAAGAAAGCCGAGAACACAGTGTCTGGACACTACGTTTCTTTGATTAACCTGGTATGCGGGTAGAAGCGCCACTACCACTAACTAATATAGGTTCAATCCATCTTTCTAGGTCAGAAAAATAACTTGTAAGTATTTTTTTTTCACTTTTTGGTCGTTTTACAGTAGTGTTTATGAAAATTTTACACAATACAAACAATTTAAAAAATGTCTAATCACGAAGTTAGTCTTTGAGTACAATTCCATTCTCCGTTATAAATCAAGTTTACCTTAGCTATTAGTCTTTATCGCCAGTTTAAAATATTCTAATAATATTTCTACCTAAACATTTAGTTTCTTTGATCTTAAAAAATTAACTATCGTTGGTATGATAAAAGTTCAAAATTAAAATGATTTAGATAATTACGTTATAGGTTTAATATCATTAGGAGAATGAAAAAAATTAAACAATCCTTAAGTAAATAAGAATAAGAGTTTCGTTATAAATAGTTGCTCCTCGCTACCGATGCTATGTATCACTATTTATTTAAAAACATTAAAATGAGCTAGAACTACATTCGAGACAATAAAATACTGAGAGTCTAGACAACGGTTTAACTACTTTACGATATAGAAGTCGATGCGAACGAACGAACATTAATAGCTTATCAGAAAAGCGGAAAATATCATGTTTTAAGCATCAGTCATAATATAGAATATTAGATTACTGGATTATAAGGAAGTAAATCCAGATTTCATACCAATAAACCGCATTAAGGCGCTGTTCGATGATACGATTACTTTATAGACCAGTCTCGGTCCAATAAACAACGTTATTAAGCGATTGGCATATAATCGGCCGTTTAATAAATGTTTTAGTTAGAAAGCCTATTCGTATGATAAAATATTAATATAGATCGAAATTGGGCTATAATCCTAATTTTCCATCTATATTTTTTCTAGGCCGTCTTACTTGGTTTAAACAGGCGGTATAGTCCAAAGTACGGCGGTTTTGTCAGCGGAAGTCGATAAGAAGGAAAAGTCGTCTGGGTGCCATCTTGCTGATATCACCTTATCTGGATGTCTTGCTACGGGAACGCTTGGTAGAGCACAGGTTAAATCTCCTGTGAAAATAATTGAATGTCATTGATAAATATATGTACATATATATGTACATATATCGGAATGTGGTTTTTAAGAAAATTGGTATAAATTTATCGTTTAGAGGCCGTCGAAGTGCAGTTGGACAGAGTCTGACTGTAAAAGCGATGATTGTGGGTTCGATTTCCGCTCTGAGAAGTGATTATATTATTATTTTTTATTTCTTCACTCTGGTATCTAAAGCATAGCGTGTTGTTGAGTTCTGACACTCAACACGCAAATGTCTCGGCAGACAGAAAGTGGCAAATGGAGTGTCTTGACACTAGGTTCTCTCTGACTACCCCGCTACGCATAAACAGCATGAAGTTGATGTTATATACTTATGAACTACTTAATTTCAAGAAAATATCAATAATACCGTCGTATAAGCAGGAAATCATTTTGGCCAATCAAGCAAATTTCTTATACCATATTAAAAAATTAGGCTTCCAGTATTATTTTTGTTCTTTTTTAATTAAAGAAATTGAATATTTTATATACCGAAATATATTAATTCGTCCGGAAATATTTCAATTACGAGACTTTGAATAACTAAGCTGTTTCAAAAACATAAATTTTGTAAGAAAAAGATAAGAACATAATGCGTAATGAGATACAAAGAATGAAAGTGCACAGATAGTTTGGGCACACCGAGATGATAGTTGAATACCGTCCTGGCACCGTCACCGTTTATTACAATTTATTTTTGTTATATATTGACTATTAATTTTCTAAATGTCTTTTTCAAACTCCTATGTGTGTGAATAACACTTTAAAAAATGTTAAAAATATTTAATAAATAGCAATCTCTCTGGTCAAAACATCGTTAGTAGAATAATCTTTAGGTAGCAGAAATTTGTAAAAATCTCTCTACAGAGATACTAACTACTAAAAACAATTGTAATAAGCGTATCAGAATTTCGACGCAGCTGGTAGTAGAACGCATGGCTTAACGATCAGAGCGTCTGGACGGTTTTCACGAGGCGCGGGTCTGAATACCGCTGCTTTCAAATTTTTTATACGTTTTCTAAATGTATTTGAGCAAACAGAAGTTTAAACATTAAAATATCTGTACAATGAGTATTGACCAAGCTCTAGTATAAAATATTATTTTCATTCATTGACGTGAAATCAATGGACTTTAATGAGCCTCGTAACTTCAAAGTCATAAGTTGTGTTAATTCTTAAGGATATAAAATGTTTACGGTTGCTGCAGTAAATAACCAATGTAGTCTTTTATACTCTAACAACTTTTGTAATATATAACACATAAATGTTTCATATTTCATATGTAACAACACAATGTAATAAAATAAGTTTATATAAATCCAGAATTATATTATAAAATTTAAAAAATTGTCTTTGCTAATTTTACACATTTTAAAATAAAATTATTTTTAAGTGGATTAATCGCGTATATTTTTGGTATTCGAATATAAATTTGTAGAAAACCCGACCATTTGAACACTCTACGGTTGGTCTCGGGTAGACTGTATCCCGCACACAGCAGGGTAGACAGAAGGAACCTAGTGTTAAGACACTCCGTTCCCCACTAGTTTTAGTTCATATTATAAAATCTCTGTACAAGAAAATAAATAAATTCCCTCTCAATAAAGTATTAACGTTTGTTACAATACCGATCGGAGTAATATATTGCCATTACATAACCTGGAACTGTATAGCGTTTTTATTAATCTAACAATGACTACATAAATATCGTCAGGCAACTTAACATACTATTGTGAGTAATAATAGTATACTTAATTTTTAATATTAAAAACAAAATCAAAATACACTAAACTTTAGAATGAATGCACGATGGTATGATTAAAATTTTGCTAGAGCCGTTATTTAAAAAAAACGATCACTAACGAAGAGATTGGCTATCTTTCACTTAGATGTAATGGTTCCCTCATTTATTATAAAATTCAAATAGGAGAATAAATACTAGTTGATTAATTCCGTTTCTTCTTTAAAATGTTTTTGCAATTATTCCCGTTGAAGAAAACAAAGATATAACCGCATTATTTAAGTAGCAAGTGTATGACAATATTAAAAGATGGCAAATAAACACTACAGCAAAAAGCCACTTAATACTTAACATTTACAAATACAATGGCAAGGTGTTAAGTGTTCACAAAATGCGTAGAAATAAAAACGAGAGCGACCGTCAAGGGGCAACCCTTATCTTAACCGCCCAGTCACGTCACGTAGCGTATGTTTTGTGTTATTGTTACAGCGAGATTAGTCTGCCAATCTGTCTCATGCTCATGACATGACGAAATTATGACATTTGTACAATATCATGGTTTATACACACAAATCTTAGGGATAACGCATAAATTTATTCCATATATAATATGACGAATGTTAAATTCTGACTGTCTCGGTGTGTGACGTTTTCACAACTAATCTTTTGGTCTCGTTTGAACGGAACTCGGAAAGAAAATAATAAAAGTCCAAGTGTTAACCACGGGCAATATTTAAAAAAAAAATAACCAGTGAAGGTTGAACTAGGGAACGTATGAAAAGTTTTGTAGTTATGCAGGCAAACCCGCGAGCGCTCTAATATTGATGAATTCTCTATAGCGCTATTTGTTATGGATAACATATTAAATTGATAAATTATATTCTCGTTATTAAGAAGGTTACGACAGAACAATTGCTACATACATATAAGATAATATCATAATGAAAGACATTTTCAAAAACTTAAAGAATTAATAACTACTGAAAGTATTGTCACCAATCGTATTGTATTAGGAATTTAAAGAATCGTCTCATTAGTGTTCATCCGACTAATTGGAGTGTTGTATTGCTCAAATGTTTTTACTACAACGTTAACGACATATTTATAGTGTAATGATAGAAAAATGTGTGCCCTAGAAGAATATTTATTGCTTATATTTATTTATATTTAATTTATACTATTCTAGAATGTTACTAGAAATATTAAAAAAAAAACGTTTTAAAAGTTTATTTATTTAATACTAAAAATCCTTTAAAGTTTATAATCGTAGCATAAACAAAAATTAATTATAAAAAAATTTGATAACAGGAACCACACACAAAAATACGTCTATTCCAAATAAAACAATCACGTTTCGAAGAGAACAGAATCGAACTGTGCAAATATGGGAAACCATTATCTTTATGATCGAGACATCGTCTTGTTTATTTTGTAGATTACTTAATATAATGTACAAATTAGCACGTCAGTCGCGTACCCTAAATAGCGGAGATAATGGAGTGTGATACAATTAATCAAGTCACCATCAGCGTAGAAGTTACGATATAAATAAGAATATATACTATAAAAAATGTTCTTTACTTTGTGCTTTTTATATATATGTTTTTTTACATTTTTTATATATCTTTTATATATTTATTGCGATATATATTTTTTATTTCTTTTTTTAGCTTCACGCTTTATCCCGCACACAGCAAGGCAGGCAGAGGGAACCTTGTGTTAAGACACGCCGTACCCCACTTTCCGCTGAATTTGGAGGCATTGTGTGTTAAGTGACGGAACTTAACGTTGCGCTTTGCCTCGACACCAGAGCGAAGAAAATGGAAATAATAAATATTTCCACTCCCCGAGTGGGAATCGAACCCACAACCAGTCGCTTTACAGTCACACTTTGTGCCACTGTGCCATGACTGGCCCAATAATTTTTTTATTATTATTTTTATATTATACAATATAGATTATTAATAATTAATTATTAACAATGTGGCGGAGTGTAATAGCATCTGAATGTATTGCGATTGCTTGCGGGTTCGAATCCCACTAGAAGAACGATTATATTTTCATTTCTCTGCCCTGGTGAACAATGCAAGATGCGGTGTTTACTTCCAGCTCCCAATATACAATCTCGAATTCGGGCGCAAAAAAGGAAACAGAGTATCTTGAAAATGTATTCTCTACGAAAAAATATAAAGCTGCATTTTTAATATAAATAATTAAACGTGCAATACTATAAACAGAACATGAGAAAAAGTATGTAACAAATTATCTAAAGGTACATATTATGTGGGTAAATATTTCCATAAAAAGTTACAAATTGAAATATTTATTTCTATTGGACATTATAAAAAGAACAAAAAACAAAAATATATCCATACTAATATTATGAACAGGAAAGTGTCTAGCAGTTCGTCTGCTACGCTTTCACGGCTAATCAACCGTAATTGTATGAAATTCAGAATGAAAGTAGTTAGTAATCCAAGGTCAAACATAGACTACTATTTTTTTAAAAAATCGACAGCTAAGCGGTTAAAATAGGGAATAAAATCTTGTAAAAAAAATTTAAGCGGCTTGACCGAATGTCAATATATAGTTGATAGCACCAGGTTAACTACAGGCTAAATTATTTTTCAAAAATCTGAGGTTTGCAATACAACGAAATTAACCTACCAATGGGCCGATAGTATTAAAATAAACATCAAAACAAGCTCACCTTGCAAATCGGTGAGTACCACACGTCCGTCGTAACCAGCAGTGAGCAGATAGTAGGCGCCGGGAGAGAAGCGGACACTTCTGACGTCGCTAGAGTGCGGAGTGAACCGCTGAAGGGCACGAGAGCCGCGCACGTCGTGCAGTGCACAGGATCCATCATCATGCCCACAAACTAGGAGCCGACCACTGGGGTCCACTGCTAGAGAAGCTACTGCTGACCCCTAGATTGATTATTACAATAATTCATATTAAAGTTCATATATTCAACCACTTCCGTTACGTTAGTCGTTTTGAGGCCGTAGTGGCGTAATTGAATAGCGTCAAATGGGGAAATGGTAAATAGTAATTATATGTTACTACACTTAAATTGTTGTTCTGTAGAGTTGAAGTAAAGTGTTATAAATCCTATTTTTGTGTGCTCAGATATATATTTCAAATTAATCAATTGCTGTTTATTACTTTTTAGATTACACAGTTTTATACTTATTTTTTACGATTACATTATTTACTGTGTAAAACTAGAGAAAAATACAGTATTTTATTAAAATTTCAATTCCATTTTATTACATTCTATCAATAGTATATTGTGATTGACTTATCGCTGAACATTTGAGATAGCAATAAAGCTTTTCGCTGACGAGTTAACATTGAAAGTTTCTTTTATGGCTAACAATATCAAAGGTAGCTTGAAAATAAAATTTGTTATTCGAAATGTTCGGGCAAAATTTCATTACAAAGATTTTTTATATCCTAGGTGTTTTCAATGGAAAATAGCCCTTAAGACAAGAATAGATCAGAAGTTACAGAGAGTACTAACTCTGATTTTCTCTCTGATAGTCTCATACAATAGCCCAGTACTCAGTCCATCAAAACTTCATTATATAAAATTACTAGCCAGAGTATTGCCATTTTACTTTTATACATTTTATATAGCTCCTATCCATTAGCGGGTGACCATCTTTGGGCAACCTGTGGTTAATCAGAGATGTATTCCGGCTGACGTGTTACAGTAAAACATTTTATTATTCGCTAAGGGGCCTCTACATGTTGGACTTGTGTCCCCTCGCAAACTTTCCTAAGGACCGGATTTCTGAGAAACCGTGATTTTTAAAGAGAAACAATAATTGTAATATAATTAACAAATAGTAATAATTTTACCTTAGTAGCGTGTCCTGTAGGTGGGGAGATAACATTGACGCAACCTCCAGTGCGTAGGTCCCAAAAACGTACAGTCTTGTCCTGGCTGCCTGAGACGAACATCGCACCACCCCAATTGTATAGGGAGAGGACATGACCAGAATGTCCGCTTAGAGCCTGATTAATATAACGTAAAATAAATACAAATGTAATAAATGAAATATTCTACTAATTTGCAAAAAAAAACATTAAAGTTAGCTGTTTTACCTACGTACAAATATTATTTATCTATGATTTATTTACACATTGTTCAAATTTATTAATAACTTTTTTTATTAATAAAGGTTAAGCTATTTTACAAGTATAACTACTTTCACTAATTATATTGTTATATCGTTTATATAATTAAAATAATAAGTTTCATAAACTCTAAAACTAAGTGAATAGCAACAACGCAGACCACTAAAAGGAGTCCTAATACAAATTTAAACAATAAAGTAAAAACTTGGACACCTAGCACTAAAGACGGAGCGTTTGGGGGGATGACGCAGTAATTATTAAATAAAATTTTAAAAGCAAATTTTCAGTTAAGAAATATTTTCTACTGTTTTAAAGTAAAAAGTTTGCTACTTTGCCACTATGTAACATCTTGAGCGTGCATCCTTAACATAATTAGAATTTGTTAAAAAGTATTAAGATATGAAATAAAACGTTATTAGAAAGCCTTATAATACACATATATAGTACCCGGCAACAAATAATGCACATCGATGCTTAGAATGAAACAGTCGGTCAGTTTTGGTTTCGTAGAGCGCTGTCTTTGTCACTCAGTTGATATGTGACGTTTCTCTCTGGTTTGTCAGTCTTTGTACAGAGACGGTAGAGTATGGTCGGTTTCATCTCCAAATACATATACAGAGTTGTTACTGTCCCCAAATTTTTATTTTTACAATTACATCTTTAATAAAAATAGGAAAACTCTTGTACGTGAGATTATGTACAATGCAAAAAAAAACAAGCTATTAAGCCTACAAAAAACAGGATTAATCGAGATCCATTTACCCATAATATAAATATGATTATTATAATGGGTCCCGATTAGTTCCAATTCCTTTTAATTAATTAACGAATTTCAAAAAAGGCGGAGGTTGTCCATTCGTTTAGTTATATTTTCATTTTTTTCATTTTTAGGCGTCAAATTTAATAATTAAAAAACGAAATCCACATCATTAAAGTTGACAACTATTATTGTCGTTGTAACAGCTTTTAATAAATATCGATCTGTTATTATTTTAAGCGACGGAGACAACGCTCTACGAAGTCGAAGCTAACCGATTGTTACATTCTATTGCCGGGTACTATATGTATTTTGATTTCCGTACCGCTACTTCCTTTAATCTTTAAGTCACACACCTTGGCAAAATTGATCAGTTAAATGTTAATTTTATAACCAGTGTTATTTTTTACTAACCTGGAAAGTCTTCCCCGTGGCACAATCAGTGACGTATATCTTACAATCCCCAGCGCCACCACTCACTAGGAGACTCGTCTTGTTGGACGCGTCTTCTATGAAGCAAACATCGCGGACGGTACCATCATGCATTGTTAGCTCAACCTGATGACAAGATTACGAATTAGCATTACATCCGTAGATTACATTACAGCAGCATTTATATGTTAGAAACTAGTCCAATCCGGAAACAGTCCCTACAGTCCCATTATACTATTTATAAAAAAAAATATAAAAGAAACCAAAAAATACATCAAAAGGATTCTAAATTATAAAATCTGTAGTATACGAATAAATTCTTGAAATATATTTCATGGACTTAAAAAATATCTCTGGTAATCATGTACGAACATATATGTATTTTTTTTACATTTCTTGTTAACACACTCAGTTGTAATGGAAAATATCATCAACGTTCAATTTCATTTTTCATTATCAAGTTGTGAATACAATCTCCATCGATATGAAGTAAATTGAGATTGTTCGTCCCAATATGACGTCACTTATAAAAAAATAACAATTAGTAATTGGCTGCATCAGTACAGACACCGAATTGCATTACTTGGGGCGGATATTATTCTAAATTGCAATACTTGAACGGATATTATTCTAAATTGCAATACTTGAACGGACAACGTATTCGAAATTACTTTGCAGATAGAGCCGATATGTGATCGACTGTAACCGGAAATGGAAGTATTTAGGAGCCAATAGTGCAACGTTACTGCATGTGAGTCTAATAAACAAAGTGTCACTTTAGTAAATGTTTAGCAGAGAAATGCAATATTTCACTCTCAACTTACAGTTTTCAAACGCCATAAATAAAAGACGATAATAATAGATGAGAGTTTTAAAATATCATCACGTAATTTTACAAAAATCACTTATTTAAACTTTATCAAACTCAAGTATAAAAGTAGGATATGACTGCGAAGAAATTTGAAATATTACGATTTTTTTATTCATATTTATGCATGTATGTATGTATAGTATATCAACAATTGTTATTGCTAAGGCCAAATATAGCCCGTAAATTAGTTTGACTTCTTGGCGGGCTTCATCTTAATTTAATTATGCATTGTGATTCATCTTATATCCCGTACCAGATAGCTTGATCTTTTTGACATACGGCCTAGTGATGGTAAACAGAAAATGTCTAATAGTCCGAAAAATAACGTTTTAAAATACTTTTAACTGTGAAGTGATTTACGTTTTATCATTAAAACAGTTTTTATTAAGGAAAAGGAGCATAGCTAAGATCATCATGACCAGAGTCGTCGAAGCTTGTGTCACCATCTCGAACTTTAATTATTATTTCGTGTTCCATAAAATTGTGGAAGCGGACGTCGCGTATTATTTACCATCATCCGATGTAACATTGTACAAGCGTCTATTACTTTCAGTGTTCCTATTTAAATTTATTTATTATTTTAAAGCAATACTAAGTCTTAAAATTTTCGGATAACGCATGAATATTTACTTTTGTATTATATGTATTTTTCTAACATTTTTAAAATTTATAAATTCATTAAGTTAAGTACAATAATATGTTCGTCATTGCAAAGTTATGTCGATCAAAAAAATTACATCTGTCAAAAAATCAAGCTATCTTGTATAGAATATAAGATGAATCACAATGCAAAATTAAATTAAGATGAATTCCGCCAAGAAGTCAAATTAATTTACGGGCCATATTTGGCCTGTTTGCTGCTTTTTCAACTTAGTTGAATCACGTTTACAAGCTGACGACGCTGTCCTAGACGGTTATTTATACTTATACGGACTAGACGGTTTATTAATACTATATCAGATGAATTGTCAACTGTGATAATAGACTGATCCCCCAAGAACAAGGCACAGCTATTTTTAAGACCGGGAGTAGGACTTTACCTTTATCCTCTATTTCCATGTCCTCAAATGCCGTATCCGAGAGTAGTTTTTAATATGTGTAATTTTAGCTAGTTCTTTGTGTCTATTTAAATGGCCACGACCACGTCAAAAATTAACCGCTAAATATCTGATGATATGTTTCGGTGCAATGATATGTAAGCCAGATAGCCTCTCTATCTCATCCTTTACCCTTCTTCATCTTCAACGTCGGCAATGCATCCACAATTGCTCTAATGTTGTAGATGTCCATAAACGAAGATACTTACAATCAGACGGTCCTTCTGTTAGTTAGCCCCCCTTTTAAAAATATTAAAAAGAATACTAAGTACTAGAGACCTACGCTAGTTCTCTTTGCCCAAGGCTCCTAGGGATTTACATAGAAATTTTTGACCTGTAGGCCAGGGACCTGTGGTTTATCAAGGCTCTCAGTCTCCACTTAAGACTGGCAACCCTTGGTTAATGGATATTTCTTTACAAAAATGAAAACCTTTTACTTAACTGTGCATTTCTTGCAGGGAAATTTATGTGCTAATTTATGATAAGATTTACACTAGATATATATTTATTTTAACTTGTTGACTGTATACTATGTAACATTTATAAGGAAAATGGTTATATTTAAATAATAATTAATAAGGCAAGCCTCCAATATATTACCTAGCCCAGGGTACGCAAAATTTATAGATATTCGACCCTTGAAAGGAGCTACACTTACGTGAATAGACACACAGTTTCGTTACACACTAACAAGGATGCTTCATTTAATCTGTCGTCAGTCCATAGTTTTCTCATAATTAATTTATAATATATTAAAATCGTTTACTATATCTTAAGATTAGGTTCACAAGCTATAAAAACACTCAAAGTATCTAAGTGACGTGAAAAATCATGAGTACCTCATGAGTGAGTAGTTTCGGCATTGCCGAAGGTTCGGCAGTTCTTTTGCCGAAACCGAAACTACGGCCGAAACTACATTTTTTTGCCGAAACTTGCCGAAACCGAAACCGAACCTTCGGTCGGACACTACTTTCTTTATTCTAACATAAGAACCTCATTTATAAGAGTTATATAGGTAAACCTAACACTTGTCTCATATCACATATAAGCATATTACGATACATATTTAAAATATTACTAGTAGCTATTACGTAAAAGGCAATGACTTGGTTTGATAGGCTGGATTGACTTCAATGGCTGTGGGTTCAAAATTATTTTCATTTAATATTAATCTTTTCGTTTGGTACAACATGTCACGTGTATGCATTTGTTTATGTAAATTTATATTTTTTTATTAAAAAGGAAACGAAACTATTATTTATAATGTTACTTCCCATGTAATGTCCCAATCAAAGTAATGTAAGACAAAGATGTATTAGTATTATTTGCCAGATCTATCAATTTATCTAAAGCTCCTGTTGGATCTATCCATTTGTCAAAAGACTGTCAATATGTTGCTAAACACAATTGACTCAAAAGCTCCACTCATTTCAGACTTTCTCTGGGATGAATAAAGATAAAAGTATATGTCTATACTATGTACTATTATGTATATATTTTACGTCTATATTACATCGCTAACTGCCAAAGGTTTAAAATTAAAAAATATATACCTATATGTCACTTGTTATAAGGTACATAAACATACACAAAAAGCAGCCAAGTGTTTTATTTATCGACTAATTAATTATTACCTGGCAGTTAGTTTGCTTAGTATATGTTCATGTTACTTAATATATGTTCAAGTGAATGTAGGATTAATATCTCGAAATAAACAGATACAAACATCCCTAATATTTTTTTTCTAAACTTCCTGTAATATAATTTTAAAAAGACACGACATGACGTTAATATAGAATGAATACACATGGAATTACTCTAGTTATTTGAATATTCATAGGATACTTAGTATTATATTACATTCACGGCTCGATTAAGACAATATCAAATTCTTAAAACGTGCTATTATTCTATATCAAATCCATACATGACGTAACACCTTATTAGCAATCCATTACTAACTATAAAGTGAGACTTTTGTGGCAAGATTAGATTAACTTAAAAGGTAAAGCTACGTTAAAGGTATAAGAATTTTATTAAAGGAAAATTTTCATTTTGATATTTCAATTCAGACAGCGTGGCGTAAGTTATTTAACCGTCAGTTTTAATGATCAGTGAAAAGTGAATCACTATCGAAATTATTAATATTAAATATCTCATTTAATATAAATCATTTTAAAGAACATAAAGCGAAATTAAAGTATTTGGTTGTTGGTCCTTGTATGTACCTAATTAAAAAATATAGGTTTAATTCAAGGCATATATGTAAGGAAGTAGTTAAAGTATAATAAATAGTTAAGACAGCAAAGGATAAGTTACTACTGTATTGTATTTACATTTAAGTTTAATATATGCTCATTACTTATAATTTAACACAATGAATTTTATTGTAAATATATTAAGTTTATATGAATTTAAAAACAAGAAAATAATCTCCTTGGTATCGTGCCAACAAAAGGACATCACTCGATTCACGAGACGCAATAAATGTTACAATTGAAACAGTTGCTTTCAAATCAATCTTCATTGCAGTTACGAAGTACGGTGCATATTAAATTCACCTTCAAGTTTCAGATTACAGAAAGACACTATTGCAGCAACATAATACTTGTATTCCATGGTCACTTTATAAATGAAATATAACATTGAACATGTGATGTAAATAAGGTAAATTATTATGAAATTGTCAGAATCAACCAGCAAGTTACTTTTTAGTAACTTTATTATAACTCTAATGGTAACTTATTATTATTAAACGTTAGCCGAGCCCGCGTCTTCGGCCCCGCGGAATTGAGCACTAGGAAACTGTTATAACTGTAAAATCAAAGGATCTTGATATTTTGGACAATTGACAAAATTTATCTATAAATATGTTTTATTCCGATGTATAAGCTATATTATTTCAAAGGGTCATTAAAATCTATTCAGTACTTTTTATGAGAAAGAGTAACAGATATCCTTACAAGCTTTCGAATTTATTATATTAATAGGACATGTATTTATAACCTCTACGAAATATACATCAAAGGGACGAAAATATACAATAATTTTGACCGATTTTTTTAAGAGAAGGGAAGAAACTTCGCAGCATTCCATGGATTCACCGTGCTATAAAAAAGTCTAGAAAAGCTGAGATCATTTAATAAATGGTAGAGATATACAAAATAGCAATAGCTTTCATCCTCTTCCTCTGACCTGAAAGTCTTTGGTAAGTTTGATATAGTGGTTTACCTTAAAATGGTGATTATTTTTTTAAATATTTGCAGTAAATCGAATGTGAGTAAAGCAAAATGTTAATTCTAGATAACGACATACATCCTCAGAGATTTTATACGTAGATGTCCATTACAGTGATCCTAAAGTTTAAAGGCTTTTGTGTAGACTTTTTAAACGAGCGTTCTTTCAAAAGTTTTGATCGTTTCTTTTTTGGTTGGTTGGAGGTTGCTTTATTTATCCGTACCAGTCCTACTGATATATACTTGGGCGCAATTTGTAGTTGTTATTCTCGTCTAGCCGAATAAAAGATAATATTGATAAGTTATATTGAGATATTGTTTTTTTTTTAGCATCACGCTGTATCCCGCACACAGCAGGGCAGGCAGAGGACACTCCGTTATCCACTTTCCGCCGAATTCGGAGGCTTTGCGTGTTAAGTGGCGGAACTTAACGCCGCGCTTTAACTCGACACCAGAGCGAAGAAAATGGAAATATTAAATATTTCTACTCCTCGAGTGGGAATCGAACCCACTACCAGTCGTTTACAGACACACGCTTGTTCCACTGGGCCACGACTGGCCACTATTGATATTATAATAATTTAATGTTGATATTTTATATCCTATTTCATCCTAATCTGATGTCTGCTCTATGCAACTGCGCTTCTAAATTAAATTGTTTATGAAATTGAAATGTCTTGTCTCAAGCTCTAGGACTAAGTCTTAGAGCTAGTAATGAAAGTGATGTGACAGTGCCATGATATAATATTTTTAGGAAGCCCTTAAGGAGATACTAAAAAGTAAGTCTACCCAAATCTAAGTTCAGTTTTACATCCGCCGAGCGTTCTAGCCCTAGCAAAAATTAAAATATTTTGATGATATTCGCACGTAACTTCGCCAAGAGGTTTTTATTAATATCGTATACAAATAACTTATATAGTAAGTCAAATAAGAACACAAATGTTAAATTTGAACTGTCAATTATATCATGTTATTGCAAACTGTTATATTTAGAAGTATTATAAATTTCGTAAGAAAAACTGTATCTATTAGTAAATTTTCAAGTTAGTAATTAAAAGTTACAAGCTCGATTTAAAATATAAAAAACCAACAAACTCCAAGGCTAATTGCAGGTACTAATGAAAATGGTGTCGTAAAAAACAGATGTTTGTTTTTTATTGTAAATGTCCTTCAATCTGTTTTATCTATATACAGCATCAATTACCCAATTACTATAGGAAATTAATTGATTTCCTAACATACTTTGTACCCGTATTTAAAAATAAGATATTTGTATCTATATGTATCTTGTGTATACTACACGCAAGACGAAATCATATAATTTGTTTTACGTTATTTAAATGTAAAAGTTCTATTCGTCTTCATACTCCTATTTGTGTTGTGGTTAATTATATATTGTATAATATACTTTATAATTTTATTCATCATTCAACAAGCATAGACGAAAGCTATATGTATAGTCAGATGTAATGTACCTATAAAAAGTTTTTATGCTCATTTAATGATTACATTTTGCTTTCCATTGGCATTCACAGAGATCGCAGCCGAATAAATCAGAGCCTGACTGTAAACGCGATGATTGTGAGTTCAATTCCTGTTAAGAGAAATGATCATATTGTACTTATTTATAACACGCAATGTCTCGAGTTTGGGCGGAAAATTGAGAACGGAATGTCTTGGTACTTGGATCTCTCTGACTAACTTGATGTATGGGAAAAGTAATGAAGCTGCCTTATATCTACCTCAAGCGGTTCACTGCTATAGTAAAATGCGTTAAATGTAATGTTTTTATAAGGAATAACATTTTTTTACAAGAATAGAATAGTATACTCTTGATAAGTTTACGTGCAAAGAAGAGAAAGTGTATAATTTCTCAAACAATACAGGCCACTATCGTCATCTAAATATATGAAACAACTTATCACTTTAAAATATACACTTTAAAAGATAGCTAATAATAGCACTCACGTAAGTCAAACTAGAAGTCCTTATATGCATTTCCCGCTTTATTGTAGCGCAACATTCTTACATTTTACACCGCATTATGCCAACTGTCTCGAGCATATTAACTTTAGGTCTTGAAGTCACATAGTTCAATAAGAATCCTAGATGACTAACATCTTGAAACTACTAAAGAGAGATACTCTAGCTACTTTCAATATGTAATTGTTTCATTGTTCTCAGGAATGAATTTTATAATACACATACTTATACAGGTACGTATACCTATGTTTACTATTTTCTGTAGAATAAAATCTAAGTAGTTGTAACTAACAAATAAAATAACTTAGACTTTAGTATATAGAAATTCATACCAAGTTCTTCTTATGTTAAAACAAAGGACAGATAGACATGATAATTTTCTCATATGTAAATGTAGCTGTTAACTACTAATATTTGTTTGTATGTACATATATTAAAAGTAATTCATGTGATATCAGAGGCCACCCGTGGCGCAAAGGGCACAACGTGTGGGGTTGCGGGTTCGATTACCATTCGAGGAATTGAAATATTTAATATTTCATTCTAATCGCTCTGGTGCCGAAGCAAAGCCCGAGAAGCTAAAAAAACAAAGATATGTTTAATATTAACATAGTACCGCAGTTTGTGTATGGTTTATTTACGTCATTAGGTTTAATGTAAGAAGAGACCAACCTCTTGTCCTTCCAAGTTACAAGCGTGACTGTTAAACCGCATAAGTTTTACAGTTTTGTCATTGGACCCCGTAGCGAGGAGGTCGCCAGCAGGGCTCCATGCCAGACAGTATATACTGCCCTTATGGTGCTTTGTCCTTTTAAGGAGAACTGTTGGTGCCGTTGGTGCGCTGTTATCTCTGTAAAACACTTACATCGTTATTAAATGTTTCATATACAAATATTTTTATTTAGAAGAAGTAATGAAAAGACGATGAAAACTAACAATTATTGTTTCACGCTCCACTTTTTAAGTATACTTATATATTTAGACGGATAGCGGAAATATTAGTATCATTATATGTTAGGTAAATTAAAAGAATAATGTACGATAAAAATACTTGAAGTGGGTGACTATATAAATTTATTAAATAGCACAATTCCTTTGTATGGCCAACGAAAAGAAAATATTTATGATTCACTATTTACTATTATAAAGATATTAAATATTACGTAGAAAAGAATTTACAATATGTAAAATATAATAACCATAAGTAGATGAGGTAATGATATTCGATTAGATGATAAGTATATTATTTAGAATTCGATGTAGACCAAACCTCACGATTAGTAATTATATGTGTCATCATGTTGCTTCATATCTATAAAGATAGCCCAGTATGAAACATTACGTTTTAACAACGGAACCAATAATATATAGTCCTTACAAATGTTACAAAAATGAACTACAATATAATATACATTGTATTTGAATTAGAGATTTGAATTTAATTCAAGGATTCTTGGTCTCATAACAATTTATTACTTATAATATTTTAACTGACATATAGAGAAAGTTACAATTTATTATTAACTTTATGCTCATTGTACACGATGCGAATCATACAGTAAACTAAGTATTGACACAATACACACGTGTGTTTATTTAAAGAAGTCAATATGAATTCCTATTTGACGTAAGGTAAGTGAAATGCACATTCAGATATTTTTTTGTCATAATTTTGGTACGAAATATCGAAATTATATGATATGTATATATTTTTAACGTAGGAGTTGCATCGCATTACTTCTTAAAAAATGTCAGAAGCGTGAATTTGTGGCCGACGTCTTTCTTACGCGAGTGAATAATTTAAAAATTGTTAAAATTTTAATAAAAAAATACAGTTTTACGCATTTTCCAGCATAATGACCTTACTATATCTATATGTTTTTATTTACCTGTAACTATTGTTTGTTATTTAAAACCAAGAGTGTATGATTTTTTCATAAAGTTTTTTATTATATTCTGTACAAGATAGCTTGATCTTTTTGACAGGCAGGCTCACTAGCATGCCTGTCGAAAAGTCGCATCACTATGCGAAACAAAAAATAGCTAGTAGTTAAAAAAATGCGTTTTAAAATACTTTTGGCCGTGACGAGATTTACAGTTTTCGACCCACGTTTCTTTGAAAAAGTGGTTTGGTCCCATGGTCTGAACCACCTATTGGAGGACCAAGACTAATCCTATATGTAAAAATTAGTGCAAAAACAAAGTTTATCTTTAAAATAAAGTAGAAAATAATTAGGAATCCTGTTCTGGTTATGATGATCTCGGCTCTGGCTATGACGATCATCATAACCAGAGTCATCGGAGCTTGTGTCACCATATTGAACTTTAATTATTATTTCGAGTTCAAAAAAACTGTCAATGTGGACGTAGATCATCAGTAAACATCATCCGATGTTACATTGTACAAGCGTCTATTACTTTCAGTGTTCCTATTTAAATAATATTTTGAAGTTATTGTATGTATATTATATTTAAATAATATTTTGAAGTTATTGTATATTATAAGTGATAGTTATTCAATTTTTCGGAAGAAGATACTTTTGTGTTATGTCTTTTTTAATATTTTTACAATTTTTAAAATCATCAATCATAAGAAAACATATGGACGTCATTGCAAAGTTTTGTCGGTCAGAAAAATTTACATCTGTCAAAAAGATCAAGCTATCTTGTACAACTATTCATACATATATATTTGTAATACATAAAGCTATAAATAAACTCAATAATATGAGTGATGCCATATTTATTATCTGTTTCGATTTTACCAATGTTGTTAGCCAAACAATTATGCAAATTATTTTCTCGCTTATCCTTCGTCCAATATGACCACTGTCCTGTCATTGTAGGCGTTGTGTAAGCAAAGTCGCTCCGTCCTATTTGGTATAACAAACGATTCGTGCATAAATAAATCTATAGGTCGTTGACTCGCACAGTAACAACAGTAATAAGCATATCAAATATTTTAATCATATAAATATACGTTTATATGAACATTCAGGGCTCATATATATTTCGCATCCATATAAGTACCTACTATACTTTTTAATATTACAAAGGGACGTAGGTGATTATTCTATTGTGGATAAATATGTATATATTTACAACATGCGAATAGAAAAGATTTATTACATTTTTATTTCTTACTATTATACATTGCATTAAATTATTAAGGAATGAATACGAGTTCTAAACGAGTGCAGAATGTGGAATAGCTGTAAAATGAAGCTTCATGATGCACTTGCTAGTATTTTAGATGATACATTTAATTAGTATTCATTTCATGTTTGGGTTTAGGGAAGCCGATCCCAAATTCAAATTTGGGATCGGCTTCACTTGATTGGAATTTGATCATTCTTAAATAAGCAGCTGTACTGTGTATGAAAATAACAGTAGAAATTTGAAATAAAAACATCTTTTCCTATTTTGAAACAGCCTGTTTGTTTTTGACCCGAAAATAGAAAAAAAATAATTATTTTTTGATTGATAATTTCACTGAGTTATAGAATAAAATACAAAACTGTTACAATTGCTATATAGTTCTTAACAGCACAGAAATACTTAAAAGGCATTCAAAAATCTTTCCAGGAATATATTCATTGAATGATGAAATTTGCAGTAACTTTAATAAAACATAAACGATGTATTGATGAGCTAAGATATGAAAAGGTCACATTAACTGGTATTAAAATATCACTCAACCTTGTAATGTTGCAATGAAGTTGCATAAAGCGACAAAAATAAATCACTATGTACGTATGTACATACATATTTAACCTACACCGAACGTCATGTTTCAGAATGACTTTTTCCTGGCACTCGCAAATAATTACAATGTATATTTTGAGGTATGTTCCCCGGCCTTGTATGCCGAGCAAGTGGTGTTCACTTAGTCTATTGAGCGCCTCAATTGTCATTCCATTTAAACATGAAGAAAGAAAGACTTTAAGAATTGATATTTTTTCTATTATGTTAATGCGATGCATAGTTGTAATATACGTATAACACATAAACTACCAAGTTTAACAAAAACAGACAAAACTCACAAGTTATACCGCGTCGGGGTTAATAGTGAGTACAGTAATTTATTTCAATAAAACTAAAATAAGGTGATGTTACTGCTCTTACTTTCGATCTGTGTCCACAGTATGTAACAAAATTACACTGAACTTATGTAGAATATTAGGACGAACTTCCCAGGTTACGTGATCTTTTAGTCGCTAGGCAATCAGTAGTCACCAATTATATCATTGGTGTATGGAGAAAGGATACTTTTATAATTCATGGCCTTGTATCAAGGCAACACACTACTTGCGGAACTCTATCGCGTCAAATAACAAAATAAAAATAAGTTACGGACAAAGAAAGAACATACGTCGGTATAACATAGGAGGCTTTATTTATTACAACATATGAATATTTATCAACTATATAAATAGTATTTAAATATATTTAACTATTTTAACGGCAATGCAATACTAAGATCGCGACGTTTCTATAATCCACAGTTTAAACTTAATAAAACAAGAGCATTGATTGTGCTTTTTCCTGCATCACTCATTCTGTTTTCCACTTTCAAACAGAATTCGAGACATCCTGTTTTGAATACTGCTGAGAACTCTCTCTAACAAGAGCAGGGAATTAAATATTTTAAATATAATGATTTTTCTATGTAATATTATCAATAAGATTCGAAACCACAACCATCGTGTTTAGAGAGGCAGGCTGCCCCACGTCACCATGATAGATTCAATAGTATGTTATATTTTAAATACTAAATAAAAAGTTACATTGACCGTAATACAAAGTTGTTCCTTAAATTTAAAATAGCTTTATTTCTTCTTGTAAAATGTAAAAAATAGATTATGATATTAACTTAGAAAACATCTAGCGGAGTCAAACTTTTTTAAAGTAATTTAAATTACAACTGTATGTTAAACACTACCGAAAGAGCGCCAAGACGTTTCTCGGTGTATGATGTTCCAATTTTAAGCAGTCATTTAATGCAACTAGTTAAAATATAAAACTTTTAGACTGGAAATTTAAGAGCTACCAATGTCGATAGCATTAGGAAGACTTAAAGAGGCCGATTTTAATATTAACACAAATACTTTTTAAATTTATTAAAAGAAAGATGTTTTAAGCCCGTAAATAAAACTATTATGATCGAAAGTAAATTTATAGTTAGTTTATACTCACTTGACATCATCAATCTTGGGATATGTACATATCCTCAAAGTCTTCGTATTTGATCCAACGGCGTATAACTTTCCATTAGGATGAAACTCGGCGCACCTAACCGCTTGTAAATCTTCTAACACTGTGACTGGCTTGAACGTCGGCCTAGATCCGTTCACTTCTGGTAAAGCTGGGGTTGACAAGGGTGCGTTTTGACCCCCATTTCGATTTGTTGTCTGTAAAAATAATATGTATTAGTATTTATTACACTACGTCCAATAACAAGTACATCGAAGGAATGTATGTTTGCCTGTGAAACAATCAAATCAATAGGTGTACCACGTAATTGTGTATCGTAAACTATTCATTGACAATACATATATAATTGATAATGTTAGTACCTTATATGAGGAAGAGTTTTAAACGTCTCCATAACAAATTAATATATAAAGTTGAAAGTAAAGGGTTTTCCAATAACAGGTGTTATTTTAAATAGCCCGCTATTTCGGTAGATGTTACTTTTGATGCTGTAATTTTTTGATATTTGACAAGTAGAAACTACGCTATTAATATAAATGGAACGATACATTAAAACTTTAACGCATTAAAACTATTAATTCACTTTAAAAATGGTGATAATTTTTCAGAGACTTTTTGGATCATCGTTAAGCACCTTGTTGGACCACTATACAGAAATTTGTGAAAAAAATTCGAGCTGTTGGGGAAAGTTAGTGATGAAAAGAATAAAACTCGTGCACGTCGATCAAGAACAACCAAAAACATTGTTGTTGCAGCCGAAAGTATTGAAGAAAACCCTGGTATTTCATCAAACTTGTCGTTCTTTGGAATTAGGCATTCCACAAACGTCATTACACCTTATTTTGCATAAAGATTTGGGTCTTGGGGCTTGTAAAGTCCAGTTAACACAAGAACTTAAGCCGGCCGATCATCAACAATGTCTTTGATGATTGGGTCGTTGAAATGCATGAAAAGGATCCGAAATTCCATCGAAAAATCATCTTGAGTGATAAGGCCCATTTCCGCCTCGGTGGCTTCGTCAACAAGCAAAATTGAAGAATGGTAAAAAGAAAAGGATATTGTATTTTAAGCGTGGTCGTGGTGGTCATTTGCCTCATGTTATTTCCTTTATAATGAAATAAACATCTAATCATTTATATTAAAAAAATGGCATTTTTTTTAATATCAAAATAACACTTCTCATTGGAAAGCCCTTTAAATTTTCATAAATAATTGTTTAACATTGTTTTCTTTATTTCACCTGCTCTACTATTGTAAAATATCAACTTGGCTTCGAAAGCTTTGAAGCTGTTTGTGTTCTAATCTTCAGTTAATGAAATTAGAGACTGCCGTAACATTCATATTACAAAATTTAAAAGGAACTAGATACGCGCCCACTATTCGAATTGAAGTAAATTAGGAAAAAGGAATATGTAATTAAGAAATAAATTAACAATTAAATTTACTTAATCTTACTACATAATACTGAGACATTACTTAATCTTACTACATAACTTTAGACTTTAATTAATCTTACTATATAATACTGAGACATAAAAATATTTTATAATTTTATAGAAAATTAATCAAAGGTAAAGAAAGTACTTGATCTGACATAAGCGTCTATAAGTTCACTTACATATATTATAAGTACTAGTCTATTGGACTAGTTTAAGCTTTCACGGCCTATCCTACCGGCCCTGTTTAGGTTAAATCCGCCATGAAAATAATTGAAGCTCTAGAAAGACCCTGGATCTGGATGTTCAATCACCTCTTGACCGATTTCGATATTTTTTTTCAGAAAGGTAGTTGACGGCGCAAAAGCAAATGTAGGGTATCTAATGTTTATCAAAAACATGAAAATTATAAACCACATAACTTAAGCGAGAACGCGGGCCGTCAATAGGTAATACGAAACAGTTATAGTTTTGTAGGCCATGCGGGCGAAGCCACGACCGGTTCGCTAGTTTATGTATAAATAAAAAATGTACCTTCACATTGTATAACAAAGATTATTGCGGCTAGGGTAGGATTATTTAATGGTATTGGTTTATTAAAAATGTATTACAAAAAAAAATGAATAGAATAATATTAAGACTCAGGATAGAATGATTATGCTTTTCTATTTTCACGGCTATTTAAGTTGCAATCTCCAACAAATCTCCACTCGCGATAATATGAACGCGTGACGATATTCTCTCTTTTGCTCATTATAATGTGCTCTGTGTTTATTTTCAGTGATACAATCTACACGAATGTAACGATCCACGTGAATAATAATATGTTAACTTAGTAACTGTGTAACCATATCCCCAACATACATTGTAACTTAAGATTTTTTTTTACCAATAACAAATTAAGCTAATACATGACGCATTACTTGGTATAGGTAGAAATTTGATATTTGTCACATTCTTTGTTGGCAAATTAATAAAATTGTTTTGGTGTCTATTGACATATACATGAGATCCATATGCCACCGTTCCCCATGACCAATGCACGGAAAACTATGTTTATACTGCCATATGATAATATAAATATAGTTTTCCGTGCATTGGTCACGGGGAACGGTTATATACATAAATTATATAAAAATGTGAATACTAAGCGAACCGTTAAATATATGAACCGCAAACCAAGCGACCTGAATTTTCTATATACTATTATGTTTAATAATAAGTTAAAATGTGTACATATTACAAGTATAACTTAGCGAGCTATGTACATAAGAATTTTTCGTCTAAAGTTAAAAATTTAAATGTGTATTCGTGTTGGAATGTGATAATTAGATCGTTTTTTAATAAAGGGTAATAATATTTTAGAGACAATATCAGAAAGCTACAATTTATGTACAATAATAAATCAGCAACAATAAAAGAGCAGATGGATCGTTCCATCTGCTCTATTACTGTTGCTGATATTGTCTCAAAAATATAATTACCCTTTATTAAAAAACTATGTAATTATCACATTCCAACACGCTATTCTATCTGCTTTTTTCGTCACTTATTTGGGTTTATAATAAATATCAAATGTTATACTTGTATTTGAAAATAAAATATTTTATTGGACTTATTATATAAAAAACTCATGCTTAACATCAATAAATTGATCAATACGTTCATATAGGTACTTAAAGCCCTGATGTATGAGAAAATCATACTTTTGTTTAGATAAGTAAAAACGTGAGAAAACATTCCAATTAAACTAGTTATCAGAATTATATTTATGTATGAAGAAGATGCAATCATGTGTATAATTACTAATAACGAGTTGAGTAAAATCTTACCTGTGGCGCTAAATGATACAAATGTAATAAAGGTAGCTTTTTACTATACAAGTAATAGGGTAAGACCACCTAGTACCTAAAGAACAATTTTCTTCCTTGAGAAAAAGCAACAGAAAATATGTATGTTTTCAACAATTGATTGAAATTGTAAAAAAATGCTTCATAAAAGGTGTAACTAAAGACTATCTTCTTCTGTTTGGAACAACCTATAGGAAAAGGGTTAGATCGTTTACGAAAATATATGTTTTAGGAATATAAACAAATTTGTAATTGGATATACGCGTTCGTATTTGGGTTACGTATACGGTTCGTATACGTACCTACATAATAAAGCAATAACATTGAAAGTTCAAATGGCACAAGTCTATCCTGCCCGCTGGGTTACTTGGCATTTGATAAATGTTAAATGATATATAAGAGTAAATTAACTGGTCAGGGCGATGAATTATAAGAGTATTCATTTTTAGACAGAAAGATTACTTTACCTATAGGTAATATACCTTACCTATTGAAGATACAGATAGAAATTATTTTTAGAAATAAATCAAAGTACAAATAAACCATATGGTACAGTAATAACAACATGATTAATGAGACTAATGTAATGAAATTAAATTAAACACGTAGGTCATAAATGCACGTGGCCGTATTGAGGTAAAAAAATATAAGTAATAAGTATAACTAAAATATTTAGACATTTGTTAAATTCATAGATTGTAGTTCAGACCCACATTGCACAAAATTTATCCTTGAAATAAACAAGTGCAGCTGTTCACTTAGTAGAATATTGTGTTTTTGTTTTCAATATGAAACGTTCAAATTACTTCAAATATAGTGCAACAACACAATAGTTAAACTAGTCATCATGTCGGTGTATTAAATTCAAATTTTACTGACAAGGATTGTCAAATGCCTGTCAGGTATATTTTTAGTTATTATAATTTATAAACTTCAAGGAAACAAATAGAGATATTTAATAATCCAAAAACATATTACGTAATTAAAATAATCTACTATTATATTCTACATTATATAGATATTCATATAAAACATATTAGGTACATTCTCATCACTGTATTCAAATCAATACGATAATCTTTCCAGTCAATGCGAAAGTTTCTACGTATGTATATGTCGTGGCCATATCGTTTAATTGACGATTTCATGAAATCGTTGACTATATCATGAAATCGTCGCAGTTCATGAAATGACCAATTATCGTTTGGCCAGATCATGATGTCGTTTGACGAAATCAATGACACCCTAACGTTTAACGATATGGTCAACTAAACGCGTGGCTACTTCATGAAATTGTCGATCTTGTTTGAACAAATCGTCAATTATAATTACTTTAACAACCGATAGAGGCGCTAGAAGCGCTTTTTCGTATATCAGCTGTTCGTAATAAAGCTAAAACTTTAGTTTTAAATAATTTTTTTTATTAAAAGCAGAATTAACTATCCGTTTATAATTTTTACTTATTATATTCCTAAAAAAATATTATCTTTTTATTTTATTGAAAATCATTATAATTTTGATTTTAAGTTGTTTTGTATTTGCGATACTGTAATAATAACTTTAAGAAATATATAACAAAAACTACTTTTAAATACTAAAGAATCTGTTAAATATAAAAAGTTTAACCTAACCTAACCTATCTTGATAGGTTTTAAATATATTCACTCAAAATAAAAATAATTACGTAAAAGAATTTTTAGGTTAGGTTAGGTTAAACCTTTTTTATTTAATTGATTCTCACAAGATTGAAAGTGTTTTGAGCTAAAAAAATCGCCATTATATGTAATGAGTTCGTATTACGCACATATTCTGAATTTATGTTAAATATATTATAAAGACACCTTATTTTACGATATGGCCAAACGTCGACGACGAAATCGTTAAACGTTGACGAATCAACGATATCGTCAAATTCAGTTGCTCATTTCATGAACTGCGACCATTTCATGATATCGTCAACGAGATCATGAAATTGTCAATTCTACGATCTGACCACGACATATATATATCTGTCTATTACGCTTCAAGAGCTAACCTACCCCGAAAAGGTTGTCATAACGGATGAAAGTGTATGTGAAAATCCGAAACTGCTAGACTAATTTCGAAGAATTTTCTCTGCAAAATTTTTGAAGACGCAAGTTCAAACACAGGCTACCTATTTTATCAAAAATAACCCTAAGGAACTAAATAACATAGAGGATGAAAATTTGTGTCAAAAATTACGTGGGCAGTCGCGACCTGACCGCTTGAATTCTATATAGAAACCTAGCACGCAAAGTGTGAATTACTGGAAAGAAACCAACTTATTAACATGTCAGTCTTTGTATGCAATATTGAAAGTTGTCCAGTTTTTTTACCAGTTGAACCTAGGACAATACACCTGCTGGTTGTCTTGTCCTAGGTCAGTAAAGTACCAAGAATGTATTGCGTTTATCGTTCCATATAAAATAAAACAACGCATTTAAAAATACTACTATACATAAACCTGTTTTCAAAATGGGTAACTATAATAATAAATTCCTTTTACCAAACGTGGGGACTATCGTAGACGCTGCCTGAATTTATAGAAATATATAAAATAATTTATTGCATGTGTCAAATTGTACAAAAAATATCAAGTGCATTACTATAATATCATCATTATTTATACATCCATGACTAATTAAAGCCAGACCAGTACTATCTAAAACTATGATAATATATTCTAAACCTATCACGCAACTTTATTAGCATTTCATATATTCATGAAAAAATATTATGAACTATTAGATAAAACTATTTCAAAACGTTAATAAAACTGTAGCTTCGTTTAAATATTTTTTTCCTTCAACAGCATACACACCAACAAAAAACCGAATAATTAAACCTAAATCATACGGAAGTGTGTTAACAACAAATAATTGACTAATTTCCCTTTAGTCATGATGTGCCCGACACGCTCTGAGGATTCGAATTAGAAAGTGCACACTTTGTTTGGCTCACAGAGTGACAACACTGCTTTGTTATGCATATACGATACGAGTACTTTGTATGTTACAGTCTCAAATCTTACATTAAGTTTTATTTTACCCTTTATATTACTTTTTAGAATACAAATATTAATATGACTGAAAAATACTTAATAATTTTATCTTATACTATAAAGAGAAATTTGCAACCCTTATATCTATCCGAAAACAATAATGGGATTTTTGAGTTTGATACGATGAAAATACTTCTGTTTCAACTATTGTTTTGTCTAACAATGAATAGAATAAGCCTCGAATCTATTGATAATAACACTAATAATCTATAAACTCTAGGCATGCATGACTGATTTTTTTTAAATTAGTTGAAAACAAGAAAAAAATATGCCTACATAATCATATATAGACATACGTAAAAGAAAGAAAGAGGTTAAAAGCGTAATGATGACGGAAGAAACCGTTTCCTCACACGATATTATGTAGTTGGAACTTTGTATAGAAAGCCTCACACCTGACACTGATTTCGAATATGTTACGCAAAAGCGCTTTCTTTTACCTATTGATTAAGAAATTTATATAAACGATATCATCTAAGAGAAATATTGTAATATACATACTATAAGTGCCTCATTTGTTGTAAATATTTGGGTTACAAAATTTTTAAAGTTTACATTAAGAATCGTTTAAACAATGCACATGCCATCGTTTCCTAATATGGCTATAATACTCGAAATAGTAAAAAAGTTTGACATTGTGTTTGTCGTATATTCTAATCGTTCCTCGTCATTGCTATTTTTTCTTGATGGAGGGCCATAAAGTTAAAATAATCAATTTATATTTTGGTGATCACAGTAATGTAACATGTAATAATATTTATATCTATATTTCAATTACATTTATATATTTTATTTTGTAAATGGTTACCACACCAACTCATAAGTTGGACCACATTAACCAAGTTTGTCGTATGAGAGATATGTCAGACAGACTTTTTAAATGCGTTTAAGATACGCATTACTTGCAGTATCACTAATCATAATCGCAATGCTATATAACTCATTAAAATGCATTATAGCATTCAGCAAAGTAAAAGTTATTGCTCATTATAAATTCAATTACCTACACGAAATGCGAATATGGAAAATAATTTGGAGTTACATCACGATTACACGAATAAAACCAGTACAACTGGACCGAGTACACCATAGAATTCACACTCGCATTGCAATACATTAGGTAACAGAATTAAAAAATCTAGCTTAGGTGTTAAGTAATAGAAGTTTCGGACGTGACCAGTGTTTGTTTGGAGAACAAACATAAAACAAGTATTGAACATCCGTTACACGGCACGCGCAGGAAGGTCACGCTTCACCGAAGCTGAACGAAACGGGGCTTGACAGCTATCGTTTCCTATTTACTCCTCGGACACTTAATAACCACTGCTCACATCTCATTCGCATTAGCTAAAATACACTTCGCTTCGGCAATCTGGTGACCATGTAAATACATGTGCTTAGAAAGTACGCATAATTACATTATAAGTAGCACAGATGCATAAAAGATGGACAAATTAACACGGAACCACGATATCTTTGTTAGGCTATAGAAAGGAATGTAATTGTTTAAATAAATCACCTCACATTGAGTCCACCGTCTTTGTAGAAAGTTGTTCAATTACCTGAAAGGCACTGATGCGTTTGGGTGGAGGCACTTGTGGTGATCTGTCAATTAGATTTTCCATAGAATGCCGTGTGAGGAAATTCTGTTTTTCAAATGCCGTATTTGCTTTATACGCGGTTCTATTGAACTTTGTGGCGGGGGCTATTATTCTGTTTCCATTTTCATCGTCATCCTCCCATTCGGTGACCACTTCCGTGCGTACATCCTCCAGTGAACGGGATCGGCTGCAAGGACAAGCGGGCGAAACGTTCGGATTACGGATCTGTCTCGGCCTCTCCCTGTTTAAGTACAGATCGGCATGATTACTTGGCGTCGGCGCTCCCGCAGATCTATAGCTGGGTGAGAGAAAATAGTAATCCCTTGATTTGTTACTGTATGCACTCAGTCCTGAGAAATCCGAATAAGTAGAACCTTTGGAGGAGGAAGTTTTGAAGTTTCTCGCGTCGATCGGATCGGGCGGACGAAAGTAAAAGTTAGGTTGCGGGCGGGAAAGCGGGGGCCACGGTCTAAACGGCGCGTCAACATAATGAGCCGGTTTCGACTTCATAACGAAAGAGATCCGCGCGAGTGCGGATGTCGGCGAGGGTTCAGAGCTACTGGTGGCGAGCAGCGCGCGCGGCCTGCACGGGCCCACCACCTGTGCGCGCCTCGAATTAGACAGAGATGGGAACATGGAGAAAGGCGCACGCGCACGTTCCGCTCGATCCGTTCAACGTTAACAAGTGAAAGGGGTAGCCCGCGCGGTCAGAACGCTTGCAAAGAGCTCAGATATCTCTTTGTTAATGTCGTTAAACTTGATTATTTATTACCTATGAACAGTGTCGACCAAACTACTTAATTAAATTAAATATTTATTCATGAAAGATGTAGACCATTAGACACTTTCTAGTAGTTGATTTCGTGTTGGCATTATGGTATCCTCACTCTTATCATTTTTCCTACAAATTCAATTGCAGACTAATTTATTCCTTTTTTCTGTACAGATATGATAAGTGATTATATTATTAACATTAATAGATATGAAAAACATTTACTCTTAGGTATTATTAGAAATCATAAACTAATTGCCATTGCACAAACATGGAAGTATAAATCTATACACATTCTAATAAAAATATAAGTTTTCGTAACAATTGTTACTCAAAACGAAGTTGCGTGTAGGTAATTGATTATATCTGCACGAATTCTTACAAATTATAGGTTTTCGAAAAATCATGACAATCGTCACGTGCCTGACGAACTTTCGCTTAAAAAGTAAATGTGTCATAACAAATAGAACTATATTAAGTAACAGATTCAAAGCAGGACTTTTGAACTCTCTATTAACACGTATAATACCATCTAGATGTACATATATACATTTTTCTTATTATACATACGAGTGTCTTAGTTTGTTTAGCATTAAAATAAATAAAATTTAAAAAACAAACTAAAACAGCGACGATAAATCACAAAAACGTTGTTCAGGCGCCCACTCATCTCAAGATAATACTGGAAAACTCAAACACTTAATTAACCGCCATATACGTAATGGAACCCAAGGTTAATCCATATATAGATCATCATATTATAAACAAGTTTATGACATAAACTCATCACAAACTTAAAACGTCCTACACGAGGAAAATGAATAATTAGTTGCATATACTACCATAAGTACAAAAACAAACACGATTTACTTTTAATTCTTAGGTTATTATTAAGTTAATATACAACAGAATGTGTTTTATTACCTTGAAGTAATCTACCTTGAATGGTTAATAATGTGTGTTAGAAGTGATAATGTAACTAGGACAAAGATTGATTCATTCCTCTCAGATGGCACGTCGCTCCCCATGGCTTGAATTTACTCCTACCCTAATTTCGCCTCATATATAACATCCCAAGCAAATCATTACAAAAAATATAAAATGTGCAAAAAGTAACCTATTTACTTTAATCACTACTACTTATAAGTGGCATCTATGATATATGATTCATGTTGAAATTATGAGATTAGTTTTCGTGATATTTAACGACACCACAATTATCGGTAATTAAGGAACGCTCTCATAAAGGTAATTTTCAGGTGCGGCGTGTTGAAATACGATAAGTTTGCTACAAGCTATTAATGTCGATCGAACTATCAGTCACACAATTACTAGGATATCCGGTCTGGATGTCTTGAGCTGCTGAAATTTGTCAAACTACAAATTGGCATTTAAGTTCACATACTGCGATACAATTTGGTTTAAAGCTTAAAATATGTTCATGAAACTTGTAAATAGATGTTTCAGAACTATTTCTAATCCTTAACTGTGATGGTATTAATTTTATTAGATGTTATAACTATTGTATCAAATTCTTATATAATGAAGCCATTTCTGTTTCAGGTAAGTTCACTAGGGGAATATGTTTTATAGTTCTAATAAACTTTGTGTACAAGTGTGCACTTGGGCACATTCATATTATTTGATGTGACGTTATATACTCGATAAAATAAAAAATATACACAACCAATGTAAAAATGATATGATGATGATGATGAGGTAAATGATAAAGGTTTTTTTGGAGATACGGAGATTATATTTAGTATATGTACTATCCAACAAAAAAGATGTCCTATTTAACATAATAAAAAATAAAGAGGTTTAAAATCAAGTTGACTTGAAGTAATATGCATAAATTAAAATACCTAGGTTTAGATATATATAAGTTGATAAAGATAAAATATACTGTAAAAAAAGACGCAAATAAAAGTATGTTAAACGCAGAAAACAAAGGTAAAAATTGTTAAAATAACATATAAATTGTATTTTCTATTTGATTATTAACTCTATTTACCGTTTAAGTACAATATTGTTTACACGAGTACTGTTTACATACCTACATGTGTAGCGTGATATACGACAATTATAATTTATTTATCTTTCACTAGCTTAATTGTAAAACAAATTTTAATCAAGGAAAATAGTAATAGATAATAATTTTGAACAATCAGCGGTTTTAATATTAGAAAAAGCGACGTGAATCCTAATATTAATATGCAACAACTGTGTATTTTAAAAATTGAATAAATTAAGTTTTCCTAGCTATTAACATACACTTTTTAAGCCTTTCTATTATGTTAATACTAGTTTTACACCAGTATGAATGAATTATAAGCTTAGAAAAATAGCAGTGTTATGCAAACAGCCGTAGCAGTTGGAAACATACAACATATGACTTCATACAAATGAGTCACACGACGAAAAATCCCATACATAGAATTTCGTAAAAATATTGACACAAGAACGCCGCATATATACATACATCTGATGAATATCATTATGGTGGAAAAATCTTCACGAATGATTTGTCATTACATTTTTATAAAATATTTTTCGTATTATGTAACCATCTGGAGGTTTTATTATTTGATTATAATATGTTCATAGGTCATTAGCTTATAAACAAAACAGCAAACCACTTTTGTAACAAAGGTGATATTTATATAATAAGATCGTACTGCAGGTCAATCCAGAGCTGAATGAAAAACACTATGTTTTATATCATTCCAACTTTAATGAAAACAGAAATAACTTTTATTAAAGCGTTACTATTGCAATCAATAATATTAATCAGGTTTGATTGGAAAAACTTTTAGGGAGTAGATATATGGTGAGCCGAACATGTTTGCGGATAACTCTGGAATTTTACAATGACGTCCCGTTGTCAAGTGTTTATGTAGAAGTGCGCGTGATTTTTAATACAACACCTTATTCCTTAATTTAGCTTCTTAAGGGTTGGTTTTTTGAAAAAAACAGGTATATTTAGGTAAATTAGATCTATAGCGGAAGGGCCAAATCGTCCTGATAAAATTCATCAAAATCGTAAATTCATTAAAATCGTAAAAACTTTCATAATAAGATCTTTTGATTTCTTACTGTTATTATACGCTTGGAAATACAATTATTTTAACCGGATTAATCGCGTTTTTTCTCTTAGATTCACGTATTTTTGTATTAGAAAATATATTTTTAGAAAATCCTACGTTTGGGACTCTTTACAATAGTACGTGTCTACCTGTCACCACGGAATACTGTCAAGTTTTAGAAATTCTTTAGGGGTTGATTTTTGAAATAAAGGTAGCTTATCTTCAAAGGTAGATCTTCAACTATTTACTTTTCGAATTTCATTCAAATAAGGCCAGTTAGATTTGGTCGTGAAAGCGTAACAGACAGACTTTCACAATTATAATATTAGTATAGATTAGACATCTGTAAATGGCTTATTTACCATTTTTTTTAAATATCTCATTGAATTGTTACTAAACGGAAAGAGCCTTCGATCTATTTTTCATCTTTCATCCACTATATTGTTCGTGGTGGAAGTTGTTTATTGTTTTATCTAACTTTGTATATTATATTTATAGTATATTTGTATTTCGATGGGTCTAACATGTTACATGTATCACGCGAAACAACTAGGCATTTTGCTTTGACTATTAGTCTGTAATGTTCACAGCTCAATTGTTTTGTATGTTCGTTCAATTACATTTTATTGGTTAAAGTGGAGTCAACTTCAGGTCAAACTAAAGACAATTATGTAAGCAAATTTTAAACTTTTAAATTCAACTATTACAACTTTTCTTATATAATTTTGTGACTAACGTGTTTCGTTTCGCTTATCGCTCGATTATAATAATATCAATGTTTTTATTAATATAGGTACGTTTAGTTTTACTTCGATATTGACGATTCGATTACTTTAAAGTATAATAAGTTTATATTAATTTGTGTGTTCTTAAGCTGAACATATTAAAAACTAGTTAAATGATTTTAAACAGATAAATTATCCAAAACTTTGGCACAAAGTATCTAATGGATGTATTTAACAAACTTTTCCTTCATTGCTTTATCGTATTAATTTACATTCAAACAAAGTAAACCGTTTACGATAACAGCAATTACCATATTTCGTATTTATATCTTTTGTTCTTTATAATGTCTACAGAAATTTATTCATTGATTACAATAAAAGTGTAATCGTATTAACTATACACTTCACCCGATTAGTTAACTGTACTGTTTAGATATTATAATTGAGCTAAATATAACGATTACGTAGACTGCAATACTCTATGTAAGAAATTTAATTACTTTATGATTTCAATAACAGTGAATAATAATGAAAACAATAAATAACACTAAAAAAATAATATTACTCATGATATTTTTAACACTTCTAGTGTCATTCTACACTTAGGAAAATTGATAAAGACATTTAAAAAGGGCTCTGACCGCTGAACGTTTGGACGGTTTCCAAGAGGCGCGGATTCAAATCCCGCTGCATTCAAATTTATATACGTTTTCTAAATGTCTTTTTCAATATTACTCATGTTCCCAAGGCCATCAAGATCGATTCCCATACAGGGTAAAGATTATTAAAAAATATTTTTATGCCTCCGGGCTAGTAAGATAAACGCGTCATTGACTTTCGCCAATGACATGCAATGCCTCCATTATAGGTAGAATATGGAGAAGGGACTGTCTTTGCTCATATTATACATATCTGTATTAGACACGACTTTAAAAAATAAAATACTCTTGTAGATACGGGTTTATTTGATTTTGCTTCAGCTGAATACACATGCATAAATATACATGCGTAATGTCCGCAGATTTCCATTTATTTCCTCACCCTCGTTAGCATGCCTTTAGGGGCGGACGGCAATATGTGGCAACACTTTTTTATGAATTCTCCGAACGTTAAAAACCGATAATCGTCGATATATCTCGTCGAATAAAAGGGCTGCCTATATTTGATGTTGGAAACAATAAGGTGAACCTAATATAAAATACAATGTATAACCATAAAATTTTATGAAAAAAATCTTTTCACTATGATAGACTGGTTATTACAACGATTATCATATCTTTAATACTACAAAAACAGGTTAATCGGTCAAGGTTTTAATTTAGCGCTTTAAGAGTACATACATTAAAAGTGAAATATAAATGACTAATTAACCTTACTTAACATAGACATGACAGGGCTGAAAGGCAATGACGCATAAATGAAGAAGAAGTATTTACCTAAAAGAGTTAAAGATGCGTTCGAATATATTAGTGCGAACAGGAGTTTTATATTAAGCTTGTAGATTATACAATATGTCATTGTTTTTGGAAATTTATACGATTGTGTAAAAAACTAAAAATTAAATTTATATACTATAATTACAAAGGTGTTCAAAAAATCAACTTTATTAATCACGGTTTTCATCAACTTTAATAAAATTTTATCATCAACGCTATGATGACCTTGTATTTTTGTCAAATTGTGAAATATGTTTTTATTTAAGGAATAAAGTGTATAACTTCAAAATAAAAACCAGGATAAAATAACGGACGAACGAAGTAATATTTAAAAAGAAATCGATAATTAAGGCTTAAAATTGAATACTACTACATATGGTATCGTACAAATTTCGGCTGTCTCTCATCGGCGTCTGACAGTGTAAAGATGTAAATATTGACATGATTTAGTGCTAGTCGACGTGTCCATGTTTGGTGGTGTCGGACGGCGGTGATACAACCAAGTATAGTGGCCTAGCGAAGACATTCCATTTGGATCTTGTACTGAGTAAAAATTATTTTTCTGAAAAATAAATTAATATCTATACAATTTATAATTACAAAAAATTAAAAGACATCGAACAAGTAAATTGTAATTGATTTTGTTATTGCTTTAGTTACGTAAACAATTTCAATTTATGTACCCTTCATAATCCTAAAAGCATCATAAAATCACAAATTGCCTATTATTATACTTATGTAAATATTTGTTAAAAATGAATATTTTAATTAGATTTTTTATGAATAACTATAAATAATTCACTAATGAGTGTAATAAATACGTTGCGTGAAATCGGAACGTTTATGTTTTCAATCATAAATTTTCATAACATGGGATATAATAATTAAATTAAATATAGAGAATGCATATACATGCATACTTTATAGTGTCCCTATACTAAAATGAGTGTAAAAAAAGAAAACAATCATTTCCTTATGTGATAGCATAGTTCTAACTTTATTGTTTTATCGTATTGTTTGTATTAAAAGTAGTTAGTTAGCGTTCTGATTACCAGAGCATGCATTGAGCGCTGCTCGTTAAAAATTATAAGAAGTAATTACGTATATTGGAATCGCGTGTTGGAGTACAGACAAAGCTGGCTTACATGCTCAATATATGTATATACGTAAGTTCTAATCGTAACGCTAGTTAACGATATAACGGCTTACAAAAGCTGATCATTACAACGGTGGAACTGTTGTGGTAATTGTTTAAAATTATAATCTGTCAGTAGAAGCACTAATTTTATAGCGTGTCGCAGTTAAAAACATTAATAAGTATCTATACAATCTATATTGACTTACCTATCATCATATATTCATAAGAACACAAATAAAATCAATAAAAAAGTGTGAACTATGCCTGAATAAAATCACGACTTAAAAGTATGACCTCATCAAATGGCGTATTATAATATTTGCGACTGCATGATATATTTTCATATATTAAATATAGATTTCATATTTGTCACAAAAACTCTTAAGGATATCATCAAAGAGATGCTGTTAAGATGAGACATAAAACATAAACAGTATGTTACTGTTTGGAACAGTTACCTTATTATGTCCACACGATAGTCTGTCGTCATGCGTCAGAGATGAGTTCGAGTTGTGCCGATCGAGATCCCACCCGATGTGCCAGTTATCCAAAGAATCCGTGGACGACTTTTTAGTGTCAATAGAACTTTTTCTTGACAGTGAATTCATCGAGCCTACATAATCTCTTTTCATATCTCGAACGCCTGTGCTGTTTACGGAGTCACGTCTGCTAAAGTTGACAATGTTGTTACGCGAGAGGTTAGGGAAAGAGCCCATAGAGTGTCTCTTTGATCCATATCTATGAGTCGGGCTCGGTGTGTCTCGTCTGGGCGGCGTCTGGCAAGGACTCTGTCGGTCTCTACGAAGTATACTCGGAAACGATGATGGATGTTCCATATCTCGTGCAGGCGATCCCGATAGGCCCAGCGACCCCCTACGCCTGCTGTCATATTTATCGTTAGGAAATATATTTTTGGTAGCACATTTTTTGTTTTTATTGTAGAATACAGACCTGATAATGAGACCGTTTGTTGGCGAAATACACTCTCGATACGGCGTTGATTCCCGACTATGAAGGTAGAGAGAGGACCTGTACGGCGTGCTGCAGCGGCCGTGAACGTCGCAATGTGGATCGTGTTCGATGGTTGAGCTGACTAATGGGGAGTGACGGCCCTCTCCCTCTAAAGTCATAGTCCCAAACATAGAATCCAACTGACGCATGGCCAACGCTTTCTTCACCGCAGTCATCTTCCCTCAAGCTTATCACAAATCGACACAGTAATATTTTAATTCACAAAATTCATCGAGTCTTCGTAAATAACAATTCTCGCTAGCGCAAATGAGTAACTTAAGTGATATGTATGTCCTCTAAGTATGCCGCGACGCGACTGGACTGCTCGGACGGCATTGTGCGCAAAACGCTCGCCTATGACTCACGACGGCATGCGCTCGCGCAATAAGACCGATTATTATCAACGTGTCCTACAATTACACCGTAGATGTATGTAAATATGGTGACAAGGAGGTAAATAATACTCAAATAGAGCGGCCTACAAATCAACAATAAACAAGGACTGTCGAATGTAGGCGTCGATTGAAGTTTGAGCGAAGGTCGTTAGTGTCAAAAGTAGGAAAACCGCGGTGACATTTATTTTGCAGCCTATGTTAATAACATACATATAGCTCTAAAATTATATATTCATTTATAATAACAGTCACCCACGTTTAACGATCTAGAAGTTGATACAAAGAATATGCGGTAAGATAATAAGATGCTAATGACGCTCTTGAGTTGTTACATAATAACATCAATTAATTGTGGTTAATAAAGGTTCCTTGATTATTTAATGGTTTCTTAAAAAGGTTATAAATTCAGATGACATAACATAGCTTCTGTTCTTTTATTAAATCATTAATATACCAGATACGTAGTAAAAAACAAGAATATTAATTGATATAAATGTAAAATCTAATTTCAATAAAAATCTGAATATAATTTTAATCAAAATATAAGAAATATATCATATTTCACATTGAAAATAAACTAAATAACACTGTTAGTTACGCAATTCGAATTTAATCCAAAACAAATTGGTTTACGCAATCTATCATAGGAAAGTATTCAATAAGTTGTACTATATTATCTCAATAACGAAAGAAACAGAAAGCGAAGTGAAATTCTGACTTTACACACATTAATCGATGTTTTAAAAATGTATGCAAATGGCAAATTAATTCTCATTCAAATATTACAACTTGTGAGATATTTACAAAATATTATATGCAAAAACTAATGAATATTTGATTAAAAGCTTTGTGTTTTGTGTGAATACTGAATACTACGCAGCTGTTTCGTTATGTTGCAACTATTGGGGTTAAATTCTTAAAAAATTAAGTAGCCTACGTTTAAACTTGGATTATCAATTATATTTATGCCAAATGTTATTACAATCGGTCAAGCGATTTAGATTTTTCATATAAATTTTCATCCTCTATTTCAACCCAGGATTTGTTACTACCGTCGTACTAAATTTCATCCAAATCTGACCGGTAGATTAGCCGTGAAAGCGTGACAGACAAACGGGCAGACGTTCTCATTTATAATATAAGTATGCATAAGGTATATTTTACTGCTCCAATTTTTTTGTACTTTATTCATGGGCTTGAACTTGGACCTACTCTGGCTTAAAGAGCAATGGGGAAACGTCGGAGGAGGTCTTCGCCACTAGGCGCACTAAGTTAAGGCACACATTATAAATCGGAGTCAAAATATATTAGTTTACCATACTTGGAAAAAAAGGTAATATTTTATTAATAAATGTAAGAAACACAGATATTTTCAAACTTTAGATATTCAGAATCATGTCAGTCACGTAAAAACACTTGTAAAGTCACTTATACATTATGATCATATTAATATTATAAGTGCGAAAGTTTTATATAGACGAAATCGCGGGCACAGCTAGTTTCCTATAAACGCGTCTACCTATTTATTGGTGAATCTTATATAATACTACAAAGTAACATATGTTAGATCGTGTAGTTTCGCTATTTAAGTTAATGAGAACGCGTTCAAAATACCTATTACTTATATGGTGAAAGTCTAGAAATCTTGTTTAGTATTCGCTACTTTGTTTCTTCTCAGATGTTAATTTACATATTGCTTCCGTGTCACGCATCGCGTATCTCCCAACTTTAAGGTCTATAAGTTTAATATTCTATATTTTATTGTATATCATGATATTTAACAAAGAGCACCAGCTAGGTAGCAGGCCAAGTCGCCGCCTAGGATGCTGACGCAAATAACAGCCATAGGCACAGTATTCAGTAAGTTACGTTACTATATACGCTAGTAAATAATATTCAACATCTAAAAATAAACGAACCGTTACTGGAAAATAAACGTTACAAAGAATAGAGTTATTAAGACTGTGTAATTATTGTATACTAAGCAATCAAAAAATGAGAGAGACTCAAAGATTAGGTGATAGTTTTAAAATTTATGCTTAATTCAGAAATTTTAGTTGAAAACCTGACGCTTTAGTACTTTCTCATATATTAAATTTGTTATGAATCTTATGATATACGTATATTACATAATATTCATTGAACAATGAATAATATTAAGTAAAACGTGTAACTTTCTAGAAACCCGTAACTAAGTCGCAAAAAGAAACTTACGTCAACTTAAGCAAATACTAATTTTACGTAATACAGAACTTATTATAAAGTAAAGATTTATAAATTAAGGCATTTGTACATTATTCTTCGATAAATAATGGCAATCAACAATCTATAATGGTTAATACTTTCAAAGAAAGAGTAAAATTGTGTGTGCCTCTAAATAATTATTTTAATATTTTAAGATTTTAATTAAGTATGTGTTTGTTATATGCGTATGTGAGGGATGTGCATAAATAATTGTATCGTTTCCATTTTTCTTCAGTAATATTTATAATAATTTCTAATTATTTAAACAAATTTATAATAAAGAAATTGATGGTCCTAAGACCACAATCAATTTTTATATTTTATTGCAAGCGCTACGAGGTTTTAAAATAAATAATCATCAACATTGACAATAGCTATTATGTAATTCAAATAGTAAATGAGTTAGTGCCATATTATGTTTTTATATTTTATTATGAAGCATTCTAGAACGCGTTGGATTCTGCCCACATGTTTGTATTCCGTAATAAGACTTTTATAATTATTTATTATTAAAGACGTACTTGTGTATTACCACTTTGTGTAATTTGATTCATTGTTGTCTTATAATATAAATGGTTTCGTCTTAGTGGTCTGAAATACTCAGTAGAACATTATGCAAGTATGTAAATTTCATTTGAAACTTAAGAAATACTAGCTGTGATTACCAGCAGCTTTGCTGGCGCGGTCAATAAAAATGAACAGTAAATTCATAAATATACACTCGAGTTTAGTACCTATTTCTGTTAGTATTCAAGTTTACCCTACATAAGTTATTGAAATTAGACCTCTAAACTTTAGCCAGTAGACAGTGCATTTACTCATTTTTAATAAGTAAGGCTGGTCAATACAATTCAGCCAGACCACCCGTTAGCAAGGCAAGTGACACTACTCGATGGAGACTGTGAGACTCATTAGTGATCCCGACACTACCTCATACTACTCACTAAAACTCAGCGGAAATCGATGCCTATTGCGGGCTACTATTGCCTTCAAAATGTTACGCGCTTATTTCCAGAGAAAACCACAGCCCCGACGGTTAGCAGGAGGGTCACCTCGACCCTCCCACAGTATCTCCTCTAGTATGACGGAGAAGGTGATATACGCTGTGCCTTCTCTTAAACCCTAATCTCCGACGGAAAAACGGGTCAAACAAAAGCGGTATATTCAATTTAGTCTTACGCACCCGCACCGAAGAAAGCCGCTAACTTCTTCGGTGCTATAACTACCTTGCAGAAGGTGTAACTTCCTTTCTCCTATTTCAATTTTAAAGAGTGAAATGCTTACAAATTCTGACTGAATATATATTCACTGAATATATAAATACTTATTCACAAATTACTTACACGATATATAAGTATAAAGTTTCACTTTTAAAATCGCTATGATAAGTTTTTACTGACTCCTTATCAGTAGACAATAAACAAAGTTTCATATTTTTAACATCAAAAATTACGGGACTTATATACAAACTTTCAACTCCTATTTGGCAAAAAAAAAGGTAAAATTTCCAAAATCACTGTGATACGTTTTTACTAATTCTAATTCATGGCTTTGAAACTGGCAAGTGATCATTCTGAACTGATATAGTAAGTGTAAATAAAAGAAAACCTATTGCAGAAAATGATTAATTCAATGATACTGTTATCAGCATGTCATAGAATTACCAAAAATTAGCTGGTCATCTCAACAGTGAAGATACATGCAAAACAATTCAAAGAAGTACCTTTAGTACAAATGTCCGTAAGTTGTTTTTACATGCGAATCGTTTTCGTTATAAATACATGTTTAACAAAACCTTGAAATTTATGTATGTAAATTACCTTTTCAAAGGAAAAACATAGAACAATACATGAAAAATAGCTTTTTAATTACTTTTTACACTTCAGGGACGACCGTGAGGCGTTTATAAATGAGCGCTAAGCATTTAGCATTATTATTTACGAATAACACAAAGTGACCAATCATTCAATCACTCTTTAATTCTCTGTATTGTTTCTACATTTTAGGCGTAGCGTTATACCAACAAAAGGTGTAAGCATTACACCTACATCATCAAGCTTTCATCCCCAATTCTTGCTACTTTAGGATTTTGTAATTATTTATATATTTAATAGAAAATCTAAATAATAAATTCCAGCTTATAACTTTACATGACATACAAATTTTCATCCCCTATTCCAATCCCTTACATTCTGTTTCTCGGATAAAAATACACCTTATGTTCTTTCTCAGTCTATAGAATATCTCTGTGTCAAATTTCAATTCAATTTCATTCAATTTCAATTAGGCGCGATTAAGTAACATACAGACAAACATGTTTCATCACAACAAGATTTTTATTCTCAGTAATATTAATTATTAATATTATTGTTTCATGTAACATGTGAGTAGGTCTCTACTTTATTATTGTACGGTTGCACTTAATGTTTCCATCACATTTAAAACAAACCGAGTATAGGTAAGATCAACATTCCTCGAGTGAGATCTGAACAAACCATCGCGTACAGTTAGATGTTTCTTTCTAAAGCGCCAAAAAGGCATCCTCATTTATTTAAGCTACTATGTTAATTTTAAAATTATCTAGATGAAATAAATTACTGGACCGGAACAAGAAGTAGCACAGATCTTCTTAATGTTCAGTATAAAAACATTTAATTGACCAATAAATATAACAAAAAAGTGAGCAATATGCACACTTTACCCGTAGTGCAGTAGCCATAACTCTTTCTTCCCATAATATTCTCGATGGCTCCTATCATTCTGTATCACTCTACATTGTAAATTCTATTAACTAAGATGACTCTGTACAACTTAAGATACTTTATCTTAATAATTAAATTAGAAATACTACTCCAAACTTATTAGGTCTACAACTTATATGGTGATGATACTATTAGTGAAAGAACGAGTCGCTAATGGTTCCAGCGCTTTAAAAGCGGTGATTTTGTTGTTGAAGATCGGCATAGCGGTGGCAGAGAAAAAAATGTTGAAGATGATCAACTGGAGGAGGCTTTAGTTAATGAAGACTCGTGCCAAACTCAAGAACAGCTAGCAAAATCATTTGAGTAACTCAGCAAGCAGTATCAAAACGCCTGGAACAGCTGGGGATGATACAAAAACAAGGATCAGTTGAAACCAAGAGATGTTGAACGACGTTTATTTGCTTGTGAACAGCTGCTTGAAAGACAAAAACGAAAAGGATTTCTTCATTGTATTGTTACTGGGGACGGAAAATGGGTGCACTACGACAACCCTAAGCGACGCACATCATGGGGATTGCCCGGCCACACTCCTACGGCGACACCTCGAGAATATTCACGGATCCAAGGTCATGTTGTGGGATCAGCTCGGCGTAATTTATTATGAGCTGCTAAAACCTTCTGAAACAATTACTGGTGCACTTTATCGAACGCAATTAATGCGTTTGAGTCGGGCATTAAAAGCAAAACGGCCGCAATACGCTGATAGACACGAAAAAGTAATTTTGCAACACGACAATGCTCGACCTCACGTGGCGAAAGTAGTCAAGACGTACCTCGAAACACTGAAATGGGAAATTCTACCTCAACCGCCATACTCTCCAGATGTTGCTCCATCTGATCACCATTTATTTAGGTCGATGGCACACGGCCTAGCGGGCCAGTGCTTCGATTCTTTTGAAAAAGTGAAGGAATGGATAGATTCTTGGATTTTATCAAAGGATGAAAAATTTTACCGACGCGGTATTCGTTTGTTGCCTGAAAGATGGACCAAATTAGTGGAAAGTGGCGGACAATACTTTGAAACATAAATAAGATACCATTTCTTTATATAATTTTTAAAATTAAAAATGAACGGCGGGAGCAAAGTTGTAGACCTTTATTTACATATTAGACACAAAATAAAATAAAAAAGCCAGGTGAAATATATCTCGCAAAAGTTTGCTGTTTACTATAATTATTATTTTACGTTAAATTTAAAGCTTTTTGGTATGCCTATTGCTCTCCTACTGTCAGACACAATAGAATAAAAATCACTCATTTTAATTTGGTGATTTAAAAGGCAAGTGCAATCCAATGTGCTATTGCTATTTAATGATATAAGGCGCCTCGGTTTTGAACGAATATAGAGCTTAAATAAATACGATCAAAATAAGTGGTCAAAATAAGCTCACTATGTATAACATAAAATCAATATTTTTATCAATGTCAATGTTCACAACGCGTACAGTGGTTTTTAATAGAGACAGTTATATATTTTTTATTGATGATTACTAATAAAACTGCTAAAACCTTGTTTACTAGTTACTATTTGGTTTTCAAACCAAAAAATAAACCTATGTCGGTAAAGGACCATGATAATGATGGTATGTCGCAAAGTTTAAATATAAAATAGTAATTTTACTAAAACGCAATACCAATTAAGTATTTTAAGTACATTAGAGAGTGGTATTGTTTCGTGATTTTTTCATTCTTTTACGCTGTGTGATGTGTAGGAATAATACCTTGTCTTAAGAACCTCTGTTCCCCATTTTCCTTCGAATTCTGGAGGCATTGCGTGTTAAGTAGCGGAACTCAACGCCGCACTCCTCCTCGACATCAGAGCGGAAAGATGAAAATAAATACTTATATAATTATAAATGCGAATGTCTGACTGTTTGTCTGTCACGCTTTCACGGCTAATCTACCAGTCTGATTTGGACGAAATTTAGATTGGTAGTAGTAAAAATTATGGGCTCAATCATTTGGTTACTTATTTTTCAAAAATCAATCTCTAAAAGGTTGAAATAAGAGATGAAAGTTTATATGAAAAATCAACACCGCTTGACCGATTGTTATGAATTTCCCAAAGTAATCCAATCCAATAATCCAAAGTGAAATATAGGCTACTTTATTTTTCAAAAATCTACCCCCAAGGCTAGCAATATAACGAAACAACTATGCAGTTCACGCGGCAGCAAGCCGCGAGCGGGCCACTGGACTATAATAAAAATATAACAGATCGCTGTCTGTACACGGAAGATATATGAGACACATTATTATTGGGGGCATTTATCAATAGAACTCCAAAAACCATGATTTTTTAATTTTCTTTTCTATTTGTCTGTATATTTGTGTACGCGTCCTTAACGTCTCAACCGATTTAAATGCTGTTTTGGCTAAAATACAATAGTGTATTTTGGTAAATATTCGCTAAGCATTTTGTATTTATTTTATTCGATCGGTTTATAAATAAAATAGCTATAACAATTTACTTTCTGTTTCACAACATTGCTATAAGATAACTGTTTTTTAACTTGGCTGAAACTTCAATTTACGCGTGCGAAGCCGCGAGCTACATATAAACTAGCGGCTAGTATTTAGTAATTAGAAAAAACTGTAACCTTTTGTTCACTTACTTCATTCGGCATGAATATAAAGTAAACCAATTTCAAAAATTAATAATATAAAAAATTCTAGTATTTAACAAATTTTATATCATAGATGTATTTATAGCCTTACACTTTTAACCGCAACAGGATACAGAGAGAGGACCATGTGCCGTGCCCAGTACCATCTCTGCTTTCCGCCAGAATTCGAGACATTTTGTAAGGAGTATTGTAGCTCACTAACTTAACGCAACCCAACGGTGATCTTTGACTATTATATCTATATTTCCCAAATCTCAATTTTTCAATATTATTTGTATTTAAAGGATTAAATGGGTCGATTAACACAGTAAAGAATGTAGCTAAAACCACAGTAAAGAATGTAGTAAACATATTAGTATGTCCAAAGCTACCCACACATTGTATACCTAGAAGGCACAAGGTCTATCATCAGATGTAATAAACATCTGTCTGTAACCAATTATATCGAAATAAACATTCTTCCTAGTGTTAAATAAATTTATAAATAATTAACATTTATAATTTATATCATCGTGTCAAAATATACTCAAGTTGACATATTTTCGTTTAGTTTCTTTGAATATGAAACAATACAGTTGATCTTCTGGGATTTTAGTAAAGAAATTGCAAGCATTTCAAGTTCTAAAGTAGGTTAATTGTCATTGTGTGATAAAGTGTCGTTAAGATAGCATGATAGCAACAATAGAAACTGAAATGTTTAAAAATAGCATATTCATTCCATCGGAATAAATTATAGGTAATATTTTATATGTATAGAAAGCTTCGGATTGTTCTAAATTAATAAAATTATTTATAAATAGACAATAACATATCGAAATATGTATGATTTGGTAAATACTACCCTTTCTAAGTAAAACGTCCCGTTTATAAACATTTTTCTATAAAAAATGTAAAGAATCAACGTCGCGTTTTGATGTAAACATAAAAAAATCTTACATTTGTTAAATCAGGTACTTCGATGGACTCGGTGATGTCGTTTTTCCTGAAATAATAAAAAATCATATTTTAAATTTTTGTTCGTTTGTAACTTAGCATTTATTAAAATAACAAAAAGAAATTTCTCAACGATTTCTTTAATCTTAATTATTGAACTTATTAATTATAACTGCGTATACGTCATAATACAATCGTAATAAACATACTTGTACAGTTTTCACAATATAAAATACTTTGGAATAAAGAACACAATATGAAATATTCTCAATAGTAATTTAGTTTTTATATCAACAAACGCGGCAATGTCAAGTTGACTATGGTGACGATGACTTCGTACAATGTTACAACAATCATATGATGTCATATAATTCTTATTAAAAATCAAGCAAATGTGATAACAAAACGTAAAGGTGCTTTATTTAAGAAATTATAATTCTATACTTTTATAAGTATATTAATTTGCTTTTATATGTGTATAATCCGATATCTGTATGACATAACTATAGCTTTATATACAAATTAACTATAGTATTTTATTTTTGATTTTGGTCCCTTTAAAATGATATTAAAGGAGTCTTACTATATTTAAATATGGTATATATTTATATCGTTTTTACTTATCTAATCAAACTTTCATTATGAATTGCTATATTTTTTGATCTATTAAAAATTGTTAAGAATGAGACTTTTATCTTGAGACAGTTTACAATTAAGATTTTAAGAATTACATAAATAGTCAGCAGAGTTCAAAATATAAACAAACTAAAAAATACCTTAAATACTGAGAATGATCTATGATTTTCTGGTTTTGTTCCTCAGTTGGTGGCGGAGTAAACTTGACAGCCGACGAGAAAACAGATGAAGCTTCATTCATTTGCTCCAAGCTGAAAATATGAATAAGATGTTTTCTCAGCAATATTCGTAAGACAAAGATATTGCATTCATAGACATTTTATAAATTTAAGCTTACTAAGTATTAATCATTAAATTAAATATTAGTTTAATCTACACGTAACTCACGATTTCAATAAAATGTAACATATTGAATAGAAAGGGAAAAAATGAAATGCACAGGAAAATCAATATAAACTTACGGTTTCTGTGGCCTCATTTCAGAAGAGCATAAATTACGTATATAATCATCACACTCCCGTTGTTTTTGGATCTGATACTCCTTTAATAATTCTCTTCTAAAGTCTCCATCTCCTTGGGGAGGGTCTGGTTGTTGCGGGGTTCTCTCAGCGACTGAACGTCCTTCAGAAACTGCTGTGGATATAGATGTTGAGGCGGAATAATCATGACCTCTATGTTCAGGGGTCGTAGCATTAGAAGCGCCGATGCTACTTGCCTCACTCGCTTTATATTCACCAATAGGTTTCAATTGTTCATCAATTGGCTTCAATGACTCGTTCAATCCATTATAAATACTGTCTCCGTTTTTATTATCAAATAGCCGATCGACGGATGTGTTCATAAGTTTGCTACCTTTTATGCCTGTTAAGTGGAATCCTGCAAAATATGATGATGATGGCCCATAATCGATTGCAGACAGTGCCATCACCGCCGGATGTCGTGGTGCACCGTCAGGCAAAGGCCTTAGCGATCTCGTCATAGCGTCAGCTGCTGATCTAGGACGTCTAAATGGCATGGCTAAATGCGGAAAAGTTCTAGGTTTAATAGGGGTCACTAGCATATGTTCAGTCCACGATGTGTGTAACGATGGACGTTCCAACTTCTCTACATCGACATTCAACATTCTTTGCTCAAAAGGTACACTAAAGGTTTCAGCAGGTATGGACTGAAGCCATGACAGCAAACTCAGGTCTGATTCGTCAAATCCAGAGCCATCCAGAAGTCGAGAAAAATTGACTTCATTAGATTGTGCTTCTTTCGACCCAGTTGCTTTTGCCTGACAGTAATTTACGCATGATTCATATAAAATTCCTTTAATGAGAAGTTGCATAAGTCGATCGTTCTTTGCGCATTTTGGAACAGCATTAGAGGAGGACTTTTTGTCGCAAGGTAAAAATTGTTCTACAAGAGGATAAACTTCCCTAAAGCATTGTACTCTAGCATTACTGGGATTCCATTTCTTAAATTGTGCATGATCAGTAATACTCGGAAGTGTCAAAAGTAAACATAAATTAGAATATTCTTCTTTAGAAGGTGCTATTTTTTCCAAGTCACTGAGTACTTTGACGACTTCGTCGACAATATTTTCAACATTGTTATATGCTTTTATTTCAGATCTAATACAAAGTAATTCTATATATTTATGTCTAAGTATAGCATAATTAAATTTATTCGCTTCAAAAGCTTTAAGTGCGCTAAGCGGTTGGATAAATTCTAATACATCATCCCATTGCCCATCTAGGATTAGTTGACGTAAAAACAACACATCATCGGCAAAATTTCCATTTATTACTCCAGTCTCTCTTTCCAATGATAACTGAGTAATATGTAAATCCCTGTTGTGCAAGAACTCTAAAGCCAGACGTACAACATCATCTTCACGTAGATTCAAGTGTGTCGATGGCATCTTATCTGGTTATGATTAAAAATCTGAAACAATTTATTTTTTCAAACAGCACTGAAGTCTGATAATTTTAATTATATCTAAGATAAAAACATAACAAAAGTAACTGTTATAGAGAAACTATATTATTTTTATCTTTTCTGTGTATGTATATATTCATGTGACAGAAAACAAATTTTATTTATATATAAAAAGCTGAAATTAAATAGTAACATGATAAAATGTTAATTATTTCAATTTATATATCTACAGAAGGTATTATATACAGAAGACGTAGAAAATTAAATATTTTAATATAATTAGTGTTCTCCAATCCGTTTAATTAATTTAAATAAATGTTTATTCCTACTTTCGTGTGAGCTTTGTTTTTTTATAAGCACAACAGCATAATTAAGTTGACATTTTAAATAATTAATGTCCTATATTCCTTAGTAATACATGAACATAATTATGAGTCACCTAAATTTTATACATTAATATACTTGTGTCTTTTGTATCTAAAATATGCTATTATTTCATAAATGTTTAGATACTAATTATCTAACTTTCACTTAGTGAATTTGATGATAATTAATTATCTAGGGGAAAGCCTGGCATTGCATAGTTAAAAGAAATTATCAGTGCATCTCTAACACATGCCATTGAGAGAAAACAGATTCCATATAACTACTAGTGAAACTTTATAACATTTTGTAAATAAGAATAATATATTTCCAATGAGTATTTTACTACCTACCAATAAAGAATTCCGCCTACGCTTAAATATTATCACCTTAAAAGCTTTTCCGGGTGACGTAGGACTTAAAAAAAGCTTTTATTAAAATATTTATATACCCTTAGCATCAAAATAAGTATATAACTCGGCATAAATAAATATATTTTTTCAAAACACATTTGAAATTAAGCAATTTATATATATATAATATTTTATTACCTTCCAGATATTCACTATAAATATGCACACACAACGAATTACAACAACAAACAATAATAATACATTTAGAACAATATTTTTAACGGGACATTGTAGGAGAAATTATTAAATATATTCCACATTTTAACGTCGGAGAGAGCAAACAATTCACAGATATTAAATGAAATTCCGTCTTGAATCGCCTTGTCAGTAATTCAATGGTTGTCTATGCTCTTGAGCATGAATTTTACACATGACAAATCACACTCTCGTTCACATTCCATAAAAACCTAAGACCAAAATTTGTTTTTAAATACATTTTAAAAAATGTTTAAATTAACATAATGACTATAATTTTTGGAATAATATTTTGCAAACTATGTTAAAAACGTAATATCATTGAATGAAAAAAAAACAAAATTAGCTAAATGCTTAATAATAGGGGAAATAGGGGAATTGAAAGCCATTTAAACCAAACAGTATAATTCACAATTAGATTCAGTTTTTTTATTACCATTTCTTGCTTAATTATCTTAGGGAAGTTGTATTATGGGAAATAGATGGTATAAAGATGATTTTATACAATGTTCAAAATGTGGCAAGGTTTATCATTATGGATGTTTGAATATGAACTCTTATATGAGGGCATTAAATAACTGGATGTGCTTAAAATGCAGTAAAACTAAAGTCAAATATAATGACGAAACACCTATACGTTCAAGCACTAATCGATCCAACGTAAGTGACTCTAATGTCACTAAAAGATCATATAAATGGCAAGCGCTTAATTCCCCAAGATCACCAAGCATACCACCAGCCGTTACTACTGAAGAAATAAGTAAAATAGTCAAAGATATTTTTGAAGCAGAGATGGCAAACTTGTTGATTAATATTAACAAAACTATAACTTCGACGATCAGCTCTTATCTTAAAAGTATACATAATAAAATTGAAGATTTGCATCAATCAATCTCATTTATAAGCTCGCAATATGATGATATGAAGAAACAAATTGAGACATATTCGGGCAAAATGGACAAACAAAAAGAAGAAAATATAACCCTTCAGCGTATAGTTTTGAATCTCTCCAACAAAGTAAATCTAATAGAACAGCAAGCCGGATCCAATAACATAGAGATTCAATGTGTTCCAGAGTCCAAGAACGAAAATTTAGTTTCAATCGTACAGCATTTATCAACAACTGTTGGATATAGTTTATGCATAAGCAGTATTGCTCATTGCAATCGTATTGCAAAAATTAATCCAAAATCAACACGTCCACGTTCGATTGTGGTCAATTGAATACACCTTTAATACGTGATCATCTTTTAGCAGGTGTTATAAAACTTAATAAGAACAATCCACATGGCAAGTTAAATTCGTCCCATCTTGGCTTTAAGGAAGACATTACCTCTATTTTTGTTTGTGAACATCTCTCAAGTGCAAATAAATTACTTCATGCAGCTGCTTGACGTAAAGCTAAAGAGTTACAAGCATGTTTGGGTGCGTAATGGCAGAATATTTATGAAAAAAACTGATAATTCCGACTATAAAGTGATTTCCAATATGACTCCATATTGGAAATCACTTAGAAAAACTAAACTAACATTTATATTTTCTATTTCTTTTTTGTTTTGCATGATTTTATTGTTATAATTTTTCCTAAAATTCGATTCACTAAATATTTACTATCAAAATGTCAGAGGCTTACGCTCTAAAACTCATGAACTGTTAAATAATGTATGTTGTAATAACTATGATCTAATTATACTCACTGAAACATGGCTCTGTATAGGCATATTTGATTCTGAAATGTTTGAAGCTAAATACAAGGTGTATAGAAGGGATCGCGACTTCACTAACTCCAAGAAAACGACTGGTGGGGGAGTTTTGGTCGCAGTCTCCAGCCGCATTAATTCCAAACGTAACAGTAAGTGGGATAGTACTTGTGAAGATCTTTGGGTTACTATAGACATAAATAAAACTAAAAAACTGGCCATTTGTGTGGCCTACATTCCTCCACCAGTCAGTGAGATAGCGTTAGATAATTTTGTAAATAACTTAAATAGCGTTGTGAATATGATTAATTTCGGTGTGCTTATTGTTGGAGATATCAAATTGAGCTGTCTTGACTGGAGTATGGCTAATAATCAATCTGTTGGAAATAGTATATCCGGTGTTGCTAAAACCTTTTTAGATTTTTGTATTTTTAACAATTTTACGCAATTTAACAATGTTACAAATAATCAAAATAAACTTTTAGACCTAGTTTTGCTTAACAAAGATCACCTTAAAGTATCAGTTGAACGCTGCTCTAGAGAACTAGTTAAAATTGATCCGCTACATCCACCACTATTAATAAACATTAGTACTATAAGTGATAAAGCTGGCCCCATTTTAAAAAGAAACAGTTCTATTCTCAGATATGTCTACTCAAAGGCTGATTATAAGTCAATTAATGAATATTTATCTACAGTAAATTGGGAGGCTAGATTCTCCCTATGTAAGAACATCGATGAGATGGTGGACGTGTTATACGATGTGATATAACAATCAATTGATCTCTTCGTACCAAAGATAACAGTTGGTTATAATTTAAAACATCCTCCTTGGTTTAGTCGTATTCTAATTAAACGCATTAAAGAAAAAGAAAATGTAAGGCTAAGGTACAAAAATTATAAAAACCCAATGGACAAGTTAGTTCTGTCGTTGCTAGAGAAACGGTGTGAAATCACCAAAAACAGTTCGTTCTTATACTTAAATTTATACATTTTCATAAAAAAATATAATGAGTTGTACTTTAGATCCGAGGACAAGAATCATAACTTTATTGAATAAGCTCCATGTGTCCAGCTTCTGTATGTAAAACGGCAAAACCATATTTCCCCAGGTTTACTTTCATCATGGTATATTATGCACATTAAATTACCTTCACGACATTTGTGAGAACTTGACTTGACATTTCAAGAAATTCCATATCACTCAGCTTGACTTTGAAATATACTTCACAAGCTCCTTTTCTTGTTTTTCGTCAAATACAACACGTCTTCCTAAAGTCATATTATCGTCTTTAATTATTTCTTTACTTTTTGACTTACTTTACTTTATGAATTGAAATCCCTTTTCTAACAGGAAACATATCGGCCTGTAGGCTACTTGCAATCTAACTTTCTTTAATGGTTATAGTTTTTCACATTTACGGTTATTTTTCAATTACTCGAAGTCACTACAATAAATGCTAAACAGCAAGAAACTAAACAACAGTACTAGTGAAATGAATGCTTAATAAATATGAGCTCGCCAATAAAAATGTAAAATAGTTATATGGATAACTTACTTTTTATGCCGAAAATTGCAGATTTTTACATTGCACATGCACATTGTTTTTAGTGCCATTTATATTATATGGACTACTGGCTCTCATTACCCACTGACTCTTATTCCCCCTGACTCCCCTAAAAACTGCTTAAGTAGCTAGCCTTTGTAAATATATTTATAACAGGCTAAACAAAGAAAGGAAGTAATAAAAAGACGCCTTAGCAAAATCATTTCTTAGATAAGAAGTTTTCATTTATTTTATGTTTTTTTTTAAATTACATTCTAAATATCATGAGTTTTATTATGTAATACTATGTATACTACTATACACCTAAAATACCTGAATTTACACTATAATACATTTTGGCATGGATGTTCCAATAACTAATCTTTACACATATTAAAAAAGTGATTGTTTTACATAGTATGAGGAAAACTTAACAAATTGTTTTTATTTTATTTATTTTAATTGATTCATATATAAGTAACAACTATTTAAACTTTAAATTCGGGTAGCGAGCGGGTCGCAATTAATATTTATGCTTCTAGTAATTAGTTATATTATTTTTTATTCATTTTATTTCCCCGAAATTTCGCTTGTGTCATATGTAAACTGTACCTTTTTTTTAATTGTACTTTTTTTAATACAAAAATATACAAATTTGAATAAATATAAACAGCAGCGCCTAGAAAATCTCTACGCAAATGCTAATTATAAAAGTTATGTTGGCATGGCATAAAAGCTTCGCAGAGCGCCACAGAGAGCGTGGAAAGCTACGCTTACACATTTAACAATGGATAATGAAGTAAGCTTTGTTGCGGAGCCAGAGATGGGCAGTGGGTTTTAATCTTTTCTACCAAGCGGGTTTTAATCGGGCAAAAAGAATTTAAATCGGGCACAAAAGGATTAATGTCCGTTTTGGTGGGTATAAATAAAAATTACCATAAATTTGGAAAAAATTACATTTGACATGGGGTGGAACCGGATAAAATCATACGCATTTATAGATCAGCTTCGACTTCGACTCTCGCTTGTAATATTTTAAACTTTCCTTATGTACCAAACATGAATAAAAGAAAATGTTAAGATTATTTAGTGAGTGACCAACAATCAATTTACCTACAGTCTGTACCCTACATCAGTTTACGGATACTTAAGAGAGTGAGAGAGAGAGGGTGTGAGAGAGAGAGAGTGAGTGTGAGAGAGAGAGAGAGAGAGTGAAAGAGAGAGAGTGAGAGAGAGTCCAAGCGCTCTGGCCGCTGAGTCATGCGTTCTACTACCAGCTGGGTAGAAATTCTTATACGCTTATAACAATTTACTTAAGTTGTCAGCATAAGCATAGCTGGTTTTTGGTGTCGAAGTCATTTAGCTATTATTTTATCGTTTAACAATCACTAAATGACTTTTTTATATAAAAATATTAAATTAGGTTCTTATTTTACCTTGCAGTGTAGCCTCTTTTGTGACCGATTAAACACTAAAAATATGATACAGAATAATATAATTTCTGCCCGGCGTTTATTAAAAGCGCCCGGCGTTTATTGCGCGAGGATGGGTTTTAATCCAATGGTGGATTTTAATCCGGGCGTTTACCCATCTCTATGCGGAGCCTGTAAGCGAATTTTAACTTGATAATACGGAAAAACTAAGTGGATTATTAAATAAATTTACCGAACGTCCTCATTTTCAATACTCTCAAATTGATTATGACTGATAATGACACGACTCCTACTAGATTGGTTTCTACAAAGCGGTTTAATGCCTTCGCCCTAGAGTTGTACTTCCTACTTATATTACCCTACTTTTCATCTGAGAAGCTGTTTCATATTTTCAGCTGTCTGACTGTTCGCTTAAATTAATAGTTTATACTGTATTAATTCTAATTTTCAATAATGATTTTCAATAATGATTCAAGAATGAATTAATGGGCCATAATTAATGGTAACTGTGGCCCATGTTTGAGTTTGACCCTGATCCTGAAATATTTTTATTCCTTATTCCACCCAAATGGGGCTTGTTATGTAGCCGTGAAATTGTCACATACAGATAAACAGACTTTAGCATTTATAATATTAATATGAATAAATAATAACTGGGCCTGCCATTTAAAGCGTTCTTGCGTATCTATATTAATTAAAATTATATGTTATCTAGATACTATATTTACTTTATGGTCGTCACCGCTGTCAGTGCGGCGGTAAAAGAAATTTAATAGGCCGACTGGGCTTTTAGGTTTTATTTTGAAATTTGCTGAAGATGGATGAAGAAGCCGATAATATTCTTCTGGAAGATAATTATTATCAATTGCTAAATATCTCTAAAACGGTAAATATATGGCCTTATTTTACGCTTTACTGAATATCATATTATTGCAACATTATTATATAACGCCGAACAGTATTTTTATAAATAAAGTTGATATTAAAATATCGTATTTTAATATTTTAGGCGATTTATAATAACACGATTGAATAATATTTTCTGAAAAGATTTTTTCAGTCTAGGGCGTTTATTTGTAGGTTAGGTATTCGCAGTGGAGTCGAACCGTATTTAGAGACATTTACAGTAAATTAGTACTCATTTTTGTATTGTTTTTTTTTTTAATTAACGCACTAATACAATGTTTTTTACATAATTTTAAAAATATTATTAATATTTAAATATATTTAGTACGAAATTAATAATTAAATGAAATTTACTTTCCATACATATGAGGTACTCTTATTTACTACAGCTTAATTTCTGGTTCTTAAGGTATTTTTGTGTTTTATATCATACTATACATTTTTAGAATATTCATTACCAATCCAAGAATATCTTACTTACATATTTCTCTTTAATAAATATTTATAGTAACAAATTGATCAAAAAATAAAGACATATTATAGAGTTTGTGATCATGATGTGTTTAACTATTAAAAATAATAGGCTTGGATAGTCTTTAGATTTAGATACTATAAACATGATTTCATGAACATTTCCAATTCAATTTTGTTTACATATAAAATACTAATGCAATTGTGTATACTATTATTATTGCAATAGTGTGTTTTCGTGTCATGCTTATCTTTATTCTCTATCTGTTCTTTTTTAGTTTTTACTGTCCATGAACTGTTCACAAACTGTTACAATGGAGTAAAAATATCAATTGTATATTTTCATAATTTTCAAGTTTATTTCTGTATTACTAATTTCCATGTTATGTTTTAAATATAAAATAAATGTGGCCTTAATATCAGTTATGAGATACTAGCGGCCTGCTCATGGCTTCACGGCATGGTCTGCCTAATTGTTTTTTGTTATGTTGCAACACTCAGGCGTGGATGTTTTGAAAAATAAAGTAGTCTATGTTTGACCTTCGATTATCAACTATATTTATTCCAAAATTCATTACAATCGGTCAAGTGGTTTAATTTTTTCATATAAAATTTCATTCCCTATTTCAACCCTTTAGTTGTTAATTTTTAAAAAAATAAGTAGCCTATGTTAGACCCATGTTTATTTACTGCTTTCATTCTAAATTTCATACAAATCAGATGGGTAGATCAGTCATGAAAGTGTGACAGACAAGCACACAGACTTTCGCATTTATAATATAAGTATGGATTTCATACATTCAAATATTACACATATACCCTAACCACATACCCTATATATTTAAAGTGACATACAGTAATTGTCAGATTGCAGACTTGAATAAAAATTGATTTGTAAACTTGTTATTTAACAATTGTTTTTTCTGTTTTGATGTGTTAGTGAGCTCAATCAGGTAAATATAAATGTAGTGTAATGTTATATTCAAAACAAAGAAAACTGATTTGCATACCCTAATGCAGACACAAAATTGCTGTATTCAAATGTAGCTCAAGATAAAAAAATCGGAAAATTATTAAATAACTTTGTAATTTTTACTAACTTAGACTAAGAAATGCTTTCAATATAAACATATGAATTTTTAAACTATATAAAATAACTTGTGCTTAGTGACCAGATAACTGATTCTTTATAGTAGTCCATACTAATATTATAAATATGAAAGTCTGTCTGTTTGACTGTTACACTTTCGTGGCTAATCTACCGGTCTGATTTGAATAAAATTTAGATCAAGGTAATAGAGAAAATCAAAGTAATAGTAAAAATTCCAGGGTTAAACATAGGCTACTTTATTTTTCAAAACTCCACCCACAATGATTTCAATATAGTGAAACAGGTGCACAGTTCATGCGGCGAAGCCATGGGCCTAGAATTAATAAATTTAACATTATAGGCAACAGAAGATGAAATCAACAGTGCTTATCGTCGTTTTTCCCGTATGTTTCATCCGGACAAACATAGCACAGATCCAAACAAGCAAAAATGGGCGGAGCAAATATTTAACAAAGTGAAAGAAGCTTATGAAGTTTTATCCGATTCACATAAAAGGGCCATCTATGATACCCTAGGTAAAACCTTTTTTAAAATGAATAAAATAGTTTAATATTTTTTCGTTTATTGTTTTCAATCTTTGTGTTTTTTTATAATCAATTGTTTTAGGTAAAAGAGGTCTTGAGGTTGATGGATGGGAGGTTATTTTTCGTACACGAACACCTCGCGAAATACGAGAAGAGTATGAAAGGTAATTAAGTTTTTAATCATGTCTTATTAAATTCAATATAACTGTTGGTCTTGAGCTAATATTAATTACTATTTCTTGTTTTATAGTTTTATAATGTATCCCACACACAGCAGGGTAGACAGAGGGAACCTAATGTTAAGACACTCCATTCCCCATTTCTACTATATTCTATATACAATTTATTGTTAATTATCTACAATGGAAGCATAGAGGCTTTTATATTTATTTTTATTTATCAATTCAGTTTTGTATAATTTAAGTTCATTTTTCAATGATTTGATTTGCTTTTAGTGTTTTATTTAGTAATTTATTAATTACTAAAATAAATCTTAATGCCTATTAATATGAAAAAAATTATATATGCAATTCATCTTTCATCAATCGGGTGTGGATTGTGGATGTACTTATATATGTATCTCTAATTTTTTTTAGCTTCACGCTGTATACCGCACACAGCAGGGTAGGCAGAGGGAACCTAGTATTAAGATACTCCGTTCCCCACTTTCCGCCGAATTCGGAGGCATTGCGTGTTAAGTGGCGGAACTTAACGCCGCGCTTTACCTCGACCAGAGCGAAGAAAATGGAAATATTAAATATCTACTCCTCCAGTGGGAATCGAACCCACAACCAATCGTTTACAGTCACACGCTTGTGCCACTGGGCCACGACTGGTTTCTCTAATAAATATATAATAATTGGAGTTTAAAACAAAAAGATCTTTGATTTTTATTAAACCTAACAAACATGTAATAAATCATATTGATTTTTACAGATTGAAAAGAGAAAGAGAAGAACGAAGGTTACAACAAAGCGCAAATCCGAGAGGGACTATCACACTTTCTATCAATGCAACTGATCTCTTCATGAAGTATTACGATGAGTATGATATATTGTAGGTTTTATTCATCTTTTTATTTTTTTTTCAATTCATAAAGATCAAAAATATATCTGTGATATTATATCACATTGTTAATTCGGTTATCCATTTTTATTTTTTTTTGTATTATTTTATTCATATATTTTTAATTATAGTTAGTCAAAATTACAATGGTCATAAACTTAATTACAAAACCATTATTGTGTCAGTGTGTTTTAAATATATCAAGACAGACTATTTTAAATATATCATTCATACTTTTGATGTCTCAGAGTTTTCATTTTACAATAATTATTTTAAAAAAAGAATCGTTTTTTTATTTCCTTGGTTTGCTTAGAAAAAGATGAGACAGTTAAAGGACATATTCAAAATAATACTAAACATAATTACAGAGAAGACTCTGCTATAATACCAAGCATAGAAGTTTCTGGAATGACTATACAACAATCTATTGATGCCCCTGTCACTTTGAGGAACACTGTCACACTGTCAGGGAATATATCCACACAAAATGGGACTGGTAATATTTTATTTATACATATTTTCCATTTCAATCATAAGCAAAATCGATTTATAATGATAAGTAATAAAGCTTTGTTTATTGATTATTGATTAAAATATTGCTTAATACAATATTCTCTATTAGTAGTGTTAGAATTTTAAGGTTGTTGTGGTGTGACGGGTAGGATATTTTACTGGATATTTTACTGATAGTATGAAACGATTTATTTATTACTCATTCCGGCTTGTTGCCTGTGATGTAACCAGTTTCGTTTTCTAATACTTTAAAACTAAGTAATTAGATTATATTATGTAGATATTTTGATCTTTTCATCATATTAGGACTTGGGAGGTACTATTGATTGTTGTTTCCAGGTACGAGTTCTAGAGCTCTATGTATGTAGAGCAAGGTGTATATTATGTCTTATTGATTTTGTTTAGTTTCGGGGCTAAAACTTCATTTGAATTAAATTAAAATGATTTAAGACTCTTCAATGGTGATTACCATTTCTCTATTCAATGTTATAATTTTTTTTTTTGCTTTAATTATATTTGATTGTACCGTATGAGTAACATATTTTCTTTCCTTATGTTGTTACTGTTTCACCCCCCTTTTTTAATCTCTAGTATTGAAGAAAATTTTGGTGACACAGGTGGCTTTAGATAGGTAGGAACCTATCTAAAGCCACCTGTGTCACCAAAATTTTCCTATCACAAAAATTTGACCTATCATCAGTGAGCCTAGCAAGAAATCATAGGAATGATTTCTTGCTAGGCTCACTGATGATAGGTCTTGTCTTCTTAGTTTGTTTTTTTTTTCATATTATTATTTTACTCAATATTTTCAAAACAATCCCTATAATTAGATTCCTATAACAAAAGAGATTTTTCTCATTTCCTTTTCTAGATTCCCAGTATTTTTTTATTCACAGCTGTTATTTATTTGTCTCATTACTCTACTTCAGCGATATCTTTTATAAATATTATAATTAGTTTTTTTTCATCAGCTGAATTACATTACAGGTACTGGTTCCCTAACTATGTCAAACCGCCATCTTAGTTCTGAGCGGGGCTGGACTGAGGTGGAATGCGGTATTGGCAATGGCCCGGCCTTAGGATTCAAAATATTCAGGACTATGTCGCGTTTGATGTTCGTCAACTGTTGGACTGGATTGCAGTTTACACCTCGAGGCATGGTGCCTAGTTTTGTGTCTAGTAAGTTCTCAATTTTATAATTTTTATTTTTAGTTTTTCGTTATATTCTGCACACAGTAGAGAGAAAACTCCATTCTGTAATAATAAGATCTTTTGTTTCCGCGATTATTACATATTTTCAAATGAAACTATTTTTAACCGGATAAATCGCGTATATTTTTGGTTTTCGAAAATACATTTTTAGATTCTGGGGGCATTACGTCTTAAGAGGCGGGACTTAACACCGTGCTTTACCTTGACACCAGAGCGAAGAAAATGAAATATTAAATATTTTAATTCCTCGAGTGGGAATCGAACTCACAACCAGTCACGCTTTTAGTCACACTTTGTGCCCTTGCACCACACATGGCTTCAAATTAAGTATTGGGCTAATTATTTAAGTATATGAGTGGAAAAGAAAGTACCACCAGGTTCCGGTGATTCTGAGATTTAGGATCCGGGAGTCGTATGACCTAGTTACGAGGCTCTCTTTTATTTAATAAATAAATCAATAAGGTTTTGAAAGAAATGGCTAATGTATATGATAATATACATTTGTTGGTAATTAATAATAAAAATATTGTTTATAATTTTAATAAGCTAATAATATTTTTTTCACATTACAGCAATGGCGTTACAATTGGATGCACATTCAGTAGGCTATTTGACATACCGTGCTGGGGCTCAAGGCGGGTCGTCTATGACTTCCACATACGTGAGGGACTCGGAGAAATATCATCTGAATACCGCAGTACAAATAGGAAATCCTCATTCGTTTATTTCTATTAACATCATGAGAAAACTGCCGGACCACGAGCTCAAACTGAGATTGGCCTTTAAGTAAGTAATTTACATATAATGTGGAACTTAGTTGATTGTTTAGGTTTATTTGATAATATTTGTTATTCTTAATTAATTTGAGTTTTTTTGTTATTGTTAAATATATATTGTGGCATGTGCGAAATGTTTTTTTACTTGTATTAAATTATATTATTTTGTTTTATATTATTTTCAATGTGGAGGCAAAGCAATGAGTATTTTTTTTAAAGATTTTATATGATTTGCTATATATGTGTGTTTGCTCGGGTGGAATCTTAAAATCAGTTTTGGAGCGTATATTGTTAACTTGATCGCTGAAATTCCGTGTGAATATTTAGTTTGGATAACAATGCATGGTTGCATCTGTGTGATGTTATTATAAATCCAACATGGAGGACTAGTTATTTTTAATACACTCCAACAATAACATTTCCATCAAATGAAAGAGCTTGCTAAGAATATTTCGTTTATAAAAAGTAATTTTTAAAAACGTTTACACTTTTAAAAAATAGCTTCACGCTATATCCCGCACACAGCAGGGTAGGCAGAGGGAACCTAGTGTTAAGACACTCGTTCCCCACTTTCCGCCGAATTCGGAGGCTTGCGTGTTAAGGAGGCTTGCGTGTGGCAGAACTTAACGCCGCGCTTTACCTCGACACCAGAGCGAAGAAAATGGAAATATAATTTCCCCTCCTCGAGTGGGAATCGAACCCACAACCAGTCGTTTACAGTCACACTCTTGTGCCACTGGGCCACGACTGGCCACTTTGCACTTTTAATTTATTTAAATTAATATATTCAAACAATATTTTTATATTGATGTGAATTTAACATGGATAATATGATTATTAAAGTGACAATGCGAATAACTAAGTACAATAAATAGCGATTATTTTGCATCTTTGTTATCTTAATAAGGCACTGAAACACATGTTTTCTATAAATTTATAAGTATACATAAGGACGCTAATTACTACGCGATGTTGCCGATATAGTATTATGAGGAAGTAATCCTTGGTCACTTGGTCAACACTTAAAGAAGTGTCTTGGCTAGGGTGGGAAAAACGTGGATCTGTAATATGTATAAATAGGATGTGCATGTATTTAATAGTTATTTTAATATAAGCCATATATGGGGCCATTCGTGACGTAGTGGCACGAATTTGTGACTTTAAACGACTGGTTGTGGGTTCGATTCCCACTCGAAGAGTGGAAATGCTTAATATTTTCATTTCCTTCGCTCTGGTATCAGAGGTAAAGTGAAGTCGGCGGAAAGTGAAGAAGGGAGTTTCCTAACACTAGGTTCCTTCTGCATATATATAAATAAATAGTTCTGATACTCCGACTGCAAGGCGACTAAATTACTCTTACGATTGTTATATTATACTTTTGTGACCTTATTACGTTATAATTAACATTCACATTTAAGATGATTTAATGTGTTAGTTACACATTGCTAGTTTCTTAAAAAAATCATAAATCATTCAAAAATATGCTATTTAAGATAGTGGTATAGTGGGGCAGCGACTCACTATAGACGTGATTATATGTAGATCCCTTTTTCTCTTAGGGGATTAATTATAATTATTTTGTTTGTTTTCATATCTTTACTCTAGTGGAGTACCTCACCACCTAAAAAATAGGGCGTCGTTGAGTTTCACTGCGCGACACGTAATGTTTCAATTTCGGACGGAAAGCGAAAAACGGAGTGATTTATGTCTGCTTCGCCACAAATCTTCTTACATTACAATGCTACGGAAAAGCGTGAATTTACAAACAGAAAAAATAAAGAGAATTGCCCAGTTGCCTGTTGCGAAATTTATTTAATATTACCTAACTTACACATATATCATAATAATTTAAATGTAAAGTTGTAATTTAAAAGTGTTTACTTATTCTCTACATGTACCGCTATATAAAATAAACAAAAATCTTTTTTTAAACAAAATGTTTTTTTTTATTTTTTTTCAGAGTGGGTACGTTTGGCGCTATAGCAGAATACGGTGCAGAGAAAAAAGTATCGCAAAACAGTAGCGTTTCAGCTGCCGTCATGTTAGGAGTGCCTAGCGGAGTGATGCTCAAACTGAAGTAATTTTCTAATATTTTTTAAATTCCTTCCCATTCTTCTAATAAAGTTGCCTTTAGTTCAGATGTACTCTCGTGGGGGCTGATTTCTGGCTCGAACTCTTCTTTTTAGCTCGTCCCATAAGTACTCGATTGGATTTGATCACGTCCGACTATACGCAGGCTAGTCCATTGTCTGTATTTCCATTTCATTTAGGAACTCTCGGGTGATACGTGATGCGTGACATCAGGCATTATCGTGCATTAACACTAAGTTATCGTCGATAAATCCGGCATAAGGAATCACATGGTCTTACAGAATATCGGTAAGCTGTCAGCTCTCGTCCTCATCCTGCCCCAGGTTCGAAAACGAGCGCGATTTTTCCCTCCAAGAAAATGCCATATGCCGCTGTTTCAGTGAAACAGCACTGTGAACAAAACTGCTCTCCATTGCTCTATAGTCCAATTGAGATGCTCTCGAGCAAATTCAAGTTGGGCTTGTCGATGCCGCGTGGTTAATATCGGGCCAGTAGCAGGCTGTTTTGGGATTAGGTTGGCTTCTTTTAACCATCTTCTGACTGTCCATTCGGTGACAATCAGTCCTCGAACTGGTCTTAACTCCTGCTGCACATAAACAACAGTCAGGTGCCCATTCCGCTGTGAAGTTGTCACAATAAAACGGTCATCTCTCTCTGATGTGCACCGTATGCGGGTAGTTGTTGATCGCCGATTGAAGGCACTTGTCTGTTGACATCTTCCATATACTCTTGATACAGCAAATTGGTTTAAATGAAATCAAGAAGCAACTGTTCGCTGCCCAAGTCTATTTTTGCAATAGGCACTTAATGTTTTTGCACTTGGTCAGCTTCTTCAGACGTAGTACCCATGGTTTCCTCAAAACAATAAATGGAATGAAAGGAGTGCTGTAGGGCGTTAATTTTCGTCTGTGTTTTGTGGTTCCTTACTGAAATAGGTACATTATTTATTTAACAATGATCGTGCTCGAGCAGATTCACGAAAAATGTTTGTTAAATTAAATGATTTATACAAATTTCGAAAGCATATTTTCGATAAGCTGATAAGCATAGATACTATACATAGTATATACATAGTATTTTGCAATATATCGTCCCTATAAAGAAAATAAGCAAACGATGATCTGTACACGCGTACTATAGCATACTATTGAAACTATGGGTTTTTAAACGAAGCTTTAGTAATATCATAGGTTATCAGTATATCAGTGGTTAAAACTTTATATGATTATTTCGGTTGTTTTGGCTCGGCTTACGTATTTTTACGCAATCAAATCCGCGGTCAAATTTTGTATATATAAAAATCTAATATTAAGCTATTGTTTGCATCTGTAGATGTATCTTTTATTTTCCCTAAATAAAATATTAAAAAAATCTTTTACTTTTAGATGGTCCTGCTCATCACAAACAATAGTAGTCCCTATTCATCTATGTGAGGAAGTGATCCCGTCCCCAGTGTTCTACGCGACGATGGTGCCCATCGTATCATGGCTAGTTCTCAAAAAGCTTGTACTTGAACCAATAGCTCGAGAAAAACGAGAGAGAGAACGGCAGAGATCTATGGAAGCCAATTTCGAAAGGTAAATATGTATTTATAGTACCCGGCAATAAATAATGCACATCGTTGCTTAGAATGAAACAATCGCTTAATATATAATAGCTTCGACTTCGTAGAGCGTGGTCTCTGTCGCTAAAATAATAACAGTCCGGTATATATATAAAGCTGTTAAAGTGATAATAATAGTTGTCAACTTCAATGAAGTTGATTCCTTTTTTTTAATAATTCAATTTGACGCTTGGAAATGAAAAAAAAAACTAAACGAGTGGACTACCTCCACCTTTTTTTAAGGTGGTTATAAAATAAAGAGAAATTGGAACTAATCAGGACCCATTATAATATTCATATGTATTTTATGGGTAAATGGATCTCAATTAATTCTGTTATTTGTAGGCTTAACAGCTTGTTTTTTTTGCATTGTACATAATTTTACGGGAAAAATTTGACTGACCGTGCTAAATTTTTCCTCTTTTTGTCAAAGATGTAATTAAAAATAAAATTTTGGGGACAGTAACAACTCTATATATATATATTTGAACCTGAAACCGTACTCTACCGTATCTATACAAAGACTGACGAACCAGTGAGAAACGTCACATATCAACTGAGTGACCAAGACAGCGCTCTACGAAACCGAAACTGACCGACTGTTTCATTCTAAGCATCGATGTGCATTATTTGTTGCCGGGTACTATATGTATTTATGAACCGTTGGTAAATTGTTTGACGTTCAAAAAAAGAAGCATGTAACTTCTTCTTTTGAATAAAATTATTTGACTTGACTTTGACTTTATGTTTGCCGTTATATTGTACTTAGGCAGTGCCAGATTATACATGCGATGATCATCCTGTTATATTGAATATCATCTTCGATTAAATTTAAATTTGTTCTTAGTTTTTCAGTCTGGTAAAAGAAAGTGTTGTGGGTTCTTCCATAGATTGTCTTTAAATTGGATGTTGATGGATCTTGATGCACTAAAACTAGATTTTCTCTTTTTACCCCTTTAATGCAAAAGTTTTATATGCGAATGATAATATTGATTTATAATTAATATTCTTTTTGCATAGGCTACAAGAAATGCAAAGGCAAGCACGAGCAACTGTCGAACTTATGAAAGAAACCTACAGTAGGATCAAAAACGATGAGGAGAAGAAGAAAGGCATAGTTGTTATAAAAGCCTTATATGGGAAATTACCTTCTGGTGAGTTTTTTATACATTAAATTATTCCATTGTTATCACGCTTCCTGCCAGACCGTTTGCGCCCTACGTTTTACAATTATTATACTTTTACTACTTTTACTTTAGTATTATTTTGTTTCTGGCGCATGCCTTACAATAATTAAAATTATGCAAAAATCATAACCGTCAAGGCAAGAGGTAGTTTAACATGTTTAACTATATAAGATTTATAATTGTAATTAGGATAACGTAACTAAAATGACTACCAGGTGCAACCAGTCACGAGATCGTCACAGAAATGGGCGACGTCGCGTCACCGGAGTCGCCCAGCGCGTACGCAGAAGTTATAGATGTCACCATCCCCGTACAGTGTCTTATCAAGGACTCTAGATTAGAACTACTTGAAGCTAGCAAGGTATTGTTATTATTATTATATCCTATATGTAATTTTAAAAAAATATCCTATATGTATGTAGTCGTGGCCCAGTGGCACAAGAGTGTGACTGTAAACGACTGGTTGTGGGTTCGATTCCCACTCGAGGAGTGGAAATTATATTTCCATTTTCTTCGCTCTGGTGTCGAGGTAAAGCGCGGCGTTAAGTTCCGCCACTTAACACGCAAGCCTCCGAATTCGGCGGAAAGTGGGGAACGGAGTGTCTTAACACTAGGTTCCCTCTGCCTACCCTGCTGTGTGCGGGATATAGCGTGAAGCTATTTATTTATTTATTTATTTATCCTATATGTAATAATTTTATCCCTTATTTGAGCCAAGTTCAATTATAAGAAAATATAGCCTATAATACTCCTGAATAGTGTAGCTTTCTAATTGTAAAAGAATTTTCTTGATCAATTCAGTCAGTTAGTATCTGTGAAGGTTAACCCTTACAAACAAAGTTACAATCTTTACCTCTTTATTATATTAGTATAGATATGCAGTATAAATATATTCGAAGATATTTTTTTATATTTATTGTGAATGAGTCATTTGAAGCTGTCGACGGCGTTTGTCTGATTGTAAATGCGATAGTTGTGAGTTCGATTCCCACTCCAGTTTCTGATTTATATAACTTTCCTTGTTTCACTTTGGCGAAGCGCGGCGTTAAGTTCCACCACTTAACACGCAAGGTCTCGATTTTGGGCGCTCCGTGGAATAAGGAGTATCATGACTCTAGGTTCTCCTTGACTGCCCTGTTACGCGGGAAAGTAAAGCTTAAGCTCTATTATTTGTGAAAACGCTTTCTGTTATTAGTAAATGGGTTTTAGTGATTTCTTTGTTTCATACTATGGCGACTATTTATTATACATTAATTTTGTTACTGCTGCTTTATAATACAGCTGATAAATTATCACGTGTTTTCATTTTATCCATATAGGCTATATTATGCCATTTGACTTCAACACATATATCATATTTATGCAATATTAGAATAAATAAATAAATTAATTATGGATGTTTCTATTCCAGTCCGAGCTACCAGGGTTTTATGACCCTTGTGTGGGAGAAGACAAACACTTAACAATACAATATATGTTCCACAACAACCTGCACAGCTGCACTGTTCCTGACGACCAAGCTGTCGTTTTGCCACGCAACAGTGAGTACTGTTAATATTTTTTTATTTATTTATCTTATAAGCATTTAGCGAAATACATAAAGTACCTAAAGGTTACACCGAAGTCACAAAGTGTTATTGTAAACGCATCTGGTTGTGGTTTCGATTCCGACTCGAAGAATTGAAATATATATCTTTTTGCTTCATGCTGTATCCTGCACACAGCAGAGTAGGCAGAGGGAACCTAGTATTAAGACATTCCGTCCGCCGAATTCGGAGGCATTGCGTCTTAAGTGGCGGAACTTAACGCCGCGCTTTACCTCGATACCAGAGCGAAGAAAATGGAAATATAAGACATTTCCACTCCTCCAGTCCTCCACGAGTGAGAATCGAACCCACAATCAGACGTTTACAGTCACATGCTTGTGCCACTACGCGACGACTGGCCACTAAATTGAAATATTTAATGTTTTATTTTCTTCGCTCGGGTATCGAGGCAATGCAAGGAATTGAATTCGGCGAAGTGGGGAACGGAGTGTCATAACATTTAGTTCCTTTTGCCTGCCCTGCTGTGAGCGAGATATAGCATGAAGCAAAAAAGGACCTACTGTCAAAATACTTCGATTTGCACTTCATAAATAATAATTTTAAATATTACAAAATGTATTTGGCACGGGCACACTTAGTGTTGTATAAGTTTTAACTGTAAATAATATTATTATGTCATTCATAAATTCCATTGTAAAGACGTAATTTGATGAAATGGTGTTTATAGCAAGCAAAATAAGCAATCGATCAATGTTATCTCAATATCTAATCCAAATACATTACATGTATATCTTTTAAGTTATATTTTTATTAAAATCATCGTGCCGAAGTGGGTCATCGTCTGACTGTACACACGATTAGTTGTAGGTTCGATTTCTTCTTTGGTTGGAGGATTATGTTTTAATTATTTTATTTTCTCCGCTCTTGTATGTACGCCATTAAACTCGATTTCGAGGGGAAAGTCTATGTATGGCTGCAATGCTGTGCAAGAAAACCCGTAAAAGTGTGTTTTTTTTTTAATATTTGCATTTTCTTTTATTTATTATAGTTTGTATTTTCATTTCAGATCATCGAATAAAGAATAGATCCTGAAAACCAAAATCCAGGCGCCACTAAAGGCGCCTGTGACACTTGTTGAAGTGTGAAATCCAGAAAGTTATACCAAACCAGTGTTGCCATATAACATTCCATCTTTCCAAAACGTTTGCGCACAAAATATATGTTTTATTCAAAAATATGTCGAAAATCGTAGCCTTTGTGACCGCCGCTTGTTTGCTTTCTTACTTAAATGCTAATAATCGTCTTATTAAATGCAGAGGTTATCATGTTTTGATGCCTGATATCAGGATTTGTGTCTTTATTAAGGTACGCGCATGTTATCTTAAATAATATCTACGCTTTCCGATATTTCGCGCAGGTAGACTCTATTAGCCAAACAGTGTTATGCAATATTTAATTTCAATAAACAATTAAATATTAACAATTAATTATTGGTATGTGTGTACACGTAAAAGTCACAATTAGCAGTAAATTAATTAATTGTTATTTTTTTACACCGTAATCAACAATGAATTAATTCGCGCACAAGCGAATGGTCAATTGTTCATTGCAATTATTTTTTTCCGTACACTTAAGTCAATGAGAGCTGACGAGCGACTGAGACACACATCGTGCCTATTGGACTTTAGTATTTTTCTCTCGGCCTTCTCGTCCACCGCTTCTTACCATCAATCACTTACTAGAAATCGGTAAAATATATCCGTAAACGACATAGGTCGTAATATATCGAAAGTCACTTAAAATACAGTTCAAAATACTTTGCATTTTAATCTAGACATACTTCAGACCATAAATAACAATTTTTTCTTCTGTTCACGACAGTTTAAAGCTAGGTTTCAACCTTTTAAGTTTGAGTGCGCGTGATATACTTTTAATACAAGAGTACATACGTCATTGCCTTAATGCATTCGATATATTGGATGTATTTTGTTACGCCGAATCGATTCTCGGCTATAATAATATGGTGATTTAATAAACAGAATGTTAGTATGACTTAATGTTTAATTTAATATAATATGAGTTTTTTATTAAATGTTTTGATTTTTAATGTCTTGTTGATAATTGAGAATATAGTGATTCGTGACATCACAATCTTCTTTAATTATGCACATTGATATTAATATTGTAAATCAAACTGATAATATTCTGATCCAAGTACTCGAGCAACCATTTTACTGAATGCTTTCGATGTGATGATTTATTATTTATGCTGACTCCAATTATTAGTTCCTCAAAATCGCGATCTATCGACTCAATTTACTTAAGAATTAAACAGGAAGGTTAACATTAAAATGTAATTCCGAAATTATACATATATTTAAAATTGTTGATAAAATTTGTATTAATATTTTGATAATACGGCATGGATTCGAACCTACACCTATATATAAAGTAATATATATTATATAATAGTCTCGAAATCTTTATAACAAGCCTTAGTATACTTTTGTTTTATTATTATGTGTAGATAATTATAAATAACGCTACAAATAGGTTTAAATTATTCTTGTAACTTGTTACTGCAGTAAAATAATTTAAAGGTATAAAAAATCGACAAATAACGTAGTTATTTATGACAAAGAATTAAAAAAATTAGAATACATTAAAGTCAATATGAATGTGCTAGTTATAATTAAAGCGTATAAGAATTCCGACGCAGTTGGTAGTCACAGCGCTTGGACGGCTTCCAAAAAGCGCGGGTTCGAATGCCGCTGCGTATAAATTTTTATACGTTTTCTGAAAATGTCATTTTCGATGTATATGAATATTTAAAATATAATTTTCATATCATTTTTACATATACATTTACAGCATATTAAACTGTTTAGATTTTTCTTTTTTATTAATAACTGGAAATCTATTTAATAAATAAAAATATTTGATACATATTTCTAATAATCACTTTTTTCCAAACATTGTTTATGAATCATTTATCCGACAGTTCCTGTTTTCTATTTCTTTTGCAATGTAATGCTATAATTTTCTGGATTTTAAAGTCGTCATAAGTCTGAAAGACTTTTTTGTATTGTATTTGTATATTGACTACTGTAGATTATTAATAAAATTATCGTATTAGTTACATCGGATTTGAATGCCTGCCTTGAACTTATCATGTCGAACAAGAAATGTCAAGAAATCAACGTAAACAAAATGGCTTCCCAATCATCAAATAAATGTTAGATCAATGCCAACGTCAAATTGGCTCGGTATTAAACGCAAATTATGTATATGTACACTTCTTATAGCTTTGACTTAATTGTACTTATATAAATTAATAATATTCATTTCACGTCATTACTTATATTTTTAATTGTTATTCTATGCTCTTTTAATACTTTTTGCAATAAACAATGGACATAATATGCATATGCACACATAGATTTTGTTTAAATTATGATAGACTTTATTTAAAGTTTGTATAAAAGAATAAAAAAAGAAGCTTTTGATACATTCGGATAAAAAATTATTTGAATAGTATAAAATCTTACTAAAATGTGGAAATGGCTTGCCTGAAAATATATATATTTTGATTTATTGGTATAACTCAAAAATACACCTTGTAACAACATTATCGCTGAAGTATGCTTTAATACTATAATGTTAATAGCTTCGCGCTTTAACCTTAGCGGGATTAGATGATATGTTAGTCAGAGAGAATAATGACCAAAATTATGTAATATGATATGACCGTTATATTATAAATATTAATTGTATATTAACATGTGCTTAGTATATTATAAATGTTACTATTGATTCTCTTGTATGGCTATGAAATTTTTATGTCCTGTAAACTAAAATATCAATTCAGTAATTGACCTTCGTATGTTTCTCATTTAAAGAAGAGTATACATTTATTTTATTACTTCGATATTGTAATATTTTACCTCAAAGAACCAGGCTGTCATATTGGTTTACTTTTATTGAAATTGAAATGAGGCAGTGGGGCCGGTCGTGGCACAGAGGCACAAAGTGTGACTGCAAAGCGTCTGGTTGTGGGTTCGATTCCCACTCGAGGAGTGGATATATTTAATATTTCCATTTTCTTCGCTCTGGTGTCGAGGCAAAGCTCGGCGTTTCGCAGCCTAAAACGTAATACCTCTGAATTCGGCGGAAAGTGGGGAATTGGTGTCTTAATACTGGCTTCCCTCTGCCTATCCTTCTATGTGCAAAAAATAAGGAATGAGACCGCTTTGGTACCTAAGGAAAAGTAAGTCTTTAAATTCTATCACTTAACATGGAATGTCTCAATTTCCGAAGAATTGAGAGGAGAAGGAGAACTGAGCGTTCACATTAGGTTCTCTCTGACTACCCTGCTAAGAGTGGAAAAGCGTGAAGCTTAAAGTTAATTGAATGAATATAATTCTCTTAATTATTTGAAATTCTACACTGACATGAGGTATACTTGAACAATAATGTATTATTTCTTCTTCCGCTTCTTCCCTGCTCAAAGGATGATATTGTTATTAAAACTTCAATTGATAATTTAGTACATAAATTATAATTTAGATGATAATATCGTGACTGAGCTCAATACATTTGATTCGTATTCTGTGTATTAGATATCAACCAGAGAAGTTATTGTTTTGTGTCGCCCATAATAAATATAATTTCTCTTTCTAAATTTAAAATTTAAGTATTAATATATAAACAATGTGTGATGTCACACAGAAAATGCTGTTGTCCATTGTTGAGTCTTCCAAAAATATAACTTATTAAGCAAATGGGAAGACGACTAAAACTTTAAGAAAGAAAATATCTTGTCTACTTTATATCTACTATAGTCGCCTCTCCACTCGACTTGTGATAGAAATTTTAATAGCATATTCATATAATGCTACATTTGTAATCTATATGAAACTAGTTATATGTAATGTTAGTCACTAAATTAGTTACTGTGTATTTAGAAGTATTCGTCTTGTAAATTTCTTTATATATTAATTAATTTGAATTGTTTTTTGTCGACTGTATTTTTCTTTTCATAATAAATCACATTTTATTGTTTTTTTACGATTAGGTTTTAAATTATATTTAAATAGAAATATAATAAAGCATTTCTAATTTTTTTATAATTTTATGTGCACTAGCTTTGAAAAATAGCATTTGAAGATGGTTTTTTTGTTTTTGTTTTAAATTTAATAATATAATAGAATAACATAAAGGTGGTACTTCTGAACTATTTGATATTAAAGGAGTAATATATTTATTTAGGTTGTAAGTATGTAGCAAAAAAGCAATACTTAATTACAACCATTTACTTAATAACAACTAGCCTTACTAGATTTATTCGCCTTATTCTTTGGCAGCTAAACTATTAGAATTAAACAAGAAAATAATTTATATACAAGAAATTGGAAATGTGCATTTATTCATACAATTAAAGTAATGTCTATGCTGACCATAAAAAGTTTATTCCAAAATTATGTGGTGTTTGGTGATAGCGAATATTGAGTCAGGTCAGTTTATTCTGCGACTTAACACCAATTTTCATATACCTATCAGGTATATGTATAAGAATCGACGTTAGTATTTAATACATATTTGTTAAAATATACCTGAAATGAGACAAAAACGTTTCATACATTAGTGACTGACAGATGCTGTTTAAAAGTAGTTTTCTTTTAAAAATGTTTTGAATTTTCAATAAGTAAATATTTTCTCAACGGAACAAATTTCTCTTTAAAAACTCTTCATTAGTTAAATAATAAAATAAGTACAAATAAATTGGCTTTTATAACAATTTTATACTTATCAAAATTGAATATTCATCTTACTACATATTCATCTTAATATATTTACATGTATGTATCAATTAAGTCATAGCTAAGCACACGTATGAAGAAAAGATATATTCATCAATCAAGAAAAAATATATACTGTAATTTAATATACATACCATTATATATTCTTGTAAATTTTGATGTCTATTCGATAAGTTGTCAATAATCGATTATGCATTCGACTTAGAACTATGCCACATTATATAAAATATCAATACTGTAATGTAATTTAATAAAAAGTAAGCGTCGTATGGTCACGTATTACTGATAAAAAAAATAAAAATAGTACCAACTATTTATGACCTTACTGAATATCTGAATGTGACAAAGAGCTAAAATATGTGAGTGTACGTACATATATTATGTTATTATATATTACCCATTTCTTCGTTATTTAAATAAATATTATCTATATTCCTATAAAATGTAGATTTGTCTGTGTTATAATATTGGATGTAATATAGAGAGAATGCATTTATATGAACGCCAAATGATTAATATTTCTATATCGATTTTTATACCTATTGAGGCCATCTTGGCGTCTGACTGTAATCGTCGTTGGTTATGGGTTCGATTCCTACTGTGTGGAGTGGTATAACTTATGTAGTTTAATTTTCGCTACTCTGGTGCACAAAGCAAAAGATAACATTGAAGTCTGCCATTCATCACGTAATATTCGGCCGGAAATGGGGAAACGAAGCGTTTTTCTTCTGTTTTGTTTTACTACCACATAGCAAGAAAGATTCTATCGATATGGACATAAATGAATGAATGAATGTAATTTTAGTTGTTCAGTTATTATTAGATGGTCGTTAAATGGTGTATTTAGATTAGCTTTTGTTTTATTGTGCGTTTTTGATTATCTATAATAAAAAAAAACTGTTATTTACTTTGTTTTGTATTACTCTGCATAAATCATTTGCTCCTCTATCTATTATCCAATTTCGAATAAACCCTTTTCTATTGGGAACCTACTTAAATAACATCACAAAAGTTGAAATCATAAAATTAATAATAATTTACGTAAAATAAAAAAAAAAACATTTAATTTAGACAAGAACATTATTTAAAACTTTAAAAAAATATACAGAGTATGAGTAAGACCTATTTATACGGTTTTGTATTGACCTAACAAAATGCTTCTTAAGATTGAAACATTTCGCAAATGAAAAAAAATAATTTAACACATATTTATTTGCTCTGAATGGAGATAGGCACAAAGAAAATATATTACAGATAAACAGTTATTTTAAAAAAAACTATGACTTATTATGTATAAAGCGGTTAGAAAAATAATATTTAGCTAGTAATTGGCTGCTGGCGTTTCAACATAGATATTATTTTAAAGGAAATGAAGGATCGTATTAAAAATTAAAAAAATGTATGAAAACATGGTTCAAGTTCCTAGATTTCATGTAAAACAGTTTATTATAGGACGAATCATGTTAAGGGAAATCGTATTAGACGGATTTTTCGTAGCAGCAAGATGAGAGAATGTTACATAGATAGGGTATTAATTGTAAGTCTATTAAATCAATACGATAATAGGTTTAATGGTAGCGGTAAAAACGTAGTATTAGTACCTATATAATTGCATATTACATAACACATAGGTATAACATCAGTTGTTTAATTTTACACATGTAAATATAATTACAATAACTGTAATAATATCTATTTAGTAGTAGCACTATTTAAAAATATTTTTTTTATAGATTAATATACCTAAACTATTCATTATCGTTATTAGCTTTAAGACATTCATATTAATTATGCTTTCACGGCTAATCTAGGTGCCTGATTTGTATGAAAGTAGAAATTAAAGTAGTGAATATCCTGCATCCTGAAAATAACTTCTTATGGATTAAAATAGAGTATGTCGATCATTGTTTTCTGGAAAATAGTAGTCACAATGTCAAGCCTATATTATCTATACCTATATTTTCAACAACCACCATTAAGAGGAATAGAAGGAAAGAAAATTTGTATAAAATACATAAGTCGCTTAACTAAAGCGAGACTGCGGGCCGTCGCAAATACGAAGCCACAGGGAACTCCCGTAACGCCGGACGGGTCCTAAAGTCGGACAGTAGTTGTATTAAGCTGAAGAATCGCTCTGATCTGTCACTTGTATCACGGTGAGAAAGTTAAATGTATATAAGATGTGAGGCGCGTAGTATGCCAGCCTGCGATGACTTGTTTACTGTAGATTGCATTAGACAATATTTAGTGGTCTGTGGCTGGTACAATAAGTGTGATATCCAGGTAATAACGATTAATTATTATTGTTCTGTTACGAGACTATTATAATACATTCTTTTTATTGTGACTAAACACGCCTAACGTGAGTGAGAACTCCTTTTGGACGCATTTAAGGTCGGACCTAAGATCGGACAATGTCCCCTAATACCGGAACAATGTTATCTAGACTTTTTATTTACTGTAGTAATATTATTTGTAAATATTATTTGTTAGATTCAACGCGAGTAAGCCCATATCAAGATGTAGATATAACCCTATAAATAAAAAAAATAAAAATAACGTCAAATATTCATTAAGCTAGGTTTGGTGTTACGGCACGTTTAAATTATGGCTTTCTGATCAAATAGTGAAGTATATTACAGTACATACAGTACATGAAACGCTTTTACTAGTTGTTGATTTTATTTATTTACAATTCTAATTTCAATACATACGATTGTCATTCCTAAATTTAAATAAAGAAGTAAAATTCTGTGTCATAAATAAGGGGACCGTTTCGAAGACGTCGTCTTTACTATACGAGTCTTTACCCTTGATTTTATTATATTTATTGTAATTTTTGAGACTGATGATATATATCTACGATGATTAAACATATAATTGAGAGTTGTTTAAACTTAAAAAAACAATTGACACCTGCTAAAGATTTGTTTTATTATAATTATTTCTCAAGGTCGCTAGTAATATTATGTGCATAAATAGATTATAGTTATCGTACGATAGGTATTTATGCAGTAAAATAAAAAAAATGAGAGTTAAGTTTTTAAATAAAAAATCAACCTAATTAGAAACGACCCACAACACTATTATATGTACAGGTCCTTGAGAAAAAAGAGGCAGAAAAAGACACAGTGCGATATTTAAAAAATCGACGGCTTCAATTAGCGGCAAACTACAAAATAGAGACAAGTGAGCGTCTGTGGATGACGCCCAGTCCATGAATAACAAATATACTTACTTTTTTTACAATTTTTATAATATTATAAAAACATAAATTTAGCAAATGAAAATATGAACAAATAAATTATGAAGTACATTCATGTAAGTATTTAGTTTTTAGTTCAAATGTAGAAATTGTCAAATATAAGCTTCCTTACTTAATTATTTTCTTTATACTCGTACCTTCAATAAATCCACATCCGGAACCTTCTTTATTAAATTGTTATAATTTCTAATATCAATTGAAATCTATCGATGACTCTTGAGCTTGCCTTGACTCTAATCCTAAAAACATCACCATTGTAACTATCATGTCAACAGTAGAACCTTTAATACAGGGTACTCACATTTTAAAATTTATTATGTACAAATTAAAAATAGAAAACTTCGCTATGGATTAGCAGCCTTTGAGTCATGGCTATATAACAATCCGGTTAATTTAAACAATTGTGTTTGCGTGTCGGACAGGGATAAACCGGTTTACTGACTGGTCACATCTGAATATAACTAGAAGTTGGTCAGATATTCCTTCCTTCAATAATTGCTACAGGAAGGTTAGCAAAAGGAAACTTTTAACATGTGTTAGTAATTTGCTCAGTACCTACAGTTGTTCTTTATGATATGAATACTCATGATATATATGTTTATATATGTTTCTTTATGATATGAATACTAATGATCATTGATTGATCATTGATCCAACAAGTCCATTTACATTGACTTTATGACATACTACTTTCATTTGCAAATTAGTTTTGACCCATAGTTATAATGGCTTGTAGGTTATTATTTTATAGTGGTGATTTTTCTTATCTTTAAGACTTTACTCATGTGATTCTATAAGTGGAGGGAGACGGCCGGTGCTGTACGACGACTGCCATAACAACAATTATCTTCAATATTTTCTTCTGTATTCGCCAAATGTGTGTTGTCTCATTCTAAAAATATTATATTTTTAATGTTTTGTATTTAATATTCTTATTCATTTTATAAAAAATATAAAATATATAAGGTTACTGAACGTTAAGAGTCCACCAGCTTTGCAAAAAAATCCAAATCTCGGAACAGGGCAAAGGATTTTTTCTTTTATTTTTTTAATATCGTGAGGTCTATGCAGCTTAATTTTGTAGATTTTAATCTTAATAAATACGTAGCTATATACCTATACTTGTAATAGCTTTATCATGTATATATAGTAGAAGGGGAGATTCGGGTAGCCCGGACACTTGAAATGAAATGCCCAATAAATGTCAGACATAAAAGGTTTTATGCGTATTATTTCATATTTAAAACAAGATTAGAATCTTCTCTACTCATTTAAATGTAATACTTGTAATTATATCACATTCTCTATAAAATATACTACAAATAAGTTAGCTTAGCTTTTTATCATCTCAAAAAGTGGCGGATAGTCCATGGACACAGTATTAAGTGATGGCACAACTGGTTTTTGGCTTTGTACACATCAGTTATAATAACCATCCGATACGTCTATACGAAAACAATCTCCATATGCTCAGTTTTCGCTTTCTTGACACTAATTCAGGGCTCATCAAATGTTTCCCCGCATATGGTGAAAATGTCAAAATCTCGCTCTTCTTTGCAACTTTTACGCTAGCGTCAAAAATAATATTTGATTTCAAAAGAAATGGTGATAGCTGTTTTTAAAAAACATGTTTTAATTTCATTCTATTTTCTTCTTTTCCTAGTTCTCCCCATGAATTTTAACATATCTTATGTCTTTTTGCAAAGATACTAATAACGTAGTAAAAAGTTTTAATAAAGTACGGTTTACAAAAAAGTATAATAACAATTTGCAGTTTCAGTGATAGGAGTATGTCTAAATAATATTATGATTCATTAATAATACGTTGGACCATGTCTGGGAGTCATTATCATCATCATCATGGTGCCCGGGGGTACCCGACACTATAGTGTCCGGGGCTACCCGACGGATATCGATTAACAATTTAAGCGTAACTCTGAAAATATACAATAATTGTGATATCTAAATATATTATTTTTTTTAAAACTCCAAATAAAACACAAGTGGGAACTCTTAACTATTGTACTCAATAATCTTCTATACAATTTGAAAGGACCGACGAAATTTTTTGATGGGAACAAAACACTCTGTCACTACTAATTTACCCCGCGTCCACGTTGTCATTCATATGCATTTACTTTTACCCTTAGGGAGGTATCTTTATCATATCGCTTTGCCTAAGTATTGTATTTAGTTATAGAATTATCCGGGGCTATTCGCCGTCCGGGGCTACCCGAATATCCCCTACAGATTATTTGATGGTTATAACTGTAGTAATAAAAAATAATTTTATAATCTATAACAATAAAAAAGAACTATGACAATAAAAAAAAACTTTATAGCATTATCTACAGGATAATGGGTTGTATTTTCCACAAATAATATAAGAATAAACTAATTTAATTTTATCGTGATAGAAATACGTTTTACGAGATAGTAGAGCCCTTTTTGCGTTCTTTTATGATAGAACAATGGCCAATAAGGCTTGTTACGGTACGCCAAAACATTTATATATGGGACATCATGTCGTTGGTAATCGTTGCGAAATTACAGGCAGGAAGAAGTTTTTTTTGGTACTATGTTATAATGGAAGATAAAAATCACATATAGCAATCATATGTTGAGTGTAGTTACATGTAGGAACGTTTGCTTTTTATCGGAATAAGTGATTATTACCATTGATATTAAATTTGTATGTTCAAATTATAAAGAAAAGATTTCTGAATATCCTGCATCCTAAAATAACTTCTTATGGCTTAAAATAGAGTATGTCGATCATTGTTTTCTGGACAATAGTTAGTCCACACAATGTCAAGCCTATATTATCATACCTATATTTCACAACCAACCATTAAGAGGATAGAAGGCAAGAAAATTTGTTAAAATACATAAGTCCGCTTAACTAAAGCGAGACTGCGGGCCGTCGCAAATACGAAGCACAGGGACTCCCGTAAAGCCGGACGGTCCTAAAGTCGACAGTAGTTGTATTAAGCTGAACGAATCGCTCCCCCCCCTGATTTCACTTGTATCACGTGACGAAAGTTAAATGTATATAAGGATGTGAGGCGCGTAGTATCCATCCTGCATTGACTGTTACTGTAATTGGCATTAGAAATATTTAGTGGTCTGTTACTGGTACAATACTGTGATATTCCAGTTAATAATACGATTAATTATATTGTTCTGGTTACGAGACTTTATAATACATGCTTTTTATTGTGAGTAACACGCCAACGTGAGTTGAGAACCCTTTTGGAACGGATCTAAGGTCCGGACCTAAGATCGGACAATGTCCCCCCAATACCGGAACAATGTTATCTAGACTTTTTATTTACTGTAGTAATATTATTTGTAAATATTATTTGTTAGATTCAACGCGAGTAAGCCCATATCAAGATGTAGATATAACCCTATAAATAAAAAAAATAAAAATAACGTCAAATATTCATTAAGCTAGGTTTGGTGTTACGGCACGTTTAAATTATGGCTTTCTGATCAAATAGTGAAGTATATTACAGTACATACAGTACATGAAACGCTTTTACTAGTTGTTGATTTTATTTATTTACAATTCTAATTTCAATACATACGATTGTCATTCCTAAATTTAAATAAAGAAGTAAAATTCTGTGTCATAAATAAGGGGACCGTTTCGAAGACGTCGTCTTTACTATACGAGTCTTTACCCTTGATTTTATTATATTTATTGTAATTTTTTTGAGACTGATGATATATCTACGATGATTAAGCATATAATTGAGAGTTGTTTAAACTTAAAAAACAATTGACACCTGCTAAAGATTTGTTTTATTATAATTATTTCTCAAGGTCGCTAGTAATATTATGTGCATAAATAGATTATAGTTATCGTACGATAGGTATTATGCAGTAAAATAAAAAAAATGAGAGTTAAGTTTTTAAATAAAAAATCAACCTAATTAGAAACGACCCACAACACTATTATATGTACAGGTCCTTGAGAAAAAAGAGGCAGAAAAAGACACAGTGCGATATTTAAAAAATCGACGGCTTCAATTAGCGGCAAACTACAAAATAGAGACAAGTGAGCGTCTGTGGATGACGCCCAGTCCATGAATAACAAATATACTTACTTTTTTTACAATTTTTATAATATTATAAAAACATAAATTTAGCAAATGAAAATATGAACAAATAAATTATGAAGTACATTCATGTAAGTATTTAGTTTTTAGTTCAAATGTAGAAATTGTCAAATATAAGCTTCCTTACTTAATTATTTTCTTTATACTCGTACCTTCAATTAATCCACATCGGAACCTTCTTTATTAAATTGTTATAATTTCTTATTTCAATTGAAATCTATCGATGCACCTACGAATCTTGAGCTTGCCTTGACTCTAATCCTAAAAACATCACCATTGTAACTATCATGTCAACAGTAGAACCTTTAATACAGGGTACTCACATTTTAAAATTTATTATGTACAAATTAAAAATAGAAAACTTCGCTATGGATTAGCAGCCTTTGAGTCATGGCTATATAACAATCCGGTTAATTTAAACAATTGTGTTTGCGTGTCGGACAGGGATTAACCGGTTACTGACTGGTCACATCTGAATATAACTAGAAGTTGATGAGATATTCCTTCCTTCAATAATTGCTACAGGAAGGTTAGCAAAAGGAAACTTTTAACATGTGTTAGTATATTTGCTCAGTACCTACAGTTGTTTCTTTATGACATGAATACTCATGATATATATGTTTATATATGTTTCTTTATGATATGAATACTAATGATTGATCATTGATCATTGATCCAACAAGTCCATTTACATTGACTTTATGACATACTACTTTCATTTGCAAATTAGTTTTGACCCATAGTTATAATGGCTTGTAGGTTATTATTTTATAGTGGAGATTTTCTTATCTTTAAGACTTTACTCATGTGATTCTATAAGTGGAGGGAGACGGCGGTGCTGTACGACGACTGCCATAACAACAATTATCTTCAATATTTTCTTCTGTATTCGCCAAATGTGTGTTGTCTCATTCTAAAAATATTATATTTTTAATGTTTTTTATTTAATATTCTTATTCATTTTATAAAAAATATAAAATATATAAGGTTACTGAACGTTAAGAGTCCACCAGCTTTGCAAAAAAAAATCCAAATCTCGGAACAGGCAAAGGATTTTTTCTTTTATTTTTTAATATCGTGATGTCTATCAGATTAATTTTGTAGATTTTAATCTTAATAAATACGTAGCTATATACCTACTTGTAATAGCTTTATAATGTATATATAGTAGAAGGGGAGATTCGGGTAGCCCCGGACACTTGAAATGAAATGCAAATAAATGTCAGAAATAAAAGGTTTTATGCGTATTATTTCATATTTAAAACAAGATTAGAATCTTCTCTACTCATTTAAATGTAATACTTGTAATTATATCACATTTTTCTATAAAATATACTACAAATAAGTTAGCCTAGCTTTTTATCATCTCAAAAAGTGGCGGATAGTCCCGGACACAGTAGTAAGTGATGGCACAACTGGTTTTTGGCTTTGTACACATCAGTTATAATAACCATCCGATACGTCTATACGAAAACAATCTCCATATGCTCAGTTTTCGCTTTCTTGACACTAAATTCAGGGCTCATCAAATGTTTCCCCGCATATGGTGAAAATGTCAAAATCTCGCTTCTTTGCAACTTTTACGCTAGCGTCAAAAAAAATATTTGATATCAAAAAGAAATGGTGATAGCTGTTTTTAAAAAACATGTTTTAATTTCATTCTATTTTCTTCTTTTCCTAGTTCTCCCCATGAATTTTAACATATCTTATGTCTTTTTGCAAAGATACTAATAACGTATTAAAAAGTTTTAATAAAGTACGGTTTACAAAAAAGTATAATAACAATTTGCAGTTTCAGTGATAGGAGTATGTCTAAATAATATTATGATTCATTAATAATACGTTGGACCATGTCTGGGAGTCATTATCATCATCATCATGGTGCCCGGGGGTACCCGACACTATAGTGTCCGGGGCTACCCGACAGATATCGATTAACAATTTTAAGCGTAACTCTGAAAATATACAATAATTGTGATATCTAAATATATTATTTTTTTTAAAACTCCAAATAAAACACAAGTGGGAACTCTTAACTATTGTACTCAATAATCTTCTATAAAATTTGAAAGGACCGACGAAATTTTTTTGATGGGAACAAAACACTCTGTCACTACTAATTTACCCCGCGTCCACGTTGTCATTCATATGCATTTACTTTTACCCTTAGGGAGGTATCTTTATCATATCGCTTTGCCTAAGTATTGTATTTAGTTATAGAATTATCCGGGGCTATTCGCCGTCCGGGGCTACCCGAATATCCCCTACAGATTATTTGATGGTTATAACTGTAGTAATAAAAAATAATTTTATAATCTATTAACAATAAAAAAGAACTATGACAATAAAAAAAAACTTTATAGCATTATCTACAGGATAATGGGTTGTATTTTCCACAAATAATATAAGAATAAACTAATTTAATTTTATCGTGATAGAAATACGTTTTACGAGATAGTAGAGCCCTTTTTGCGTTCTTTTATGATAGAACAATGGCCAATAAGGCTTGTTACGGTACGCCAAAACATTTATATATGGGACATCATGTCGTTGGTAATCGTTGCGAAATTACAGGCAGGAAGAAGTTTTTTTTGGTACTATGTTATAATGGAAGATAAAAATCACATATAGCAATCATATGTTGAGTGTAGTTACATGTAGGAACGTTTGCTTTTTATCGGAATAAGTGATTATTACCATTGATATTAAATTTGTATGTTCAAATTATAAAGAAAAGATTTCGTTATAGATGAAAGTCATTGAAGAAAACAATTTAAAGAAAACCGAGATAGGTACGGAGCATAGAAGTATGTACCTACACATGATTATGAAAATATAAGCAAAAAATATTTAAGAAGACACTTCTTAGTGTTCCTTAACCTTAATACAATTTGTAAAAAAAATCGCATTATTGTCTTCCCTGTCAAAGCTACGTTCTATATCTATCATGCCAAATTTAAAAATATCCTTGAGTGCTTGTGAATGCTTATTCCTCATGAAACTGTAAGTTCTATCATTATTACCTACACCTACCTTTTCTAGAGTGAAGAAAAATGTCCGGTTTAAATAACAAAATATCTCCTCATAAATGTCTTCTAGAAATTTGTACTGTTACTCATACGTGTCTTTCATGAAAAGCCTATCAAGCCCAAATTCAGAATTTGATTAAGGTTTTTGATTTTTTTGCTGACCAGAACAAAAATTGTATGGTATGCTCTTGCTACCGAAATACGAATTCCTTCATATGTATAATTTGTACTACCTTATCATGGCGACACGAATATTGACTTCTATCTAGAAACATCTTACTACCTTAAGATATGGGAAACACAAAAACATGTCAAAATGCAAAAGTGGATCGTCATAATTTCTCTAATCCAATTTTTTTAAGTCAGATCGTTTCGATTATGCTGATATTCAATAAGTCGGTCCTTATTGATATTACAAGTCGTACTTCGGTATCATCGGCCATTGTACGAGCCAACCTGAAGTTTTTCCGATTCGAAACATAAATTCCGAAACTGTACTTAGAATATTATAGGTATACAAAGTGGATTGTTCGTTACGGTGATACAATAAAGTTGACAAGCGACCAAGGTCGTCAGTTTGAAAGTTCCTTATTTCATCAGCCAGCATAGTTATTAGGTGTCAATAGAAAATGTAAAATTTCTTATCATCTATAAGCCGATGCTGCAATCGAGTAAGAATCGAAGTTACGGGTCTTCTTAATAGTAAGTCAAGTTTTTGAAAGTTACAACCAGTGCTATTAGGACCTCACGTAGCACGGAGATAGTGGTGTCAATCTAATTTCCGGTTGCACACTTCGCCTCCCAGGAGATTTCTACGATGACGCAAAGATAGTTCTGAGTCTCATATGTTAGTTCAACGAATACAGAAAACAATATGAGGTCTTAAGTCCGTCCCAAAACCTCACACTAATCCGTGGTCATATTTTATATATTCAGATTTAGGGAAAGGCGAATTCGTATACGTCCACTATGATACGGTTCATAATTATTTAAACCGCCCTTATTGGGGGCCATTACACATATTACACAAAACATTGAAAGTTGAAACTATGTAGACAAGCTATTTTATATGTGTATATGTTATATGATGCAATGCAAGATACAATTTTTTACAGCTATGTGCCACTAAAACCAACAGCAGTGATGATTCCATTGTCCAGTTGTTACTGTCGCACAACACATAGCATCCGCCAGTTATATTTACGTAAAACCATGCTAAGTTTTTGAAAAATGGGTAAATCGTAGGATAAATAATAAGAAATATTAAAATTGCACATAACAATGCGAATAGTACCTACCCAGCGAATAGAATTGAAAGTAACTCCATCATATCGACGACCGAAAACGTATTTGCTGTAAGTAGAAAATATCAAAATTTAGTTTTATATACCATTTGAAGCAGAAAAAAAAACTGCGTCGCATGATCTAGGTAATTTTTTCCTGGGATTAAACAAATTACTTACGCATTCTCAATTTAAAAAAAAAAATCATCCAATTTGTTGTAACTACTCAAAAATCCGGTGTTTTGCTATTTTTTTAACTTACAGCAATTGTGACGACGTTAAGAATCCATTGTGACTTACGCAGTCTGCCCTTATTACCTACTATTACTTACGACAACTTCATTTCTAAAACTTACATAAGTCTTTAAGATAATCCTTATTTAGTGTTTATCGTTTACAGTACTTTAATTCCTTTCAAAAGAATCAGAATCCTCTCTCGACATACAAATTCAGTTCTTACTTACGACATTTTTACATTCTATAAATTGAAAATAAAATGTGGCCAGTCGTGGCCCAGTGGCACAACCGTGTGACTGTAAACGACTGGTTGTGGGTTCGTTTCCCACTCGAGGAGTGGAAATTATATTTCCATTTTCTTCGCTCTGGTGTCGAGGTAAAGCGCGGCGTTAAGTTCCGCCACTTAATACGCAAGCCTCCGAATTCGGCGGAGAGTGGGGAACGGAGTGTCTTAACACTAGGTTCCCTCTGCCTACCCTGCTGTGTGCGGGATACAGCGTGAAGCTAAAAAAAAAGAAAAAAAAAGAAAACGAATTGCTGTAAGTAATGAAAAATCTACTTGCACTTATTTTAGAAACATGTAGATATTTTCAATATATTTGTAACTAGCGGCCCGCTCGCGGCTTCGCCACGTGATCTATGTAGCTGTTTCAGTATATTGCAACCCTCGGTGATGGATTTTTGAAAAATAAGGTAGCCTATGTTTAACCTTGGATTATCAACTACATCTATGCCAAAATTCGTACAATCGGTCAAGCAGTCATCCCCTATTTCAACCCTTTATTTTTGAAAAACTGAGTAGCCTATGTTAGATCCAGTCATTTTTACTATTTTCATTCTAGATTTCATCCAAATCGGACCAGTAGATTAGCCGTGAAAGCATGACAGACAAACACACAGACATTCGCATTTATAATATAGGTATGGATGTTAAAGTTAGTTCACGTACCAAAAATGATGTCTTTATTTTTTGTATTAACAGAGCTATGATTTTCTTTTCAAATTTAAAAAAGTTTTTCGGCTTTATTTCAAACTATCCTTTTCAAATGCAAAATAAGAGTAAAAAAAAGGACCAGGAAAGAAGCTTCACACGCCGTGAGGAAGTCTTCATACCAGATTGACAAAGTTGTTCTGCGACTTGCAATAGTTCAATATGCTTATACTTTAATTTGTATAAGCTTATTGGACCGTTGCAGGTGCATGTGCAAATGTTTCCCGGGAAAGCTCATTCCTCCTTATCTTATTTCTGGTACAACGTTACTTTACTATTGTGCTAATTATAATTAGTAACCATACATTTTTTTGTAAGTAATTCGGTATAAGGATATTATACTAATTAATTTATATATATTGTATTTTGGATATTTTTTGTAAAATGATAGAGGAGGAGAGTAGAGTAGGAGGATTTTATAGGAGTAGTTTAAGCACCCATTGGGGTTCACGGAAGATTGGGGCTACCGTGGCCTTGGCTAGTGGCGGTTGAGGATTAACACCTTAGGTCTTAGTGGGTATACTGACGGCCTATATCTGTCAGTCCGGAGTCCCACATAACCACGTCCGAGTCCCCAGTCGAACTGATATCGGATCTTCTTACGACAAAATTTTTGTGTGTGTGTGAGTAAGCGTGTAACGAAAGCGTCACGGGGACGCGTCGCCTGTTAAAAATCAATAATTACATACACGTGACAGAGTTCTATTAATTATTCTGTACGCCCATAAGATATCTAAAGTTTGACAGGTGTAATATTAAGAGTACGATGTGGTCTTCGGAACCTATTTATATACTATGAAATTTAAAACATGCTACTTCAGAAAATGACCGACGACTTATATACCAGATTCCAGACCCAATCTTTCTACTTCGTTGAACTAGAATCTAAAGCTATGTCATCAGTTTCACGCAGCTGCATTTAAACAATTACACGCATTATTTATTTGGCAGAGAGTTTTGCTTAAAGCAATGTATATATTGCTTAGATAGCGTATATGTTACGCTTCAACGAGTTAACTACTTTTTATAAAAGCGTGGACGTAAAGCCTATCTAGTTATTATTCAATACAATCGAGCTGCGAGAGCGATCTACAAATATGCGGAAATCGTGCAGCTTCAAGTACCATTTGCGTGTTATGCGCACTTTACTTTTTAGATACTTACCTGTGTTCAACAAATTAGTATGAACTTGTTATATTCTATAGCGTTTCATCATTTAATGTAATAAAATTTAATATTATTAATGGCTAGGCTAATCGTGGCGCAGGGGCACAAAATGTGACTGTAAACGCGACTGGTTGTGGGTTAGATTCCCACTCGAGGAATTAAAATATTTAAGATTTAATTTTCTTCATTCTGGTCTCAAGCATATAAAAATTACAATTAGCAGACAATTAATAAGTTGTTAATTTTTACACTACAACTAACTAAGAATTTATTGTTAATTGTGATTTTCGCACAAACAAATGATCTATTGGTAATATTTAATTGTTTATTGCTACTAAAAACTTTGACCCATATTAAATGAAAAAGGGAATAAATAAATATTCACATAAAATAAGATAAAATAAGACAAATATATTATATTATAATATATATAACATATTCATCAGTTAGTAAACAGGTCTATAATTTATACAGTAAGATCTGATCAAGGAAGCAAACTTCGAGGTCGTTCGAAAAAGAAAATTGTACCGTGATTCCCAAAAGACGTAGTGCAGTAAATACAATCGAAAATTAAAGTTTGCTTTATCCTTAAAAGATATTCATGAAAATGACTGATATCACGTTTTGATTGGTTGTTTACCGTACATGAAGTTAAAACTTCAAAAATAATACGATAATATTGTCACAAACTTCCAAATGAAAGTCCGGTCAGTTTTAAGTTAAACCCATGAGATTTTTTTTCTGGGTAATTGAATAGAATTCTGTAATTTCCACCTCTAAGATGGTGAAATGAGGGTTGAAAGTTTATATGGAAGTCCGCCATTTTCAATGTTAGAAATGTGAAACTCTGTTGACAAGCTATTTATTAAAAGTTAGACCACACGTGTTTCAGCGATTTTGTAAATTCTACCCCTAAGTTAATTAAATAAATTGAATGGGTTGAGTATTTATTTGAAAATATGTCGATTTCAACGTTAGATGTTTAAAAACTTTGTTCATTAGATCCTAGTTATAAATAAGTAAATACTAATCTCAGTAGTTTTATCCCAAGGTAGCCAAATAATATTGGTAAAAGAGTGTATAGAAGTCCGTCATATTTGATGTTAGAAAGGAAGAATGAAAGAAACTTTGTTTACTGGCTACTGATTAGGAATTAGTAAACACTTAACTATGTGGTTTGAGAAATTCTACCCGCATAGTAGTCAAAGATGACACTTTATTTTCTATAAGTCAAGAAACAAGTAAGTTCGAATGTCAGCATTTGTAAACATTTTACGCGTAAAAATCGAAATAGGAGATAGGGATGTGAAAATCTTTACAGTGAGAAAGTTCGAAGCTATGATGTACGCTAAGCTACCAACGAAATTGAACACCTTCTGCAACTTAGTTATCACACGGAAAAAGGCCGCGGAGTGAGCGAGAAATTCAAAATTAATTAACCGCTTTTTGACATGCTTTGCCGTCAGAAAAAAAGGGAGGAAGAGACAGTACTGCGTACATCTCCTTCTCCCGCTATATTCGAGGAGCTACTGCGGGAAGGTCGAGGTGAGGAGAGGTGAGGTTGGGTTTGTCTCTGGAAGTAACTTCGAAGTATTCTAAGAGATCCACTATAGACGTCGGCGTCTCATGTAGGTATAGGGTTTTCAGTGGGTTTTAGTGAGTAGTACCGGGTTCACTGATGAGTTACTCAGTATCCTTCAACTGTATGGCATGCCTTTCGCACGGGCGGTCTGCGTGAATTGTATTGCCCAGCAACACAGGAAAAGTGTTGAATAAAAAACCTTCATCTTTGGAGTGAGGATGTTGACAATTTTGGCTACTTTTTAAATATAAGTAAAGAGGCTGTCTACTAACTAAATTCAGGAGTTCAATTTCAATAACTTAGGTTGTAACCACCAAACTCATGTGTATATTTATGAATTTATAGACCGCGCGAGCGAAGCTGCGGGTAATCACAGCTAGTAATTAATATTTTTTATTTCTTCAGTCTCAAAAACAAAACATTAGATTGTGTCACGTCAACGTCATGAAAATGGAGACAGTTTCTTTGCCTTCATGTGGAATATATATGTATGAAGGTAAGAAAATAAACGATATTATCCAAGTAAAACCATACAATGAATAAATTCGGTATGGTTTTCATTAAGTTTTCAGATAAACTTTTAAGACTTTTAAGTTTTAGCGAAACACATCCTCATTAAAATGCCACGATTAAAGCTTTTGACGACATATCAATTATTATATATATATCATTAAAGAGTTATTTTTGTAGAATATAATCAATGAAAAAAATTAAAAAAAATTAAATAGCTTCACGCTATATCCCGCACACAGCAGGGTAGGCAGTGGGAACCTAGTGTTAAGACACTCCGTTCCCCACTTTCCGCCGAATTCGGAGGCTTGCGTGTTAAGTGGCGGAACTTAACGCCGCGCTTTACCTCGACACCAGAGCGAAGAAAATGGAAATATAATTTCCACTCCTCGAGTGGGATTCAATGAAATTTTAAAATATAAAATGTTATTTTATTTCTTAAATAAAATATGAACTTAAATTACAATATAATATGTATTCAATTATTAAAACAAGTATATCTAGTACTTACGTATCTATTCATTCATAAGATAAGATTTTTTAGCTTCACAATGTATTGCTTCACCCGCACACAACAGGGTAGGCAGAGGGAACCTTATATCAATAAACCTTGTATCAAGACACTCTTTTCCCCACTCACCGCCGAATTTGGAGACATTATGTATTAAAAGGCGAAACTTGCCTTGCCTTTTGTTAACTTGCCTTGCCTTTGCCTCGACACCAGAGCGAAGAAAATGGAACAATAAAATATTTCCACTCCTGGAGTGGGAATCGAACCCACAACCAGTCGTATTTACAGGCACACCTATGTGCCATTGCGCCACAACTGGCCCTATTCATACTAAAGATATGTACTCAATTCTAAACATAAAAACACTTTAACACTTATGTTTTAGTAAATTGGATTTAAAAATACCTATTCAATATAAAAATCTGCTTTTTAAATCAAGAAATGATAAATAATTCAGATCTTAAACTATTCATACATAGTATTTATAGAGTATTTTAGCTTTTTATTGTTTATGATATTGAGAACAACTGTAAAATATTTTTTCGCTGCAAGCTTTCCCGCATAGCTGGGGGGCACAAAGAACCTAATGACACATAATGGACACTACGTCCTCCACTTTTCACCTGATATGGGCACATTACGTGTTAACCGGCGGAACTTATTGCCACGCTTTCTCTTAGTTGGGTCTCTAGATTTGGATTGGATCTAAGAAATAAAAATATTTTAAATATAATTAGCACGTGTGGGTATCGAACCCACACCAATTTCTTTAACAGCTAGACGCTATCACACTATGTTAAGACGGCCTCGTAACTGAGTTTTGATACAAAATATTTAAACAATCTAAAATTAATAATATCTGCACTTTAAAATGGCAAAATGTGTTGTCTGCAAAGGTCACCAAGGATCTCCACGGCATATGAAAAACTGTGAGTTCTCAAGCCTGTCTATAGTAAGCAAAATGCATGTATGTATATAGCATTTCTATTTACGTACAACATAAGGATAAGTACCAAAATATATTCAAGTCAAAGTATATTCCTATCAACCAGATTAAAATACATACTTAGTACATAAATCGGAAAATTCTGATATTGTCATTTTATGCAAATCTATCTATGTATATCGCAGTAAATGGGTTATTTTAACATTGTTTTGAAAATGAAAATGTAAAATGTTATTAAGTTTTAAATAGCTTATTTAACGCTAAGTAACGCGCGTATTTAGTCACAACTATACATTCATGTTTCTTGGTTTATAACTGCATTGCTGATAATATTTTATTGCCTTGTAAATGGGCTGTAAACGTCTTACAAAACAATGTTAGGAACGATCATATTATGTTTTTACATGTGCCTAGACTTATAGAAAGGAAATTTGAAGTGAATGCTTTATTGTCGTATACACTTATACTTAAAGGATTATAAATCTATTCCGAGCCAATCGAATACTAATTTAAAATGTATACTTGTAACTTTACTTTAATAATATTTAAATTATATTTCGAAAATTGACACAACTTATTTTAAATGCAAACCCCTAAAGGATTGAAATAGGTGACGAAAGTTTGTATGAAACATCTAAATCGCTTAATTGATTGTAATGAGTTTTGTAATAAATATAGTTGATAATCCAATGTTAAACATAGGCTACTTTAGTATTCAAAAATCCACACCCGAGAGTTGTAATATAACGAAACAGTTATTATAGTTGATGCGGCGAAGCCGCGAACGGGCCGCTAGTGTATGTATATATATGGATATCAATGTGAACTGAGAAAGCTCATTTTACGATGTATTTTTCATATTACCGGCACTAACCTGCCGTCACTGTAGCTAGGTCCGAATTTCGCTTGTTTTATTTATTTAAATTTCAAGTCTACCACAAGAACTTTTTTTTCAATATTCCGCCGATCTCATAGAGTAACTTGAAGCAAAAGAACGAAATTATCGTATCGCTAAAGAGACATTTTCTACCAACCAACCCAGTGATGTGGAAAATCATTGTATAGGTGTGCAAAAGTTTATTGTAAGCCTTTAAATAAGTGATAAATATAAGTATATATAAACATAAATAAAGTGTACATATATACACTATATTCAAATTTACTATAATACACTAATATATATGAATGATACATACCAATACATACTAATTATTAAATAAAATACATAAACCTAAACACAAATACAAATAATTATATCCTATACCTATCAATATAAATATTATAATTATGAGTTATTCAAAAAGTACTCTTTTACTCGACGCTTAAAAACCTCCCGAGAGGGAGCACTTTTAATAGACACTGGTAAGTCGTTCCAGAGTCTTGCAGCAGTGACTGCAAACGAGTTAGACATGAACCCTGACGTATGACTCGGTATAGAGATTAAGAGGTTAGCTAGGGACCGTAGGGACAGTGTGTGGAAAGGTAGAAGAAGTCAGAGGACAAATAAGAGAGAGAATTAGGATCAAAAACGATGGAAAATAGAAGGAAAAGGATTCTAGAATTCCTGCGATCAGTTAGCGAAAGCCAATCGAGCTGTCGCCTCCGCGACGAAATACGGTCATACTTGCGTAGATTATACATAAACCGTATACAAGTGTTGAAAACCCGTTCGAGTTTGTTTAAGAGATTTTTATTCATATCCAAACAGCAAGTATCACCGTAATCGACAATAGGTAGCAGCAAGGTATTCGCTAGCTGAATTTTAGTGTGCACAGGTAGAACATTTTTAAGTTTCATCATTGAGTGATGTCAATAACCTGATCTCTCCGAGTCAACTTGTTATCCAGATCCTTCACAGTACTGGTAAAACTTATGACAGTGCCTTTGTACGTTAGGTTAGACATTTTTTATGATCAAGTTTGGCTAGTTGTCGCGAGCTACCAATAATTATAGCCTGACATTTTATGGGGTTGAAGTCAATGCCGTATTTAGCGGACCAAATTGATATATGTCGATGATCACCGTTTAAAGATTCTATAGCCTGACTAATATTATCCAGGCTAGTGTGCAGATCTCAAATCATCAACGTAAAGATGGTATAGAGAAGTTGTGATAGAGAAAAGTAAAGGAGAAAAATTCCGCCTTGAGGAACGCCAGATGTCACATCATGCCAGTCAGAGTTAGTCTGATCTACACGAACCGACTGCTGTCGTCCCCGAAGATAGGAAGAAAACCATTCCAAAGCCCAAATGGAGACATTAGCTTGGGATAGACTAAGCAGATCATGACCTACTGCATTAAATGCATTACTAAAGTCGATTAGAATAAGGACTGTTAGAAGCTGACTTTCCATTGCTGATCTAATGTCTTCAGTTACTCTCAACAAAGCAGTGGTACTACTTTGTCCAATTCTAAATCTGGACTGCAGTGGATTCAATAAGTTACATTTTGTAAAATGATTGGAGATTTGTTGATAAACAGTGGATTCTAAAACTTTAGAGAGCAAATTGATATTTTAGGAAGTAAGAGAATAAAAGCCTTACGCCACAACTCTTGAAACTCATTTGAGGATAGAGAGAAGTTAATAATGTGAGTGATGACAGGGACAAGGATATATAGGTGATCGTAAAGCAATAGTATCATCTGATCCCACTGCTTTAGATGAGATGGCGAAAATAGTTTTCTTAATATCAATATTATTGATAGAAGAAAAGCTGGGAGGTGAAGTTTCGGCAAACTAAGAATTTCAGAAAGAGTGTTGGTTTTAATACAAGAATCTAGTGAGTGAGATGAAGAAAAATGCTGATTAAGGTCATTTAAATTAAGGTCTGCAGTACGGAATGTATGGTGTGGGATTTTTAGTGAAGAATTATCTAAAAAATAATATTGAAAGTTATGTGGGGCTTACAGAAAGAGTAGCAACATTAAATGTTAGATTCCAAAACATACAGATATCCTTCATATGAGTCTATGCACCCACAGAAAAAGCAAGTGAAGATGATATCGAAAAATTCTACATGACAGTAAACAAGGCAATTCAATCGGCACACAAACTTTATATTCTAATCCCATAAGAATACTTTATATTCTTATCCCATAAGACCTAAACGCCAAAATAGGACAACCCAAACAGGATGAAACGATCTTATCACGAAACGTAATGGCTTTGGTACAAGAAACACAAGAGGGCAAAGATTAATAAACTTTGCAATAGAAAACAAGCTGGCAATTTTAAATACTTATTTTAAGAAAAAAGACAAAAATAAATGGACCTGGAAATCGCCAGACGGTAATTACAAAATATAGAAGTACTGAACATCAACTTCCCCTCAGACCATAGACCAGTAAGGGCAACATTATCGCTAATACATCAGAAAAAGAACAGAAGTCACTATAAAAGTCACAGCGTACCATTAAGAAACGAAGACGAAATAATAAAATATAAAGATTGCCTCATCTCACAACAGTCACAATACCAACTCTATGAAACCAATTCAATACAAAACTTCTATAATAACCTAGTCAAAATTATCATCAATAGCTTGCACGCCTCTCGAAACATTTATACAAAAGCTAATACCAAATCAAAAATTATGTCAGAACGGACAATAAGATTGCTGAATAGACGACGGGAGCTTCAGAAAACAAAACACAAAACAAGAAAAATGAAAAATGAACTCGCAGCACTTTACAAATTGACAAGCAGATATATAAAAAATGATTATGTAAACCACAGATACAACACCATTAGCAAGCATGTAATTAAGACAGGCAGTACAAAAAAAGCTTATAAAGAGTTGAGGACAAATAAAATGTGGATTGACGGACAAGAAAGAAATGGCATTAAATCATACAATCGCTCAGAGATAATCTCTATAGCTTCAGACTTTTATATGAACCTTTACAGCGCGGGAACGTCCACCTATGAAAATAAATACATCGATAACACCTCCGAGAGTATCATAAATGCTATACCTCCGATAGAAATAAAGGAAGTTTTAAGGGCTTTATCCAATTTAAAAGTCGACAAAAGCCCCGGTCCGGACGGAATTTCCAATGAATCGTTAAAAATTGGATCTACAATACTGGCCTTACCCTTAACAAAACTATTCAATAGCATATTACAATCAGGCATAACTCCATCTCAGTGGTCACAATCAGACATTATATTACTATACAAAAAGGGTGATCCAAACAACATTAGCAATTATAGACCAATTAGCTTGTTGCCCTGCATTTATAAGGTCTTCCCCTCGATAATATGCCAAAGAATTAGCACAATAATAGATGCAAACCAACCTGCAGAACAAGCCGGCTTTAGAAAAGGCTTCTCGACAATCGACCATATTCATACCTTAGAGCTAATTCTACAGAAATATCAAGAATGGAGGAAGCCATTGTATATTGCGTATATCGACTACCAGAAAGCTTTCGATACTGTATCTCATAACAGTATATGGAACGCACTAACAACTCATAAGGTGGAAGATAAATACATTGAAATCATCAAAAATATATACAGCGACTGCAAAAGCAGAGTAAAAATGGAGGTATTGGGACCTTGGTTCCCAATAAAAAGAGGAGTTAGACAGGGCGACCCTTTATCTCCAAAATTATTCATAGCTATACTAGAATCAGTCATCAACCAACTCGACTGGAAAAAATGCGGTATAAAAATCAATGATGAATACTTAAGTCATTTAAGATTTGCTGACGACCTATTAATAATATCAGAGACAGGTTCAGCACTACAAACCATGTTAACGTCACTCAACGAAACAAGTAAGAAAGTCGGCTTAGAAATAAATCTAAGTAAAACAATGTTAATGACGAATAGTACCAACACATACATAGCTATAGACAGTATACCACTCAAATACACAGAGAAGTATGTGTATTTAGGTAAGCAAATTGGGTTTGATCGTAAAAACAACGACTTGGAAGTAGAACGCCGCATACAGTTAACTTGGAATAAATATTGGGGCTTAAAGGAAATTTTTAAAAGTTCGATGTCACTACAAATTAAAACGGAAGTCCTGAACACCTGCCTTTTACCATGCTTACTATATGCATGCCAAACATGGAAATTTAGTAATAAAATAAGAAATAAAATAGTCACTTGTCAACGAGCAATGGAGCGCAGCATGCTAAATATTAAGAAACAGCAAAAGATTAGACATTCAAAAATAAGGGACAAGACGAAAGCCAGATATGGACTACAACAAGCTCTGTCTCTAAAATGGAAATGGGCCGGACACGTAGCACGCATGCAAGACCAAAGGTGGGCTAATAAAGTGACGAAGTGGCCAGGCCCTCGGGGGCAGCGAAAAAAGGGAAGACCCTACGCTAGGTGGGAAGACGACATCATTAAGATAGCTGGAGTGAACTGGATGCAAAAAGCACGCTCAAGAGAAAAGTGGGCATCTTTGGAGGAGGCCTTCACCTGTACAGGGGTTCTTGCAAGAGGTACTAACTAATTTATAAGGTAATAATAAAATTTAAGAGATAATAATAAAAATAATTATAATATAATATAAGTATATAATTATGAGTATGTATTATTATTTTTTTGTAAGTATAAAGAAATATAAAAAAAAAAAAAAATAAAAACACATTTATTGCCATAAGAGAATGAAAAAAAAAATGATATACATGAAACACAGAAAAAAAAAAAGAAATCAATTCTAGCTTATGACAAAAGGTGTAACTCAGCTCTTGATGCTTGAGGTGAGTACCTCTGACATCGCTGGTTTTCAGTTACACCTTAGCAACCTGCTCCCTTCGATGATAGGCGGGAGCCGACAGTGGAATATGCTTCTAATTATATTTATCCTTAGCAAGCGAGTAATTTTCCATTAGCAATCAAAGGAATAAAAAACAATAATTTTAAAAAAAGTTAAAAAATGTCACTATCCGTAAGTTATACGTCCCTCTTGTTTCGTTGACTGACACCTTTTTGTTTTTTTGTTATTATTTTTTGTATGTATCTGTATGTGTGTGTGTGTGTGTGTGTGTGTGTGTGTGTGTGTGTGTGTGTGTGTGCGATTAGTAATAATAATCAACCAATAAATGATTTAACAATCAAGCAATTAATCGAACGACATCAAAAGTAATATTTTAAGCTTTTTTTTTTGAAGGGTAGCTTTAAGTTTTCTGTGTCAAGTTGTCGCTTTTGAAGTGCGTGTTTATACTTGTTTTTAAAGTTAATTAGGCTAACTTTTAGCCGTAACGGCGGAGGGAGATCATTCCAAATCTTTGCTGCAGAAAACTTAAAGCAGCCTCGATAGTGAGAAGTATTGTGAGAAGGTATTTTTAGTAGATTTACGCTGGATGACCGAAGGCTTCGTTTACTATCTCCAGCCCATGCGAGCTTCTCGAAGAGGTACTGTGGTTTCTTGCTCCACAGAACTCTCTGAGTCAGAGAGGCATATTTTAACTCCATTCTTGCACTCATATTAAGTATACCTTTGCGATTTAGATAAGGTGTTATGTGTTCTCGTCGTGGTACGTTATAGCAAAACCTAATACAAGCATTCTGGACACGTTGAATAGCCCTTAGCGTATAAGTATTTATTCTCGTACTAAAGACCGTGCTGCAGTAGTTAAAGAGAGAGAGGATAAGTGAGTCTACAAGCTTGAGTCTGAGATCTTCTTTTATATATGATCTAATTTTGTAAAGAGTCTTGAGCTTAAAAAATGCTTTACTAATATTATTGTTTATGTGTTCAATATATTTTTGTTGAGGATCCATTATTAAACCAAGATTACGAGCGGTTTCAACGCGTTCAATTGTAGCATTATTAATTCTAACTTCTCCGCCGCTTTTCAAAACCCGATCAACTTGTTTTTTTGTACCCAGTACCAGCATTTGTGACTTCGATGGATTCAGGAACAGTGAATTTTTTTCTGACCATTCAAATATGCGATCCAGATCTTCGTTTATGTTTTGGACGGCTTCTTTAGTCTGTTCACCTTTAAAAGAGTAATACAGTTGCGTGTCATCAGCATACATGTGGTATTTGCAGAAGTGTATACAGTCAGGTAGGTCAGCTGTGAATAATGTAAATAATATTGGACTTAGTAGAGATCCTTGGGGTACACCCCGTTGAACTGATTTTAGAGTGGAGTATCTCTTCTGGCCATCGTTACTATTAGTCACTACTATTTGCTCTCTATTCAATAAAAAAGACCCAAACCACTGGCATGCGTTACTTGAAAAACCGTAACATTTTAGCTTGCCCAATAGTAACTCTGGAAGAATGCAATCAAAAGCACGTGAATAATCAAGCAGGATCATAATAGTACTCATGCCACTGTCAGAAGCCTCTGTTATATCATCAGTAATATTTAAAAGTGCCGTCTCTGTACCATGACATTTACGAAATCCGGATTGATACTTTGGTATTATTTTATTATCATCCAAAAAGCTTCCAATTTGATTTAATACAACTCTTTCCAAAACCTTTGATAATACCGGCAAAATTGATATTGGACGTAGATCTCTTAGCTGCTCGACGATGTTCTTTTTAGGTATAGGTCTAATCAGCGCTCGTTTCCAGCAAGCCGGAAAAGTTAATGTTTTAATAGACTTGTTAATAATGTTAGTGACAACCGGCAAGGTAACATCTAAGGTAAGTTTTATCATTTCTATACTTAAATTGTCATGACCAGTGGCTTTAGTTCTGATATTATTTAGGATTTTTAGTACTTCTGCTTGCGTCGTAACTTCTATGTCAAATCTTACGCCTAAATCAACCCTGCGAGTAGTAGCCTTCACTAAATTGGACTCATTGATTGGGGGTAGATCCAGAAAATGAGCATTGATTTTGTCTGGGTCATTCAAATGATCGGGAATATTCATTATTTTCTTTTTATTAGGAATAACTGTGTTTTTCAAGTTACGCCACATCACTTTTGGTTGATGCAGCATATTATTAATATAATTATTTATGAACGCCTTCTTTTCTCTTTCCGTAGCAGCCGTAACAAGGTTTTTCAAATCGCGATAGTAGTTTTTGGACGATTCATTTTTTAGTGCATGTGCTTTCACTAGAGCTTTATCCCGTAATGCCATCATAAACTTAATCATATCTGTAATCCATGGTTTTGATGTATCTCTGCAAACCACTCTTTGCAGTGGTGCGTGTATATCAAACAGGGATATTAAAAAATGATTAAACATTTCTATCATCTTATTCACGTTGTCAGTTAAATTTATCAAATGCCAGGGGATGGATTGGAGATCAGCTTTAAAAGATTCGAAATTTATTTGATTAAGTTTTCGTTTAAGTTTGATTTGTTTAATTAATTTCGGTTTCTTTATATTAAAATCAACTATTATCATGGCATGATCGCTGAGGCATGGATTATGTAAAACTTGAACTCCACGACATTTTGATGCAATATCAGTTATTACTATATCTATGACTGTCCTTGAAGTATCAGTTATCCTGGTTGGTTCTTGAATAAGCTGCTCCAAATTTTGTTGCCGACAGAAGTTATTTAACTCTATTGCATTCCTAGACTCATTCTGACTCAGATCAATATTTAGATCGCCTAGAATACAAATATGGTCACATTGGGCTAAAACGTTCAAAGATTCACTTATACTATCTAATGCATCACCAACATCCACACTTTCAGGTCTATACGCGGTGCCAACAGCTATAGTGGTTCCCGATATTCGAACATCCAACCAAAACTGTTCCAGTAGAGAGGGTGGATGGGGGCGTATTTGAAAATGTATACCTTGTCTAATATAAAAACCCACTCCGCCTCCCCTCCCTCCTTTACGTGGTCTGTGAAGAAACGTGTAGTCAGGTATTTCTGGTGCCAGACTCTCCTCTCCAGCTTTCAGCCATGTCTCGTTGATAGCTAAGATGTCAGGGGTATTGGCCTGCACAGTTATAAACAGTTCATCACCATTAGTATTTAGAGATCGTACATTTAATAGCCCTAGCCGCAAAAGATGTTTTTTAAAGTTATACATTGTATATATCATTGTATATATCATTGTATATATAAAAGTATTCATTTAATTTTATAATACTAATCCAGTAGTGAATAAATGAAAGTTTAATAAACATCTCGCAAAAAGTAAACGTATATATATGCACAACTGTGAGATATTTATATGTGTGGTTTTGCAAGTTTTGTGTAACTGAAAAATATGTTTGGATTGTAAGGTTTCTGTAAAAGGCGAGAGACATAAAATACATTGCTAGATAGAAATAAATAGTGTCACACTTTAGTAACATTAGACTATGCATGAAAACAAAATAGTTACATAAATCTACAAATATTAATATAACAATAAAAAAACTTAGGCTAAAACTACGACCCAATAATATTTTTGTTAAAAACCCTATGTATATCCTCTTCAGAGCGCAAGCGATATTTGGACTTTCCCTGTGCCTGACATACAAATATTTTTCCATCCCTGGTCCATATATATTTGTATTGAAGTTCACGAGCTAAAGAACGAGCCTTATAAAATAATAGACGATTATGTTTAGTAAGCCGCTCGTTGATATACATTGAGTTTGGTGGTCCGAGTAAATTTAAGCCTTCAGTTGTTAGGTGACGTCGCACGCGAGCTGCGCGTATCATTGCATCGCGGGGAGCTCTGCGCGCGAGACAGACCACTAGGGGGCGTGGCCGCGCGCGCTCACTGCTCATCAGCGAAGTTGTAGTGGTCAGTCTTTCTGGTCCAGCCCGATGTGCGCTAACGATGTCCTTTTCATCGAGGTCTACGCCGATTTTTTTTGCAATGGAGAGGACGAGATGAATGGAATTCTCACTAGGTGTTTCAGGGCAGCCAGCTATTTCAATATCATTTAATAACAAACGTTGCTCTCGATCAGAGATATTAATTTGGAGTTGTTCTACGGTTTGCTTAAGAGTTAAAACTTCGCTCGGTATGTTTTTTTTCGTATTTTCTAAGACTGTCATTCTATCTTCTAATTGCTGAATACGGGCGTTCTGGTCCTGAATGGCATTCTTGAGATCACTAATTGCATCTCTGATGCTCTCCATGCTGTTTTGTATTAAATCAGCCATGTAAACTTTTAATTCTGCCATCATATTATGCTCCTGGTGTTTTTGACTAAGCCCCGGGGTAGTTAACCGAGTACCTTTTGCTCGAAAAGTAACATTTTCGTCTTCCGCTTTGGAAAACGTTGGCGTATTTGTGTTACCCAATTTAGGCCCTTTCAAACATTCTAGACATTTCCATTCTTTTCGTTCCATTGAACTTAATATTTTTTGATTAACATTCCCACAATGTAAATCATAAACATCCTTGCATATTGTGCATTTCAAGTGTTCTTTCCTTGTTATATTTTTTCCACAGGCGAAGCACTTTAGATTTGCGGAATTCATTTTTGCGTTATATATTAAAGATAAAAGTAAAAATTTAGATTTATAAAATTTATTTCAACATTGACATTCAACGTCAATAAGACACATACAAGTATATAATATGTGTGTGTGTGTTAGTGTGAGTGTGTGTGTGTGTGTGTTATATATAACTAGTACATAGTATAAATTTATGTTATCTCACTAAATGTAAGTTGTATAAATGTATATGTAAGTTTGCAAGAAATAAAAGGCTTTTTTATTTTTTTTATTTTTATTTTATAAATTAAGGTCAGGATTGATGGGAGAAACTGAAAATTTACCAATACCGAGTGACTTTAAGAATTTGAAAGTCGCTGAGGGAGAAGAATCACAAATTTTATTAAAAATATATTGGCGTTTTAATTTTCTACACATCTGATTACACTGATTCCTTGCAGCCTTGTAAATCGACCAATTCAAACTGATTCGATTGTTTTTTATATTTTAAGAAAGTTCTATCTCTCATAGCTTGAGCTTTGTCGTCATTGTACCATAAAGTGGAATGTTTTTTTTAATGTAACGAGCTGGAGTGGAGCATGTTTATCAAAGAGTTCTTAAATATTTGAGTTTAAAAATTGAACTTTTTCATCAACTGTACACATGGTCTCTATCTCCAACCAGTTAATGCTCGAGGCATCATTTTGAAGTATCTCCTTGTTAACATTATGAAAACTTGGGACTAAGCGAGTTGTTGGCTTAGATTTATGTGGTTTAGGTCGTAGTGACGCAAAAATAAGATCATTCAAGGAAAATCCAGGAGCTGAAAATTGACCAAATTTTGAAACGATCAGAATTGGAAGTTATTATGAGGTCTAAAAATGTATCTGAATTATTAGTGTGGTGAGTGGGTCATAGGGGGTAATAAACGTAAATTGAGGGACGTTAAAATGGAATTTAATTTTCTTGCTCGAAAATCATCACGCAAAAGACATGTGTTGAAGTCATCCATTATTAAAACTTGTGTATAATTAATTGGCTATGAGGTCTTCCAACACAGTCTTTAATTTTTTTAAAGTACTGGTGCTCGCGAAGGAGGCGGCGGAGCGGGCGAGGGAGGAATCTTCCGAACTCGCCGTCCGTCGCAAACGACCGGGCGAACGAATGAGCTGGCGGCACCGCCGGATGTGTGGAGACCTTAGACTTGATGTATGTCCGAAATGGTCCGACAAGTTCTCCATCTTCCAGCACGGCAACGGACAGGCTTTCTGCTACCTGACCCCTAAGGTCAGACGCCACCATGACCGCCTCCGGCTCTAACTCTGATAGCAAGGACATCACGAAGTTCGCCCTGCTGTGCAACGCCTCGGCGTTCGCGGACTATTCTTCCGCTGTTGCCCTGTTCTCCTTTACTTGTGTTCTTTACTACCTTTTTCGTCTGGCCAGTTGTCGTTGGCCTTCCTTTTTTACCGGCCTCCGCCCCTTCGACCACGTCGACTCGACTGACGCGAAACTGTCTTCGTCCGAATCTCTCAACTCAACCACTCCCCAGAAACGGCTGCCAGATGATAATGACCACCGCCGGGGCTGACCACTGCTATCGGTCACTGGACTGAGGTCCATCTTTTCTATTACGACTCGAACTTCTTTGAGCCGTTCCTTCCCTTCCGCTGCTCCAACGCTACCAGATGCCGTAGATGTTGCGACACCATCACACTCCACAGTCGACTCCTCGACTCTCCTGACCTTCTCGGTCACGCCTTCCAACACTCCGCCCGTCTCAGGCACCTCAACCTCCACGCCACCTTCTGCGGCCACTCCATCAACCACCCCAACTCCATCTCCGCCAGTCACAGGCAGGTGCCTCAACTCCGCCCGTCTCAGGCCCCTCTCCAACAACACGGCAGACTAACTCGCCCCCCCCCCCCCCCCCCCAGAATTCGCGGGCTTGCGTGCCGTAGCACGGCTGGATTGTCCCTCTCGGGCCTTACCGGCCTGGGGTAGTTCAGTTATTCGATAATCTGTCATGTTGGTCGTTTTGCGTTTCTGTCATGGTGAGCTCCCTTAGGCCGTGTCCTTAACGAAGGACTAAAGGTACGCCCATGCCTACTGGTTTTGGTCCGCGCCGGACAAGTCCGGTCCACTCGCCCGCAAGTGCCACCCGAGGGACGCTCCCAGTTGAAAGTCCAGCAACTCCCTTGGGAAAGGAAATAACCACCTTAAACTAGGTTGTTATAACTTTGGATCCAACTTTTACTGTCAATTTGACTTATGGTCATAAAGCCGAATAGTACACGTTAACCGAGCTGTGGGAACCCACAAGAAACAAAAATTATGTTTGAGAATCCCCATATTTGCTTAATTTACATAAATACCTATATTACATAATCAAACAACGTTCTAGAACCTAATCTGTTCTGAAATAAGCCGCTTCTTTTCATTATATTATCAGCTATAATCAGTCTTTTATTCAACTATTGTAGGAAATGTACACTTAGAGCCAAGTAATTACTAATTGAATTTTGAAACACATATATCTGCTACTACTATTAGTATAGTGATGTGATAATACGTAGGACAGGGGTATTATTTATTTGTACATGTTGCAGTTTATTTCCTACGTATATAAAATATAATTGGATTGTTTTTATATATGAACTGATAGATTCAAATCAATTTTTAAAAAATAATATTAAGTAAGTAATTATGCCAATTAATATATTTCTGCCAAATTATTGGACTTCATTGATAACGAAGTAAAAACGTTTAATAAAAGAAAACAATATAACTACCGGTTTCCAATTTCAGTGTAAGCACAGTATTGTAGATTTACTGTTTATTATTTATATTTGAATCAGCTCGCATTCCTACTATTGACATAAGCAATTCATGTTTGAGATAATCGTGGCAGTTTGTCTGCGTCTGACTGTAAACTCGACGTTTGTGGGTTCGATTTCTACTCGGTTATATAATATTTTCATTTCCCCGTACTGCTACTGTCTTGATATCAGCCGGAAAGTACGAAACGGAGTGTCTCGACACAAAATTCTCTACGACTACACTGCTGCGGCGAAAACATGGATTATTCATGATTTTCACTCTACACTGACATTCGCCAGAGTTTAGTAATAAGATTAACATGTTCTTTATGTTGGATATTTATTCAATGCAAATCGTTAATATAAAATTAATAAATCACTGTTTTAATTACTTGCTTCAGTGCGTTGAAATTATTCTAGACATCAATCACATCATAAAAAAAAATACGATTTGGCACTGACTCTCTCTGACTACCCCAGTCAGAGAGAACGGAGCGCCAAACGCTACGGTCCCTGCATACTTCTTTTGCCTCGTCCACTTTCATCAACCTCCTTCATACACGCCCTCCGAGGAGGGCCTCCGTCCTCCTCATGCTTTTTACGTGACCTTCCTCCAGTACCGTCGATACTATGTTTTTATGTGGAATATCATTTTGGTAAAAATCTCAAAAGTATTATAAAAATGTAGTATAAGTGAAAACGTAGCATACTAGTAAGAAAATATGTTATCTTAAATATATTTCCAATAATTAATATTGCGCAACAATGAAAACTGGAAGATAAGGACACGTTCTGAACAATTTGTGATAATAATAGCAAGTGACTAATTTGTTTTGTCTCGATTTTAGACTTAGTCATCAAGAAATTAATTGTATTTTTCCAGGAGCCTCCAAAGTGATGATTGAGATCTTTTTATATTGAAACAAGTGTTGTAAAAATTATGTTACTTTGAAATACAATTGTTACATTAAGATTTAAGACACATTAGGGATCTATTTTATATATTCGCGCCTTCTGAAAATCGTTCAGGCACTCTGACCGCTAAGCTATGCGTTCGCGCATTGAATATTTTAAGCGTATACATGATTATTTGAAGTGTAAAATATAGATATATCTTTAATTAATAACATATTTTTTATAAAACTTCAATTAACTAAATAAAAATATAATAGTAATTCGAATGTTTATTTTATGAATATTTTAAAAGCTTTTTGTGCTAAGTAATAAAGGATAGGTCTGTTTATCAACCTTGAAGAAAACTAGATTGAACTTGGATTATGAAATAACAGGTAAAAAATATTAATATTCATACAATTATAAGCTGTAATAAAATTATTAATTGGCGTCATTTACAGAAAAAAATTAACGTACGGGGTAAAAAGCTAGTGAGATAACACATAACATTATAGTTACATCAAGATGTTATTATAAAAACGTCAGCTACTTAACGATCTGATAGAATGAGATTTGTACATACGATAAACTATAGCCCACGTTTTAATAAAAGTCCTTACTTCATCTACATAAGAAATGGAGTATTTATTTATGTCATTTGTAAACTGTTTGTTTCGGTTTCTATAAACTTTTTTTTATCTTGAGTGAAAATCAATTGACGATTTTATTTTTATTAATCGTTATAAACGTATAAATTTCTTATATTTCTCTCAAGCGAATAATTATTCTTATCTACACTAGAATCAAACAGTAAAAAAGTTGAGTACATACACTTCAATATATTTACGAAAAAACAATGTAGGGTGATGAAAAAACAGTCACGAATAAAAATGTTTTTTTTTAATTTTTGTGTTGTTGTTTGTCCAACTGTCTGTTATTTCCGTCGCATCTTCATATTTGAGTGGCATTAAGGTCTGCCACTGAAGACGTAATACCTTCAAAATTCGGCGGAACGGCGGAAATGGGTAACGGAGTGTTTTTATACTAAGCTCACTCTGCCTACTCGGTTGTGTGCGGGATACAGCGTGAAGCTAAAAAAATCTTTTTAATTACTGGAGAGATTTGAACAAAAGTCTATTTATTATATATGTTTTCACCCTGGGCAGGATATTTTATAATTCATTGAGAAGAGTTGAACGTCTGAAATATCTTAATCGATACGTTAAAGTTTAAGAAATGAGCACTCTTTAACATAATAATAATTTTTCATTGACAAAGTCTGGAAAATCGGATAAAAATATATGATAGAGCAGTTAAAAAAATAAGTAAATTCCACTTTCCCAGCAAGCTATTTTTAAGAAAAAAAAAATTATTGAACTTTGAGGCCATTATAACGCAGTGGGACAGCTTTTAACTGTGCTGTGCAACGGTTGTGGGTTTGACTCTTGGATAGTGTTTCACCATTTAATAAACATTGCCTCAAATTCTGGCGAGAGCGAAAAAAGGAATTTCACTGTATCGTTTTTGTCGGATATGAAAAAAGCGATAAGCAGAAATAAACACTATCGTCTGGAACTACTGATTTAAAAGTTATATAGATAATAACATTACAAAATTAAAAGAAATTATTTTGGACTTAAGTCAACATGGTGTATGGAAGTATCATATGAAAAACAAAAAAAGTCCACGCAAACAGCAACTCCGTTATCAAGTGTCAACTTGTGATAAATAAATGAACACAAACCTAAAAGTGATTGCCGATTGATATTTGAATTCATAGCCTCTCCACATGTAGGTCATGTTCTATCCAAACATACTGTCATCATTTCATATATGAATATTAATTAAATAATAATTTAAAATGACTAATATTATAATCACGTGGACTTATTAAAGATTTTACGAAAATGTATATAACATTTATAGGAGAATAAGTTGTTTTTCTATATATTTTTCACTAGCGGGCCACTAGCGACCGCGCTACCTGAACTAAGCAACTATACTAGTTTCGTTATGTTGCAACCCTTTATGGTAGATTTTTGGTATGGTGAGATGTGGTAGAGCGTAACAACACACAGACTTTCACATTTATTATATCCATGTAGATTAAGTTATATGGACAAGTTGATGTATTTTTATACTTTAAGCTCTGATTCTCTGCTTAATCGAAAATCGAAAACGTCACTTAACTTTGGTGGCACTTATTAGGCTTTGTAATAACATGTGTTTGATAACATCCACTACAAAAGGGTAAGTAGCATTATTGTCCATGTATACCTAATAACTGCAATTACATTATAGTATAAAGAGACGTATGAATGAAGGTACATATTATATGTGTACATGTGATGATTGGGGACATGATGAACATTAAAGTGAGTTTTACAGGCAAAGTAGTCATATTATTATATAAATTTTATATCCTTGTAAACTATTATTAAATGCAAAAACTTAGAACGCATTTGGACCTTGATCTTGTCACGTCTATAACGCTTAAGGAATTTTAAAACGATAATCTACACGTATATTATGATATGCTTTTTTGGTCTTAAGGGACATAAGGTTTAAGGTTTGTTGAGGTTTTTAAATAACTTAATATTGTCCAAACGTAGTTATGTTAAGACAATCCAAAATTTTAAATTATTTTTGTGTGTATATAAATTGTTATTCTATAATGAATATAGAAAGATGAACCCAAACCCGGGGAATCTAGCGTATCATTTAATTTTCTCACTCCATATTGTATAGCATTAAAAAATAGACGAAACTTATATACACACGTAAGTATAGGCAACATAATAAATACGTTTTTTCATTTGAAAAACATATTTAGCATTTTCCTATAACATACATAAAGAAGTCTTTAGCTGTAAATTGTCTAACTAAAAAAACCTGAATAAGAAGTAATTAAAACGAATACAAAAAAAAAAAATACATTATATATTCAGTCATGAAAGTTATTTTTGTTCGACATCCATACTTATATTATAAATGGGAATGTCTGTGTGTTTGTCTGTCATGCTTTCACGGCTAATCTACCGATCTGATTTAGATGAAATTTAGAATCAAAGTAGTAACAACACCTGGGTCTAACATAGGCTACTTATTTTTTCAAAAATCAACCTCTAAAGGGTTGAAATAGGGGATTAAAGTTTATATGAAAAATCTACACCGCTTGACCGATTGTAATGAAATTTGGCATAAATATAGTAGATAATCCAAGGTTAAATATAGGCTACTTTATTTTTCAAAAATCCATCCCCTAGGGCTGCAATAGACCGCAACAGCTATGTATATAGTTACGTGGCAAAGCCGCGAGCGGGCCGCTAGTAAATGTATATTTTAAAAAAGTAAAAGGTTCACATTTTTTCCACATAGCAGCCGTTCTATCTAATAGTGTCTTAACACTACATTCTCTCTCTCCGCCAGAAGCGATCGTAGTGTCAAGATACTCTGTACTCCATATTCCAAGTTAAGTGGCGGAACTTCACGACACGCCTTTGGTAACACGTCTTTGGGACAAGTGAAAGTAATATGTAATCTTTCATCATTTGCGGGAATCTAACTCATACCACCATGTTTACATTAATATACTGCCTAATTGTGCGACAACAGCCTCAATATTTTAATACTATAAAATATGTTTCTGAAAAGACTTAGGGGATCAAAATTCTAAAATGGAACACGAAAGAGTAGCTGAAAACAGCCGCAGCATGAGTAGGTTTTTGTGAAGATCCACCAGAGCGTGGGTGTTGCAGGGTGCGCGAGCGCACATAAAGTGGCCCCCCGCCGCGCGGCCTTCAGTTGCTACCACGAGCCGCGATCGCGAACACGCCGACACTCCCGCTCCTCGCCACCGCACAATCGCACGCGAGTGTTACCCTTTCTCTCTACGTGATCGTATACGTGTTTATCGGAATTAAAAATCAAAGGAACAACTTTCGGACCTGTCTCATTTTACAACAGGGTAAGTATTTTTTTTTTCCAATTCAGCACAGCGATTTTCTAAAGTTTGCAGATATGCGTTGGCGTTCTCGGCCCTTCCCTTCGTGTTAAGGTTAACAGCTCTGGCGGTATTTGTAAATATGGTCGGGGCGAAATATTTTTCTGCAAAATTTTTGTGTCTCATATTTAAATCCCATATCGATGTCACAGTGAAAAGCAGTTCTCAATTCGACGCGTATGTTTGATTCTTTTGTTCGTGCGTTATTCACTTGCGACAGGTATGAAATACAAAAACCATTATACCACCTATAGCTCGGTAAACTTGTTGGGTAATAATGAAAAACATTCGAGACGAGCACTTCTTGTCGATAAGCGACGTCTACACGAAATATTTGCAATTGTTTATTTATTGTTATTTATTTATAGCGTCTGTAGGTTATTTGACTAATGAGTTTAAACATACGAGTTCTTATTGTGAACAATGATAAACAAACAATTATAAATGACAAGAAAAACAACAGCGCGATATTACTTAGAGAGTCACCAAACACGGGGGCCTATCGCTGACACTGTTCAATCGGGTCTATTATTTTATCTAGTATATATTTACTTATACCTAACCAGTAGAACTCTTTGCTTTATAAGCTATTTTTATAAACCTCGTATCTATTGAACGTGCTCAATGGATTCTTTCTTACTATAACACTAATTACGAAATTCTTATGAGTATTTAGATTATTGTCAATAATTCGAATTCTTTAATGTATTGTTCAATATTTTTCACCAATGTATCGTTTTGTTGTACACATAATAATTGAACGAGTGGTCAAAAGCTAATTGATGTTCTTAATAGTAACCGCAACTTATCAAAACTAAAGAAATATCTTTTAAAAATTTATAATGAAATATTAATCGTCTCGTGACAAGATGGTCAGTTTGTCTCCTAAGCAAAAACTTCCTGCGGCATTATTAATATTTCGCAACTTTTTATTCATATTCGATTTTCTCAAGTTTTTATTTGTTTATTTAATTTTATATCATCCTTTAATAATGCTGAATCCCGAACTGTTCAATGTTTAGCTTTAGGAAAAAAATATATATTCAATATTTCGAATTTATAATACTTGTAATGTGACTTCAACATTAAAATATTGAAATATGTTCACAAGTTTATACATGTTCAGTCAACGTTTGAAAAGTCATTGCAAAAGACGTTTGAAAAGTCATTGCAGAAGACATTACAAATTATAATGAACGTGATTAGAAAAGTACGACGTTTCCTAATTTGGAGAAATTATCTAAATCACTTATCGTTATTACAATTGTTATTTTATTGTCAGAATAAAAATAGTAATAATTATTACTTTTAGTACGGACATACTTACCGATGCTAATTCAATTACACACTTAAATCTGTATATTACATGAAACTTAAAATACTTACTGAACACTTCAACCTTTATATTATCCAAAAACTATGATATTTTTTGCAATCAATACGTAAAGTTTTAAATAGTTCAAAAATAATATTTATAGCATTTTATATGAGAAACGATACAATAATTACTACACATGTTGAAGATACATTAAAACTAAACATTTAAAAAATATTTCCTGCCGTCTCGGTTCTGTTTATTTATAATATTTAAGAAACTACAATGTCCATGACAAAAACTAAACAATGGTCTGATAGAATTATATATAAAAAAAATGGAAAATTGTATGTGCATGATATTAATTGCCCATTATCTTGTCGACGTATCGTAATTAACTGTTGAATTTTTCCTCATTGAATCCTAACAGCGTGGTGTCACCACCATTTATTATTGGCACTTTGTCCTTCGTCCTAGCATTCTAATTCGACCTTAGTATCCGCGTCGAATATTAGAAACATATAATTGGGCGCCGCAATCACGACGTGCATCCTGTATCTGTATATAATTGTTTATTATGAGGCTAATCAAGTTGTCTAAAATTCAAATCTTACATTGTTTATTTTATTTCAAAGTTTGTTGTTTTAAATTAAGTGTTTTATTAAATATTTCTACATTGTCTAGAATATAAAATATACAGTGACATATATCCTATAAAGGTTTATCAATTGTCCTTTAACAGCTAAGTTGCCAAGTGGAAGTCATAAAAATAAGAGATTTACACTCCAAGGTGCACATGTGCATAACAACACATCTTGTGTATTAATCCGTGGGTCACATTAAATCCTTATATGAATAACAATCATATAGTTTAACGCGAATAATACCTCCTTAAAGTAAAATATAAATAGTATCTTTATATTTTACTTTAAGAAGCATTCAATTCATCTACATTTTTTGAATACAAAATATTTATTTAGAGTTCTTTAAAATTGTTGATTTCGGCTGATATCAAATGCTAAGTTTCTACGTGGCACTGCTAAAGCACTTGATGCACAAAACCGGTATAAGTTACTTTGTGGTTAAAATGAATGTTAGCTAGATTTTGGTTGTTTTAATATGTTTTTATTTAACGTTAGCGGTTATATTATTAAGTGAACTTCAACGCAATGTAGTTTCCCTTTAAGGTTTTTGTGACACCGTATATAATTATAGATATATGATAGATTTGTGTTGTAACCCACAGTTGCACAGATATTGCCAAGTGCTTCATACATTTAATTAAACTAGTGACGAGTTATCTTCATAGCACACTGACGGACAATATTTTAAATCATTATTTAAGATTGAAATCCAATAAGATCTCTTATATGAATCTTATTATAACATATTTTATGAATTAATGTAAAGCAATTATATTATAGCCTGCATGAGATAACGCGTAGCTTGAAAAGAATTAAGCCAGTCGCAACCGGTGTATTCTGGTTCAGGTAAATATTTCTATTGGTCCATTGGAAACGTGGAAGGTAGACGTGTTGCATAACTATAACTTAAGTTTACCGTCCAGTACGTGTAGAGAGATAAGTATAATCTACAAAAATGAATAATACAGAGAAAAAAAAATAATTTAATATTTTTATTTACAAATAATAGAAAAGAAATAAAAATCTTGCAATTAAAAAACATATGTCCTTTTTATAAAATATATCATTTGATATAGAAGGTGATGTTAATTTGTAACTTAATAAATTGTATTGAACCAAATAATGGCCACAAATTATTAAGAACATGTGAAAAGGACGCTTGTTGTATGCATATTATTGCAAAACTAGAAAACAATGGTGAAAGAATAATATGGAAGCTCGTATTATAGAGAAAACATATTATCTGCCAAATTATATGAATAATTCAGTAGTCGACGTAAGGATTTTGCCATTACGCGTGGAATACACTACCATACGATTAAACCTTTGTGACAGAAATTACAAATAATACACACATGCAGAATTCAAAAGTTGATAAGTAAGTAACTGTCTTTTATGAGCGCACGCGCAAACTCAATTACGCCTATACTATTGGAGAATTTGTAATAAGATAGTAAATACAGTCTCACAACAGGATACAGTGACTGTAATTTGAACAGGTGGACCGTACAACTATTGTACAAATATACATATACATATAAACTCATATAATATTTATAGCAATTCGTAATTGAAGCTATTGCAACAATTACTTTCACGTATACTTATTTGTAACTTATTGTGGTTCAACGCTCTTACAAGTTTCAATTAAGAGTATTCAATACTTGTTCAAGAGATTGCATATTGTTATTTATAGTTCTTGTTTTGTGTTAAAAATAATCATAATAGAATTAAACATATGTATAGCTCAGTTATCCCATCCCCACGTTAAAGCCTCAAACCGGTATTCAAAATATCGGACCAACTAACTGGTTCCCACATCGATGACGTACTAGGATTTGGCAACTTAAAATGCACTTGTACCACTTGACAGACAGTCAAGGCTTCTCAACTAATTATAGCCCATATTTAAGCTAGAAACGATTCAAATTACGAAATTTAAGTTATTACCGGCAACGCAAATACGTAGATTTGCAATACGAACTGTTTACACAATATATAGGTAACTGTTATATTTGTGATAATATTATAAACTGTAGTAATTGATAAAATAATAAAGTTAATTTTAAAATGTTTATGTTACAACTACGTACAATGCTATCTATACTGTTTTGTAAAACATTTCCAAAAGAGCAATTATTAAGGAGTTTGCAAAACCGGGCCGTGGCGGAAAGTTTGTAATATAATTCTGTTGGAATTTATATTAGGAGGTTAATATCGATGTACAACAAATTATACATTGTATAAAAATATGCTTATTAATATTTTGAGGTAACTTTATCCTTCTTCACTTAGTCTCATTATCAAATTAATTCATTTATTAACGTTAAACGTATCTCTTATATATTATCTTGTCTTTTGAAATTGTCCACATGAAAACAACTAGTAGTTTTAACAAGCTGCGAAATTGAATTTCTAACGTTCTCTTGTGTAACAGGTAGCACCTGAGTATACAAACAAGATATGTCAATGGTGACCAATTAGAGGTATTTCGATTTGACCCACTAAACCACGACTAACGTTCAAGTTACGTGGAAGTTTATTCAAATATAAATTATCCTGACTCAAATTGAATAGTCGTACAATGACATACCTAGTAAAAGAAAAACATATCAAATATTTTCAACATTATAAAGTGTTATTCATATACTTAAGGAAATTGAAAAACATTTTTAGAAAATGTATAAAAATTTGGACGCGAGTGCGATTTGCCCTCGCCGCCTTGGAAGCTGTCCAAAAATATGTAAAATGTCAAATGTGCATAATGTTTGAACTAGGTATTATGCGAATTAATACAATATCATCACTAAGCATTAACTTTCACTAGATAAGGATTAATACTGCATGAATGAACTTCCTACATACTTCGCATACGTAATTCCTGTATTCAATAAAATGATTTTTTTTATGTAAATTGGACGTGCGCATAAGTAACAATTATAATTTAGAAAACCACAGAATACAAACAAACACATAGTTGAAAATTGGTAATCATTCTAGAATAGTTAAATTATCCCTTTTTTATCACAGTAAATAATAATTTATAAAAAAGTGTACTCGCCCAGTCAGATAAGAGATATGTAAGGTAATTAAAATTCAATACGGACAGGTCGCCATCGTTAGCGTTATCTGGATCATTAAATGAACTAAGGACATACTTGGAAAGTATTATTTGAATCTATTTTATCTTTTAAATACCTCCTTTACATTATAAATATTTTTATTATACAGTAAGTACTTAAGTTACGAAGCATATAGAAAGAGTATAAACGTTTTATTATATAGACAACCTAATGAATTTTTACTTCAATTACGTTATATTATACGATATGTATAAAATAAGTTGCATATGTAATATATTGTTTTACAACTTGTAGTAGTACATATATAGGTATAAGTAAGAGAGAGCTTACCTCATTCTACGAAACTACAAGATTTTTTATCATTCTTAATTTTGATGAGCCTATAAATGCAGTGTAAAACAAAAAATACACGTAAACTCCTAGAATGCGCAATGATCATATATGGTGACAATCCAAACAGGGCAAGGCTATGATCGCGTTGATGTCGAATTAACTGAGCGATTGTATTGACGAATAGAAAGTCAGAAATTATTTTGTGTATACATATGAAATTACTTCCTTCATTTTTTATTACCGACCCCGATGAACAAAAGCTTAATCTATACAATGCTGTAAGTTTTATGTACATGCATTCCTCGTATTTAAATGCATTTACCTTTATTAAATAAGGCACATACATGTATTTTGTAAAAAAAAAGAGCGGAAACTACATCAAAGTAACTTTCTTATAATAAACATGTATATTAAGAAGGAAAACGATATTCAAAACGTAATGAACTCGTAATAAATGTATTGTTAACGGTATTCTTGGACAATTTGAAAATACAAACAAACCAAACTCGTCAGCAGTTGAATTATATTTATTTTACTTGTTTTCTTAAAAAATCTTTAATACTTGCTGAAAGTTTTTATGTTGATATGAGGCTTAATAAGTATTTTTAACGGTACGACTAAAGAAAGTCAATACTTCGACTGTAAGATAACATATTATTTTGTGACTTTTAGTCATAAGCACAGATATATGATTTTCCACAAAGGTCTTTAAATATAGAAACTGTTTATGTATATATTTACAAATATAAATAAAAAAGAATAAGTATTTATAATTGCTCATCATGAATAAGCGTTTTGAGATATATACTAGATGTAGGTCAAGTAATCAGTTATTCACATGTATCTGTCAGTTAACAAATAAAGTAGGTTGACATATGCATAAAGCATTGAAAAGATCAGATAGATATTAAACAAAAAATGCACGTTAATATGCAAGACAAGTCATCTTAAGGCGCCTGGACTGGTGGAGTGAACAAACTCATTTATTTTGGTATGTCCGTTATTTTAAGTGCTATCGATCAAAATCCTGAACACTTTCTAATGAAGTATAACAGGATACAGAGAAACATTAACTTAAAAAAATACAATTTGAAAGTCTAGATGGCCTAGTGGATACAATGAATATTTTGATTTTTTGTACAAAAATTAGACAAAGCTGTTTTTTATCGTTGTTCATTTATTTGATATTCCTCTTTTAACTTAGCAAAGTAAGTAATCGTTGCGATTTTTTTAAATATGTAATCTACTAGCGGCCCGCTCGCGGCTTCGCCGCGTGATCTACGTGGGTGACTGTTTCGGTATATAGCAACATTCGGGGGCGCATTTTTAAAAAATAAAGTAGCCTATGTTTAACCTAAAATTATAAACTATATATATGCTAAAATTTGTTACAATCGGTCAAGCGGTGTAGATTTTTCATACAAACTTTCATCCCCTATTTCAACCCTTTAGAGATTGATTTTTGAAAAACTAAGTAGCCTATGTTAGACTCAGTCATTTTTACTACTTTCATTATAAATTTAATCCAAATCGGACCAGTAGATTAGCCGTGAAAGCGTGACAGACAAACACACAGACATTCGCATTTATAATATAATAATCTATTAATTATGTGTTTTAGAAAAAAGGAAACATACTTAAACGATGAAATAGAAGATTCGATTCACAAAATATTTTACTATATAATACATTTACGAAAACTTATTTTTTATTCCTTTGAAATATTTTTGTGTTTTTTGAAAATATTACACTTAGACTTTAATTCATATTAAATTCACGAGATAGTCAAACATGTGTGTTTAATATACTGTATTATTAAACATTTTACGGATAAGTCGAGATGTAACAGCAGGACAATAATCATAAGAAGATAAAATATATTTCAAGTAACCGTTCTTTGGTTGCCAAAAGATGTTATTGATACCTAAAAGTAATTGATAAATTCGAACAACGGGATTATTATCTGGGTCATCCGCATGAGTTATCACTAAACGAGTTTTTTGTTAAGTATGTCGAGTCCTTTACCTTCCAAATTGATAATTTTGATTATAAATCCTTTTTACTCTTTCGCCTGTCGTTCACTTCGGCTATAATTTTAGGTTGCAGATTAAGTGTTTAACTTCAATATAATTTACTAAAAAATAAGGCGATATACATAGCTCATTAAATATGGTCTGTTTAGCACTGTTTCAGGTAAATAGTGTTTGTCACTTAAGAACTGCACGGAATGCAACGATAATTGTTTATTTTTCCATTCCAGTTAATTCTATGAATTGCTATATCTTTATAGGAAGTAAATATCTTATTGCCGAGTACTCTTTGTGCGATTGCAAATGTGTGTAGTTAGGCCTACTCTTTTTAAAATTGTGTAATTAATATATATACATATCGATATGTCATTATAATTAGAAAACATATACTTTCAATTAGAAAAAGACACCGCCTCAACCAGAACTATAGGATGTCTATACTAGGTAACTTTCGTTTTCCAACTATACACGGTGATAGGGTTCACTTGAGTACTGCTAATGAAAGTGAACGCAAATTCATTAGTGTAGAGTTCAATATTGTGTGCTTCAAGACAAAAAAGTAATCGGCGACCTTGCATGCAAACCCTTTTGGAGTTTTATGTCAAGTATATTCATACAGGGGTTTCATTATATGTTTTTGTGTTATTAATTTAGTAACATGTTGCTCAATGGCTACTGTCACAGATTCAACATTCGTTATCAATATGGTAGCTATATTTTGTTTGTTGTGAGTGAAATTTATATTCACGCTTTTCTCATAATTTACGTGATATTAGCTTCACACGTGTAAATAACATTTATTCGTTTGATTTAAACTTATGCTTATGAGTACTTAAACAAGAAAATGTATAATATATTTCATACCTGCCAATTGGTACAGCGTGACAATTTAAACAGGAAGTTGATCAATCGATATGCTTATAAATATTATTTAACTATTTTCTTACAAGCAAATAAGTACTTTAATATGTGTAAGTGTGTACATATAACATCAACATAAAAACTAATTATAGAACTTAAAGTTTATTAACACTTTTATTAAAGCAAATCGCTTCTATGCAGCTTTGTACAGGTAGATGTAAAATTATACTAGGTATGCTTAATACAAAAGTACACGGACGGCGCAGAGGCGGATTAGGCATTTATGTATTTAAATATCACATAAGTTATATATAGGTATATGATACTTTTTAAAGATTGACATTGTGTCACTAGTTAATTAAATGCAGATTATTTTTATAATCCACCGCCCGGCAAGTTGGGTTATAAAATTTTATTAAAAGTAGGAAGTAAGAAGACACTCGGTTGTGTTTATGTTCTTTACACCAAAGTATGTTCACATTTTGCGTGATGAGGGGTAACTTAACACTGTTCTTTATATAACAAGGCCAAGGTAACTACATAACAATTCTACGTAAATTCTATTTTCTTCCTTGAGTGATATTTATATCATCCACATAAATATAAGTATGAAAACATGTATAACCAATGAATGAATAACCTACTTACAATTAGTTAAATTCAAAATTAATACTATTTTTACAAGAGTGACGGCAAAAACCTATGTACCTTCGGCCTATTTTGTATTATGTATAACAGGAAACAATGGTAGATAAAAAACAGTACGTATTATAAATCTCAATAGGAAGCATCAAAACTTTGAATTAAAATTCTCGCTTCATTTACTTTTTTCAATCACTTAAAACTGCAGAGCATTTGTGTATGTCAACATTTTATTTAAAACACTATTGTAAACTCAGCTAGAACAAACAATAACTTAAACGTTTTATATTCATTCTCTCGTTTCGCTAAAACCTCTTGAATTTTAACAAAGTAAATGGTGTCGTGAAGATGAACTCGATAGCGAATAGCGATAGCTGTTATATAGGACAAAGCCTTTTGCATCATTCTTTATTATTGAATTACTATGTATTTCAGATATTCTAACGGATTTACTAAAATATTTAGAGGCTAGGTCTGCTTACGTATATTTGATTTTAGTGATATTTCTAACGAATTTAGAAACTTATCATTTATGTATATTTGTAATATTTCCTTTATTTATTTCTGATATCAGTTAAATATATATTTTTATTATCTTTTGTCTTTTTAGTCATAAAGGAAATATAAAGTTTCACTTCAGGAGTTATTGGTTTATATAAACTGGTTTAAATTAAATGCATTGTTTGTTTAGACTAATTGTAAGAGGAATTTCACGCTGCCTGTATCTGTGTCAAGTCGCTTCGTTCTAGAGGCCTCCTAGTTATTAAGTCAACCGCTGAAAGATGTGTTCAGTAATCTCATTATTTCTGTCACCTTCGATCGACAACCATTGTGTTTGGACTTGGACATTACTGTAGAGGTCGTGGCTTCGAATTGTTGTTAACCTGTTACACGGAAATAGTTTGTTTGCTTTTGTGACACATATTAATATGTAAATCTTTAATATTTTTAGAATACTTCACTTTAAAATAAAATATTAATAAAAAAGGCCTAAAAAAAAAGTACTGAAATATATATGTATTTAACTCTGGCGTCGACCAGTCGAAACTAATAGCCCGTAGAAAGCTGAAATATGGCATGTACATAGGTTTTTGAGGAGTATAGAGGAGTAGAGAGATATGAGAGGATTTCATGGTATTCGTACGCCAACCGAAAAAGCCTTTGTAATCTATGTGTTTTTCTTCAATAATTCAGGTAATTAATACCACGTAAAAAAAATTAAGGCACTCGTTTATTACAAAAAGCCACAGGAACACTTATTCCATATACGAGAAAAACAACATTAAATTATATTTTTGTTTTAACATATTCCTATTCACATTCGCTTTGATATTTAGTAATTAATTCATATCAGAATAGAGTCATAAAATGACAAGTTGTCTCAATAAATAAATTGTGTAGCAACATTTGTATATATTTTGTTGTAGATTGACATTACAGATACGTAGTACAGGCTCTTGTTTTTGTCGAATTAAACTTGTTATGTGCTTAATTATTTGTGTCTATTACATATAATATATGTTATGTAGTATGTAGAAGTTATTACTCTAATTTAAATTTTGCATCACTTTTGTTCATTGTTCTATACCAAACGATTTATGTTACTACAAAAATTCAATCAGCGTGTTTAGTACTTTCCTATGATTATTTCCTTCAATTTTTGAAGTACAATAACAAATTAAAATACTATGAAATAATAATAATAATAACGGACGGACGTTGGTAACGGAGAGCTGAGTAGGCGGGCCTCTGTTGGGTTACAGCTCAAAGATGTGACAGCCACCACTATCATTTTAAATTTGTCATTACCACCATCTATCCATAACATATTTCAATCATTCAGCTCATCTTATCATCCAAATGATGATTCATCACGTTCACCTTCTAATTCCCCATTTGATGTTGTACGGAAGGCAAGGGCCAAAAATTCTGTATCCACAAGTGGCACCCCTGAAATACGTGAGTGGATCTCGTAAGAGATGGTCTAAAGATATGAATACATTTATCTTACTTATGTATTTTATAGTGACTATAATAGAAACACAAACCACAAATTACCTTACTTCACTATATGTTCTGTTTAACCAGCATGATCCTGATATGGCAGCTACTAAACAACGAATCGTAGACCAACGCCGACCGGAGACATACCAAAAAATATTTAAATTCTGAGGAAGTAAAAAAATAAAAGAGAAACAGCAAAATATTTAACAAACACAAATCAAAACGAAATTGCTCAGACAATAAATAATATAGGACCAAAATAAAACTACATATAATACATATGTATATTGTTAAAAATGTTATACACAATATCTGTGTGCTAAAAACGCAGTTAAAATCACAAACAAAAGTCATTAATAGATTACACCAAGGTCTATGGTACGGTTTATGGATGGAATTAGTCCAGTCGAAGGTTTCGTTCGCGGAAAACACTAATCATCCGAAAACATGCATGTATTATTTAAAACAATTTACAAGTCAAGGTGGAATATGTTATCTTAGTTGGGATTTTTGAGAAAGCAGCAAAATAATAGATATTCTTCATAATTAATAACATTTAATTTCAACATAATTTAAATTAGCAATGAAATTTATGCAACTGTCTTAATATATTCATACTGTGATTCTACTTTTTTAGATATACTTTCAGCACAACCCACAATCTTTATTATAAATGTAGTACAGATGTAGTAAACTTTGACATTTAATTGCTCCTATGAATAGAAATAAGTACAATACCTCGTCGCCTGTCAGGAAGCTAACTGGATATGTTCATTCTAAATTTCTCAAGACCCCGTTCGGACGCTTAAACGATGTCAGACGTTTTTATCTATGCCAACTTAACGGTCTGTACCTTGAATATTTGCTTTGTCAATCTCAAAACGGATTTCTTTGGAGGTCATTAAATATACAAGCTAATGTATTAATACGTGAAGCTTTACAAACATTACTAAAAGTGTGTATTATAATAATATAACAACATTATAGAACGCTTGAAAGAAATATTTTATTAAAAACTTATCCTTATATCATTTTCGTATTCATAATTGTAATACGTACAGATTTTATTTATTTACATACAGGCATATGTGTATTTGACACATGTATGTACAACATATCAAAAAAGTGCAAAATAATATATTAATAAAATAAGTTGTTGTATTTGCTTCAGACATCTCATAATTTTGCTAAAACTTCGAGCTTTCATGCATACTCTCTCTCGTCTTTAAGAGAGCTTAATATTGAAAAATATTTATATGTCAATTACAATTAAATTTACAAAAAGATAGTTAGTAATAATTGAAAATTAACATTGTACAATAAACAAAAAAATATAAAAATATAAAACACCGTAACGAAGGGAGGAAAAGAATCTAAATTTATAAGATATTCTACATTTCATCTAGTGATGTGCTAAATGCGAACATATAACCTGCTACCGATTCCTACGCTATTATCATAAATTTTATCAAAACAAAAACGCTACTTTGCAAAACGAAATGACCTCTTCATTTCGCAATTATATATTATCTATTGGTTTTTAGCAATTCAACATATTATGTGACCTACAATGCGTCGGGTCCATCAGGAAATACAAAACGATGGAATATTCATAAGCCGTAGTAGTCGACCTTAAGGAAGATCCAATGTTCGTGGAGTCGTAAATTTCAATGTTTTGTAAATATTGGGTTGATAAAATTTTACGATGTAGGGTTTTACGAGTGGTTACATATTAGAAAATCGTTTTTGCGATAAGAATTTGAGATTTGCGTAACAAGTTGTTGTTATGATACTGCGTTGCGGAAACTAACAATAACTTACAAAATAGAAAATTTCATTTATAATGTATTTTACTGGGAGTGGTGATTATTATTATAATGTATAGTCGTTAAATTTAACAACTTCTTGAGACACTTAGTACTGCATAGATTGTAAATTACGATCATTTCTTTAGAATTATGCATCTCCTACGTTTAAAACGGTAGACAGACTAACGTTGTTAAGTTACAGGATAAACTTATGAGATATACCTTGTGTATAAAATTCATTTCAATTAATATATTAAGTATCAAAATTTTTAGTAACACGGATGATTCACTCAGACCGTCTTCTGTACTTACGGACTACCTAGTTTATAAAATAAAAAGTCGGCATACATATATAATATGATCACAGCCACGTGAAATAGTACCAAAAGTCAGTTTTTGTAGACTAAGCTAGAGCGGCTAAGAAAAATATGAAATAAGGAAATTTATCCAACTTATTTTAGAAATATATGCTTTAAGTGTCGCAGTAAACACGTTTGTGACAGGAAAGGGCAAAATACCACATATTGACAAAAAATACGAATCAGACTGAAGTAAAAATTGTATCACATTTGCTAGCACCTACTGTTTTTATCATTTTCTCCCTCGATATATGATTACACAATTATCTATGAAACTCGATCACGACTCTTTAATTACTTACTTTTAGTAAGACCAACAAGATTATATGGTTAGATGTATATTTTATTATTTAATTATTAAAATTGTTGTTTGCGCCAGCGTAGTGCAATGGAAGTGTTTAACTCTACACAAAACGGTTGCGTGTTCGATTTCCATTCATATTCCATTGATATATAAAATTATTTACTTTTTGAACTGAGTAGAATATGGCGTGGCGGCTTTCATGTCTTCAAAACAGGCGTAAATCGGAGTGTCTTAACACTAGATTCTCTCAGCCATGAAGCATGCATTAGACGCGTGATGCTTAAAAAAGTAGGCAGTTACGTGCAGTAAGCCATGATATTAGATTAATAAATCCATTGAGTTTCTTTAATAAGACCGTTTATTGAATACTAATTAAAATATTTAAATTGATTTATTATTTTCAAAAAGTGAAAGGTTGGCGTCACTGATAAAAGTTGTAAAAATATCTGAGTTCCTCAAATTATACAATATATTAATTTTAAGAGTTGTTTGCCGTCTAAATTATTGATTCTTTTAACGCAACATGCTCAACAAATGCTAAATTAAATTTATTAAATAACTCAGGATTGTATGTACATACTTAATTGAGTTCAAAGATTTTTTGACAATGAATGAAAATAAAATACAAAATAGTTAAAAACAATACGCAAACATTGTAATTGGTTAACATTATATATTCCAATTCTAAAGTCACTCTTCATGAGTTATACTTATTAACTAATTAAGGACTTTATTACCGGATATGAGCCATTTTGTAAGCATTGTTATGTCATTAATTTCTGGAGCTAACATCATCTGACAATTGCTAATTAAATTTGCACTAAGTTCACGGTTTAAAAAGCATAAAAACAGTTTCATTATATCTTAGATATAACCTTTGTACATTAGGTAATCGTAAAAATATGAATTTAGTAATTACGATTGTGAAAAATGACCAACTAAATGTAACAAGAGACCATCGTGGCGCAGCGGGGCAGGGCTTCACTATGAACATGATGGTTGTTGGTTAAATTCCTACTCGGGGAAATAATTAAATTTAGTTTTTCATTTCATTGCTCTTGTGCCAAAGACGTAGCATTAAAGTCTGCCATTCAACAAGTCGAATCAATGTCTTGATTTTGGGAGGAAAGTGAAAGACAAAGTGCCGTGAAACTAGTAGTTAATTTAAGTTTTCGAAACATTGTAAATATAGTTTTCTTTTTGGAGAAATCTATTTTTATAGTTTATTTTATTTTAAAGTTTATTTATTTAAAAAAATACTAAATGCTCTCTGACTCCCCCGCTACGCGGTAAAAGGCGTATAATATCACTAGGCTTAAAATATCACAAAAGTCAATGTGCCTTTTACAAACAGGCTATTTTTAATTAGGTATGTTATTAATTTTTACTACTATAAATTTAATATATACATATCACATCTAACAGCTGAATTGGATAAGAAACTGTAAATTATAATAGAAATATATTCCATAATGACTCACTCGACTAGTTTCATCTAGCACGATTTTTCACAGTACCCGTAATTAGCCATAGAAATTCAAGTGTAATGACGTTTATTTACAAGTAGGTATACATTTTTATTTACAATTAGATGAATTTGTATTATGTCTATTCTATTTCTATTAGCTTCACGCTGTATCCCATTTACAGCAGGGTAGGCAGAGGGAACCTAGTGTTAAGACACTCCTTTCCCCACTTTCCCCCAAATTCCGAGGTATTGCGTGTTAAATGTAGAGGGAACCTAGTGTTAAGACACTCCTTTCCCCACTTTCCCCCAAATTCCGAGGTATTGCGTGTTAAATGTCGGAACTTAACGCCGCGCTTTGCCTCTGATACCAGAGCGAAGGTAATGGAAATATTAAATATTTCCACTCCTCGAGTGGGAATCGAACCCCAACTAGTCGCTTTACAGTCACACGTTTTTTTTTGCCACTGCGCCACGACTGGCCCCAATGGCATCTTTTATAGTTGGCGTTAAGTTCATTTAAATGTATAACTTAGAGAAGAATATATAATCTCTATAAAATTTTATTAATTGTCCTTACTAAGCTGTATGCTTAAATTATTAAAATAATTAACATTTTAACATGAATATATTTTTATATGATATAAGTATGTATTATTTTGTATGGATGTGTTATTATATTTTTATATTCAGATATTCAAAGACTTGTCATATCTTATCATAATCCTTTTAAAATGTTATAAAATAGTTAGCATCTCAAAAGCTGACGTCGTCAAGCAGTTAAACTGTCGTTACCACAACCTACCATTACATGCTCAGGTTAAACCAAACGTCGTTAACGGTTTTATCTTTAAAATTAGATAGAATTTTAAAAGCTTTTTATACATCTTTAATTATATTTAAGAAAAATGTATGAAGAATAAGGATATTAATTATTATATAATAATAATCATTATTATAACATATAATAACAAGGAAATAAAGGTAATTGATTTTTTGCAGTGTATACCATACAGAATTTAAAGTAAAACAAATATCAACATTAGTCATCGGATACAAACATTATTTACGAACTAAAGACACTGCACATTCATTAACAAAACATAGATAAATCCTAATGTGCCACAGTTCCTTACATAAGTTTGATAACGGAATGTGCTATGCTTGGTGTAATTTCTTTTCTATTTTTTTACTTAAACAGGTGAACAATTGTAATCAGCTTTTATTCCTAGTAGGTACCAATGTAAAAAAATATATTTATAATAACATATAATAGGAAATGTGAATGATGAACGTATAATTAAGATGTTTCGAAAAGAATTAAGAAAGAGATATTGAATGTCATTATTTCTTTTGACGATTAATCTTTCAGTTCTTTTGAAAAATCAATGTTATTATTATATAACTCTACAATAATTCTCTTTTTATTTCTTGAGTAACAATAGTGGAAACAATAAAGCAAGTTTCCATTAATATAAAGTATCTACTGTTCTGTACAAAGCAGAGTGAAATGCAAGTAAACGTATTTTAATTAAATTTTTTACTTTGATACAGTTGAAAATTGATTTCATATACCAGTTATAAGGAAAATGAAGCATTTTTTAGCTTCATTCTGTATCCCGCACGCCGTAGGGTATGCAGAGTGTTCCGTTCTCCACTTTCCGCCGAATTCTGGAGGCATTGCGTGTTAAGTGGTAGTAACTTAATGGTGCGCGTTGCGCACCTTCACTCTGGTGTCAAGACACCAGAGTGAAGAAAATGGAATTATTAACTATTTCCACTCCTCGAGTGGGAATCGAACCCACAACCAGTCGCTTTACAGTTACAAATTGTACCTCTGCGCCACAGCTGTCCCGTATAAATATGATATAAATATGTATAATATTTATAAATATAAATAAAGACAATAACGTGCAAATCGCAGTTGCTAAATAAATGATCTTCGTGAGCATTTTCTATTGAAGACTCACATACATAAATTAGTCCTAAATATGTAGCTATGATAAAAAAGGTATATAAGGCTTGAAACGAAAAAACCTTCTTAAGAATAAATGTTCACCAGATTAATCTTAAAATAATTTTAAATGAATTAACTACTTAGCATACAGTTATTACTAGGAAATAAGCTCACTGTACAGATTGTCATCTTTGCAATCCAAGAAGGCTAGACGTGGCTAATTAAATACACTATATTAAAGTTTGCTATCAGATGTTCGCTATATAATGGTTACGACCTCCAACGACGTATTTCATTATCCGACTTTGAAAAACGAAGTACAATAAATTTACTAGTTCAATTTCTGTTGTTTCTTTACGAATATTTCCAGAGATATATATATTTTTAACGGTACCTTTTAAATACATAGTCGTGTTGTGTATCGATGTACTTTCAGGACATTTTTAAAATAAATTTTTATGTATTCAAATAAAGGAATGTACTTATATATAATGAATACTTTTTCTAAAGATTGAAGATTGATTGGCTTGCTGGGCTGCCTTTTATCGGTCTTGTTTCTATAAAGAAAGAAAAATAATTTAAAACTGCAGTAACTTTGAGACATGTTTAGAGTATAGTTACTAAAAGACTGTCCGTTAAGATGGTATTGGGTAGTCACGATATTGACCGAACGCCTACGACATAGGGGGTTTACTACACACTTTTAAAATAGAATTACATGGTTTACTGTTTTGTGATTAGGTATATTATTTTATAGAGAGGAGAATTCTATAATTTTCTCTATTCTTTAATTCTATAATTCTCTTAATTTCTATTTCTTTAATTCTATAATTCTCCTCTATTTTACTTTTAATTTCATGTAATTTATTTATTTACTATTGCAAATATTAAATAACATTGCATCTACCAATTGATCGATTTTGTATTTAATACGTTTGCTTATATCACGCAAATTATTAACATTTTCGGATCTATTTGCTTTATTCACTCCTAAACAATTAAAACCTTAATGGGATAAACATTAAACTGCGTAGTCATATTTTTCGATTGTGTGTGGTTCTTAGCATACTTATTCACTATATTGAAAGATTTTTTTTGCTTAGTTTTTTAACATGCAATCATAAAATGATCTGCATATTTATTTTTTGAATTAAAAATTGAAATATAAACATAAAATGTAGAAAAAACAATACGATTCTAAAATATAAAGTGGTAATTTTATTAGGAAAACTCTGTAAACGCAATGGTTGTTGGTTCGATTACTGTTTGGAGGAATATTTAATATAATATATGATATTCACTCTTATTTCCGCTTTGGTGCCTAAGATAAACATCAGCGTTAAGTTTTACCGCTTAACATACAAAATAAGTCAGATGATGACATTGTTATTAAAGTAAAATAAAGCTAATATAGGACTTATAGTAAATTCGTTATGTATATTTTTAGTTACAGAAATGAAATTTCGTCGAAAACTGCAAAAGCTTGTCCAAAATTTTTGTAATTTTATTGATAGTTATTTTAGACTGGTATCAAATTGGTTATTGTTCAATTTAATATATAACTCGCTCGATACTACTTTCGAGAAATGGATATTCTGAGATCATGATTATAATAAAAATATGATAAAATAAATAAAACTTCTAAGAAAAAATGTAATAAATAAAAAAGAAAGTAATAGACTATATATCAGGACCGACCCGACATTTAATAGAACTGCTCTCAAAAACAGTAATTGATCAATTTCCAACCTATATTAGTCCTTAGCAGAAATATGAATAATAAGAAAACGACAAAAACATCTATTCAAAGCAGATAGATTTAAATTTAAAAAAAAATACAATGGCAAGAAATGATGAATGCAGCAATTTAGCTCTTCTCGATTTTAATTCACGTGTCGTAATTTATTTTTATGGGCTTTTGGCACACCATAACAATACAATTCGTCATATCGGTGATTATTTTTGACTTAGACAATTATTTTCCTCAACTGAAATTGATATATTCTTCAATATTATTCTTATTGTTTTTTTTTTGTAAATCTAATCTAGAAAATGATCTCTTATGGAATGTAAGTCTTTAATATTTTTCAGGATATTAATATTTCAGTAATAAATTATAATCATAATTTGAACGGATAGTTTAGTAAGATGTTGTAACTTTTTTTTTCATTACACCTTTAGATACAGTACACTAAGCCATGTAGAATTAGCTACTTAAAATAATAATATATCTTTAATCATCCGATATTTTCGGAACGTCTAGTGCAAATGTTATAAAGATTGTTAATGGTATAATAAAGTGTGTAATGAAAGTTCAAAAGGTGAGCTCTTCAGCCAGTTACTTAAAGTAGTTGCAAAACTCCGACAATCAAATACCGTTAATATTATTGTTGATCAAAAACAACAAAATTTGTTCCATGTTGATGCGTTTACCGTTGATATATAAAAAATAAATATTAAATAGAACACATAAGAACACATAAGAATCATACCATCTCGCTAAACTATAAGAAATAAAAAAAATGCTTAACTTAACTGATCAACTTAGTGGGCATTTTCCACTAACCCACAAGCAAATTAAATATTTGGATAAGCTGATGTAGAATGACGATAAACCAGCTAAACTATATGAAATACGTAAATGCCTCATTTTTAAAAGTTATTCAGTTTGATAAGCACTTTTTGTTACTAAATAAAAAAACCTTACGGCCTTCGTGGCGAAGTGGGCAGTTTGCCGTAGTCGGGTTTTAAACGCGATTGATGTGATGTCGACTCCCGCTTGAGGGGATTGGATTATGTCTTTAATAAAAAAAAGTTAGGTATCGAGATTCGGCATTCAATGCCTAACGTCGCGAATTTGCGTGGAAAACGGGGAATGGAGTGTTAAGACGTCCGCTTTGTCTGTCCAGAGCGAAAAGTCTGAACATCTGATGTGAAAATCTTAGAAATAAGAAAGTATAAAACCTCAAAGAAAGTAATAATAGTTTTGATTCCAAGTTTCAATGTCAACAAGTGATAAATGGAAATACTATGTAACAAAGTTTTAAAGTCCACACAAATTACCCGTAACTGGGCATCAAATAGGTGTTTTAAATGTATTATTACCATTTAAAACACGAGTCCTGTTGTTGATAAAATGTGCGATATTTATTACTATATTATAGATACTTGTTCTACAGTACTACATATAAATATTATTACGGTTCTTCTCAGGTCTGAGGCTTTAGTGAACCGGTGGTAAATTGTTTGACGTTCAAAAAATGAAGCATGTAACTTATTACTTTGAATAAAATTATTTGACTTTGACTTTTTTGACTTTGACTTTGACTAACATCTACAAAATATTTTCAAATTAGCTTTGACATTTAATTATACATTTTCAATTCAGCTTATATTAACCGGAAATACTATAATTTGGTGATTTATAAAAAAAATATTTATATTATATTTTATAAAATATGAATAGTAGTAATAGAATTTAAGTAACACGCGACTGAATATTAAGTAAGCATATACGCAGTAAGACAACATATAAAATGACATAGAGTATCCATAAATATTTTCACGTAAATTTAGTAAGACAACTTTGTATATGTTAATTGTTTGCATTTTCGGAGTCGGACCTTTATACTATACAATTTTGCTAATCCTTAAACCGCTATCTGGGAGTATACTGTTATTGCATTAGCATTACCTACATAAATTTAAATTGTTGAATTTCTTTGGTTCGTGCAAAGTGAAACACTTTCAGTATGATACTTAGTCGTATATGACGTAAAACGAAATATAAAAAAGAATATAATTGATCTCACAAATGTATTTGTGTAGTATTGTTTTATACCCATTGCAATAAATTTACCATAAATATAAAAAAGTCAGATGTGTGAATAGACCAAGATCAAACTTTCATAGTCTATGCAACGCATGGAATAAGTAAAATCTCGTCATGCATCACTAAGTACTACGTGACTTTGACTTGCCGTTGCGATAAAAGAAATCAATTTAATAGTTGAAAGGTAACAGACAGATATACTAAAATTACAATGCGATGAGTCTATCAAGTGTTACCACACGGCCACACGACCAGAAAAGCCTTGCTGCAAGGTTGCCACCACGTGCAGAGCATCTCAAGCAAACTGTGAATACCTACCCATCTGACCGCGATTCAGTTCAAAAGTTAATGAATGCGTGATTAATATTGTCAACTTGTTGAATAATACAAAAGAAATTTAAATATTTTATATGTTACAAGTTGATATACAGTAAAACATATTACAAACTGGTAAATGTATATTTTTTTATTAAAACTTATTAAATACGTAAATAAATTATAAAACTTTTAAAATAAGTCCTATGAATAAAATTTTTTGTGTCTCACTTATCAGAAATTTGAATGCCATTGTTGACAAAATAATTAAATTCTTTTAGTGATTTTTCTAAAGATATAAAACCAACAGGAAAATGTCAGTGCTAAAGATAAATGTTTGCGAACGTGCTCGCCGTATTGCGAGCCGCGTAAACTGCCTTTCATTTCTTTGTCCCTTAAAATCAATTATTGATAAAGAATGAATTCTTTATGTTTAAATAAAGATTTCATTTATTTGCAAATTTAACAGTTTATAGTAAATAGTATAATAAATAGAAAAAGCCGAAAAAGCAGTATATTTACATAATAATTTGCCTGCCCTACCTAACTGGACAAAAATGGGCATTGAGGTCGCCATTGTAAATTAATATATCGCTTAATTTGCAATTAACGTGGTGATTAAGCAAGTTGAATGTCGAAAATTGCTGATACAGTTTCTAACAGAGATAGATGCGAAGAACAGTTGCGATGCGTGATGCAAAATAATTATGTTATTGAACTCGTAAATAGTGTAAATGAGGCCAAAGGCACTTGTGTTCTTTATGTAACACGTTGCATGCTCGGACAGTCCACGTTTTCTCCGGACCGGTCGCTTGGCGCCATCCTCTCGACCCGAATACCTTACAATCTCTTCTACGCATATTTTGCAAATGTTTTCAATTTAACACGATTAAACCTGAACGTTGTTTTAATGTGCACGATTCTGTTGCGAATGGTCGTCGTTGAGAATTAATGATTGTCTTGTACGTAGAATATATATATTCAACATTTGTGTAGAATTATCTGCAAATATTATAGTCACGAAATAATAATAAATAATATATTTTTTGTAATTAATTTGAATTATATCAGCTAAAATAAAGTTAAAATATTATTAAATAATGTTAATTTGGGTTGAAGGTGCATTGACTTAAAAATCAACCGGGATCCGTTAAACACGCTTCTTGTGGACAGTTAATTATCTAATAGTAAATATCAAACGAGCAAGGTTAGTTTATAAACATACAGACCAAACAAAGATATATGCCATTGACTTATTGCTATTTACATACAAGTGCGATACAATATTTAGGACAATGTGTAGTCAAGGAAAACAGAGGTGTCAGGGACATGCACTTTTAAAATTTCCATTATATAAACGTTTTTATAAAGTTACTCGGAACTTGCTCGTGCAATTATTGATTGATGGAATTGTAAAATAAAACTTTGTAGACGAAATAATAAAAGTTTAGTTTTAGTTTAATTTGTTACAAAAAAAATTCTATGTAAGACATAAGTTAAACAACCAATTGAAAACGCAGATATAAATATGCAGACTATCGTTAAGTTACTCGTACCATCGCAAAGCTCCACCATGCAGTATAAACGGTACAAACAAGTTTTATGAGAAGCTAAAATAACCGACTCTTAGAGATTAACAATCACGTTTGAATATAGCATAAGCTTTTTTATTCAATATAGAGTCTAAATATTCTTAAGAAAAAATGTAACTTGTTCTGTAAAGATTCGGATTTAGCCAGAGGTTCTTAAGAGGTAAAATAAATGGCAAATAATTAATATTCGTTAAAAACAAACATATTTTGTTTTTAAGCGTCACACTGTATCCCGCACACGTCAGGGTAGGCAGAGAGGACATAGTGTTAAGACACTCCGTTTGGAAGAGGTATTGTGTGTTAAGTGGCGAAACTTATCGCTGCGGTTCGTCCAGAGCCAAGAAAATGGAAATAATAAATATTTGCACTCCTCGAGTGGGAATCGAACCCACAACCATTCGCGTTACAGTCACTCCTTGTGCCATTGCTCCAAAGGCAATTCATGGTAAAGCGCGACGTTGAGTTCCGCCACCGAAAAACACAATGTTTGACATATTTGAGATGTTATGAGTGTTATGGTGATTCGAGCAGAAAGTGGAGAAGAGAGTGATAAGGAAAAAAGTGTGAAGCTATTTATTGTAATAATTAATATTAAGTAATTAAATTAAATAATTCATTGTAAAATGTATGTGTCAAGTTCGCAAGAGCTTGAGACGTTAGGAACATCCTAGGCTAATAACTTGATTTCATTTAAACTATCAAAATAATTTTAGCAAAAAGAACCCTTAATATACAAAATGAATTCAAATCTATATGATTTTAAAAAAAAGTTTCACGTGTGTATTTTTAATAGTATGTTGAACCTAGAAACTGAATCTTCATTTTCTAAAAGCTACATAATAGTTATTGCATCAACAACTCTTAGTATATATGTATATATTTTATTTTTGTTAATGTTATCGATGATTCATCTTTTTTCTATTTTACATTGAAATGAAATAAATGTGCACTGCAGTGTTTCTAAGATGGTGCAAACGGTACTAACAAGTTTACAAGGCGAGTACAAAACCTACTTTCGAACCAGTCAGTTCTGAGAATACTATCTATCTAATCCTTGAAGTGACAAATAACGTTATATTACAATATTTATATCAAAAAATCTGTTCCATATATGTGTCCAAATACAAAATTCAAAATTGTATAATTTCTTTGACATTCAAGACCCATAAACTCTATGAAATTATGAGAAAACTAATTATAACTCCTACTTAACCCTTTTTAATTTCTTTGCGAATATTGGAAGATCATAGAATCTCAAACAAATCCAGTTAAGAATTTTTACTACGAATTTGGTTAATTCATTTGGTTAATTTTTATTCAATTTAATATATAAAATCACACATAATCATTTATAAGTGGATAGTTACTTCCTCATCACATCACTCTAGTGTGATACAATACGAGAGATGAGACGGTAGGTGGTATCATTAAACTGAAATACGATACTATTATTCGAACAATAAGCAGTTATTTTTTATTGTTTAAATAACGTGTCCAATGTTTAACATATGTGGCATGAAGCGCCCATACAATTTACCTTATGTATTTGCAATATTAGTTATTTATTGTGAATCAAGTTGACATTCTTACAAGTTATTCATTAGTTTTGACTACTACATCTATAAGTTATTATAAATGAGTATAATTAATCAAGTACACAATTATACTCTACCTAATTCAGAAATATTTTTTTGTTAATTAAATAATATAATCTACCATTTTGGTTACAGTTATAAAAATATTTGAGCAGGTAATTTTTTAGTTACTTTTTATTCAGGCACGTTGTAAAAATAGAATGTAAGGTTATAATTATATAACTTAAATACAGGGTTAATGCGGTTAGGATATCTATTATATATATATATATATATATATATATATATATATATATATATATATATATATATATATATATATATATATATATATATATATATAAATGGACTCTATATATATATACATATATACGTCAATTCCAATCACAACTGATTTTACATGTGTATATTTTTTATACTCATATCTTAAATCCCCAAACAAATCGATTTTAATTCTTAAGTCGTGACGACGATAAAAAATAGACACTACAACGTTCTTGTAATAACAATACAATGAAGAAGCAAAAATGTTTTATTCATATATATGCGACTATCCAATATTTTGTTTAAAATATTAATAAAGTTTAATGTATGTATGCATACATATGTAATTATAGTATACTAGCGGCCCGCTCGCCGCTTCGCCTACGCGCCTAAATAACTTTTTCCATATATTGTAAACCTCGGGGGTGGATATTGAAAAATAAAGCAATCTATGCTTAACCTTGAATTATCAACTATATATATTCCAAAATTCATAACAATCGGTCAAGCGGTTTAGATTTTTCATATAACGTTTCATCCACTATTTCAACCCTTTAGAGGTTGATTTTTGATAAATAAGTAGCCTATGTTTGACCCTGGATTATTTATTATTTTCATTTTAAATTTCATCCAAATCGGACTTATAGATAAGCCGTGAAAGCATGACAGACAAACAGACAGACTTTCGCATTTAAATAAAATTATTAAATGTAAGTAATATAAGTATGGATTGACTGATTTCAATTGAACTAAGTAATACATTTGTACGTTTTTCCGTAACAAAAATGACGTATAAAAAAACTGTAGTGGAGTATTCACTAAACACATAATTACTTTTTCTGAGAAACACACAACAGAATGACGCAATTATATTGATATGTGTGACCTAAAAACTTGTGGTCAAATTCTTTTATTTGTTTGTTGTTTATTTAAAACGGAATTTTTACGCAATAACAAAATAAGGTAATTAATATCAATCATTAAATCTAGCGACAAATATCATATAACGGTCGTTATTATATTTTTATGATAACTAATTATTCATGTAATAACTAAATGTCTACGGATCTGGGCGTGAGAAATGATAATTTAGATGTATATTATCCGTCATTTTAGATGTATATTATTGAAAAACTACGTGAACTCATGAAAATACTTAAGATGTTACTTTATTGGTAACATTAACAACCTGCAGATCTGCTGCAGTAGGTATATGCATATGCACTCAACATCTCTTGGCCGGCTAGCCTCTAATTTTGGGTGGAAATAAATGAAAATTTATGTAAAAAATCTAAACTGCTTGACCGATTGTAATTAGTTTTAGCATAAATATAATCGATAACCGAAGGTAAAACAACATATGCTACTTTATTTTTCTATAATCCACCCCCGCGGGTTGCAATATAACGAAACAGTTAGTTATAGTTCATGCGGCTAAGCTGCGAGCGGGCCACTACTTTGTAAATATATTAATTAAGCGTTAAGACACTCCATTCCCCACTTTCCGCCTAATTCGGAGGCATTGCGTGTTAAGTAGGACGAACTTAACGCTACGTTTTGCCTCGACACCAGAGAGTGGAAATTGAACTAACAACCAGTCGCTTCACAGTCGCACCCTGTACCTCTACGGCACGATTGCTCCCCTGCTCCCAATTATACTTCAAATACTGTTAAATGTATTTGTTATAAGTATACATTTATTATACATAAATAATCATACAGGTAGCAATGCTATTTCCCATACAAAGTGTTAATGTGCTATTATGTCACATTGTTTTATGTTATATACTACCTATATATATTTATAGTCTTGTCTGGTAATAAAAAAATATTATTTGATAACAGGAAAATCTGCAGCAATCTAATTATATTGTTCTTTAGAAGAATATTATTTAACAATTTATATAAAATAAGTTTATTCCAGTAATTAATACGACGGCTATTTTATAAATAAACTATATATAATTGGTATTGGCATTTGATATTCAATGATTATTGCTGAAATAATAGGTTCAATTATAGATTCTATGGAAATTACATAAACACATTTTTACACGTTAATCAAAAAAATCTAAATACATTTATTTCTGTCTCACTATCTATTTCGATAAATACAATATATAAGCAGGTTATGCTGGGAAATATTTGACGTATCTAATATTTAAGTTATATAAAGTTTATGACGAAATAATTTGATTTATAATTAATAACTTTATCAATTTTTTTTAGTTTCACGTTTTATCCCACATAGAAGGGAAATCACCGTCTAAAAAGTCACCGTAGATATTTGCAGTCGGCCACAGGTTTAGATTGTGAGTCCGATCCGAGTCCTGCCAGGGAAAAGTTGTGGTCACTCACCCCCTACGGGTTTTGTCTTCTAAGAATACTTACCACCACAAGCCACTAAGAAAGATTTTATACGAGATAAGAAACTTAGAAGTTAATCAATCCCCTACACAGCCAGATTGGCTGCTGTACAGAACTTTATCCAACGTAGGGATAAATCCCGGGAGGTCTCACATTTTGTGACTGTGGTGTCAACCTAAAAACTGTATACCTATTGCCTCCTTCAACTGTCCAACCACATGTTTGGTTGACAACCGGAATGAGGGAACGGATGAAGCAGTCGACATGGTCGAGTACTAGAGAAATATAATTTAACACTTGAATTATAGACACAAAGAAGAATTTTGTGACTTGGACCTAACCAAAATGAAATAAATAAACCTTGCTCTACGTAACATAATATTAATTATTCTATCTTAAACAGATCAGACATTTAGGTGCTTTCTTATTGCATAATCAACAAGTTTCGATTTCATTAGAATAACGCGATTTTACGAATTCACATTAGTATTCGCATAGCAAAATACATTACGGCAAATTTTGGCGTTAGCGTTAAGTAAGCGGGAAAGTTATTCTAATCGTCTGGCTTTACAATCAGCAAAAGGTTTATTATTATATATTAAATATTTCTTTAAAGGTACATATATTTAAAATTAATTCAACGGAATTAGAATTTCGAAATGAAAATGCATGTTCGTAGAAACGTGCATGTGCGTAGTTTTGTAAATCATATTTTTTTTGTCACCTAAGTACCTACGTAACTATACAAAAAAAATAATTTTGTAGGTCATCGTGGCTTAGAGATTTCCTTTTTACTTATTTTTACCTGAAACTTGTTTGGTGACAAAAGCAACATGAAATGTATGAAAAAACTATTTATCATTTATTACATAATATTTCTTTATGTATTGTCATTTATTAGCCATTCTTGCTTTTTTTAGCATAAGATTTATGTTTTTGTCTTTATAGTAAAATAAATAGTATAGGCTATTGTAATTATAATAATATAGTATAGTATATTGCAATTAGCTAAAGTAGACTACGGAACTACGTGTATGATGTACGATTGCGTTAAAAAGGTGCTGATTTTTTTAAAAAGTATTTATTCCAATGCCAATATCGAGCCGATGGCAATGTCCTTTTGACAAATACATTTTTACGTTCGAGTTTCATTTGAGATTTCACATTTACTTTCTCTGTTGAACTGTTTTCTTTTATTGGCTTCTCGCGGAACTGTCGGTCATCCTCGCAAATGTGTGTAGTATATTTGCCTTTATCGACTTTATAGCTTTGTCGTTGTTTATTGCGTCGTTGTGTTAAAAAAATATACCTACCACTTGTATTATGCGTTTATAAATGTACTATTAGAGAGCTCAAAATATTATACAGCCAGCCAAATGTTACTGTCATATTTTCTTCTTTAAATTATTTATAAGATATTTTTATAATTTTTTCTATAAATAAGAACATAGTTAGTACTTAACTAAGCATTATGAAATGAGACTATTAAAAATGTACAGTGACAAAGATCGCGATAACAAATAAAAAGAACCAAAATAATAGCTACTCGTACAAAATATAAGCTAATTGAAAACAATCTCTAAAACATGAAGCCACTAAAATGAACAGGCGTGAAACAGTTAAGCGTTAAATGTCCAAAATGTGAGAAGGCCAAGCTCATCTCGACCTTGTCAAATCTTAAGTAATAGCAAAGTTTTAACTGGCACATAAATAAACTAATTAACGTGTGTTTACGACTTACATAACTAACACCAATCGATTTTTGAATGTCCAAATAATAACATTTTATAATATGCATTCATACCACATTACCTAATATGCTTAATTTTGTTTAAATTAATAAATACATAATAGCATATATAATTTTAATTTATATATAAATGTTGAAGTGTTTGAATAGAATTTTTTGATACGTAGTTGTAATACTTGTGTAAAGTTATCTTAATGTGTGTGCAATCCACCAATCACAACAGATTTTTATGAACATTGTGCTTTTTCAATCCCTTTATTAGATAAATACATAAAATATGTAAAAAATTGTCCTTTTTTTCAAATAAAAACATGTTAAATAATAGCTATATGAATTGAGTACTGCCACAAAATACTGACTTGAGTAGTACTACAAATTGTCGTACAATAAAGGCCTGTCGAATTGAAGTACACAGTTTTTTGGTCGACGTAGTCAGAGGTGTATGCACTGATGATACTTTTTGCTTATTTCACACACACATTTTTCAACTTTAATAAAGCTAAATTCTTAATTTATAACATTCATTAACGTACACTGAATTTAAATGTTTTTGTTCGCATTGTGTTCATTATTTCCCATGTCTCATGTTTTAAACCTAAAATATTTTTCGCACATTCTAGCGCCCGTAAAACGGACGAAGGAGCTATCATTTCCTTCTTTTTAACATTGAAAATAATTGTTCTTTTAATAAGAAACATAACAAACGTAAAAAAATTCTTTTTATCTGGAACTTACAATGCTAAAGCTACTAAAAATACAATATTAGTGTCATAAAACATTACCATATTTTATAGAAAAATACATATATTAGTACTCATACTGAGATTCTTCGAATTGCACAATACAAACCCGCATAATACCATTATGTATTTTCCGTATACAAAGTTTGTAATTACGAAGTCATCTAGATGTTATCGCTTATATTCTACGCTAAACAACTCTTATAACGAACTGTATACAATTGAACGCTTCGTACTATGACGTCGTCGCTAATTCCTGGTGAAGACTTTTTAGATTCGATTGATAGAAATGGCACAAAAGAATTAAATTCGAGCAAAATAATGACAACAATAAATTTGGGGGAATAAAGGGGAAGATAAGTTATCAGCAAAATATTTTAGTTACTAAAGTGACAGTACAAGAAATATATTACACATAATCTAATAAAACTGTAGGTCTGACTAGGACTTCTCTCTTTTCTTCAAGTTCTGATGATGATGATATGCTCGACGAGAGAAGACCTTCCAGCAGTATGTATAGAGATAACACAACAACTTTATATCTTTATAGACTTTACTTAAGACGTAAAATACAGAGGTTAACTCCACCAAGCTTAAGGTTATAATTACATATTGGGCTGATGAGGAAAATTAAGAATAAACTAAAACTCATACACATTTTAAGTTTGATTTGAGAACCGGTTTGTGTAAGATATATATATTTTTTTAAAATTAAAACTTAGCAATTGTGAGACAGCATTTGCTGTAAACGTTTATGATTGTGGGATCATTCGTCCGAGTGGAAATAACTACTTGGGGAAATACTTATAAAGTACTTTTAATCTCTCGAATGGCCCGAAATGTAGAGAACGCAATGTGTTAACGCTAGATTTTCTCTTTTTTTATGGAATAAAAGAGGCAAACTGGCAGCACGTCCACCTGGTGTTAAGTGGCTGCCTTCGCCCATAGAAATCCACGACATTAGAGTTATGAATGCGTTGCCAGCCTTGGGGGGCGGGGGGAATTGTATTCTTAGCCCGTCCCTCCACGGGTAAAAAACTAAGGGATACATAAGTCTCTGTCAACATTCACACTATTAAACACATTGGCTCAATATACAGTTTTATATTGGTGTGGCAAAGTGCCTATATATTACGGAGTATTTTAAAAATGGCTTTCAGGCAATGCCAGCTATCTATCTTCTACTTATAATCTAACGTATAATAAAGTAATACTCTTCAGCCATATGAACCACTAAGATCAAGTTTTTTTATATACAATAAATACGTTTAGATATTTGATAAAATAATTAACAAGCGTAATAAACTTCAGAGCTGGTTCATGACATTTCTGAGAATCGACAAAAAATGTTACATTGTCAAGATTAAAATGATATTGAGAAGCCGTCACTTGAATCATAACACAGTCATTATCGATTTTATTTTAATGAATTTAGTATACATTTTTATTATTTACCTTGCTTATTATTTTTTAAACTATTTATTCAAAAGCATTGTGCACTTTGTGGAAAGAAGTGCGGAAAACTTAAGCTTTATGATTGTAACAGGCTGTTCGTTGTTACAAAATAAATGTTGATTCTTCTTTGCTCTTCTCTTCTCTTCATCGAAGTGATTTATCACTGGATGATATCAAGTTACATACTATTATATATAGAGACTACTCAATATATTCTGCATCTGCATATGACAATATCCTGTATTCATTTAAAAGTTTGTTGAGAACATGGTCTGCAAAAGGAAGTGGCTTATTTATTTGATAGTCATCTTTAGGACTTCCTGCAGTATTGTTCGTAGGAAATGTGTGTATAATTTTCATTAGATGAGTCTATTAAAGTGTTTAACAAAATAATTAACTAGGCAAATTATGTTGTTGTATTCGAACATCGAGTCAAGCTTACTTATCTCACTAATTCTCAATACATATTTGCTAATGTTATGTATGTTAAGAAAAATATTAAGGATTTTATAAAAATTGGCGACACACATAATATCAATACTAGAAATAAGCATAAACTGATTACACCTGTGACTCGATTGCATCGAGTCAATAATTCATTCATGGGACAGTGTATATGCTTTTACAATAGGATCCCAGAAAACGTCCAAGATTTTTCTATATCACAATATAAAAAAGTTGTGAAGAGACGTTTGTGTGTTAAAGGTTATTACCAAATTCAAGATTTTATAAATGATAACACGCCTTGGGAATGAAATGCTCGCTCCAGGCTACTTCAAAAGTATCATTGTCTGCAATAAATCTGTATATAATAATCACTTTAAAAAAAAAAAAGAAGTCCCGCTGAGTTTCTTGCGCTGGTTCTTCTCAGGTCTGAGGCATTAAATTTAGTGAACCGGTGGTAAACTATTTGACGTTCAAAAAATGAAGCTTGTAACTTCTTATTTTGAATAAAATTATTTGACTTTGACTTTGAATTGTGTTAGCAATACATTTCACAACTTGGTGATATATACGTTTGTTACTTTTATTCTATTTAAAGGCTTATTAAATCGTTTTTAGTTTAGTAATAAATTCCGCCCATTCCCAATCCGTAATATGAAGTTGAAAAACGGCAACCAAGTCTAACAGTACCTATTACAACTAAAATTTGTGCGAATAATTTAATATTAATTAAATTTTATTTATTTGAACATAATTTTTAAATTCATTCTGTATTATGATTTTATTTATAAATGTGAGCAAAACTAATTAAGAATATTAATATTTCCTTAATTTGCTCTATTTATTTCTAATTTTATTTTTTATATTAATTTAAACATGTTAAAATTTTATATACATAAAATATAAATTACTTACTCAATATATGTAGGTTATTTAAAATGCAATACATTTTTAATGACACGATATTAATAAACGAATATGAATGAATTCAAAATCAAGTTATGAATAGGAAACACATATTTTTGAATAATATAATAATTTCTCGCATTGCAAGTTTAATTAATCGTTCGACTTACTTGCCAGAGTTAAATTTATTTGCGCCTCTAGCGTTATATTTTTCTGCAGTTAAAATATTCTATAGCCTACTCTAATGCAAAATTTGACTTATACTTATGTGACAATAGATATGTACCTATTATATAAACTTGTAACAACCTTAAAGTGAGTACAATAAGTTAAAAATAATACAACAGTCATATCCTTAGGTGTTTGTGCGGGGAATGTATTTAAAACTAGCGAGCCGACTTTGCCTGCACGAACTATACAACTAAATAGCTATTTCGTTTATTCGCCGTTCCACGTTTTTGCTTACATCACAATTTGCTAAAATATATAATTTATCGAATTTTATATTTTATTGAATTATATAATATCGATAAAGGAAGTTGTAGTAGACAGACATGTAAAGTTTGTTAATGTTTCCAGATGAGATGAGAACATTGATAATGTTAATTTCATTTAATTTCTGATTGTATTATTTTTTATAGCATTGGCTTATTTGACTAACGTATTGTTTTAAAGTAGTTCGGTGGTACCTACATACATATTTAATTAAATTTTGTAAAATTGACACAAAAATTGAATTCATTTACACGGGTCTATCTATATAAATATTATCATTGTCGTCTACATAATTTTGTATACAAATACTCGTATTCATTGTCTTTATAACTTGTTTCGTCTTGATTGATATTCTAGTAAGCGCTTTTGTTAGGTTTTGCTCGTACATATTATATGAGAAGAAGCGGAAAATCACAACACTCATAATTTACAGACGTTCACGTTCTAAGGACAAGGGCGTTATTGGTAACATCGATTTAATTTGTTTTATTTTCCCATATTCAAATGAAAATCTGTAAATAATTGTGAACTGTGGAAATTAGAAATAATTTTTGTAAAGGAGAAGAATCAAAATGTTTCGTCATTTTTTTCTGATTTCAAAACGATGATATAACATATCATATATAAACTAAATAATCCATTAAACTTTGTAACTTACAATCATACCGTAAGAAGGTATATTTAGTGTAATTGAAATTCATGAAGTAAATGGGAACATTCCATTTTTTTTTATTTTAATCATTCTTAGAAATTTCTTAACTTACTGCGTTATTTCTAAATCATCAGTTATTTCATTCGTTCATTAGTTATTTCTAAATCAAGAAGCAGTAAAACGCATTAATTAATTGCTAATAGTATATCTAATGACTTCAACCTTATCTAATTTAGTTTCAGGAATAAAGTTAATCTCAATTATAAAAATAAGACTGACCGTTTTAGTATTTACAATAGTCGGACAAACGGATATGTTGGCAGCTATTCATACTTAGCCTTAAGAATAGATAGTCATTTGTAAGTATAAACATATTTAATTCGTTTTAATTGTATGTGTGGGAAAATTTATGTTTCGCACTTTGATTTTTCTGATAATAAACGGCCACGTGATCATGAACTACGCAAAGCTAAAGAACTTTACGTTCGTTAATAAAGATTTTTCTTTTATCAGACCGCGACTATTTAGGATCGCACGATATTTAATGTGCGGCCGGATCTTTTATAAATTAATCTACAGCGACTATCTTGACGTAAGTGAGGTCGTTTTATTTCTTGGGATCCCCTAATGGATTCGACCATTTGACATATAATATTATAAGCGATTAGCTTAATTAATAACTAAATACATGTAACGCTTATTATTAGTTATATAAATAATTTTGCCTATTACAAAATCTGATGACAAAGTTTTACTTTTTACAGTAATAATACGTTACGTTAGGTTACGTTTGATTATTTTTATGTTTGCATGGATCGGTTCTTGGTATAATTAAATGATTTTTATACATTTTTTAGCTAAATTTAGACAAAGTAAAAATTTCTGCAAATAACGTCAAATTGAACGTATCTTAGTTTCAACTAAATAAAAATAAAGAAAATTTTACAATCTCAAAGTTACTACACATCATTTTTACATAAGGTAGAAATTCGAAAGAACCGATAAAGAATTTAATTAAAACATATACCGTTAGACTGCGTATTTCGTTACCTCGACCATTTAAACTTATAATTGATAGCAGGGTGAGCTTAGAATGTTAGCATTGAAAGATCGTCCCATGGATCTATTACAGTTAAATTACAACCTTACAGCGATTAATTATGTTTGATTGAATTAAAAAAGACCTTTTTCACGGACACTGTATTATAAAATATGAGCCTCTCAATGCAATAGTCATTTACGCTGCGAGACTGATACGGTAATATTTTCACATAAAGTATATTACCTATATATGTACATGTACTGGAAATTAAGTATAAATAATATAAAAGTAATTTTCAGTTCATGTCTGTAATTATGTGCGATTACTGATATACATACATATATGTATTTCATTTTCAGATAGATAAACAAAGAGTATCTAATGTTATTGGATTAAAAAAAAATTATATAATTGTAACTTTACTACCGATTCAGATATTCTAAGCAGATATTTTTATGTAATATAAAATCTCATAAAAAAGTGAAAATGTTAGAGATTTTGAAAAATATCTATATTTAAGAAAGTAAAAATAATATTTCGTGATGACGACTGGTTGACGTACACTAATAGAAATCTATGTATGTCAACGATAAAATATGAATGCCGTTCATTATGAACTTAATAACATTGAACGTCATCCATTCATAGTAGGTACCTAGTACTTATTTCGCGCTTAGCGCTGAAATTCACATTGAGTAAAATCCAATGACAGTTTTTAGATTTGAATGTTAGAAGTTAAATCATATTGTAATGGTTCAGTATAGATTTTTATTAGGTAGCATAGTTGACCATCATTTCATTTGCGTGGCTTTCACGCCACACCATTCTTCGCCAAATCCTTGTAAAGACAATCCGATATTCGTTTCCCACGATTTTAATTTTCAGTAATTTTTATTTGCTTTTACAATAAGTTAAATAAAAATAGATGTTTTAATATAAGTTAGATAACATTGCATTACAAGTAATATATATATTTTTTAATATATATATATATATATATATATATATATATATATATATATATATATATATATATATATATATATATATATATATATATATATATATATTTAATATTCCATTAACAATAAAAATATTGCAAGTAGAAGAAGAGTTACTATTATTAGTGTTAAAATATTGTATTTCATGTTGTCTTAAAGATAAATCATGACGACAATAGCTATTTACTTCGACCTTATTTACAGTTCATGCGATGTGGCGTGTAAAAGCTAGACACTAGAAACTTTTGTACCATAATAAACAATAATCTATTAACTGTTTTTATATGAAAATTTAATCAACAAATTATTTACAAAGAGAAAAATGTTCATTATTTTTAATTTTCTCACATACATTAGTGCTTAAGATAAATAACACAATTATAAAATTGTTGAGGAGGCCAGTTGTGGCGCAGGGGTACATAATGTAACTGTAAACGAACCGTCGGGTCGTGGGTTCAATTCCTCCTACTCGAAAAATAAAATGAAATGTTTAATATATCATTCTCGTCGTATGAAAATTAAAAATTTAATATCTCATTCTCATCGCTCTGGTGTCGCAGCAAAGTACGGCGTTGAGTTCCGCCACTTAATACGTAATGCCTCGGGAATCCGATGGAAAGTGGGGAACGGAGTGTCTAGCCCTAGATTTCGTCTGCCTATCCTGCTATGCGGGATAGCAGTGTAGGCAGGTCAACCTGAAGTTATTTTTTTTTTCCTTTATCAATTTTCATCAATTTAGTACCACATTGTATATTAGTTTTTAAGATGCAACGCAGCGCCTTGGCTGTCTTGATTAAAAAATCCCTGAGTTTATAATTCAAATTCCGTGAGATTCATATTACGTTATTCCGTGGTACAATACGTGGTACAATAAAATATATTGATATGAATAGACCTTTATATTAGTAATAATATCTAAATATCAGTGCAGAAACCTGCAACGCATTTAACATCATTATTTAAATTTTATTTCGTACATTACATATCACATTCAATAATTTTTATGATTGTGCTTATAACCTTGGTAGAGATAAATAATTTATAAATTTCAATTCACACAAAAACAACGGATATTACAATTAAATTTGCAATTTGGTTCTTGGGTATGTTTCCATGCGCCATTCATCACAACCCGATACGTGATTAATTGTGCTCAATAACAGGACATTCATGGCAATAAATGTGATTTCTTAATACAATCTATTTTATTACTCAATTTTGTTGATTAATTAAAGGTTAATACTTAAGATTTAAAAAAAAAAATTATTGCTTTCGTTGATAAACTAAAAAAACTGCCAGAAAACATATATATGTTTTGGATATCCAAATGATCTTATAGGTAAATTTCACGAGACGATTAACATCCTTAATATATCTTGGGGTGTGCGGTATGACTCGTGGTCATATTTTGCGATTATGTCAATAACTTTATAAAACTTCTTTCTATGCATGCTCAAGAAAAGTAAATGACGTTACAAATAAATAATTATATATTATATCTCACCTCGACATGTTTCGTAAAATAAAAACCTATAATTATAGGATATGCATATCCGATAAGATGCTTAGTATTGAGTAGACATCGAAGATACTATTTGTGTTCAATAATACGTACGTACACTCTACCGTGTTGAAATTATATATAGAAAAAAATATCTATTACCTGGACCAGTCGTGGCACAGAGGCACAAAGTGTGACTGTAAAGCGACTGGTTCGATTCCCACTCGAGGAGTGGAAATATTTAATATTTCCATTTTCTTCGCTCTGGTGTTGATACAAAGCGCGGCGCTAAGTTCCGCCACTTAACACGCCTTAATGCCTCCGAATTCGGTGGAAAGTGGGGAACGGAGTGTCTTAACACTAGCTTCCCTCTGCCTACCGTGCCGTGCGCGGGATACAGCGTAAAGCTATAAAAAAATCTATTACCTTATTTTATATTTCGCTGCTGCAACAACAACATCAACAAAGTTGCTACTTTTATTTTCGTCAAATATTTTTACTGTTCACTTTTTTAAAACCACTAACGTATTAACGTAATATGTTACGAGATCATTAAAATACAGTACATTATAGATAAGCCCACATTTTCATTCAATGGATTTGTAAAAACCCATGAATGAAAAAATTCAGTACATCTACAAAGTAATAATTAGTAATTTTTATTTGTGATGTTAAGTACACATGTATACACAAAGCATTACATGGATTGCTTATAATACATACATATTTTTATTAAAAAGGATTTTTATATGATTTTGCTAAACGGGATAATGTGAGCTAGACAGATTACACTATATTATAAAGAAAACGTACTTTATAGACAGGAAATGCTTCGGTAACCTAAAATCTCAACATTTTAATATAACATGCGGCAATGACTTTCTTTAATTTTAATAAATAAAACTATAATTAAAACATAGTAATTTGATAACGTACATTTAAGGAGGAAATAATTAATATTTCTTAATATACAAAAATAATGTTTGATTATTTTGGTCGAATACAGTAGAAACATTCT